>OY856186.1:315058343-315333385 GCA_963693315.1 Diogma glabrata
AATCAAAAATAGGGTTGGGGACAATACTGAGCCTTGGGGTACACCAGCGTTAATTAGTTTGGACTCAGAAGAATATCCGTCTAAGGTTACCGAAATGTATCGGTCGGATAGAAAATTTTGAATCAGCTTCACAACATTGGGATGAAAACCGTACGCAACGAGCTTGTTGATTAAGTTGGCATGCCAGACTTGATCGAATGCCTTGGAGATGTCTAAAGCGATAACGTATGTTTCACCGCCTTTATCAAGTATGCTGTTCCAACAATGCGCTACATAGTTTAATAGATCGGTAGTTGATCTTTTGTTTCGAAAACCGTATTGGCTGTCGGATACTAAATGATTTTCTTCCAGAAATTTTGAAATATGTGTATTAATATAATGCTCATAGACTTTGGATAGGACCGATAGTAAAGCTATTGGTCTATAATTTGAGATATCGGATTTTGGTCCCTTTTTGGGGACGGGCTGGACATTTGCCAACTTCCAGCACGAGGGAAATATACCAGATTTGTAGGATTGGTAAAATATTTTAGTTAAAGTTGGTGCAAGTTCTTTGGAAAAGGTTTTTAAAATAATGGGTGGAATATTGTCCATTCCTGATGTTTTGTTGATGTTTAACCCCTTTAAAAGTTTAGCGACTATTTTGGGTTTGAAGTGAAGTTCATTCACATTAACTCCTGAAGACTGGATTTGGGGTATTTCTTTAGGAGTTTCCAAAACAGTGGAGTTCAGAGCAAAGCGTTCAGCGAACAAGTTAGCTTTTCTTGCGGGATCATTGACGATTAATTTAACACAAATTTCTTTTTACAATAATCAAATTCACTAATAACACTGTGCGACAGCCAAAATCCGCTGGGGTTCTGACTACCGGGAAAAAATTATATCGGTAAAAAAAAAGTTATACGTGTCCCGGCGTTTCGCTGGGTCACGTCTAGGAATCGAGATATATCGATTTGAAGTTAGTATCATATAGAAGAAATTGTCACGTATGGGGTTCTTTTTTTGACATAACTCGAGAACGACTAGTCCGATTTTGCTGAAACAAATTTAGAAATGAAGAATTACAATTCCTTTAATCTACTGATATACTATACTGAAAAAGTAATGAAAAAATAAAAAAATTAAAGTTAAATAAATAAAAAATACAAAAAAAATAAAATAAATAAATAAATGAAATAAAAATAATAAAGAAAAAAAAAACTATTAAAAATAATAAAATAAAAATATAATAAAAATATAACAAAATAAAATAAATAAATTTAATATATAAATAAAATAAATAATAAATAAATAACGTATAAATAATAAATTATAGATAAACAATAATAAAGAATAATAATAATAGTAATAAATAATAATAATAATAAAAAATTAAATAATAAACAATAATAATAATAATAATAAATAATAATAATAATATAATAAAATATAATAAAAATATAAAATAAAATTATACTAAAAATAATGAAATGAAATAATAAAATAAAATAAAAAATTAAAAAAAAAAGAATATAATAAATAAAAAGTAAAAAAAAAAATAAAATTAATACACAAAAACACATAGACACATGTCCAAATACATTTAAAACAATAAATTTTGGAGTTTATTCCAGTAAAAATATTAAAAAAAAATTTCTATGAAAAATCAATATTCTTGTCAAAATGAGATACCTTTACTTAATTGTGAATAAAAGCGAAATGCGTTCATCGATTTTCATGATCCATGTCTCGTTTTGTGCAAAGATTATGTGACTTTACGTCAAAGTAATAAGACTAGACACTTATTTCCGTTTTGAATTTTTCATGATTTTTTAAAATACAATTTTTTTATTTTTTAGGCAAAAAATTATTTTTTTTCTTCATAAATTTATTTATAACTGCAAAACTGTTTATTGTGTAAAGAAACAGTGTATTAGTAGATTAAAGGAATTGTAAATCTTAATTTTTCTAAATTTGTTTCAGTAAAATCGGACTAGTCGTTCTCGAGTTATGTCCGAAAAACGTGATTATTTCCCCTATATGATATATACTAGCTTCAAATCGATATATCTCGATTCCTAGACGTGACCCAGCGAAACGCCGGGACACGTATAACTTTTTTTTTACCGATATAACTTTTCTCGGTAGTCAGAACCCCAGCGGATCACTGACCCCTACCATTTGTCGCACAGTATAATAAAAGTTCTAAAAATTACAACGCTTAAAAATGTATTAAATTAATTATTAATAAATTCACTTTTCACTTAAAAATATCACTTTTTACGATAACACAAATTATAAATTTAATTTAATTTTTATTATAAATTCACAGTTCACTTATCAAAATATCACTTTTTAAGAAATTTAAAAATACTACTTTTTACTAAAACACAAATTATAAATTTAAATTAATTTTGAATTATAAATTCACTTTTCACTTCACAATAATCACAAATTAAAGTTTATTTTATTTTATTTTTGTATAGCTTAAAAATAAAATCACTTTACGTAATATAATAACAAATAATATAAGCAATATAATAACAAATGACATGTATAATTATATAAAATAATAACAAAATTTTAACAATAAATGATTAAAAAAGTAAAACTTAATTATTCAACCTAATATAAAATATAATTATTCCGATTCAACAAAATATCGAATTAGAATTGAAAATTCTTTTTGAAAATTAAAACAAAAGTTCCGATTTTAAAACAAAAGTCCCCAGGTAATATGCTAAAATAAATTGGGAGGTAATTATGGATTTTTCATCATAAAAATAAAACTTTGATGAATCATCATCCGTTAATTGTTTTTATTAAAATTAAGAAAATAAATATTGGAAGGGGTCCACGGTTTTACGTTAAAAAAAATAAAAAGTAACTATCCAATAACCATAAAAATAAAACCCAAACCCAAACCCAAAACTATCATCCGTTAATTGGTTTTGTTAAAATTAAGTAAATAAATATAAAAAGGGGTTGATGGATTTCTGTACCCTATTTCACCAAACTTACAAATTTGTAATTTCATACAAATTTTTACAAAATTTGTGAAAATTTGCATGAAATTACAAATTTGTAAGTTTGGTGAAATACACTGAAAAAAAAATACTTATTTTGACATCAACAAACTGACATTTGTTTTAAATTTAAAATTTTTTTCTCAAAAAACAAATGTAATTTCTTAAAACTAACTAAATTATTTTTATTTCAAATACTATATTTTTTTTTATTCTTACAAACTTACAGATTTTTCCGGTTAAAAAATTAATCTGTTATATTAACAATATCGCATTTAATTCAAAAACCGAAACATTTAGACTAAAAATGTTCATTTTTACATAATGCATTTATTTTTAAATGTGCTTCCTACTAACAAAAACAAAACATTTAAAACAAAAACTTTATATTTGCATTTAAAAAAATGTATTTATTTTGAAAATAAAAGTGGTTATTTTGTTATCGTCATTAATCTTGTGGAAATGTGTCTAATTGATATGTTGCTGAAACGGTGTACTGACTTAGTGCCGACTGTAATAGCGCCGAGAAAAATACTGACATAGCGCCGAGAAAATTTTGTATGGAGTCTCGGCACTAATTCAATTCAAACTGAAATAGCGCAAAGATAAAGATTTTCAATTTGATCACACTGACATAGTGCCGAGAATCAAAAACCTCGGCGTTATGTCAGAAAAATTCAAAATTGAATATCTCGGTGCTAATTCAGTTTGAGATGAATTAGTGCAGAGAGTTAAAATCTCGGCGCTATTACAGAAATTGTTTAAATTGAATTCTCGGCGCTATTTCAATTTAAACTGAATTAGTGCCGTAAGGCGAAAATCATGTTTGAACAAGAATTTTGATCACATTGACACATTGATAGGTATCTATAAAACGTATTTAAGGTTAGTTTTTACATATACGTATGAGGATTAACGTACGCAGAAAAACATAAGCATAGAACTGAATCTTCATTTTCAGCTGCGTATAGAGCTTTAGTGTATATGTCTGTAGTTCCCCCAAAGATATGAAACGAATAATTCTCAGAATGGTTGCATGTATTGTATGTAAAAATATGAAAATGATAGAAGAAACAATAACCAAACGGTGCACACATATATTAAAAAGTGTTGACATTTTTTCCTTTTACGAGTTATTTGGGGAAGATAGAAAAAGATAAATAGTATTTTTAAATGAAACGAACTGAATCAAAATATAAAATACTTTCGACTATCAAAAATTACGTGTACTTCTTTGCAAACGGTAACGCTCATCACTAATTCAAATCAGTTCCGGAATATTTCCTTTTGCATGTACATCAAATAATTATTGTTTTTTTTGCGTTATTTATATTAATTCAAAATGTCGTCCGATGAATCAGAAGACCGTCAATTAACGCAAGACGAATTAACGCAGAATGATGAAATACCATATAAAATAATTAGTGGTTTACGTTCCGATTCAAAGTTGCTGTTCACGTCAACTGATAATCAATTATTTCGAAAGTGCACCAAATATAAGGACAAAGGATATTGGTATTGTTGCCGTACCACATCGTGTGGCGCACGTGTTTTTCTGGATTTCAAGACTCAGAAGTGTTTTGTGAAAAGTTTACATAGTCATGAATTTGACCTGAAAGCCATGTATGACGAAATCGTGGTGAAAACATTAATAAAAAACGATTGCAAAGCAGTGGGGTTGAGGAGTGCCTCAGAGAATGTTTCACAAATATTCAATCGCCATTCTCTTGAGTAAGTGTTTTTTCGATCCGATTGATTTTTATTTATAAAAACAAATTCATATTATTTTGTTTTGGTAGAAACCAACACGTTCAATTGAATTTGACGAAAATGGAGCGCAATTTGTTTCGTTGCCAGCAAATGCCGGCATCGCCGAAAACAGCTCGCGAAGTTGAACTAGAATTTTTGAACGAAGAAATTATGCGCACATATGGAATCTCACAGGTAAAATTATCAACTGCCACTAAATGGCCAACAATTGATGTTTAAGTATTTTTTAGTTTCAAGACGGCAAGACGCCTTTAAAATTTTATCGCACTACTTACACATGTGATGCATTCTCGTATTGCATCTTTGCATCAGAATCGATAATTCGCAACATTACTGCTCACATTGCTTTAAATCGACGTAATTATTTGATTGATGCCACATTCAAAGTTTGTCCAATGGGCGAATTTAATCAGTTTTTGATTATCCATATCGAATATATGAAAACGGTAATAAGTAATTTAAAAATGTTATGTGCGTTACCTTTATTTGATGATTCTAAAAAGCTATACCAAATTCTGACGCTTTGTTATGGTGAATATAAATTTCAAATGTCAAAATTATGACAATTCGATCCATCATTATTTCGTTTTTTCGCACACAGCGATACATAGATGCATTACAGCTTTTTTTTTATTAAGGAGGAGGCAGATCTTGGTTGGTCCAGGCGGCCAAGATTGTAAATTCGGTTTCCGGTCCTGGTTCTGGCATGTGCTTTTATCGACCTGGCCGGATCACGGTAAACTAGAACAAGTCCTACATAGCAGGGCATTTCACAGCTGGCACCTATCATAAATCAAATATGTTTTCTCTATTTATCCTGGTTCAGTAAGTTTGTCCTCTGAGCCGGTTGTCTGATTCGACCTGGATACTTGTGTAACACGGCGTATTAGATTCTAATCCGGTCCCAATCAGCAGTGGGGATTCTTTTCATAGCATTTTTGGTATTAAGTTTTTCATTATTTTTTTTTATTTCTATTATTACAAAAACAGAGGTTTTTAAAAGATTTAGTTTTTCTGATGAAAAACGAGTCTGCGTTGGTCTAGCTAAAAAGAATTTAACAAATGCCAATTTAAGTTAAACTGCTTATTAAAATAGTATTGAATAAGGGATGAGATTTCTTAAAAACTTAATCCTATTCGTTCTAATTCACTATCTCATGAATTAGTGCCGGGAGTCTAATCTCGGCACTAAGTCAAATAATTTATGAATGGCACTAATTCAAAAAAAATTGAATTAATGCCGAGATTTTTTAGAAAATTAAATCTCGGCCCTATGTCAGTTTAAAAATGTCTGCGCTATGTCAGTTTAGAAAAATTTACACTAATTCAAAAAAAAATGAATTAGTGCCGAGAATTTTCTCGGCGCTATGTCATCGGCACTATGACAGTCGGCGCTATTTCATGGAGCCTGCTGAAACCACAAGCACAAAATTATTGTAGCGAAAGACGCGATCGTGAACTTTACGCGGATAAATATTAAAATTAATTTAGTGTTAAAATTTATATTCTATGCGAGAAATCAGAAATCTGTTGTATAATATTTGAGTGAAATCTAATATATTATACTTAGTATGAATAAGATTGTTATCCATAAAACTTTGCGCGTGAAAAAAGGATTATATGTGAATAAAAGTGAATATAGTAAATATATGTTGTAGCTTCAAGTGAAAAACAATTCGAAAATTATTCGATTTTTAGAGTGATTCACAATTTATTATTATAAATGGAAATCATCCTGAAATGATTCAAATGATTCAATTTGATAATGGTTACGTTACATGATAAAAATAGTTCAAAAGTACTTTTTCTCTTAATTATTTTAAATAATACTATAACATAAACATTATTCAATGAACACGGAATTCCAAATTTCTTTACAAAATGCACTTATTGAAATGAAAATGTCCATAAGCATGTTAAGCTGTTATTTATCTGGAAAAAATTTTGAACGACCAGATATTTTAATAAAACATCTTACAAATAAAATAACCACCATTTAAAAGTTGTTGATAACTATAAATGTAATCAGAGTAATTGTTTGCAAATTTTTTCGGATAAGAAAGGATTTAAAAAACATTTAAAAGTATGTCAAGAGACCAGTTGTAATACACTAACCCAATTAAATAACAGTGAGCCTGAGCCATCGATTTCATATCAGAATACAATAAAAACAAATTCTTCACACGGATTACCAATTGACAGTTATTTGAAATGTTCAAACAAAAACGAAGACTTAAATTTAGAAGATTATCAAGATTCAATCAAATTTATTGCGCTAGCATTTACCAGCTGCTAGATTTGCCGTACTGTTAGATCGGCCGTTATGTCGACATGCAAATTTGGGACAAATACTTGTAAGTATTTTTACGATGTTGTTTATATATACACTTAGGTAATTATAAATACATTATGTTTCAGATCAACCTTGATTTAACAATATCGTATCCAGACAAAGGAATGTGTCTTCTGGATCAATGGGACACATTAGCTCAAACGCTGTTACAATACATTAAGAAGGAGAACATAATAAAAGACAAATGGTGTGCTGAACTCCTAAAATCTTTACACACCGATCTAAATGACGATAAGATAATTCAGTACATAAATTAGGGACAATTCGAAGTGCCATGAGCTGTGTTGTGCTTCTATTAGCCACTATCACAGAATTAGACAGTAAAATACAGGAATTACAAAAGCAACTAGCAGCTGAAAAATAATTTGTGTTATTTATGTGAAAAAAATTAATATTATCGTTTAAAGTCAAGATATATTTAAGATTACATATGTCTACAATTATTATATTATTTTATTATATTATGTTAAATTTAATTTTAAAGAAATATTATTTTGGATAAAAATAAATTGAAATAAAATAAATATATTTAATAATAAAATGTTAAATTAGTGTTTAATTTCTTATTGGATATAAAAATCTTAAATAAGATTAGCAATTCAAATGCTAAATCATTTACATTAAATGTAGGTTACATATAAATTAACTGTATTTCAGTTGAAAATAACAATTTATTATTTGTTTTAAATGCTTCATGTAGTTATAATAAATGTTTTTATAACTGCAGTCGTTTAAAATAAATTATTAAACGTTAAAATCAAAAGATAATGAGTACTTATTTCAAAAACAATATCGTCAAAACAAACACTATCGCTTGAAATAAAAATCAATTCAAATTACAGTTTATTCATTTTAAATGTTTTATTTTTAATTTAAAAACTTTGTAGTTATGCATTTCTTGCGATTTTATCATTTAAATTGAAATGAATTGTCTTTAATTTAACAAAACTTTTCGTTGGCGCCCTTTTAAACGCTTTTTTTGTTAGATTAAATGCGTTTTTTGTTGATATAAATGAGAAATTTCTTTGAGTGTAGGGTACAGGTCTTATGTGAAATTTAAAAAGGAGGTAATTATGCATTGTCCAAAAAAATAAAACCCAAACAAAAAAACTTGGGATAAATTACCATCCGTTAATGGATTTTATTAAAATTAAAATTAAGTAAATCCATATCGAAGGACAAAATGTACCACATATATTGTTTTAAAAAATTATTTTATTCTCTTCCATTTAATTATATCAGCTTTATTTGTATGTTTTTTCGATAATAATATTATGTATTATTGTATTGTTTTCTAACCTATAGCCTAATGAACTTAACCTATTGTCTAATGAAAATTTTCCTATAAAAAAATTATCAATATTCAATTGGTATGATTCCAATTGGTCAAATTGTTTTGATTTCATTAAAATTATTTTCAAATTATAATCACAATTGCTTTGATAAGTTTTGTTCAAAAATCAAATTTTAATTTAAATTCTCTTATTTCGTTTAGTTGAACTTGGTTGATTGTATGAGAAGGGCGCTTTTTGTTATCAGGGTTTTTTATTAAGAAATTTGATTTATCAATTAAAACAATAAAGATTTATTGTTTTAATTGAAGAAAATGTTTTTATATTTATACACAATTCTTTGTCAGAGAATAAAGTATTGTAATCGATTCGTGAATAATGAATTTTATTCTCTAGCAAATTAAAATTCTCGCTCGTGCCTCGCTCGAATTTTAAACGTTTGCTTGAGAATAAACTACTTCATTATTCACTCATTGATTAAACTACTATTATATACCTTAATATCAAAATTACGTTAAAAATATTATATTCAAACATCATAAATAAATTTTTTTAAATAATATATATTAACTATCCTATTATTAAGGAGCGGATGTTTGTGCACTAAAAATGGCCAAAATATGCAATATTATATGCTTTTAAAATGCCTGAATTATGCACTTAAAAATGCAATAAAATGCATATTATTTAAAAGAATCTTTAAAAAAATTATGTTTTCAAAAAAGTCATTTTATTTAATAAAAAAATAAAAATTACCACAATTTAAATAATATCATTATTATATTTCGTTATAGTTGTTTTTAAATAATTTTTTTTTTATTATTCAGTACAATCTTTGAGTACAATTCACTCTTTAGTACAATTCATTCAATTTCTGAGAAAAAAATATGTAATAATGAAAAAAATATAACACAATAAAAAAAATTAAAACACATATTTAAATTTTTGAATTACAAATACAAATAATGTAGAGTTTTAAATTGTTTTGCGTAAAATTTGTTTTTTTGTCGGTTACAATATTACTGTACGTGCAAAAACTTCTTTCCACTTCACAAGATAATTGGCGCGTAATTGAAATTTCAAAAAATACGCAAAATATGCCAAAACAAGTAGATTTTTTCTAAATATGGCAAAATATGCAGCAATATACATTTAAATGTAAAATATGCATTTGTAGAAAAAATCTACTTGTTTTTGCATTGTAGTTTTTGAAATTTCAAGTACGCGCCTTGAAATTTGAAAAAATACGCAAAATATGCAGCAATATACATTTTAATGTAAAATATGCATTTGTATGTAAAATAAAAATGCTGCCATTTTTGTTAAAAAAATCATGAATCGAATTTCTGCTCAACATAATTGAAACATATCTAATGGAAAAAAATGGTATTTACATAAACATCCAGTCTTTACCTATTATTATTGACTAATACGACGTTATTTGGCTAATGCGTGTGGTTTTGGCTACAGAATTGATAATGTAAAATGTTACTTCAACCATCGGCTTTTTGTATGAACATTTTCTAAGGTTTGCATAGTATTCCTCGTTTTCGTCCTTCCGTCTGTTTGTCGTTTTATTTCAAATTTATATGACGAAACACACATTTTCCTGCTACTAGTTTTATCATCTACATTTCCTATGTGCCTATCAGCTAAACAGATCAAAACTGTCCCTTTTACTTAATTCACCTGCCTTCCTATTTATGTGTGTAGTAAATTTAGTATGATTTATCCATATATAAGCTTGATTTTTTTACCATATTTCCATGTAGAAGATGAAAATATGCTAAATAAATCAAAGTTCTCCTTGATACTCAATCCATCATCCTCATCTCCTATGCACTTAAGTTAAATAAATCGAATACGTCGAGAAACGATACGTACTTTCTCAAATATTTATAATCTCCATCTTCCACATAAAACAGATTTGTTCCATTTTACGAAATTGCAACCCCCAATTGTCGATGTCCTTAAGTTAAATAAATCAAATATATTCCTTCTAAAAAATTGACCATCCCAATTTCTTATGTGCTTATAAGATAAACAAATCAAGACCGTCCCTTTTACTTAATTTGTCTGTCTCCTTATTTACGTGAACATTAACTTACGTCTCCTTATTTACGTGAACACTAACTCTTTCTGATTTATCTTTCATCAATGGGATTTTGAAGTTTGTTTGATTTGTTTTAAACCAGAAAAAAGTTTTGTTTTAAATAAGTTAAATAAGAAAAAAATATTTGATTAATTATACAAAATATTGTTAAAATTAGTTCTGAAATATGGTACGTTTTCTTTTTATAATAGTGTAAAATAATATTTAACAAAATGATTAGTTATAAAAATGCATGTCCTTTTTACAAAATTAGAGAGGAATTTAGCGAGAATTAGCGGGAAACGTTTACTACCCGAGGGCCTCTGGCCCGAGGGTTAGTAAGTTTCACAAGGTAATTGACATCTAATAATTCACGTGATACATAAATAATTTTTCGGCAAACGGCTGTAAAGTTTAACTTTACTGCCGCTAGGGAGTTAGCTAAAGTCTTACTTTTTAGCCTGACAGCAAAAGTAACGTCTAGCGACAGCAAAAGTAACGCCATTTTTATTTTATATTACGGAGGCTGTAAAGTAGCATTTGTTAGTTTGTTATTTTTTCAAACATATTGTATAACCATGACAACAAAAAATAAGTTGATTCTCATATTATGAAATTTAGAAAAGGCTGCTTTGATAAAAAAATTTTATTCATACAAATTTAAATGTTTTTTTCTCTTTTTTGGAAGTAATTATGACGATACAAATTCATATTTATAAAACGTTTTATATATTAATTTCATATTTATAAAAAATTCAAACGTTTACCGAAAAAATAGTGTATTTAATTCGGAGCTAAAGTGACTTTTTGTGTTTCGTCTATAATTGTCAAACTATAGACTCAACACAAAAAGTATCACTTTAGCTCCTAATTAAATAATGTACTATTATTTTTTACTATAAAACATTTATTAAACTAAAACATTTATTTTTATCAAGTATTTGATAGCATGATTTTGCGTTTTATTTGATCAAGTTAGTTGTTTTTTAGTTCAAATTGTATTATAATTCCCTTGGGAATTAAGAGTATCATTATTATTTCGGTAACTATGTGACGAAGGAGCTCCCAAACACAATCTTTTTGTGCTCATTTCTTCACTTTTACTTTCCTCCGTCACAAGGTGCCCGATTCCAGATTCCACAAATTTATTTTTGTCTCATGACATTAGACCCATCTTTTAAAACCAAGTTTCAGTTTGCTAATAATGCAAAATTCCATTAATTTAAATTACAACCATTCCCATGTTTTAGTTTTGCAATCTGGCAAAACATCTTTATTCTCTTCCATTTAATTATATCAGCTTTATTTGTATGTTTTTTCGATAATAATATTATGTATTATTGTATTGTTTTCTAACCTATAGCCTAATAAAATTAACCTATTGTCTAATGAAAATTTTCCTATAAAAAAATTATCATTATTCAATTGGTATGATTCCAATTGGTCAAATTGTTTTGGTTTCATTAAAATTATTTTCAAATTATAATTTATAATCACAATTGCTTTGATAAGTTTTGTTCAAAAATTAAATTTTGAGTAAAATTATCTTATTTCGTTTAGTTGAACTTGGTTGATTGTATAAGACGGGCGTTTTTTATCATCAAGGTTTTTTTATTAAGAAATTTGATTTATCAATTAAAACAATAAAGATTTATTGTTTTAATTGAAGAAAATGTTTTTATTTTTTATAATACACAATTCTTTGTCAGAGAATAAAGTATTGTAATCGATTCGTGAATAATGAATTTAATTCTCTCGCAAATTTTTGCTTGAGAATAAACTACTTCATTATTCACTCCTTGATTAAACTACTATTATTAAATTAAATAAAATTAAATCAAATTTAAACGGTTTTCTAAAAAGATAATTCTCCAATTTCTTTATGACGGTAAACAATGAGAAATGTCATTTGTCATATTAAGTTTGTAAATGAAAAGTTTAACAATGAATTCAAGAAGAATTAAATTAAAATTATTTGGTGCATGTTATATGTATTTTGCCTCTAGAAATTATCGAAGATATTGGATTCACCCAATTAACTTGCATAGAAGACGATTAGGAGAATACTATACTTTGGTTAAATTAGTGGAACAGTATCCGGAAAAGTATTTTAGTTATTTTCGAATGTCGAAGCGGCATTTTGAATATATATATTCAATGATTTTGCCAGAAATTGAACCAGCCACGACTGCATTTCGAAAAGATAGTATATCTGGAAAGGAAAAACTAGTAATTACTTTAAGGTAAAATTTATAGTTTTGTACAAGAACCAATTTAAACTAAAATATTTTCAATGTGTTAACACCGGTTTACTTTTTAGGTTTTTAGCTACTGGATGTAGCTTTTCAGATTTATCGTTAAGGTTTTTAATGGGTCGCTCGACTATTGAAAAATGTGTGGTTCAAACAATACGAGCGATCAATAAATGCCTTTTGAACATAGCATTACCAACCCCAACAAGCGAAGATTGGAGTCGCATAGCTGATGAATTTTTTGAAAGGTGGAACTTTCCTAACTGCTTGGGTGCCGTTGATGGGAAACATATAGATGTACAAGCCCCAAATAATTCTGGCAGTCTCAATTTCAATTACAAAAAACGGTTTTCAACAGTTCTGGGTGGTTATTTTGTAGCGTTATTTCACTAGGTGAGATAAAAAGTGAGATAAAATATTTGTCTTTGATCGATTATATCAGATAAAAGAAATCATTTAAACATAATTTTTTTATTTCACTATTTATCTCACCTAGTGAGATAACGCTACAAAATAACCACCCTGATGGCAGTTGTAGATGCTCAATATAAATTCATAAGTGTTGATATTGGAGCTTATGGAGCTGCCTCCGATTCTACTGTCTTCAAAAAAAGTGAATTCGGTCATTTGTGGCTTAATAACCCTAAAAAACTAAATATTCCAGCAGATAGATGTTTACCCGCTTCGACAATAAAAGCACACTATGTATTGATAGGTGATGAGGCTTTTGCACTAAAGACAACTGTGCTTACTCCATTTGCTTTGACGCAAATTCGTAGAATATTTAATTATAGGTGAACTATAACGCAATATTTATATAGTTCAACCAATTGAAGATTTTTATTTTTAGGTTATCACGAGCCAGAAGGATTGTGGAAACTGCTTTTGGTATATTAGCCAATAAATGGCGGATACTATTGAAAAGATTGGAGTTGAAGCATCATAAAACGATGAATGAAATTGTTTTGGCTTGCGTTATTTTACATAACCTTGTAAAAACAAATGTGGATCTGCTGATAAATTTGCAGGATAATATAAATTACCCTGAAAACTATGCCGTTGACAGAAATTCGTAAAGTGTTCCTGCTTCTGGTGGATATCACGTAAGGGAAACTTTCGCAAATTGGTGCGTTAATGAAGGCGATGTAACTTTCCAGTACAACATGATATAAACACAAATACATTTTCTGTAAATTTTTTATTGTAACTTATTATTTTTTCTGATAATGTTTCCGCTTGTTTAGCGAAACTAATAAAGAAATGTTCCAACATTGTTGGTTCTGGTGGTGATGTAGGCAGACTAACGATTGCCTCATATATCTTATCACCAATATCTTGGCTTCGGCGAGCTTTTTTAACAGGTGGTTCTTTCGGTAGTAGTAGTGTAGTATCTGTTGGATCCACCTCAATTACTTCTTCGAATAAGAAATTGGCGTCGGTAAAATCACCGTTTGGAGGAATATTTTCTACTTCAATACTTTTATTAAAGTTTCCTATTGTACTGAAATAAAAATGAATAATTTTAATTTTCAAAGTTTTGTGTTTTGATCGATAGAATTAATAACTGGGAATTTGAGAGAACTCACTCAAAAATAACATTGCGTTATAATGTTTCCATTTCGGATCAAAGTAGCACCAGATCCGCTGGGTGTCCTATGAATAACTTTAAATATTTTTTGAAATGTATCCCTTAAATTGGTCCATTTTTTCTGGCATTCTATAACTAAAGTAAAACTTATTTTACAAAAAAATTAAATTTTAAAATATAAAAATGCTTATATTACCAGATCGCCCAAGAACAGATACAATTGCAGTCCAAGCCTCATTCTTTTTTGATCAATTTTTGTAAATAGCAAGCCGCTTGTTGTATAAACAAGGACAATTTTCTACTTCTAAAATAAGCTTTGTTTCGAATTCATCCTTAAAAGTAAAAACATATATTTATATAGTGAAATAATTATTTTTATTTAATTGAATTATAATAAAATTAATTAATTTATTGCCAGTCACTCACCATATTAATAGAAAAATTAATACAACAAACTATAAAAAAAAAACAAAATATAACATAACAAAAATAAAAAACTCGCTATTGTGATTTGAAAAATTGTAAACAAAACATTATATATAAACAACAAAAACTTCAAAAATAAAAACGATGTGAGGTTAAATCCGAACGATAAAAAAAATCGTTCATAATTCTACAAAAATCGTTCATAATTCTCCAAAAAATCGGTGGAGATTTATGAACGATTTTTTTATTTCTATCGGCAGTAGAAATCGTGCAAAATGATTTTTAGAAAATACATCAATTAAAATTAATTTAATAATAAGCTTTGTTTATTTTAATCGATAGGTATTCTAATTTACCATACATTTGGCATAATATCGAAATAAAACAAGTTTTCGTTTAAGCAAAAATTAGAAAATCGTTACTAGCAATCCGGCAAAAAAATTTGTCATGTGGCAACGACTTAAAACTAAAACTCCGTTGTGATGTTTTTCTGTTAAATTTTATTTTTTTTTTGAAACTTGATAAATTTTCTATTTAATTGTGGAAAACTATTCCCACAGTTTTAGTGGAATTCTCGAATCACTATTTTTTTTTGTTATCATCATTACGAGGACTCAGATAACACCGAGGTGTAAACTTCGGTGATATTGTTTTGGTTGGGGACTCTCGATAGCAAAGTAGACGTGGTCGGTTGTAACGGTTTTTAACTTGTGTTTTAGATTTTGAGAGAGAACGGTTTTTTTTTTAATTTTAACAAAACCAAATACGGTCGTTTTATTTTATTTTAGTCTTTTTGATTTTTTTTTTTGGTTTTGGTTTTTTTTGGAATATATTGTGTTGAATTCGAATTGTTTATAAGTGAACAAGAAAAATTGCTTTCATTATTAGTGTAAAAATATAGGTTTATAAAAAGAATAAACCAGAAATTTTCCAAGATTTCGAATTGTTTATAAGTGAACAAGAAAAAATGTTTTTAGTATTAGTGAAAGAAAAAGAAATATGTTTCTAAGATATAAATAAACAATAAAAGAAAACCGAATGTTTTAAATACCATCAGTGCTGCGTTTTTTTTTTATTTTTGCCGTTTTGAGACATTGCCGAAGGTGAATCATCCTTACAAGACTAGGTGAGTTACATACGCTAAATATTTTTATTAGTCTAAAAGAATTTAATCTAGCGCAATGTTTTGTTGTGCGGTACTGTTACCTTCAGTAACAACAGCCTGCCAAATGTCCGACTAAATTTGTATCAAGATGTAAAGAGAGAATGCTCTTAAGGTTTAGCGGTTGGGTAGGAATATTCAGCCCTACCTTGTTCATGTGTATTTAATTTCTGCGCCTCTAGGACCCTCTGGTTGCCGGACACACCCACGACCATCTTTTCCCCTGAAACTCCAGCCTCGCGATGAGCAGGTTCGGATTTTCCAACCAGAGGGACAAAAATAAGATTCGTTAATCCCAGGACATCCAGTTTCCTCGTTCGAGGAAGCAGGATGGATTCAGGATTTCGTTTCAACTAAGGTCTAAACGACTCATAATATATAAGTAAAACATAAAATTATTAAATGCGTTCGATTTTATTATTTTTGATCAAGTTCCTGGATTTATAATAGAAGCTTTTTTTGGGAACTGCTCCTACAAGAAACGGATGCTTGTAGTAACTTTTGCAATTATTAATTCACTTACTTTGGATTAACTTCTAGGAATGGTAAAGTGGACGAATTACAGCCGATCGGATCATTTCAAAGTGTGTGCGTTACATAAATGGTTAAGTAATACGAATAATCCAAAACGCTCGGAATATTATTCCTACGATATAATTTTTGGATTAGTCGTATATCTTAATGGCGATATACGCTATTATGGACGCCGCATTAACCAACAATAAGAGTTTAGTTTTTTTATATTTTTTAAAAAATTTCAAACAATATTAACCATATTATAATTTAAATAATAAAAGACAAATTTTCCCTTTGCCATAAGCAAGACAAAGGAGAATTTGTCTTTCATCATATAAATTAGAAATTAGACGACAAACAGACGGACGGACGAGAACGAGGAATGCATTGCAGACTTTACCGCCAAGTGGTGCATTCTGGGTAACGCTGAACTTGTCTGCCGACCTATTAACAATACTTTTTAAAATTTACTTTCTTTCTAACCAATTTTTTATTTTTCAGTTTACTTTCATCATTAAATAATAATAATAATATTAAATTAAATAAATAATATTAACGATTGTAATCTAATTTTAAAAATAAAAGACAAATTTTCTCTTGGCCATAAACAAGACATAGGAAAATTTGTCTGTTATCATATAAATTAGAAATAAGACGACAAACAGACGGAAGGACGAGGACGAGGAATGTATTGCAGACTTTGCCGCAAAGTGGTGCATTCTGGTTAACGCTGAACTTGTCTGTTGACCTATTAACAACACTTTTTAAAATTAACAACTATTTTAAATTAAGGTTTGCTTTTAGCAATAAATAATAATAATAATAATAATATTAAATACAATAAACAATATTATCCATATAATACTATAATTTTAATAATAAAAGAGAACTTTTCCCCTGGCCTTAAACAATACTAAGGAACATATTTGATTTATTTAACTTAAGTGCTGAGGGTAGAGGGATGGTAAATTGAGCAAAAGCGACATATTTGATTTATTCAACTCTTATTGCATATAGAAGATCGAGATTATAAATTTTAGAGAAGGAACATATTCGAATTTTTTAACTTAAGTGCATAGGAGATGGGGATGATAGATTTAGTAGAAGGGCTATCTTAAAAAAACTTTTTAAACCCATACATATTTGGTTTTATAAAATTTATCCAGTTAAAACCAAAAAACTACTACGAAACTTTCAAAATAAGTTTAATATATCACTTTTTAAAATGTAACTTCTTCGACTTGGGATAACCTTTATGGTTTATATTTATATAAACAATATATTGTTTGAATTCTTAAAACTTTTGTTGAACACATTTACCACACGAAGGAACGCTTTCTACTGAAATACTGAGTACAATACGTTGTTTTTAATCAATATTTACTCAAAATATAACAGTAATTGAATTATTTGCTTGTTTTTTAATCTTTAATCTTACTTGCCTTTAATATTTATATTGAAAAATAGTTATAAAATTATGGTCATTATTTATTATATTATAGTTTACAGATAATCAAATGTTATACAAAGTTTTATTTGGCTTATTATTATACAAAAATTCTTTTTTTAACTACTAACTTGAGAAATCGTCATTATTTAATCGTCATTAATATCAAAATCTAATCAAAGCAAATATGATAATTATTGTTAGTAGTTAAAAAAATTCTATATATAACTCGGTTGAGAAGACTAATATAGACCTCGAACATTATATCCACGTTCTCGGTCAATAATAGCTAACTTCTCAACATTGTTATATAATATACTATTATTGTTTGTAGCCAATTTGTAATTTTTTAATTTATTTATTAATTAATAACCTTACTAACGAAACGTAAGGTTAATAATTAATAAATAAATTAAAAAATTACAAATTGGCTACAAACAATAAAAGAATTTTTGTATAATAATTAGCCAAATAAAACTTTGTATAAATATACCCTTGTTATAAAATGGGTCGCCCAAGTCAAACATATTTAAAAAAAAAAATAAAGGATTATATGGAGAACAAAATGTTAAACTGATGAAAGAATTATTGAAAACAAAATTAAATTTGGCCAAAGCATTAACAAAAACCATTTTTTATTACGTTGTCGTTCACAAAAAATTATTCCAAAGAATAGTGTTTTGAGTTACATTGTGACAATAAAAAGGCGACAATAATCTTAACAAATATTTTAATAATTTAATTTAATATTTTATTACCAACAATTTGTATTGCAAACAGATGTCACCAAATGAAGATCTCACTTGGGTTTTTACTTTTAAGGTTTATAGTTTTATATTGTTTTTTCTGTGACGGGAAAAAAGTTTAACATTTTACTTCTGCTGACAGGTGCAAAAATGCTACTTTTCATAAAATACTTTTTTCCCCGGGAAAAAAGTATGTACTTTTTTCCCGGATAGATAAAAATATATATATAAATACATATATACACATAAATGATGAATATTATGAATATTTATGAACATTTATGACTATTTTAATGTTAATGAAAAGTTATACCGTTTTCTTCTTGATGTTAATAACTGGTTTTGACAAATAAAATGAAACTTAATTTATAGTACGAGATCCGGCTGCAGGATTAGTGCGCTCATCGATTTTTTGCTAAAACCAAATTTTTATGTATATTTATAATTAGGAGAATATATATCTACCAGGTTGCCTATCAAAATTTGGCCGCCAGTATTTTTAATTAAATTATTTTTAATTGATTTTTGGGAAAAAATTTCGTTCACTTGTTTTTTAAATAAAATGTCGTCTACATCACGGCAAATTATATAACGATTCTAAAAAAATCACGGTTGCCGTTGCGCACCTGGCCGCACCTCTTCGCAGCCAGGTGTAAACAGGTATGATTTCGATACATTTATACGTTCATAACGTACATTGATTAATTCTATATCAAATTAAAGCTAATTTTTTTCTATTTATTATCATATATGGTTGCCTAATTAAATCCGGCCGCAAATAAGGGTTGCTGGCTGTTAAAGATGATAAATATTTAAGGTAGAGTAAAAGAGAGTTAAATCAATATTAATTTTTTGGGAACATTCCTAGTTTATCCTCCCAAATAAATTAACGTTTTTTTTTCAGATAAATAGAAAGATTAGGTGCTCTGCATCCTAAGTATGAAAAAAAAATTTGCGGAAATGAGGGGATCAAAAGTTATAAAGGATCAAACTTTCAATTTTGCCTTGGTCCCCCTGCGGCGCAGGGGACGCGGAAGCGACGCGGAGGAGTGGGGGGATCGCACGCGGTGGGGGGGGGGGGGGGGGGGTGGCGGCAGTGCTATTTTTGATCGAAGTTGTGCAAGGTCGCAGAAGCGAGTCAAAAAAAAAATCAAAAACCAAACCAAGTAACTTCTAAAAACTCAAAGGGGGGACCAAGGTATTTTTTTAAATTTTAATATTTTAGTGTGTGATAAAATATAAATAAATAATAAATAAAAATAAGGAAAACAATAAAAAAAAAATTTAAAGTTTGATCCTTAATAACTTTTGACCCCCTCATTTCCGCAAATTTTTTTTTTCATAATTAGGATGCAGAGGACCTAATCTTTCTATTTATCTGAAAAAAACGCAAATTTATTTGGGGGATAAACTAGGATTCTACCATTTTTTGTTTTAATTTTTAAATTTGTCATTTTGAAAAGGAAGACAATTTTCTTGGAGTATTTATTAAGTCGTCTCTATTACTCCCCGGTGGTTGAGAACACTAACATTCGAAGCATGCGCAATGGTTTAAGAGCGTCGCCCAGCTGGCAATCGCTATCCTCGTCTGACCAATGATGTTACGCGCTAGCTCTCTTTCACTCTACCTTAAATATTTATCATCTTTAACAGCCAGCAACCCTTATTTGCGGCCGGATTTAATTAGGCAACCATATATGATAATAAATAGAAAAAAATTAGCTTTGATTTGATATAGAATTAATCAATGTACGTTATGAACGTATAAATGTATCGAAATCATACCTGTTTACACCTGGCTGCGAAGAGGTGCGGCCAGGTGCGCAACGGCAACCGTTATTTTTTAGAATCGTTATATAATTTGCCGTGATGTAGACGATATTTTATTTAAAAAACAAGTGAACGAAATTTTTTCCCAAAAATCAATTAAAAATAATTTAATTAAAAATACTGGCGGCCAAATTTTGATAGGCAACCTGGTAGATATATATTCTCCTAATTATAAATATACATAAAAATTTGGTTTTAGCAAAAAATCGATGAGCGCACTAATCCTGCAGCCGGATCTTAGACTATTAAGTTTTTATTCAAGAAAAATTCGTATGGTGTGGTGAATATACATATTGTAATATTTGTTTAATATTATTTTTTCAATAATTATATTAATATTTATCCAGTCACAGAAAAAAATAGTGTATTATACACGGGAAAAATTGTAGATTTTAGCTCTCGGTTTTTTGTCTCCCTCCGCTTCGCGTCGGGAGACAACACAACCTCGAGCTAAAATCTACTACTTTTTTCCCTTGTATAATAAATAACTATTTTTAGAATATTTTTTAGTTAACCTGGGAAATTCCTATATTTTTATTTTTTATGATTATGTTTAGTGTAAAAAGAAAGAATTTTTTATGAGAGTAATAAAAAATTATGTACAAAAAGAAACTACGAAAAATAAATAAATTCATTACAAAATTATTAACCAAAGAGTACAGTCCACTAGAGTTTTATTTTAAAAAATCGAAATATTATATAGAACAAATAAACATTTTGGTCCTTCGGGCCGGATATAAAATATAAATATTCAGTGTATGAAAAGTTAAAATTTTTTAAGTGATAAGTGCAAAAACAATTTCAAAATAAAGTACATATACCTAAACAGCAGCGTTACAAGTCAGTATCGACAATTTAGTGTTATATTTGAATTAAAATTTGTCTTATCAACAAATAAAACTTATGTTTGTTAAAAGCATCGATACAATGCAGTATCGACAATTCTTTTTGTGAATGAATAAGAATTACATCAAAAAGAAGTTACAAATACAAAAAAAACAGCGATCAATTCAAGATCGACAAAAGTGGAACATTGTTGGATATAACAGCAGCAGCTTTAATCAAATCAACTAGAAGAAAAGTTTAGACATCAACAGGAATTAGTGACATCAAACAACACCATCAGTTCAGTTCACACTGCAAGGAATTCAAACAAGGTTAGTGAGATATTCATTATTTTAAAGTGATAGTGTTTGCAATAAAATTAAATTTTGTTTTAAAAATAATCATAATTGAAATCTTTCTAACTTAATATAAAAATGACTGGGTACGATAAAGTACTTAAAAATTATAGAGCACAAATACGTAAGTCGAAATTGACAAAATTAGAGAATGTTAGCATTGATGGGGAAACAGATTTTGAAATAGAAAGTCGGATTAATAAATTAGATAAATATAGTTTAGATTTTGATAAAATATCTGACGATCTCTTAGTACAAGCCAATGATACTGACTTCACATAATTTGAAAAGGAAATTCGTAATCTTGAAGACAGGTATCATAGCATTAGATCTAATTTAAAAATAAAGCTTAATCCTCAGAGTGTATCACCCTCAAATTTGAGTAAATTATCTTTACAAGATAATTCTCAAAATAGTTTTGTTAATAATATCAAGGTTCCAGATATACAATGTCCTATTTTTGATGGTAATCCCTTAGAGTGGATGACGTTTAAAGAAACGTTTTGTGCTATTATTCACAATAATTCCAATATTAACCCAATACTAAAATTTACCTATTTATTAGATAAATTAAAAAACGGGGCCAAATCATGCATTGGTCATATTACACTTTCTGCGTCAGGTTACGAAAAGGCCTGGTCTAATTTAAATCAACGATTTGATAATAAAAACTGTTGATAGAGACTCATATAGATGCATTAACAAATATAGAAAACATAAAGAAAAATAGTGCCTCAGAATTACGAAAATTACTTAATAGTGTAGTTTCTCATACTTCCTCATTATCTGCTTTTGGTTATGAAATCAAAGATTTAGCCGAAGTTTTGGTAACACATATGATAATCAAAAAGTTTGACGTAGATACGAGAAAGGAATGGGAAAGTGCATCAACAGAGGAATTTATGTCGTTAAAATATTTGATTGAATTCATTCAAAAAAGAGTTAGAGTCCTGGAATTCCTAGAAGTGAATAAATTGTTTGTGACAACTCAACCAAAAATCGATTTAAAATTTAATAATAAAAAACGACCACAACAAAGTCTTAAGTTAATCAAAAAACCACGACATTTGTTGCAAATATTGAACAAAATCATTGTTTAATTTGCAAAAAGGCTAAACATAGAGTATTCAATTGTTACCATTTTAAAAATTTATCTCCCAGTGAACGTTTAGTAAAAATTAAAGAAATAAAGTGTTGTTTAAATTCCTCACATATGGTAGAACAATGTCCATATTCTGGTTGTAAAATGTGTAGTAAAAAGCATAACACTAAATTGTCAACTTACTGAAGAACCAAGATTAGAAGTTACACCCAATACAGTAAATCTCAGTTTAAAGAAACAATATTCTTTTAAAAACGTTATTCTTCTTACTGCTCTAGTTAGCATTAGAATGGGAATTTCCATGAATGTCGTGCTTTGCTTGATTCGGGAACTGAGTTTATTTCAAAAAGAGCATTTGAAAATTATAAATTCATTAATCCTACGTTTACAAATGTGGTAGTAAATGGCATAGGTCAAGCAGAAGCAAATATTTCTCAAAGCATAACTACGAACATTAAGTCATTATATGACAATAATAATTTTGATACTGAATTTCTAGTTGTCGAAAAGATCTCAAATTGTTTACCGAAATTGAATACTTGTATTTCAAGATGGCATATTCCTCCCAATGTAGTTCTAGCAGATCCCAATTTTAATATTTCCAGTCCAATAGAAATATTACTTGGTGCAGAAATATTTTTCAAAGTATTAACATGGCAAACAACTCTCTCTCTTCTCAATAACTCACTGCCACCCCTCCAAGAAACTCTTTTTGGTTGGATAATCGGTGGCATTATTCCCGCGGAATTTTCAAACAATTTCTCATTGCAAGTAAAGGATGATCTATCAAGTGCTGTCAAAAAGTTTTGGGAGATAGAAAATATTCCTTCCAAACCTTTTTACTCACAAGAAGAGACAAAATGTGAAACACATGTTAGAGATACATCTGGTAGATATACAGTGTCATTACCTTTAAAAGAAAATGAATTGCATAAAAGTAATTCAAAATCACAAGCGGAGAGTAGGTTATTAGGGTTAGAGCGAAAATTTAATGCAAATCCAAAATATAAACAAGAATATGTTAGTTTTGTACAAGAATATATAGATTTAGGACACATGGTGTTATCAACTGATTCACATACAGGGTATTTCATGCCGCACCATGCCGTAGTTAAACCTAGTAGCACATCGACAAAATTAAGAGTAGTTTTCGATGCATCGGCAAAGAGTTCATCAAACACATCGCTTAATGAAGTTATGATGGTTGGCCCAGTAGTACAACAGGATCTTTTTCAAATAGTTTTGAGATTCAGAAAACACAGATACGTTTTAACCGGAGACATTTCAAAAATGTATCGTCAAATAAACATCAATCCTGATCAGACATGGTTGCAAAAAATCTTGTGGCGATTTAATAACAAGGATCCCATACAAACATATGAACTTACATCTGTGACGTATGGAACTGCGGGAGCACCATATTTAGCAACACGCGTGTTGAAGCAGTTGTCTATCGATGAAAAGGATAGTTTTCCCATAGCTTCTGAAATTCTCCGCAGGGATTTTTATGTTGATGATGTTCTCACTGGTTCTGATAGCATTGAAGAAACCATTCAAATTCAAAGTGATCTCACAAAATTATTAGCATCTGGTGGTTTCCGATTATGTAAGTGGGTTACGAATGACGAAAGAATATTGGAAAACATCCCTTCAAGTGATTGTGAGGTGATTGATGATCAGGGGACGGTTGAAAATAGTATTAAAACTTTGGGTTTGATGTGGCTACCTGAGAGTGATGTTTTCAAATTTTATGTAGCTCAATTAGATAATGATAAAAAGCTTACAAAAAGATCAGTTTTATCACATGTATCTAAATTGTATGATCCTTTAGGTCTGATAGCACCAATTATTCTAACCGCTAAACTGTTTATTCAATCATTATGGCAAGAGAAGTTAGATTGGGATGGAATCATACCACTAGAGCAACAACTTCTTTGGAAAACATTCTCTAGAAAACTAAATGCAGTATCCAATATAAACGTCAACCGTCAAATAATTGATTACAAAATAGTTTCACAAGTCAAAGTAATTGAGCTACATGGATTTGCAGATGCTTCCGAACGAGCATATGGAGCATGTATATATGTGAGAAGTGTTAGTAATGTCAATCAAATATCTGTGCAACTATTATTGTGGTGGACCAGTAGCCAGGCTGATCCACCCCATTGATACAAACACCCAAACAATCCCACAATACTCCCATTTCGATAACAATTATCCAAAATCATTCCAAACAATTGACCCATTGATCGATTAAGTGATCATAACAACAAGTCTAGACATAATAAACCACAGCTGCAACACAATCTTACATCCGACAATTGATAAATCCTTAATTGATCAAACTCAATTCAAATTAATATATATACAAAATCAAACCACATAAAAAATCTTCCAATCTAAAAAGGTCTCATAAAAAACACACAATGTATTTTTTATGTCTATTTTCCAATTATTGAAACAATCCAAACAATTTGCTAACATTGCAGCTGTAGAATAAATATCTATAATTCAAAGTCCAATTGATTACAAAGTCCAATAAACAATCCATGCATTCTTTTAATTCAAACGACAAATTTCTATAATTCAAAGTCCAACTGGTTACAATTCAAAGTCCAATACACAATGCATACATTGTTTTCAATCCAAATAACTTTTCCATTTATTAAATCAAAATATCAACTAAATTAATTACAACAATAGTTCCATTATAAATCCGAAACATAAAACCCTACACGAGCTAAAACTAAAATATTTCCATGTTACCGGAAAGTAATAAAACCCTTCAATAATTAATTTTTCTGTAAAAAACGACAAAAAAAAGTAATAAAGAATGTTAAAAATGAAAATTCGATTACTACGATATTTAAATTTTATTTTATTTTATTTTTTTTGACACAACGCTTTTCGACTGGTCAACTGATTTATGCCCAAGCGAAAACCGTTGGAATAAATAATACTGATTTTTGGTTAAACAAATCAGTTCTCGAGTAGTACGCGTTCGACCGACACAAAACTTTCTAAACTCGCGGGGAAAATCGAATCCCAATAATTAAAACTAAAAGTTTACGTGTGTGATAAATAAAAGTGCTGGAACAGTAGTTCCGAATTAAATTAAGTTAAGCCAAATAATTTGCAAGTATAAATTGTGCAAAAACCAAACCCAAAGTGTTTAAATAAATTAAATCCAAGAAACAGTGAAAACAGCCATTGTGAGTTTTCAATTTAAAAGATATCGAGAAGCCTTACCAGGAAAAATAGTAAGTACTTCTTTCAATTAAAATTTACACCAACAAATATCTGTGGAGAATAGATATCCCTAACGGGAACACCACATTATGCAGTAAGTCAAGACTCAAGAGTAGCACCTCTTAAAACAATTTCAATTTCACGACTTGAGCTTTGTGCTGCTCACCTACTTGCCAAATTAGTTCAATCTGTTATTGAAACAATGGAGATTAAATTTGATAATATTTATTTATGGTCAGATTCCTTAATTACTTTATATTGGATTGTTACATCTCCTCACAAGCTAAAAACTTTTGTAGCAAACGTGTGAGTGAAATTCAAGAACTAACTCTAGATTTTCAATGGTTTCACGTTTCTTCACTAGAAAATCCAGCTGATGTTGTTTCTCGTGGTGTAATGCCCGATGAACTGGAAGGATGCTCATTGTGGTGGAACGGCCGCAATTTACTTCATACTATGTTTTCAACTGAACAGCCTTGGAAGGTATGGATCATTCATCTTCTTTTTTGGAATTTAAAGAAGAAAAAGTAGTCTCATTGCCTATTGCCACTTGCATTGCCACTCATGTTGTCGATGAAATATTTGAGAAATTTAGTTCATTCTCCAAGTTGGTGCGTGTAATTAGTTACTGTTTACGCTTTGTTAATAATTGCAAAAAGACCACCCAAAGAATTAATGGCGGTCTTACAGCTACAGAACTCAACACTAGCATTCGAGTACTCGTTAAATTAGCTCAGAGGCACGAATTCTCACAAGAAGTGTATGCACTATCAAAACAAAAAGAAATCGGCAACAATAGTACAGTTAAATCATTAAGTCCATTTTTAGATAAGGATGGGTTACTGAGAGTAGGTGGACGTATTGGACGTATTCAGCATTCACAACTTTCATTTAATGCAAAGCACCAATACTTACTCCCAAAAAAGCACCCATTAACGTTATTAATTTTTAATTATGAACATGTAAAAAATTTGCACTGCAGTCCACAGTTACTCGTTTCTACAGTAAGACAATAGTATATTACATATCTAGAGTTGTAAATAGCATTTTACATGCGAGGGAAAATTTTGCGCACGAGACGCGTAGCGGCGAGTGCAGTATCTTCACGAGCATGGAAAATGCTTTACAACTCGAGATTTGTTATATACTTTTCCTACGACTTTGTTTTAATGCCCAAACGCATATAATTACTTGAAAAAATGAACTACTTATTATAAATTAAATGCAAATAGTTTACAAATTGTGGTAGGCTTTGCATTATTCTGTGTCAAAATGAATTGAAATACTTAATTTTTAAAAATCAAATTTTTCTTTAAATAAAAATTTTTCTTTTTATTAAAAGCGTGCGGTAATATATATATGAAAATCCATTACCGCACGCTTTTTTTTACTTACCGCACGCTATTTGAAATAATCAATTTACATGTCATGGATAGTGTGATGTAATTTATAATTTACTGTGATAGGAGTAGGAAAAAATATTGGCCACTGAATGCAAAAAATACAGCAAAATCGATTGTGCGCAATTGTATTCTATGCAGCCGGGCAGCACCACATTCAGTTGAACAGATAATGGGTAACTTACCAGAAGAGAGAATGGCTTTAATCAAACCATTCACTACAACGGGTGTTGATTTTTACGGACCTTTCTATACAAAAAACAAAAATCAGAGAAAAGGGCCTCTTCAAAAGGTTTATATAGCCTGTTTTGTTTGTTTCAGTGTTAAGGCAATACACTTAGAAATAGTGTCAGATCTGACAAGTGATGCTTTTATAGCTTGGCTTAAGCGTTTTTTAGCAAGACGAGGGAGAGTCAGTACAATTTGGTCAGACAACGCTAAAAACTTTGTTGGAGCTAGAAATCAACTTAATGAGTTTAAAAATAAAGTGTTTGCAGAACAGGATTTTCAAGACATTTCAAATTTTTGTAGTCTTGAACTTATAGAGTGGAAATTTATTCCACCACGCTCTGTAAATTTCGGTGGGCTTTGGGAGGCTTCGATTAAAAGCATAAAGAGGCATCTTAAAAAGATTTTAAATAACAAAACATTGACGTATGAAGAATTGGAAACCCTTGCTCTTCAAGTCGAATCAATTTTAAACCCCGGCCTATGACACCACTTTCCGATGATCCAAACGACCCAGAACCATAAACTCCATATCATTTCTTAACTGGGACTATGGGAACTTGCATAGTCGAACCAAATGTAGTAAGCACCCTTGATAACCGTTTATGTAAATGGAAACATATCACTAAATTAAGTCAACAGTTTTGGAGTCGATACTCTAAAGAATATCTTAACTTACTACAAACTAGAACAAAATGAAAGTCTAACCATCCTAACATCAAGGTTGGTGAAATTGTTCTCTTAAGAGAAGAAAGTCTTCCACCACTCAAATGGGCTTTAGCTAAAATCATGAATGTCATATCTGGACCTGATTGTAAAATACGTGTAGTTGAAGTCAAAAGCGGTCAAAATATTTACAAACGTGCAATTTCAAAAATTTGTAAATTACCAGCTAATGAGTAATTTTTTTTCTCTTTAATTTAAATTGAACTTTAAAAACTAATCAATGCATTCATTCAATTCTTATCTGTCAATAATTTAAGTTAATTAATAAAAAAAAAAGATTTTAATTATAACATTGTATTATTTTATTTTGAAAGTATAACTTTTCAAGAAGGCCGGCATGTTTTGAGTTACATTGTGACAATAAAAAGGCGACAATAATCTTAACAAATATTTTAATAATTTAATTTAATACTTTATTACCAACAATTTGTATTGCAAACAGATGTCACAAAATGAAGATCTCACTTGGGTTTTTACTTTTAAGGTTTAAAGTTTTATATTGTTTTTTAGAATATTTTTTAGTTAACCTGGGAAATTCCTATATTTTTGTTTTTTATGATTATGTTTAGCGTAAAAAGAAAGAATTTTTTATGAGGGTAATAAAAAATTATGTACAAAAAGAAACTACGAAAAATAAATAAATTCATTACAAAATTATTAACCAAAGAGTACAGTCCACTAGAGTTTTATTTTAAAAAATTGAAAAATTATATAGAACAAATAAAAAAATAGAATATTAAAAAATTTAACCAACATCAATTCTCTTGTCTTCAAAAAAATTCATGATCGTTTTCTTTTTAGTATTATTAGTCAAGAAATAACGGAATAGTCCAGTCATTTAAGCTTAAATTAGGTAAGAATCTCGGCATTCGAGATACCCAGCTGTAAGTCTGTAAATAATTGTATATTGACACCCTAAAAGTTGTCTCAAAACCTACATATGGTAGGGTGTACGCAACTATTAAATTTCAAGGTCAAAGGTCACAAAAATCGGTTTCTTCCGCTTTTTTTGTAAATATCTCATTTCCTATGGGTTTTTTGCTATTTGTATATATTATCAATACTGTAGAATACAAAATTCTCTACAAATTTTGTTTCAACAAATTTTTCATACTGTGAACCGTTTTCGAGATAGAGGGCGGAGAGCGCGCGGTCACCAGTTACTCAAGAAAAATTCTTATCAAGTCGAAATAACAAAAATATGCTCATTAATATGTTAATTGAAAAATTACAAGCTGCAAGTATTACTACTAAACAAGCCAGAGATGATGCGGATGTTCTTATTGTTGAAACTGCAATTGAAGAATCAAAGTCTGAAAAAACTGCAGTTATAATAGGACAAGATATTGATTTACTTGTCATTTTAATTGGGCGTACACTGTCTTACGAACAAGAAATTTTCTTTAAAAAAGTTGGGAAAGGAAATGTAAAAACGGAGATATACTCGACTAAAAGTTTTGATAATTATCCTCATTCCAATACACATATTTTATTTCTGCACGCATTAAGTGGCTGTGACACAACTTCTGCACTTTTTAAAAAGGGAAAAAAATCATTTTTAAAAGTTTTTGAGAAACTGACAAATTTGGATGAACTAGCTGTAGCATTTGAGGAAGAAAATTGTTCGGCCCAGAGATTATTAGAGAGTGGAACTCAAACCTTATTGGTGCTCTACCATATCAGAGCGACATTAACGGAGATGGAACCTTTGACCCCGAAATCATGGAAGAACTTGAGACAAATGTCGTTGAAGACGATAATGAAGACCAGTTTGAAATTTACCAGCAGCCGGAAGCCGACGATGAAGAGGAAGAAGATGATTAAAATTATAAATTGTAGTTTTTGTACCCTTTATTCCATTTTTTTACTTTTAATAAAAATAAATGTATTGAATGATATTTTTTAATAAAAATATTAATTCATAATTTATTTGTTTTTTTTCATCATGTAAGAAGTTATTAATATTAATTAGGTTAAAATTCAGATATAATTCCTATATTTTCATTAACAATTCTGCAATTACATGGGCAGGTAAGTGTTGTTAAATAAATTAATACTGAATAAAAAGTGGATAGGTTAGGAAAAAAATGATAAAATATAATATAATAGTTAATAAAAATTGACAAATATTTATAATCATTGATTTATCGATAGTTCATCAACTATATATGGCGCGTTTTCGACCGGAGGCACCGGTTGACCTGAAGTGATGCCGCGCGCTCTCCGCCCTCTATCTCGAAAACGGTTCACAGTACGAAAAATTTTTTTAAACAAAATTTGTAGAGAATTTTGTATTCTACAGTATTGATAATATATACAAATAGCAAAAAACCCATAGGAAATGAGATATTTACAAAAAAAGCGGAAAAAAACGATTTTTGTGACCTTTGACCTTGAAATTTAATAGTTGCGTACACCCTACCATATGTAGTTTTGAGACAACTTTTAGGGTGTCAATATACAATTATTTACAGACTTACAGTTGGGTATCTCGAATTCCGAGGTGAACTTACTATAATGACTGGACTAGAAGTTATTGCTTATGTAGAAGAACTTCAAAAAGAGATTATTTTTCTTAAAAATTTGATTCATCTTGAGCTTCTATCTGATGTTACCACATGTTACATGAATAAAGTTGAGGAAAGTTATAACTTATATTTCAATCAAATCAAAAATAAACAAATAAACAAAATTAATAATATTCTAAGTAACGATTTTAATGAAAGAAATCTATCGTAATTTTTAGGAATGGGTTGGATCCAGCGAATCACTGCCTCCAACTTCATCCTATATTTATCCCAATCAGCTTTGTTAAAATTCCATCTAGGTTGAGGAGTAGAGTTGTAATGTTTGCTCTTGGTCTGTTGTGAAAACGCATTGTGAAACTTAATGATCTTTGTCATCTCGATTTAATCTTGTAAACGGGCAATTCAAATTATCTGAAATTATAGTTAAAATCTTTACCTATGGTCATTTGAAATTCCAACTGTGTTTAGTTTGTTTGATTATTTCGCAGCAAACAAATCTTTCTCAACCAACTACCTCTATAGGTATACAAATTTTTTTTTATTTTATTTTATTTAGCGTATGGTTTTTTTTGTGACACATTAAAAAATTAAACTTAAAAATAGGTAGACTCTTCTATGAAATCTACCTAAAACAATACATGGATACACATTAAATGAACTTACAATCGATTTGATTGCGTGTCTTTTAAGTAAATTAAAAAGTAAAATATTTGAACATTGGGCAGTACATTTGAACATTAGATGTTTACATCGAGCGAGTCTATCCATGCTACTACATCGGGAGTTGCCAAATGGATGTCTGAGATGTTGCCATTGTAACGTCGAATTGGACACACAGTTGCAATGTGTTTTATAGTTTGTTGTGCAGCGCCGCAGTCACACCCAGGGGACTCTGAAATGCCCCACTTGTAGAAAGAATCAGCACAACGTCCATGATTCGTTCTTATTCGGTTTAATGTAGTCCTGTAGCCCTATTCCGGTACATCGTGAAATAGGAATTGAGAAATAAATTATAGCAATTTTTTCATAACTAGTATTCCGTGTCGCGGGAAATAACAAATTCGTATTAGAAAATATTTCTTTATTTCATTTATTGCACTTTTTTCTCAATTCCCAATTCCCAGGGAAATGCCGGAATAGGCGCACAGGTATGACGTGGCAAATCGAAACCAAGTTGGGTAGAAGTCGGGTTAGTAATAGAAAGGCCAGTTGTGTTGTAATGTTGCCAGGAGGTGTCCCAGGCATCCAAGATATTAAAATCAGTTGCCAGCAGGTTGCTGGCAGTTTTATGTGGAGGCTTTCTTGACTTCAATCGACAACGAGTGTGGTCACCGTAATATTCGTGCAAGGGTAACGTGGTATTGTTGGTTACCTTTTTATGTTCACGCATGAGAGCATGCGAGCGTCTGAGTGCAGGTGGAGCGATATTGCTTAACACAGGGAGCCAAGGTAAAGGGGTGGATCTGATAGTACCACTTATAGTACGCATCGTAGCATGCAGCTGGCAGTCAACTTTTTGAGTATGTGTGCTATTCAACCAGACTGGTGCGCCATACTCAGCCACTGAGTAAACCAGACTTAGAGCAGTTGTTCGGAGGGTAGCTGGAGTAGCACCCCATGTAGAGTAGGGTGGAGTGAAAAAACTTTTTTTCGAAATTCACGTTGCCTGAGTCGTTATTTGGTGTGAAACTGACTGAAATAAATTTTCACCAAATTTTAGCTCAAAATGTTGCCATCTTAAGGTTCCACACCTCAAGTGAGTATTTGTATTGCCTTTTTTAAAGTTTTTAATTGCTATTATAAAAAAAACATAATTAATTAATTGAATAATTAATTTTTTGGTAAACTAATATTAATTAATACTTAATATATTAATTAATACTTCTACTAGATGGCGCACGTGTTCTATTATAACTAATTTGTCACGTGACTTTTATTGTTTAGAATGATTCGTTTTTGCGACTGTTGTCTTAGTTTGAATCTTATCTTTGCGTCAACAATTTGTTTCCAATTTGTATTTTAAAGTAAAGTATTTTTAAGTAATTTTAAAGCAACATCAATCGTGTTTATGTCAATAAGGACTTTTAATTAAAGCAAAAACATGACTTCAACTAGAAGTGAAACTTTTTGTAGTGTTTTCGGAACTCCGGTATAACTGAAAGAGTGTAATGGATAGTCTGGAATAATATAGTATATTATAGTCGCAGCTTCCTTAGTTGTTGTTCCTTATATTAATCCGTACCGCATGTAATGGTTTCTCATCCCTTCATCATCAATATTCATGTTTCGTGTAGTTTCCTTAACCCATAGCGTCCTTATATTTCTTAAAATCTAACTAAATCTGCAATAGCCGGACAAACGTATAGGAGAAAGAAAATGGCACTAATTACCCTGATTTATTCATTCATTAATATAATATAATATTGGTTAATTTGAATTAATTAATAATTTTCTTTAATCATCATCCGTATAACCACTAAACTTTAATCAGAATTTAATCTTACCACACACTAAAATTGACGCGCGCTATACTTCCATTCGACTGTTCTCGCCATACTACTTGAGTTTGAGTTTTTTTCTAAAACACAAACCGTAATGAAACAACGAAATTTTCAAAACCTCATAACGGCTGCGTGTATTTTGTTTCCAATCGTCAACATACAACGAATTACTATTTTTGCTTTGTTAAACATTTGATTTATTTTTGTATGAGTATTTTGCTTTAAACAATCCTTCCGTTATTGAACTGAACTTCACTGTGCTGATATAGTAGGGTGTAGTTTAATAAATGTCCAAACATCATAACATTGATCGCATCTGCATTTAATTCATTTTGGATTCAATTATAAATATTATGGATGTGTCGGAAATATTCTGTGTCCCAACCTTATTTTTGTACAATATTATCAAATAGCAAACGGTTTTGTGAACTATAATAAGTTCCCAATAATTTGAAAATCTGATGTAAATTAATTATCTCCCATCTAAATACTTTATTCGAGTTATTGCGAGACTAAAAATTTGACTATATAATGAGCACGGTAAATTATTCTCTCTCTTAGTTCTATTACATTTGCATTCGTTCGTTTGACGTCTCGCAGTCGGTCGTGCTTTGTTTGAGACATGAGCTGTTTTTGTTTTTCTCCAAGTCTGACGTTCGGTGTAGCCGGTGATTTTTTTTAATGGAAATAAGCAATATAATTGCTTATTCCTATAGTGATTTAAACTCTGTGATATTTTTTTTTGAAATTGTGTTAGATTTGTAAATGTCCTGCATAAGTAAAAAGCCGGGTATAACCCCCAAAAGCAAAAGAAAATAATTTATATGTGTCGTGCATCATTAACTCCATTGTTGTACAAACAAAAAAAACTCAAACTTGGCGATATTAACCTCAAGGTCAGCTGCCACGCAGGTAACGAACTTAAATATTATTGTAGGTCACATCTGATCTTTGAATATGAGAATTGCCTAGACTTGCACGCGTGAATGGAATTAGAAAAATATAAAATGGAATAGAATTATTGCATCTTAACTTATTTTAGCCTAATCGCTTTTCAATTATCAAATTAGTAAATTATAAATTAAAGATAATAAATTATTTGAGTGTTCGCTGAGTTTTGTTGTAGACATTTAATAACCTAGAGAAATTGATAGTATTATAAAAATATTGATAGTGGTGTTTAACCCACACAAAATTCCATATCGCTTTTCAAGTAGCAAATTATAAATTAAAGATAATAAATTATTTGAGTGTTAGCTGAATGTTGTTGTAGACATTTAATAACCTAGAAAAATTGATAGTAATATAAAAGTATTGATATTAGTGTTCAATATACAAAATTGTAAATAACTGTTTTTGGTTCAATATAACATGTTAATAGTGTTTGATTTACACAAAATTGTAAATAACTGTTTTGGTTCGATATAAAATTTTTATTAGTGTTTAATTTATACAAAATTGTAAATAACTGTTTTGGTTCAATATAACATGTTACTAGTGTTTAATTTACACAAAATTGTAAATAACTGTTTTGGTTCGATATAAAATTTTTTTTTGTGTTTAATTTACACAAAATTGTAAATACCTGTTTTGGCTTGATATAAAATTAGGATGGTGTTTGATTTACACAGGAAATTGCTAATAGCTAAATAGCTGTCTGGTTCGAGTATACTAAGATATTGTTGTGAGAAGTTACTTTGTGTGAGTTGTTGTGTCATCGGGGGGATACGGTTGTCTGATCCGCAGAGATCGTCTTCGCTTTGCCAACCGTGTCAACGTTAATTATTCGAAGGGGTGCATGGTATTTTCAACGCGCTCGGCGATAGTTGCAAAGCCTGTCAACGTTTTTATATGCAAGTTTTTTTTTTTTTTTTGCTGATACCATCGTATTTTCATCGCAACGTTTTCACCAAGTTTTAAATATTAACACCGTATAGCAACGTATTATTTGTATACAAGTTTTTTTTGCTGATACTATCGTATTTTCAACACAACATTTATACCAAATTTTGGCTATTACAACTGATTATTTATATACCATTTTTGCTGACATTGTCGTATTTTCAACGCAACAGTTTTGCAAAATTTTGGAATATTGCACTTGATTATTTATATACAATTTTTGCTGATATTACCGTATTTTCAACGCAACATTTTTACAATATTTTGGGATATTTCAACTGGTTGTTTATATACAATTTTTGCTGATATTATCGTATTTTCAACGCAACAGTTTTACAATATTTTGGGATATTTCAACTGATCATTTATATACAATTCTTGCTGATATTATCGTATTTTCAACGCAACACTTTTACAAAATTTTGGAATATTGCAACTGATTATTTATATACCATTTTTGCTTATATTATCGTATTTTCAACGCAACATTTTTATAACATTTTGGAATATTGCAACTGATTATTTATATACAATTTTTGTTGATATTACCGTATTTTCAACGCAACATTTTTACAATATTTTGGGATATTTCAACGGATCATTTATATACAATTCTTGCGGATATTATCGTATTTTCAACGCAACAGTTTTACAAAATTTTGGAATATTGCAACTGATTATTTATATACAATTTTTGCTTATATTATCGTATTTTCAACGCAACATTTTTATAAAATTTTGGAATATTGCAACTGATTATTTATATACAATTTTTGCTGATATTACCGTATTTTCAACGCAACATTTTTTTATAATATTTCGGGATATTTCAACTGATTGTTTATATACAATTTTTGCTGATATTATCGTATTTTCAACGCAACAGTTTTACAAAATTTTGGAATATTGCAACTGATTACTTACATACAATTTTTGCTTATATTATCGTATTTTCAACGCAACATTTTTATAAAATTTTGGAATATTGCAACTGATTATTTATATACAATTTTTGCTGATATTACCGTATTTTCAACGCAACATTTTTTATAATATTTCGGGATATTTCAACTGATTGTTTATATACAATTTTTGCTGATATTATCGTATTTTCAACGCAACAGTTTTACAAAATTTTGGAATATTGCAACTGATTACTTACATACAATTTTTGCTTATATTATCGTATTTTCAAAGCAACATTTTTATAATATTTTGGAATATTGCAACTGATTATTTATATACCATTTTTGCTGATACTGGTATATTTTCAACTCCATATTTACACCACCTTGTTTGCTATTGCTGCCGAATTGTCAACGCACCAGTGGTATAAAATTTCTGGCTACTGATACTGAATTACAACTCAACCTTTCAAGGATTATTTGTAAATTTATTTTTGTAATACTATACCTGGTGGATGAATCATCACTGATGGAGGGCTAAGGCCGAAGGACTTTGACGACTGGAGGATTAATCATGGGGTGAGTACATTTAGTTTGCTTAATTTTTTTTGATTAACGTAGGGGCGTGAATGGGTGTGAAAAGGCGTGTCAGTGATTGAATGGGGGCATGTTAGTCGTCGAATGTATGGGTGAATGTGTGACGCGTGAGTGTGTGGGCGTCTGAGAGTGATTGTGGGGGTTGGACGTGCTGATCGTGGGTCTTTCACAAAAGGGGTCGCCAGAGTCTCCATTTTCCACTTGTATTTCTTTCCATTTCGGCCAATTTTCGTATATAGCGTACATTTCTGTATTTGTGCTGAAGTAGCAGGGTTTCTTTATCGTTCCCATGGGCTGCAGCTAGCTTGGGGCAAGAAAAACAATCTCGCTAGGTACGCTTCCTGCTATGTCGTTCTCATTGGTTCGCCATTGAGAAAGCGCTTCATTACAAATTGGCGCCCAACGTGGGGCTTCTCTAAGGGTCCCTACAGCAATGTAGGACTCTGGAGGAGTCCCTCCATATTTTCAAAAAAATTTGAAAATTTTTTTTAAAAATTTTTCTTCATAATTAACTTTATTTCCACCATACAATAGCTAGAGGCTCTGGCGACGGGAAGCAACTCCATGCTTCAAACGCGCAGGAGCGAAGGAGGTCTTAGATTCCTTAGACTTTTCTTCGATGGGGTTTTGCGTCCCCACGCCTCCAGCAATGTTTCTCCTTTCTATTTTTCTATGAAACGCAAGGGTGAGAATGATTCTACGGGATCATTCTCAATGGGCCTTACAAACCCACGGACCCTAGTAACGGCTGGGTTTCTTACTGACACAGGGAATGCCAGAGATGACCAGATGCCAGGATTAGATATTTGTGAATTGGTGTATACGCCTATCACATCCATCCTGGTCATCTGGTTATGCTCTGGGTTCGCTGTGGCAGCGAGATTCACAGCTGGGCTAACGACTCCATAACGTTAGAGTCCCCTCCCTGGAGCGTTAGCACCCTATGGTCTGGGTGGTCCGGTGCTCGCGAATGATACTGGGGAACATCTTCTAAAGCAGTTTGATATCAACTGCTGAGGGAAGATGTTCGCCCAGCCTTCATGTCGTGAGTTAATGGGATTAGCTCAGACCATAGCACCTTCCGTATGAGTTGGTGGTGTGGATCGCAGCTGGCGAGTGTTGTTGATTGAATGGTGGTTCAGAGGATTTATCTTCTGACCACCCCATCAGCACTCGTCCGCTGTGTGAGACACTACCAGCTCATACCCAATCTCACTCCTTTCCCACCCTATCAATTCCCTTCCTTATACCTCCCTTCCTGCTCCCTTTCTCCTACCTCTACCCATCCTTTTAACGTAGCCTAATTTAACTTTTCTTTGGTCCCAAACTAAAACCTTAAAATCAACAAAATATTAAGAAAGAACGGCGATCACAACTTCCAACCCCAGGTGTGATGAACAACCCCATGATTGGTCCGTCCGTCCTTCGTCCGTCTGTATTATAAATTAATAAACAAATTAATAAATATATTATATAAATTACATAAATAGATAAATGAATAACTAAATAAATATCCATCAAAACAGCTGATAATACTAGACACTAAATATTCTATTTCAATATATTTTAGGCCTAACCATAATTTAAACAATTAATACCATTCAACCATATAAGGAAAGATAATCTATTAAATAATTCAATACTATTAAACCATATAAGGAAAGAAAAGTAATTACATACTTCAATACAAAGAAGGGGGAAGTATATACTATATAAGAGGAATTAACCCAATACAATTAAACAAAGACACAAGGATTCCTCCCACCAACTTTGAAGAAAGAAAAACCTTAACCTTAAGTACATTTTTTTTTGCATGATAATTTTAAGTATATTTTTTCTTTAAAATAGTATAATTACTATACTAAACAGATAAAGTAATTATCGTACATACTATATAATATATAAAATTTCTTGTTAATTTTAAGTATTACTCTCTCGTCAAACCGGTAGGCTTGCCGCACTTATAACTTTTTTTTGTCTGTCACTCAGTTTTGAGTAATCGGGAACCGTCAGACCTGCCCGGAATTGGGTCTGAACATTTTCGTAATTGCCATCTTCTGCCATATTTGTAGTATACTTATTTTCTCTTAAATCTCACCGTTTATTTGTGTTCTGTTCATATATCAGCACCTTGGAAAACAATTGTAAATAGTAATAAAATAATATCAAGATAATAATAAATCTGATTTAATATAATTGTCGAATTGAAAAAAATATTGCGCAGCTGTTTGAGGTTTGAATCGCTAAATTTCCATATAATTTTTTTTAAAATTCTGCTTTAAAATATTCAAAGTAATCAAATATTGGAATAAAATAATCTTTTCTGTTGATAATTAAATTGTTTATTTGGATTCAACGTTCACATCGATAGTGTAATAATTTTCGTTTCGCTCTCCATATACGTGCATTTATTGATCTGGTCCTGTGCGGCGGTTTGAGTATTCATAATGTCTGCCACTGATAAGATTGACGTTCTGGATAGGTCCGGCTCTTGTGCTGTTTGTCAACACGAAATAGTGCCGGCCGACGTAAAACTTCTCACTCGGTGTAACCATCTCTTTCATGACATCTGCCTCAACGACTGGTTGTTGCAGAATCGCACCTGCCCAATTTGTCGAGCCGCCTGTGAGCGTGCAGAATTACAGAGGTTGCCTCGAGGGATAGATAAAAATAATTATACAATAGTGCCACCCCCACCGCGACCTGTGACTCGATCTGTTACCGCAGGTTGGCAACGTCGTTCCAGTACCGGAAATCAGCCCTCGTCCACGCCTTTGGCAAACCGTCTTCCACCATCTCGACTCGCCGATGAAGTGCGAGTGAATATAGCTCAACGATCTCCCATATATGGTGCCGCTGCAGCGGAAGATCAAGGTTTTCAGGAAGCAGTAAATGCTCATATCGATCAGGAAATTTCGAGAATTAATCACTCAATGATGCAATCACGTGCTCCGGCACCTGAAGTGTTACTACCCCTAGCGCATAATGTAATCTCGCCCACCACCCCGAGACATCAATCGGTTCATTCCGGAAATTATACACCAGTAAATGCGTATGTACGGAATAGCGTACCGGTACCACCAATGTTTGCTGAACCTCCTCCTGCTCTTGCTCCGGCTAGATTACGAACACATCTCGATCAGCACTCTACCACAGTTAGAAATTGGAACGTTACGTTCTTAGGCAGACCCGATGGTCTGGATGTTGAAGCGTTCATCTTCAGAATAGAGCGGCTGACAGAGATGTGTTTAAATAGCGATTTTACTATTGTCACCCGTTGTCTATACTTGTTATTCACAGATCGAGCAGCTGATTGGTTCTGGAGATATTTTCGCCAGAACCGACAGCTTATTTGGACTGACTTATGTCATGCTCTTCGAATAGAATTTCAGGACAGGCAGACGGACGAAGAGGTAAAGGAGCGGATGAGGGCCAGGAAACAGCGGCCCACCGAATTGTTTGATGAATTCTTACAATCAATTTATCGACTAGGCGATAAACTGCGAGTACCGATGCCGGATGTGGAGTTGTTCTCCTTGATTCGCAACAACTTACGATTGGAAATTAGAAGGGAGCTACTTTATGTCACCATCTATGGACTGGAACATCTGCGCCAGCTCTGCCGTGACCGCGAAAAATTATGGGCCGAGTCAATAACCAGACCGCGCGATTATAACATTAGACCATCGAGACCGGTGTCTGAGATGGATTTAGATCGTGAATTTTCACAAGTGCAAATTAGCGAATTGCCAACTGAATCGTTACCAATTACATCCAACGAACTTGCGGCAATACAGCCTGCCCCTAATATGAGACGAATAACCAGTTCAACTATTTGTTGGAACTGTAAACGACCTGGTCACCGGTGGCACGATTGTCGTGAATCACAGCGTTTGTTTTGTTGGGGATGTGGGAAGGACGATGTGTTATGTCCTAATTGTGAAAATTGTCAGGGAAACCGAAGGGGGGGCCAGAATCCCAACACCTTTTCTCGCTCCCAGGACCTGTCTTAGATGCATCTGAGACCAAAATTAATTTGTCTCCTGATTCTTCAGATATTTCATCTACCAATCCCAATAACTTACTGGTACACGATACACTGTTGAGCCGAGCGTCAACATCCACCTTTATAGAACACCCGTTGAATACTGCTTCTGATACACTGGTATCCACTCATGATACTGATATGAAATTATTGAAACGAACACCCGATCATACTGAACCACCTCCATTATGGACCAAAATCAAATCGTTCCAACAACGATTGAACGAATACCTGAAAATACGCTCAAACATATTTGTCGATTCATTATCATCTTTGAAACTTCCATCGCGCTCTGCGCTCCGTTCTCGTATTTATTGGCAACAACGTCATTTGTTTAAAACTAAAACCATTTCCTCTATTGTGAAATTGGCCAACGATGTGAGATCTTATGCCACAGTGTCAATATTGGGTAAACAACATACTGGACTGTTGGATAGTGGAGCGTCCTTGACTGTAATTGGTGGTGATTTTGCTAAAGAAATCGTACAGACTCCAGACCTTCTGACTTATTCGTCTGCCGTAGTTCGTACTGCCGATGGCCAAAGACAGAAGATCTTGGGGTTTGTAAAAACAAAGATTTCATTTATGAACCAAGTCAGAACCCTGGACGTCTTCATTATCCCGTCTTTGACTCAAAATCTATATCTAGGTATAGATTTCTTTAACGCTTTTGGTTTGTTTAACCCGATATTTAACTTACCTACATTTTCGACTACGGAGTCAGGAATTTCAGAATTGTCTATGGACAATCAAGCACGTCTACAAAACACTATTCAGCTTCTACCATCATTTTCAAAAATGGGTCTGGGTCGAACACATTTGTTGGAACACGTTATTGATGTGGGGACTGCAGCTCCCATCAAGCAACGACACTATCCAATATCGCCCGCCATTGAGAAACTGATGGGAGAAGAACTGGATAGGATGTTGTCTCTAGGTATTATAGAGGTTTCAAACAGCCCATGGTCAAGTCCTGTGGTCTTAATTCGCAAACCTGGGAAGAATCGTCTTTGTTTGGATAGTAGAAAGGTCAATACAGTTACTAAGAAGGATGCTTACCCCCTTCCACAGATAGATGGAATCTTGAGTCGGCTGCCACAAAGTAATTTCATTTCCAGTTTGGATCTGAAAGACGCTTTCTGGCAGATACCGTTAGAAAAACACTCCCGAGAGAAAACTGCTTTTACGGTCCCAGGGCGGCCATTGTATCAGTTCGTAAGAATGCCTTTCGGACTGTGCAATGCGCCGCAAACAATGACCAAATTGATGGACTAAGTAATTCCTCCACATCTCAAGTCGTGCGTCTTCGTATACTTGGATGATCTTCTAATAGTTACAGATACGTTTGAGGCCCATCTGAAACTGTTGGAAGATATCTCCCAGTGTCTTAGACGTGCGAACTTGACGATAAACGTGGAAAAAAGTAAGTTTCTCTTGCCGGATGTAAAATATTTGGGATATGTAGTGGGAGGTGGTAAGCTAAAAATTGATCCTGATAAAACGCAAGCTATTTCTGAATTTCCTACACCGCGTACGTGCAAACAGATTCGACGATTCCTGGGTATGGCGGGTTATTATCGCCGTTTTATATCTGATTTCTCTGCTATGTCCTCTCCAATATCAGATTTGTTGAAGAAAAATTCTAATAAATTCGTATGGACACCAGAAGCTGAGATAGCATTTATAAATCTCAAAAATGCTCTCATATCAGCACCAGTCCTCATAAACCCCGACTATACTAAACCTTTTACTCTCCAGTGCGACGCTAGTAATGACGGTATAGGCTGTGTATTACTTCAGTGTGACATGGACGGTATGGAACATCCCATAGCGTACATGTCCAAGAAACTAAATTCTGCGCAACGCAATTACTCAACTAGTGAGAAAGAGTGTCTAGCCGCCGTACTGGGAATAAAGAAATTTAGAGCGTATGTCGAGGGTCAGGCCTTTAAGATTATAACTGATCATGCTTCATTAAAATGGTTAATGCAACAAAAAGACCTTTCTGGTCGATTGGCTCGTTGGAGCTTGAAATTGCAGGGTTATGTCTTTGATATTGAGTACCGAAAAGGAAATTTAAACATAGTTCCAGACACTCTATCAAGACGTGACTCTGTTGACGTCATTTCTGAATTATGTCCAGTGCCTGAATTAGATCTTAATTCCCCTTTCTTCAACACTTCTCGATATTTGGAGTTGGTAAATCTGGTTACCGAAGCAGACGGTACATTGCCTGATCTGAAAGTAATTTCTGGTCGGGTTTATAAACGATTGGCTTGTCTAGATCTTGATATTCCTTCAGAGGGTGAGGTTTGGAAATTGTGGTTACCTGAGGAATACACTGACGAGTGTATTGCAAGGGCCCACAATCCCCCTACCTCATCTCATGGAGGTCTAGCAAAAACCCTGTTTAATATTCGTAAATTTTACTATTGGCCTTGTATGTACACCCAGGTTAAATCTTACATAGGAAATTGTAAGACCTGTAAAGAAATCAAAGCGACTAATGTTCCACTTCGTGCTCCCATGGTGTCCCAAATGAAAACAGAACGAATTGGACAGCGATTATATATCGATATTCTTGGCCCTTATCCTCGTTCAAAGGCCGGGAATATCGCTATCCTTGTAGTATTAGATCATGTTACTAAATATCCATTTTTATTTCCTTTACGGAAACTAACCGCTGAACCAATTTGTCATCTATTGGCTACCAATGTCTTTCACGTATTGGGTTGTCCCGAAGTTATTGTGTCCGATAATGGGACGCAGTTTAAGTCTAAACTATTTGGAGATTTCTTGGCGAAGCACGGAGTGAAACATACATTACTAGCGTTATATTCACCTCAAGCTAACGCTTCGGAACGGGTAAATAGAAGTGTTTTATCTGGTATTAGAGCCTATTTAAAGGAGGAACATTCTAAATGGGATCTGCACTTGAGCGAGATCGCTTGTGCACTACGTTGTTCCCTGCATCAAACACTTAAATGTTCCCCATATTACGCAATGTTTGGAATACCTATGGTGACTCATGGTTCGTCATATGAACTGCTGAGACGATTGAATAGTCTTCATGATCCAGGTGAAACGATTCTGCGACCTGATTATCTTAATAAGATTCGAATTCGAATTCTTGATTTAACTGCCGAAGCATTTGTCAAAAGTGCTGAAAGATACAATTTACGAGCTCGAGTAACTTTGTTTAAACCAGGTGATACGGTGTTCCGAAGGAACTTTATCTTGAGTGACGCCGGTAAGAAATTATCTGCTAAACTTGCACAGAAGTTTATTGAGACCAGAGTAATAAGGTTGGTAGGTGGTTCCGCCTACGAACTGGAGGACCTGGTTTCTAAACGTAGAGGTGTTTATCACTCCAAGGACATTCGTGCCTAACATCGGTAATAATATTTTTTTGCTGTCAGTATGATAGTAACTTTCGTGTGTGTTTCACCGCCATTGTAAGTCAAGATTATCGACGACCATAAAGTATGAGGGTAGTTTCATCTTGAATTCACAGTTCAGTGAGTGTGTATCAACTTTGGTGTTCGGGTCTTGTTTCAAAATTTTTTTTTGTGTAGACTATTTGCCAGCGAAAATACCGAGATCGAATGTATTGAATTTGGTTCAATTAGTTGCTTTGAAACTATGTGAACAGTTTTTTTTCAGCCTTCAGAGTCACTGGGACGGAAGCGTACAACAGTGTGGCTCAGTCGGAGAAGTATGAGACTCGTGTTAGTTCAGGTGTGGGTTGCGAGCCTGCATAACGTAAAAACGGAATGGTGTCGGATGTTTCATTAAAGGAGTCGGTCCAATGGTGTTTTTCTTTTCGATCTGTAGCAGATTGAATAAAATTTTTTTTTGTGACTTTAGAGTCTCGGGAACCCCCAGATCTGCCCGAAATTGGGTCTGGAAGATTTTAGTTATCCATCGCCTGCAATAGAGTAGAATACCTGCTTTCTCGCTACCCCTCCAAGATTTTTTTTTGTATAGTCATAAATAATTCGTTTCTGTTAAGATTGGGCTTTGTAATACCGATCGATTTGATTGCTAATCTGTAGAACACTGAAGTGCCTCACCATACTAATGTGGATGTACAAGGTCTGTTTGCGACCAGTCTAGTCCTTTTTCAACTTCTTTTTGGTCATGAGTCTCCGTCCAAAAAGCACTTGTTCTGTAATGGATAGTCTGGAATAATATAGTATATTATAGTCGCAGCTTCCTTAGTTGTTGTTCCTTATATTAATCCGTACCGCATGTAATGGTTTCTCATCCCTTCATCATCAATATTCATGTTTCGTGTAGTTTCCTTAACCCATAGCGTCCTTATATTTCTTAAAATCTAACTAAATCTGCAATAGCCGGACAAACGTATAGGAGAAAGAAAATGGCACTAATTACCCTGATTTATTCATTCATTAATATAATATAATATTGGTTAATTTGAATTAATTAATAATTTTCTTTAATCATCATCCGTATAACCACTAAACTTTAATCAGAATTTAATCTTACCACACACTAAAATTGACGCGCGCTATACTTCCATTCGACTGTTCTCGCCATACTACTTGAGTTTGAGTTTTTTTCTAAAACACAAACCGTAATGAAACAACGAAATTTTCAAAACCTCATAACGGCTGCGTGTATTTTGTTTCCAATCGTCAACATACAACGAATTACTATTTTTGCTTTGTTAAACATTTGATTTATTTTTGTATGAGTATTTTGCTTTAAACAATCCTTCCGTTATTGAACTGAACTTCACTGTGCTGATATAGTAGGGTGTAGTTTAATAAATGTCCAAACATCATAACATTGATCGCATCTGCATTTAATTCATTTTGGATTCAATTATAAATATTATGGATGTGTCGGAAATATTCTGTGTCCCAACCTTATTTTTGTACAATATTATCAAATAGCAAACGGTTTTGTGAACTATAATAAGTTCCCAATAATTTGAAAATCTGATGTAAATTAATTATCTCCCATCTAAATACTTTTTTCGAGTTATTGCGAGACTAAAAATTTGACTATATAATGAGCACGGTAAATTATTCTCTCTCTTAGTTCTATTACATTTGCATTCGTTCGTTTGACGTCTCGCAGTCGGTCGTGCTTTGTTTGAGACATGAGCTGTTTTTGTTTTTCTCCAAGTCTGACGTTCGGTGTAGCCGGTGATTTTTTTTAATGGAAATAAGCAATATAATTGCTTATTCCTATAGTGATTTAAACTCTGTGATATTTTTTTTTGAAATTGTGTTAGATTTGTAAATGTCCTGCATAAGTAAAAAGCCGGGTATAACCCCCAAAAGCAAAAGAAAATAATTTATATGTGTCGTGCATCATTAACTCCATTGTTGTACAAACAAAAAAAACTCAAACTTGGCGATATTAACCTCAAGGTCAGCTGCCACGCAGGTAACGAACTTAAATATTATTGTAGGTCACATCTGATCTTTGAATATGAGAATTGCCTAGACTTGCACGCGTGAATGGAATTAGAAAAATATAAAATGGAATAGAATTATTGCATCTTAACTTATTTTAGCCTAATCGCTTTTCAATTATCAAATTAGTAAATTATAAATTAAAGATAATAAATTATTTGAGTGTTCGCTGAGTTTTGTTGTAGACATTTAATAACCTAGAGAAATTGATAGTATTATAAAAATATTGATAGTGGTGTTTAACCCACACAAAATTCCATATCGCTTTTCAAGTAGCAAATTATAAATTAAAGATAATAAATTATTTGAGTGTTAGCTGAATGTTGTTGTAGACATTTAATAACCTAGAAAAATTGATAGTAATATAAAAGTATTGATATTAGTGTTCAATATACAAAATTGTAAATAACTGTTTTTGGTTCAATATAACATGTTAATAGTGTTTGATTTACACAAAATTGTAAATAACTGTTTTGGTTCGATATAAAATTTTTATTAGTGTTTAATTTATACAAAATTGTAAATAACTGTTTTGGTTCAATATAACATGTTACTAGTGTTTAATTTACACAAAATTGTAAATAACTGTTTTGGTTCGATATAAAATTTTTTTTTGTGTTTAATTTACACAAAATTGTAAATACCTGTTTTGGCTTGATATAAAATTAGGATGGTGTTTGATTTACACAGGAAATTGCTAATAGCTAAATAGCTGTCTGGTTCGAGTATACTAAGATATTGTTGTGAGAAGTTACTTTGTGTGAGTTGTTGTGTCATCGGGGGGATACGGTTGTCTGATCCGCAGAGATCGTCTTCGCTTTGCCAACCGTGTCAACGTTAATTATTCGAAGGGGTGCATGGTATTTTCAACGCGCTCGGCGATAGTTGCAAAGCCTGTCAACGTTTTTATATGCAAGTTTTTTTTTTTTTTTTGCTGATACCATCGTATTTTCATCGCAACGTTTTCACCAAGTTTTAAATATTAACACCGTATGATTATTTATATACCATTTTTGCTGACATTGTCGTATTTTCAACGCAACAGTTTTGCAAAATTTTGGAATATTGCACTTGATTATTTATATACAATTTTTGCTGATATTACCGTATTTTCAACGCAACATTTTTACAATATTTTGGGATATTTCAACTGGTTGTTTATATACAATTTTTGCTGATATTATCGTATTTTCAACGCAACAGTTTTACAATATTTTGGGATATTTCAACTGATCATTTATATACAATTCTTGCTGATATTATCGTATTTTCAACGCAACACTTTTACAAAATTTTGGAATATTGCAACTGATTATTTATATACCATTTTTGCTTATATTATCGTATTTTCAACGCAATATTTTTATAACATTTTGGAATATTGCAACTGATTATTTATATACAATTTTTGTTGATATTACCGTATTTTCAACGCAACATTTTTACAATATTTTGGGATATTTCAACGGATCATTTATATACAATTCTTGCGGATATTATCGTATTTTCAACGCAACAGTTTTACAAAATTTTGGAATATTGCAACTGATTATTTATATACAATTTTTGCTTATATTATCGTATTTTCAACGCAACATTTTTATAAAATTTTGGAATATTGCAACTGATTATTTATATACAATTTTTGCTGATATTACCGTATTTTCAACGCAACATTTTTTTATAATATTTCGGGATATTTCAACTGATTGTTTATATACAATTTTTGCTGATATTATCGTATTTTCAACGCAACAGTTTTACAAAATTTTGGAATATTGCAACTGATTACTTACATACAATTTTTGCTTATATTATCGTATTTTCAACGCAACATTTTTATAAAATTTTGGAATATTGCAACTGATTATTTATATACAATTTTTGCTGATATTACCGTATTTTCAACGCAACATTTTTTATAATATTTCGGGATATTTCAACTGATTGTTTATATACAATTTTTGCTGATATTATCGTATTTTCAACGCAACAGTTTTACAAAATTTTGGAATATTGCAACTGATTACTTACATACAATTTTTGCTTATATTATCGTATTTTCAAAGCAACATTTTTATAATATTTTGGAATATTGCAACTGATTATTTATATACCATTTTTGCTGATACTGGTATATTTTCAACTCCATATTTACACCACCTTGTTTGCTATTGCTGCCGAATTGTCAACGCACCAGTGGTATAAAATTTCTGGCTACTGATACTGAATTACAACTCAACCTTTCAAGGATTATTTGTAAATTTATTTTTGTAATACTATACCTGGTGGATGAATCATCACTGATGGAGGGCTAAGGCCGAAGGACTTTGACGACTGGAGGATTAATCATGGGGTGAGTACATTTAGTTTGCTTAATTTTTTTTGATTAACGTAGGGGCGTGAATGGGTGTGAAAAGGCGTGTCAGTGATTGAATGGGGGCATGTTAGTCGTCGAATGTATGGGTGAATGTGTGACGCGTGAGTGTGTGGGCGTCTGAGAGTGATTGTGGGGGTTGGACGTGCTGATCGTGGGTCTTTCACAAAAGGGGTCGCCAGAGTCTCCATTTTCCACTTGTATTTCTTTCCATTTCGGCCAATTTTCGTATATAGCGTACATTTCTGTATTTGTGCTGAAGTAGCAGGGTTTCTTTATCGTTCCCATGGGCTGCAGCTAGCTTGGGGCAAGAAAAACAATCTCGCTAGGTACGCTTCCTGCTATGTCGTTCTCATTGGTTCGCCATTGAGAAAGCGCTTCATTACAAGAGACAGTGTTACCCACGTATGCTGATTTAATGAAGCATTTCCTATTCATAAAATATGATATATTGCGGAAGGACAACAAGAAAGATCCTTCAGTGAAAGATATCAGCGAAATTATTTCTTGTGACGTCGAAAGAATATGGAAGAAAGCCTCACTGCCTGTGGTAAGTCATCAAGAAGTTATTCGTCTTATTAGAAATTACAATGAAAAGTACAAAAATAAAAAAAGAATACCTAAATCTCGCAAGGGGGGTGAGAAAATAAGGAAAGATTTCTTTGACAAAGCAAACAGTACTTTGTTCGATATTTCTGTATGCAAATGTATAAATTACGAACAATGCAAGTGTTGCGTGAAAGTTCCAAGTATGGAACGAAAGTTTTTAGCAGACCAACGGCATACGAGAAAAATGGTAATAGGATCAATTGACATTTCTGCAACTCAAAAATTGAAGCGTGTAATGGAAAGGCATCGTCGAAGGGAAAATCAAGAAGCTAAAGCAAAGGAATTGAAAGATGCTTCTCTATCTAAAAGTATAACAGATTTTGAAGCAAACACTGTCTTAACTGCTTCAAAATTGGAAGATATCTCTGAAGATGATGACGATTACGTTGCTGTCGCTCCTGAAGCCAAATGTCGGAAAACAACTGAAGATGAAATTCCTTCAACGTCTAAGACAGGCCAAATGAGAATTTCACTGCCAAATCTAGCCGTTGCTTGTGATAGAACAGGAGTATCGGATAGGTCAGCTGCTATCATTGCATCCTCTGTGCTCTATGATATAGGTATTGTATCCAAAGATGCTCCAGCTAAAGTTATTGACAGGAGTAAGCTTAGGAGAGAACGTCAAAAAGTAAGAACACAGCTTAACTCTGTTATGCCGCAATCTGAGGAATTATCTAACCAGTAGTATTTATAAGAGTCTACATCCCACTCCAGAACGAGTGCAGGTTCTGTATTGGTAGACTGAAGGAAATGTATGCCTTGGTAGTGAGATTTAACGATCAACGATCAGTCAAGGATACATTCCCTTCAGTCACCACACTGTTCTATTTCTTCACTCCCTTATAAACTCACTACTTGGTAATCCTAAAGTTTAACATTCGTAACTACATAAAACAACAACTTAGTACAACGAAAATACATTACCTGCTTCATTATCAAAACCATCAATTAATCGCGTTGCTACAACAACACGTCGTGTTGCTTCAGTATCAATTTCTATTAAAAAAAACTACCAATCTCACAGTTAACTTTGTTTTAATCAAACAAAAGATAAAACTCATGTAGTTGTGATTGCATTTTTCATTTTTTGTTGATGCTATCAGACACAATCTCATCATCATCTGTTTAAATAAACTGTTAATAAATTGTTGCATTTCGTGGTTATTGTTATTTCGTTCTCTCTATAATCTTTAATAACTGAAAACAAAACAAACCCGGATTATATGTTGTCGATCCTTCTTTCTTTTTTTTTATAATTGGTTAACGATCTCATGCTAAAAAACTGATTAAATTCCTTTGTTTGGGAAACTAAAACAGCAGAGAGAAATATACAAAATTTTTGAATGGTCATCTCCTTCGCTCCCATTCGTTTAGATTATTTAAACAAAGCATTTTTCATAATTTTGGTCAGTATGATTTTATTTTTAAAATCAATTTTGAGTTCGACTTAATTAATATCGAGTACGATTTTGATATAAAATCCATAAGTTGGTGGTTAATACTTGATGGGAAAAATATCGCGCTCGGGTTTTTATACTATCATTGAAAGAAATGTAGTTGAGTTAAAAATAATAATTAAATTAAAGAAAAAAAAAATTATACGAATTGTGGTAGAGTGATTATATCCTGTGGGTATAAAAAAGGCAAAAAAAAAATATTTTATTGTTTAGTTTATTGAAATAGAATAAATTTCTTTACGATTAGAGAGAATAAAGTTTTGTGTTTTATATGTAAATTTGAACCAATTTTTATAAAAAAAAAGGAAGAAATTTTGATTTTAAATAAAGAAAAAAATTTACAAAAAGAAATATATATGTATCAGTGCAGTTAAATGTTTGGTGTGATCGTATTGGTGTAACTGAAAGAAGCCGTTATATAATATGATGACCGATGAATCCGTTTTTTTCCCTCATCGTAATTCACCGAGTTTGTCTAGACACAAGGAATGTTCCTAAGTAAATTAAATCCGTTTGGGAACAAATATATACAAAAAAAGGGGTCTGGAACAACCAAAGCTTGGTTTAGAGCTTAAAATAAAATTTCATCAAATTTGTCATAATCAACTTACGACCAAAACCAACGCAAAATATAAAACAAAACTAGCAAAATTCAACATATTAGCAGTATTGCTTTTACCTCACGTATCTTTTTGGAAGATTTTCTTACAACCTTGAAGTCAGCAATTGAGTATAGTATTAAGGTTAGATTTTATTTTTATATATAATAGTACTAAAATTATTTAAACCCTTTTCTGATGGACTGTACTAAGACCAAAATGGTCTTGTAAAGTAGCTTTTTATATTAGAGATTTTTCATGGTCGAAGACCATGTTGGTTTTTTTTGTGTTGTTAATAATATCTCGGATAATAACTGTATCCCAGATCCAGTTATTATAACTCTAGTACAGAAGAAAGACAGTCTTTGTACGCTATCTACTTCGATGGAAGAAAGGACAAAACTATAGTGCAAAAAAAGAAGGGAAGTTCTTCATATAGAACACTAACTGTTGAAGAGCATATTGTTTTGTTGTCAGAACCCGGTTCTGTTTATTTAGGACATGTGACTCCTGAATCTGGTTCCAGTGAAAATATTACACAAAGAATCATCAACTTCGTTACGCAAAAAGGAATTACACTTTCAGAGCTGGTTGCCGTGGGTTGTGATGGAACGAACGTCAACGTTGGGAATAAAAATGGCGCAATTAGACTACTTGAAATCTTTGTTGGCCATAAATTGCACTGGTTTGTATGCTTATTGCACACCAATGAACTTCCTCTTCGCCACCTTTTCCAGGAAATTAACGGAAAGACATCTGGGCCAAGCCAGTTTTCAGGAACAATAGGAAAATCTCTGCAAACGTGCGAAACCCTTGCAGTGATAAGGTTTGTTTCTATTCCAGTTTATCTGCCTGAAATTGATAGAAACGACCTCAGTACAGACCAAAAATACCTTTTCGATATTTCTAAGGCGGTATCCTCGGGAGAGTGCCTTCCAGATTTAGCAAACAGAAGTCCCGGAGCGATGTATCATTCAAGATGGATCACTACAGCCAACAGAATTCTGCGCCTTTATGTGTCGACTCCCAAACCAACAGAACACTTTTAGCTCCTAGTAGAGTATGTCATGAAAGTTTACTTGCCATCCTGGTTTGAAATAAAAACAAACCCAAGTGCCACTCATGGAGCACTTCACCTGCATGACATGATAAAAAAAAGCTCCTTTTTGCCAGAACATTTTAAGTCAATCGTTCATAAAGTAATTCAGAGGAACTCTTATTATGCTCACTCTGAAAACATTCTGCTGGCAATGCAGGTAGACTCTTCTATGAAATCTACCTAAAACAATACATGAATACACATTAAATGAACTTACAATCGATTTGATTGCGTGTCTTTTAAGTAAATTAAAAAGTAAAATATTTGAACATTGGGCAGTACATTTGAACATTAGATGTTTACATCGAGCGAGTCTATCCATGCTACTACATCGGGAGTTGCCAAATGGATGTCTGAGATGTTGCCATTGTAACGTCGAATTGGACACACAGTTGCAATGTGTTTTATAGTTTGTTGTGCAGCGCCGCAGTCACACCCAGGGGACTCTGAAATGCCCCACTTGTAGAAAGAATCAGCACAACGTCCATGATTCGTTCTTATTCGGTTTAATGTAGTCCTGTAGCCCTATTCCGGTACATCGTGAAATAGGAATTGAGAAATAAATTATAGCAATTTTTTCATAACTAGTATTCCGTGTCGCGGGAAATAACAAATTCGTATTAGAAAATATTTCTTTATTTCATTTATTGCACTTTTTTCTCAATTCCCAATTCCCAGGGAAATGCCGGAATAGGCGCACAGGTATGACGTGGCAAATCGAAACCAAGTTGGGTAGAAGTCGGGTTAGTAATAGAAAGGCCAGTTGTGTTGTAATGTTGCCAGGAGGTGTCCCAGGCATCCAAGATATTAAAATCAGTTGCCAGCAGGTTGCTGGCAGTTTTATGTGGAGGCTTTCTTGACTTCAATCGACAACGAGTGTGGTCACCGTAATATTCGTGCAAGGGTAACGTGGTATTGTTGGTTACCTTTTTATGTTCACGCATGAGAGCATGCGAGCGTCTGAGTGCAGGTGGAGCGATATTGCTTAACACAGGGAGCCAAGGTAAAGGGGTGGATCTGATAGTACCACTTATAGTACGCATCGTAGCATGCAGCTGGCAGTCAACTTTTTGAGTATGTGTGCTATTCAACCAGACTGGTGCGCCATACTCAGCCACTGAGTAAACCAGACTTAGAGCAGTTGTTCGGAGGGTAGCTGGAGTAGCACCCCATGTAGAGTAGGGTGGAGTGAAAAAACTTTTTTTCGAAATTCACGTTGCCTGAGTCGTTATTTGGTGTGAAACTGACTGAAATAAATTTTCACCAAATTTTAGCTCAAAATGTTGCCATCTTAAGGTTCCACACCTCAAGTGAGTATTTGTATTGCCTTTTTTAAAGTTTTTAATTGCTATTATAAAAAAAACATAATTAATTAATTGAATAATTAATTTTTTGGTAAACTAATATTAATTAATACTTAATATATTAATTAATACTTCTACTAGATGGCGCACGTGTTCTATTATAACTAATTTGTCACGTGACTTTTATTGTTTAGAATGATTCGTTTTTGCGACTGTTGTCTTAGTTTGAATCTTATCTTTGCGTCAACAATTTGTTTCCAATTTGTATTTTAAAGTAAAGTATTTTTAAGTAATTTTAAAGCAACATCAATCGTGTTTATGTCAATAAGGACTTTTAATTAAAGCAAAAACATGACTTCAACTAGAAGTGAAACTTTTTGTAGTGTTTTCGGAACTCCGGTATAACTGAAAGAGACAGTGTTACCCACGTATGCTGATTTAATGAAGCATTTCCTATTCATAAAATATGATATATTGCGGAAGAAGGACAACAAGAAAGATCCTTCAGTGAAAGATATCAGCGAAATTATTTCTTGTGACGTCGAAAGAATTTGGAAGAAAGCCTCACTGCCTGTGGTAAGTCATCAAGAAGTTATTCGTCTTATTAGAAATTACAATGAAAAGTACAAAAATAAAAAAAGAATACCTAAATCTCGCAAGGGGGGTGAGAAAATAAGGAAAGATTTCTTTGACAAAGCAAACAGTACTTTGTTCGATATTTCTGTATGCAAATGTATAAATTACGAACAATGCAAGTGTTGCGTGAAAGTTCCAAGTATGGAACGAAAGTTTTTAGCAGACCAACGGCATACGAGAAAAATGGTAATAGGATCAATTGACATTTCTGCAACTCAAAAATTGAAGCGTGTAATGGAAAGGCATCGTCGAAGGGAAAATCAAGAAGCTAAAGCAAAGGAATTGAAAGATGCTTCTCTATCTAAAAGTATAACAGATTTTGAAGCAAACACTGTCTTAACTGCTTCAGAATTGGAAGATATCTCTGAAGATGATGACGATTACGTTGCTGTCGCTCCTGAAGCCAAATGTCGGAAAACAACTGAAGATGAAATTCCTTCAACGTCTAAGACAGGCCAAATGAGAATTTCACTGCCAAATCTAGCCGTTGCTTGTGATAGAACAGGAGTATCGGATAGGTCAGCTGCTATCATTGCATCCTCTGTGCTCTATGATATAGGTATTGTATCCAAAGATGCTCCAGCTAAAGTTATTGACAGGAGTAAGCTTAGGAGAGAACGTCAAAAAGTAAGAACACAGCTTAACTCTGTTATGCCGCAATCTGAGGAATTATCTAACCAGTAGTATTTATAAGAGTCTACATCCCACTCCAGAACGAGTGCAGGTTCTGTATTGGTAGACTGAAGGAAATGTATGCCTTGGTAGTGAGATTTAACGATCAACGATCAGTCAAGGATACATTCCCTTCAGTCACCACACTGTTCTATTTCTTCACTCCCTTATAAACTCACTACTTGGTAATCCTAAAGTTTAACATTCGTAACTACATAAAACAACAACTTAGTACAACGAAAATACATTACCTGCTTCATTATCAAAACCATCAATTAATCGCGTTGCTACAACAACACGTCGTGTTGCTTCAGTATCAATTTCTATTAAAAAAAACTACCAATCTCACAGTTAACTTTGTTTTAATCAAACAAAAGATAAAACTCATGTAGTTGTGATTGCATTTTTCATTTTTTGTTGATGCTATCAGACACAATCTCATCATCATCTGTTTAAATAAACTGTTAATAAATTGTTGCATTTCGTGGTTATTGTTATTTCGTTCTCTCTATAATCTTTAATAACTGAAAACAAAACAAACCCGGATTATATGTTGTCGATCCTTCTTTCTTTTTTTTTATAATTGGTTAACGATCTCATGCTAAAAAACTGATTAAATTCCTTTGTTTGGGAAACTAAAACAGCAGAGAGAAATATACAAAATTTTTGAATGGTCATCTCCTTCGCTCCCATTCGTTTAGATTATTTAAACAAAGCATTTTTCATAATTTTGGTCAGTATGATTTTATTTTTAAAATCAATTTTGAGTTCGACTTAATTAATATCGAGTACGATTTTGATATAAAATCCATAAGTTGGTGGTTAATACTTGATGGGAAAAATATCGCGCTCGGGTTTTTATACTATCATTGAAAGAAATGTAGTTGAGTTAAAAATAATAATTAAATTAAAGAAAAAAAAAATTATACGAATTGTGGTAGAGTGATTATATCCTGTGGGTATAAAAAAGGCAAAAAAAATAGTACATTATATACCGAGGTGATAAAGTAAATTTTCTACATTGAGGTGGATATTAATTCGCGAGAAACGAAGTTTCGAGCGAATTAAGCACCGAAATGGAGAAAATTTTCTTCACCGAGGTTTATATACTATTTTTTTTACTACTTGATATAAAAAATGCACTAAAACTCTTAATTATTCACAAAATAAAATCTCAATTAATAAGCAAATGGTGAATAAATAAAAATTTTGATTTGGTGAAACATTGTGTATCATATCATTGGATTGCGTATTGGATATTTATTATGCAGGGCTGCTTAGTTAGAAATTTATTTTCAATGAATTTTCTTAAAACTATATAAAAATCACATATGCTTTGCGTTAAAAAATATAGCTTTTATTTATTTTTGGCATGAATTGAATTGAATTGAAAATCTATTCAATATTGTTGAGCCAAATTTAGAATCTTTTTAGTCTACAACTCACAACTAAACTAAATTTCAACAGAATTCTGTTTAACACGAAATAAAATTTCAAATAAACTAAACTATAGTTGCAAAGGAGTTTTTGCATTCATTCATTATTTATTATTATTAAAATAAAATCAAAACGCTTATTATTTTTTAATATATTATTATTATTTTAGGAAGAAACTAAAAAATTTCAAAGATGAACTCAGTTAACAAACGAACAAAAATTATATTTTCATTATTTACTAAGGTGCTAAAATACTTATTATTAGGTGTGGGGAATAATTATTAGTAACCTTAGCTGAGAAAAATAACTTTTGTCTTGGGTTTTTGAGTAAATAATTGAAATTTCTCATGCAAGTAGTAAAAAAAATATTTTATTGTTTAGTTTATTGAAATAGAATAAATTTCTTTACGATTAGAGAGAATAAAGTTTTGTGTTTTATATGTAAATTTGAACCAATTTTTATAAAAAAAAAGGAAGAAATTTTGATTTTAAATAAAGAAAAAAATTTACAAAAAGAAATATATATGTATCAGTGCAGTTAAATGTTTGGTGTGATCGTATTGGTGTAACTGAAAGAAGCCGTTATATAATATGATGACCGATGAATCCGTTTTTTTCCCTCATCGTAATTCACCGAGTTTGTCTAGACACAAGGAATGTTCCTAAGTAAATTAAATCCGTTTGGGAACAAATATATACAAAAAAAGGGGTCTGGAACAACCAAAGCTTGGTTTAGAGCTTAAAATAAAATTTCATCAAATTTGTCATAATCAACTTACGACCAAAACCAACGCAAAATATAAAACAAAACTAGCAAAATTCAACATATTAGCAGTATTGCTTTTACCTCACGTATCTTTTTGGAAGATTTTCTTACAACCTTGAAGTCAGCAATTGAGTATAGTATTAAGGTTAGATTTTATTTTTATATATAATAGTACTAAAATTATTTAAACCCTTTTCTGATGGACTGTACTAAGACCAAAATGGTCTTGTAAAGTAGCTTTTTATATTAGAGATTTTTCATGGTCGAAAACCATGTTGGTTTTTTTTGTGTTGTTAATAATATCTCGGATAATAACTGTATCCCAGATCCAGTTATTATAACTCTAGTACAGAAGAAAGACAGTCTTTGTACGCTATCTACTTCGATGGAAGAAAGGACAAAACTATAGTGCAAAAAAAGAAGGGAAGTTCTTCATATAGAACACTAACTGTTGAAGAGCATATTGTTTTGTTGTCAGAACCCGGTTCTGTTTATTTAGGACATGTGACTCCTGAATCTGGTTCCAGTGAAAATATTATACAAAGTATCATCAACTTCGTTACGCAAAAAGGAATTACACTTTCAGAGCTGGTTGCCGTGGGTTGTGATGGAACGAACGTCAACGTTGGGAATAAAAATGGCGCAATTAGACTACTTGAAATCTTTGTTGGCCATAAATTGCACTGGTTTGTATGCTTATTGCATACCAATGAACTTCCTCTTCGCCACCTTTTCCAGGAAATTAACGGAAAGACATCTGGGCCAAGCCAGTTTTCAGGAACAATAGGAAAATCTCTGCAAACGTGCGAAACCCTTGCAGTGATAAGGTTTGTTTCTATTCCAGTTTATCTGCCTGAAATTGATAGAAACGACCTCAGTACAGACCAAAAATACCTTTTCGATATTTCTAAGGCGGTATCCTCGGGAGAGTGCCTTCCAGATTTAGCAAACAGAAGTCCCGGAGCGATGTATCATTCAAGATGGATCACTACAGCCAACAGAATTCTGCGCCTTTATGTGTCGACTCCCAAACCAACAGAACACTTTCAGCTCCTAGTAGAGTATGTCATGAAAGTTTACTTGCCATCCTGGTTTGAAATAAAAACAAACCCAAGTGCCACTCATGGAGCACTTCACCTGCATGACATGATAAAAAAAAGCTCCTTTTTGCCAGAACATTTTAAGTCAATCGTTCATAAAGTAATTCAGAGGAACTCTTATTATGCTCACTCTGAAAACATTCTGCTGGCAATGCTGTCCGATAAACGAACGCATGTTCGAGAACTTGGCCTCAGAAGAATTCTGAAAGCCAGAAAAACTGAAAGGAAGGGGGAAATACGCCAGTTTGACCTTCCAAAAATTAATTTCAAAGCAGATGAATATTTCGATATGGTTAACTGGGACAAACCTTTGGAACCACCAGCTACCATGAATCTCACTGACGAAGACATAACAATTATGATAAGAAATGGTTCACAATTTCATATACAGAAGCTCCCTTGTCATTCTCAAGCATTAGAGAGGCATGTAAAACTGGTAACACAGCATCAGTAATATGTGGAGCAGAAGCCAGGGATGGATACATTCGCAGTGGGATCCAGTCACGAAAGGAAGTTTCAAAGTTTGAATCCAAAGTTGATTATTTTGGTAGTGGCCCTTGATGTGACATCCAAAATCGAAGACTGATAAAAGTAAAATGCATGTTAAAGATATCTTTTTAAAAGAATGTTTTACTGCTCCTTTTTTATAATTAGAACTGTTTTAAAGTCAGAAAATAAAACTATTGTAAACATTTAAATAAAATAATGGAAATTGATTTTTTTACTTTTGACATTAATATTACTTTCTTTGACCACCTGTGTGGAACCTCAAAATGATGAGTGATTGGGCTGGGATTTTTTTGTAGTGGCTCTTTTGCCAAATAGCACCATTTGTCGAGTCAGGAAATATTAAAATTAAAAAAAAATAATTTTTAGCCTTTTTCACTCTACCCTAATGTAGAGCCTGCCAGTTTGTGCAATATATTGTTTCTCGTTTTAAGTTTTTGTGACGTATTTTCTAGGTGGAGTTTAAAAGAAAGAGTTCTATCGAGAGTAATGCCCAGATACTTTGGCTGTTGATTGTATTTAATGACAGTGCCGTTAAATAACACTGATAGTTCGTGTTTTGCCAGTTTGTTGTTTAAGTGGAAACAGGAGCTCTCGGTTTTACTTAGATTGGGAAATAAACTCCACGTTCGAAAATAGTCATTCATTATCGCTAGGTCAGTTGAGAGCAAATCCTCCAAAACACCCATGTCTTTGTTTTGAGTGGCCAGGGTCCAATCATCAGCGTAACCAAATTTCTTTGATGTTGTGTCAAGAATGTCATGGATGTACATATTAAAAAGTAATGGCGCCAGGACGGAACCCTGTGGTAAACCATTGCTAAGCATTTAAGACCTACTGCAGGAATTATTTAGATGAACTTTGAATACACGATTACTCAGCATGTTGTTAATTAAACGCGAGATGGTGCTACAAGGTATTGCATTGAACAGCTTATATATAATCCCAATTCGCCAGACCGTGTCATATGCTGCAGTAAGATCGATGAATACTGCGCCTGTTTTTAGTTGTTTTTGATACCCAGCTTCGATATAGGATGTTAGAGCGAGCAGTTGGTCAGTGCAACTGCGATTGGGACGAAAACCAGCTTGTTCGACTGGGATCTGGTCATTCAATATCGGTGCGATACGATTGTATATGAGCCGTTCTAGCAATTTATAGCAGGTGCTCAAAAGGGCAATCGGGCGATAGCTTCCTGGTTCATTGGATGGTTTACCTGGCTTAAGTATCGCTATCACTTTCGTAGTCTTAAAATGTTTTGGTAGGTTGCCGGTTTCTAGGACATTCGAGAAAAATTTAGTTAGCCACTGTTTTACATTTTTTCCAGCATTCTTAAGAAATTCTGGAAAAATGCCATCGTAGCCAGCTGCTTTTCCGTTTTTTGTTTGGGACAGAGCAGATTCTAGTTCTTCGCTACTAGAAGAGTTCGCATACTTCGATGGAGACGAGCAATTGCGCTTCATTTCTCTTAATTTGCGTTTAATTGTTCTCTTATGAAGGCGATTAATAGAAGCACGAGACATATTTACTATGTGATTTGCGATGTCCTCTGGATTTATTTCATTGTTAGCACGAGTAATTGAGTTTGAGCCACCCAGTTTCCGAAGGAGACTCCATGCTTCCCTGCTTGAATGGGAAAAATCAATGTTTTCAACAGCCTTAATCCACTTTTGTTTTCTCGCGGCGTCCAGTGAGTATATTAAGTCATCAGCCACGTCGGCCTCACCACTACTAAGGTACTCCTCATATAATATATCGCTCTCTTTACTCCAGCCAGGAATATATTCTTCACGAAAGCCTCTTGGGATGCATTTCTTTGCAGTTGAGATGATGGCTCCAACAAATCTATCGTAATTTTTAGGAATGGGTTGGATCCAGCGAATCACTGCATCCAACTTCATCCTATATTTATCCCAATCAGCTTTGTTAAAATTCCATCTAGGTTGAGGAGTAGAGTTAACGAGTGGAATTTGGATTCCTACCTCAAGAATTACTGGACGATGTTGAGAGCGTGGAAAACCTTGTAAGACAGTCCTAGATATTGGAATAGGGTTACGTTGTTCGTTTTTTGTGGAAAAACAGAGGTCGGGATTGTAATCACGTCGCCATCTTGCAGATCTAAAAGTTTTCAAGTCTTTCACATCATATACCAGGAACATGTTGTTATCATCCGCCCAGTCGGTCAGTTGCACGCCATTGGTATTATTATTTGAGTAGGACCACTGAGTGTGATGGCTATTGAAGTCACCAGCATATATTGCTGGATGATAAAATAATGGTAGAGTAGCAGCTGGCCATCCTGTATTTGGAGGCTTGTACACGTTTACAATTTTCGTGTCCGATATATCAACAACAATAAGATGTATATCGTTGTCCGTCTGTGTAAGTACGTGCGTGCAGTTCAGGATTTCTGACTTAACATACGTGGCAGATCCATATGATTGATGGTAAATAGCACTAATTAATTTGTAACCAACAATGTTTCCTCTAGAGGTAAGTTGCGCTTCATCTGCTGCATGCGTTTCTTGCAGAATTATAACGTCGATGTCGTAATCTTTTAATAATCTTTGTAAATGTTCAGTTTTTGACTTGCTTATGCCTTCAATGTTCAATTGCAAAATACGGACTGAAGGTCCAATATTTTTTGTCTTATGGTGCTGAAAAGTACCGTTGTTATTGTGATTTTGATTTTGGTTCATATTTATTTTTTTTTTTTTTTTTTTTTTTTTTTTTATATTACATATACAAATAAGAACTCTTTATTCCTCAAATAAAATTTATTATTTAAATACGAGTTTTGACGTCATTTAATTGAACATATAGTCTCTATTTAAATGACTCATAACTAATAAATCCATTCCTTTTAATAGTACATTATGATGCTAGGACGTAAAGCTAAAGATTTTGGACGGATGTGGAGTTTGCACCCACATTAAGTTCAAAATAGCTTACGTCCGTGCATCATATACTATTTTTTATTCGCCGCAAGCAAAATATTTTAAGAAAAGTTGTTTATTCTAAACTAAAATTATAAATTTTCATCAATTTTAAAATAAAAATATGTGGAACAAGTAACCTTTGACAAAATATTTATTTTTTTTTCCAAATTATTGTGTAGCTATGACAACAAATGATAACAACTATTTTAATTGGATAATGAAATTTTGAATTTGAGGATTGCTTTGATAAAAAAATTTATTTTTCATAGAATTTAAACAAATACGAATGCTTTTTACTTTTTTGGACGTAGCTATGACAACAAAATAAATAGTTGAAAAGTGATACTTTAAAGCCGCAAATCACAGTAATAAATTAACACTTTAATATGTAGGCGAATAAAAATATATTTTGTGATGAATGAAATATTACGAGTAAATATTTAAAATGCGTCATCCGTAGTATTTTTTTTTTGATGAAATCCAAATAAAAGGTTGGTTTTGGTGAGGTAGGTCATAGTTATATTAAAACAAGAATGATAAGTAGGACACAGATTTATCAGAACAAGATTGTTAAGTAGGTCATTTACATTCTGTTTTTTTTTGTGTAAAGCGGATTTTTGTATTTTTATATTGGCATTTAAAAATTTGTACTCAGTTTGCCATCTGTGGGTGGATTATTATTCTCCCTAAGATCCGGAAATAATTTTTTTATAAATCGAGCGATCGTTCTAGAACTTTTCTGATTTCGCAGTCTTCCGACCGCTTGAAAATGATATATAATAAATCGTTTTCATATGAAAAAGAGGATTATTACTTTTGGGTTCGCATAGAGTTCAAGTTCTCGAGGTTTGCCGTGTAAAATTAAAAATATAAAAATACAGAATGTAAATTAAATTTTAATGTGTAACAAATTGTTGTTGTGATTTGTGTAAGAAATATGTTCACATAATATTTTGTGTTAAAAGTTATAAATGGAATCATAAATTATAAGAAAAGAACATACAGATTATAGTTCAAATGATACTTTTCTAAAATAAAATTAATAAAAATAGGAATATGAAAACTATTCATGTACGTTAAATAACTTCTAATGTTCGTGTATTGTATATTTAGAACGATGTTAGGTTACTAGTGTAAATTGTTAAAATACCCGACTGGAAATTAGTTCAGGGAACCCGGATTATGATCAGATCCGGATCAGATTTTCCGTAATACGGCCATCCGATCAGTTCCTGATCAGCGTACAGTACCGTTTCCCTTGATCCAGCCATCTGATCAGTTCCTGATCAGCGTACAGTACAGTTTCCCTTGATCCGGCTATCTGATCAGTTACTGATCAGCGTGCAGTACTTTATCCGTTGATCCGGCTATCTGATCAGTTACTGATCAGCGTGCAGTACTTTATCCGTTGATCCAGTCATACGATCAGTTTCTGATCGAAAAAACTCATCTTATCCGATGTCCTGAACTGGATAATAATACAGAATCTAGTTTTTCACCTGATCCATTCTGTATATAATATTGCTCATTAAACAACAAATTCGTTATTAATGGTGGTAACGCCTTCTGTCGTCAGTCATTCTTATTTAAATCTAAAACGGAAAGGGGAACATAAAAAAAACCTGATAAACATTCAAGTTCAAATTAGATTAATTTATCTTATCTAATTAATCGCTATACAGCATAAAAAATAATCAATTTCTATATATGTATGGCTGTACTGTCATTAATTGCTGTTCACCTGCAACAAAAACAAAAAAATAAATTATTCAAAAATTATAACATAACAAAATGTAACTTAGTGGTTGCTTAGTTAATATATGTAATTTAAGCAATAATATTTCTGTCAAAACCAAAGACACCATCGATAAGTTCGTTAATCATTCAATTATTTGAACGGTGGTCACACGTACACATTTGTTAGTTTCCGAAAATTATCACTTATGTTTTGCTCTCTTGCCTTTGGGCTGTTGTACTGTGATGTGTTCTAGTTTTAGATCGATTGTTAACGTTTATTTCTTTTATTAATTTTTTGAAGTCTGTGTTAAAGACTTAATGTTTATTTTATATAGATCTGTGTAAATTTTGTCGAATGTTGTAACAGTTAGTAAAAATGTTATAGTCAATTGCATAATAAAGTATTGAGAATGCCGTATTAAGTGACGAGTTTTTCTTGGTGATAATATCTTTTCCGGTTATATTGTTTGTGTGTTTGTATCCGCAACACGAAGGGGATAGAAATTGGAATACTGCCGCCATCATCGTGGTGTTAATTCATGTGTCAGATGCACAGTCATCAAGTCATTGGATGAAACACTATATTGTGATTATAATATAAATGATTAATAGTTCTTTCATGTCATTTTAGCTAGCAACAAGGTATGAAACGTTGAATTGTATTGTGATTGGATCACATCCATGTTTGTTGATGTGACGTCATTACCGCTAATTGTACCAGTAGCGTTTTGCAACGCAAATTATTGAGTTCAACTGGAGCTATACTACTATATACTCATACATATCCGTATACAAATTATTTATGAAGGTCATCGAAGGTTAATTCAGCACACATTATTATGTAACTCGGATCTATATTAACATTTTGTTATGTACATATATGTGCATGGATGTCTGTAAAGTTCATCGAAGGTCAAACCATCATATACTATTTATTAAATTGTATCGTTATTAGCATTTCTGTTATGTACATACGTGTACATAGTTGTTTAGGCAGATCAACCAAGTCAACATACATCAGATATACTAAGTTGAAGTTATATTATTATTCGATTACACACATATGTGTACATAGTCGTCAATATCATAGAAAGTTACGTCATATATATTAAATTGGAGCTGTATTTTTGTTTGTTACACACATATGTGTTCATATTCATCAATACCATCGAAAGTTAGTCTCATATATTAAATTGAAGTTATATTATTATTCGCTTACACACATATGTGTACATATTCTTCAATATCATCGAAAGTTACATCACTTATAGTAAAATGGAGCTGCATTATTGTTTGTTACACATAAATGTGTTCATATTCATCAATATCATCGAAAGTTACGTCTCAGATATTAAATTGGAGTTACATTATTAGTCTATTACACATATATGTGTACATTTGTCTCTGAAAGTCATCAAGGGTCAAGTTGTATCATATAAATTATTATTCTATTACACACATATGTGCACATATTTGTCAATATCATCGAACGTCAAGTCATCATATATACTATTATGCTGATAGACCTATATATCGTTGAAGATCATCGATATCTAGTCAATATCATCGACAGTCACGTCAATATATATTAAATTGGAGTTATATTATTAGTTTATTACACACTTATGTGCCCATCTTTGTTTATGAAATCATCAAGGGTGAAGTTATATTATATAAATTATTATTCTATTACACACATATGTGTACATATTTGTTAATATCATCGAACGTCAAGTCATTTTATTTTTATTTATTTATTATTATTATCATTATAAAACGATACAGTTAAGGCAAGCCTTCTCAAAGTCTGTACCGAGTGATATACATTTAAAAGTAATTAACAAGTAATTAACATTAAGGAAAGGACAATACAATTATTGAAATGAGACATAATAATTACTTAATACTGACATAAAATGCTGATATTCACAACAATAATAATACTTATATATTTATAAATTGAAATATTCAGTAAATTCTACCAAACAACAATGTATGTACTTAATAATAAAGATGGATAGTGGTTTGAAAATGATAAAAAATGAAAAAAAAAAAAAAAATGTACAAAAATGTATGATTGAAATAAAAAATTTAATTATTCAATAATTCAATGGCTTGATTTGACAAAATGGCTAAAGCAGTTTCTTTTAAATATGCCAAGAGTATTTGAGCATTTTATATGTTCAGGAAGTCATCATTGCTGAATTGTAAACCAACATTATTCTCCTGCAATATCAATCAGATTCGAATAAATCATCGATTTTCCATCATCCCGTTACCTACCGATGAACCACATCGAATATGCTCATCAATATTATTTCAACGATAGCCAACATGTTTGGTTTCAATAAAATACAGTCCACTAACGAAGAGAGGTAACAAATGGTATAACTGAATTTTTTTATTATATTATCGACGTCATAATAGTACATTTACTTAACTTAAAATTTTTTTGTGCAAAAAATTTTCTCATTCTTCACGAATTTTTAATAACTTTTTAAAAGTTAATTATAATATACTTAACCGTAATAATTAACTGTAGACTGAATCTATTTCATTGTTTAATATTTTGTACTTATAAGTACAAATTTATTACAGAATCGAAAACAGCATTGTCAAACTTACAGTTGTGAGGGATCTTGCTTATTAACCTTAAAGCATATAATTTAAATTTTTATCTTGCGTCTCCTCTTTGCTCTCGAATTTCCAGATGTTTTTTGTTAGCAGTAATTGGTGAAATATTTATTATGTTGCTCAAAAATTATTCTATTTGAAATATGACAAGTGATCTAAAGCAGGTATGGGTGAAGTTAGTTTTCGAATCCAGACTTGGATCCATAACCTGCATAAGAGCCTATGTGACAAAGAGTTTTATGATTGGAAAAATCATCAATAATGCCAAAACTTGGACTAAATAAAATAAAAATAAGAAATAATTAACAAACTTACTGTTTAAATATATAAGCATTTGAAGTGTACTTGAAAAGGAAAGGAAAAATGGTAATATTTTTTTCATTTATTTAATGTCAAATTAATATTTAAGAACAAAATTAATTCTAAACCTTTAAACGGATCTGGTATGGATCTCTTGACCAGACCGGACATGAAAATGTTGAATGGATCCGGCATGGATCTTTAAGATGGATCCGGAATAGATCTTTGAAATGGATCTGGAATGGATCTTTGAAATGGATCCGGAATGGATCTTTGAAATGTATCCGGCATGGATCATTTAAACGGATCCTGTACGGATCATATATGGCGTCACGATTTTTAATCATGTCCGGATCAGGAGGCCTGATTCATCACTGATCAGTCTTCAGGCAATCCTGATCCGGATCGGACCCTATACTGATCTAATTTCTAGTCGGGTAGTTGAACTGATAAAATTAATAAATCATAATAAGTTAGACACTGTACGTGTATTTTGTTTCATTTTACGTGAAGAGTGTCTGTGAACTTAAAAACCATTTTTATGTGAAACAGCAAAAATTTAAAACATCACCTGTTGAAGATAACTATTCTTGATCCACTATAAAATAGTTTCTTCGGTTTAATACATTGTAATTGCCAGTTATCGCATTCGGTTGCTTGTTTATTATGCAACGCATGTACAATCGTATGATTTGAAGCAGCAGAAAAAGGCGGAAATTTTTTTAAACGAAACATATGATTGAAGGCGGAAATTTTATTATTGAATCGAAGCATATGGTTGAAGGCGGAAATATTATCGTTGAAACGAAGCTGATGGTTGAGGGCGGAAGTCACTAAAGGAAAGTAATGGTGGCCAATTAACAATTACCTTGTTGGATTTTAAGCAATCATGTCTATGTATTCAATGGCGGATCATCTCAAGACAGCGTTCGACAGAGTGGCTTGGGTTTATATTACTGTTGTGCCGTATTTCTCATTACAAATTTTCGATCACTATTTCCCAGAATTTTAAACTCTAAATCTTTCTAAAATCGCAATATTAGTTTCACATACCAATAAATTTTCTCTAAACACATTTTCAAAACTGAAATTTTCTTTTAATCTCTAGCCGATAGTTTTATAAAGGATAAAACTATTAAATATTATCATTTATCACAATTTTAGTCGTTACTAAGAATTTTCTTTTAATCTCTAGCCGATAGTTTTATAAAGGATAAAACTAATAAATAATATCAGTTATCACAATTTTAGTTCATACTAAGAATAAGTCTTTTTATTTTTGCCGACAATCCTTTTCAATTCACATATCATTTTAAAATATTGAATCAACATGTTTTCCAAATAAACCTTCTCAAACAAAAAATAACTATAAATATTTCTCATGCTAATAAACTTTAAAATCATGTTAGAGCAAAATAAAACATTAAACAAATTTCACACTTCTTTATAACAAAACAAAATAAAACATTAAACAAATTTCACACTTCTTTATAACAAAACGAATTTGTTTATGTTTCTTAGAAATAAGTTACAATATTGCATAATTCCCTTTGTATAATACTCCGACAAATCCTTTTCCAAATTATAAAATTTAATAAAAAATTATTCGTATATGTTTTTGTTGTTTTCTATGATATCATAAAATCAAAATTTAGTATATTAGAAATAGTTTTTAAGAAAATAAATATAGTTTCAACAAAATAGTTTAAGAAGACAGTTTTTTAAGTAATTTAATTAAGACAACCAGTCTGTAGTTCAAGAAATAGTTTAAGAAATCATTCTCAGTCAGTAGTTTAATCTTTGAGTTCAAATAAAGTTCCACTCGTTAGTGAATCAGTTCAGTTTAAAAGTTTCAAATGTATAAGTGCAAATTAAATATTGAAATAAAAATATACAAAATTGAGAAATGGTAATAAATAAATTAAATACGAGAAATATATAAAGTTTGTTAAAGTTCAAATCGATAGTGATTCAGTTCAATTTAAAAGTTTCAAATGCATAAGTGCAAATTAAATATTGAAATAAAAACATACAAAATTGAGAAATGGTAATAATTAAATTAAATACAAGAAATATATAAAGTTGGTTAAAGTAAATAAAAATACGTATTTAACATAATAATATTAATAAAATTTTCAAATAATAATAAAAACAAATTTAAGTTTTTCATTTTTAAATAAAAATATAACCCCGGGTATAACATTACAAATTAATTAATTAATATTGAATTAAATTTTTCTTAGTCTTTTTTTTTTTTTTAATTTCTAATTCTGTTAATTTTGATATTAATAACAATTAATCAGTGATAATACGAGAATCACTCAAGTAAATCATTTTAGTAGTTTAATTAAATATTTTTCTTAAATCGATAGTTCAATTATTAAGAAAACTTAGTCCTTGACTAAGTCTGAATAACCTTTGATAATCTGTACACATCTTCAATGTTGAAATTAAATTATTTTTTTGATTATCGCATATACCTTTATGTAATTAGTAACAAATGGTAAGATAAAGTAAAATTTTCTTCTTGCGGGGTGACCTTTTTCCTCCGTTCTCGTCAGTCCTGGGTGACTGCAGGTAGATTCTCGGTAAAAGCTTACTAGGTACTCAAATAATAAAATAAAAATTTTTATCTTGTAACTTATTGGTGATCACCGTTTAAAATGGACTCTGATGACTCAGCTTCTAATCCCGCGACACAAGTAGTACCAAGGTGATCAGGCTAATCGATTTCAACACCTTTAGCAACACGTTACACTATCGATACTGGTATTAACATTGATAAATGGTTATTGAATTTATCTGATGTTATCATTCCACAAAATGTAAAAACTATTTTGAGTTTAGGTGATAAATTTTGTCCACCTGTAGCAATTAACGATATTCCTTATGATGTTATGATAAGTGACATTGAGAGTACTTTATTTAATTTTGAAGACACAGCCTTAAAAACTGAAGCTCGAAATCGTTTTGTCAATATTCTAACTAACTTTAAACATAATTTAAATAATTAAGAAAAAATGTAAATGATACAAAAAGGTTTGTAAAAGATAATCCTGATATTGTAGTTACAAACGCAGATAAAGGCAATGTTACTGTAATCCTAAACAAAACAGATTACAATCAAAAGATGGAAACTATTCTTCAAGATACTACAACATACCAAGTAATGCAGAATTCTACAACTTTACAAATTCAGACAAAATTAAATTAGATGGTAATGAAATGGGAAAATGAAAATAGGATTGACATTATTTTAGGAAAGTCTTTACGTAACTATAATGGGTACCATGCACGTATTTATGGATTACCCAAAATACATAAGGTTAATATACCTTTACGACCAATTGTTAGCTCAATAAATACTCCTTTGTACAACTTATCAGCATATCTTTCCACAACTTTAAATAAAACTGTTGGTTACTCGTATTCTTCTATACAAAATTCTGAAGAATTGTAACGGTGGACTCATTTCGGAGGTACCACTGTATTTTTAATTTATTTCTCTTTATGAAAAAATTCAAATCAGAGAAAAATCAAATAAAAAGGAGATATTATTAAACAATTTGGTCAGTATAATATTGAAACTCTCCAGTATACCATGTGTATCAAAATTCATTTGATATTACATGGTATACAGGTGATGTTGGTTCAGTATAATGTTAAAAACTAAAATGTTATCAATAGTTAGTTCATGCATGACATGAAAAAAAATAATAATTTAAAATAAATATCAAAATGTAAATTATTGTGGAAAAGTTTTCATCCATCCGTATTTTCAACTTAAGCTAATAAGTTTTTGATAGTTTTTTTTTTCAAGAGATAACATTCTCTCGATGTTTTGTAATGTAGACTGGAGCATGATAATGTAGAGCGGTAAAATTCCCGATTTATTCAGTGTCTGTTTTCTCATAAGTCATCATTTTGATTAACATACGTAGCTCATAATAGTTTCTCATCCATCCACAATCTATAGTCATATTTTCACATAGTTTCCGTACATAAATTTGTTCTTAGCATAAAATAATTAACAATAATATTTCTTTTACAATCCCCTATTAGTGACTCATACTTCGTTTTCACCCGCCTTACGTTACCATAATGCTAAAATTTGAATTCTCTAAACACTAACCGTACTTGGTCAACGAAGTTTTCAAACCTCAAATCAGCTGTGCATATTTGTCCAATTGTCACAATAGAAAAAATTATTATCCTACAATTCGTTATGCATTCGATTTCCCATATGGGTATTTTTGCCAAATTATCTTTTGTTATGGATCTGAGTTTCAATGTATTACTGTTGTAATTTGTTATTTTGTAATACGTAAGCGTCATAAAATCGATTAAACTTACGTTTAATCCATTCTAATTCATTGATATTTCTTACTAGTGTGTTGGGAATAATTTGTTTCGTCAAATTATTTTTGCAATGTTAAGTATTACAAAGTAACAAACAGTTTTATTTTAACGAAAAAAGGTCCTAACATTTGTTTACGTAATGTAAATTAATTTCCTTGCATCAGAAACCCTTCTTTCGAATTTTTCGATATTAAAAGAATTGCTATATAAGGAATGACTATACATTTTTCAATCTCTTAGTCTATTACATTTTGATTCTGGTGTTTGACGTCTCTTAGTCTGACATTATTTAAATGAGTCGGTTATTGACTTTTATCTCGATTGTGCTGTCGGATTGGCGAAATTATTGAATTTATTTTGTGTAACTCACGCCATTTATTTCTTAAAATTAATTAGACCGATTTAATGAGTTTAAAATTCAACCAAATTATAAAGTTCAAGTTTATCCATTTAGTGCCAGTGAACAAGGTAAAATTATTATATGGTTATGCATTTGTGAGGGCCATTTTTGCGCCTCCGGTCTTATTGGACTGATTGATGAGTTGTCAATTGTGTTTTTTATTTGTTCATCGTAAATATCGATCTTATTGTATTTTTGTTTTGAATTCCGATATAGTTCTTAAAAATTATTAGGCAAATTTATTTAGTTCTAATTTAACAAATTTATGTGAATTTAAAAATCAAAATAGTGTCAGAGAATACCAAAAACAATTATTATATGTTTGTGACGTTACATATTTATTTTAGTTCAAATTTAGTAGTTCCATTTCCAATTAGTGTCTGTGACTAGAAAAATTTCATGGTTTGTTCAGTTTTCATTGAAAAAGAAAATATATGTACATAAAATATAATCACTCATTGTATTAGTTAAACTAAGTCAGAAATTATAAACAAAAACCAAAGAAAAAAATTATATGTATTCGTCCTTGAAGCTGTTTCGTTGGTGATTTAATTGTGGCGGCTGTTTTCAAATTCTGACTATAGCATATATCATCGAATGATATATTTCCGCGACCGCTGTAACCTGTTGTAGGTTTCATAAATTGCTGTTTTGTTTCAAGGTTTGGTTACGTCATATAGTAAAATTATAACAAATTTCGACATCCAGTTACGAGAATATACAAGTGTCCTTGAGGCTGTTTCAACCGAAGTTCAACTCAACAGTTACACCAAATTTTTGCTGGGGCTATCGTATATTGTATATTCTGCAACTCAACATTTGTAAAACATTTTTGCTGTTACCGCTGTATATTTTATATACTTCAAATCAACCTGTACATCAAAGTTTGACGATTGCTGTCAGAGATTTTATTCACTGAACTACGTCATCTGTATCAAGTTATCGCTATTACGGCATATTATAAACCAACATTGACATCAAAATTTTACTATTGGTTGTCGTGTATTGTATTTATTGGAACCCATCGTTTGTAGCAAAGTACTGCTGTTACTACTATATGACATTGCCAATCAACAGTTATATCAAATCATCTATTTGGCTTGTTGGATAACAACGTTTTACTATTACTGCTGTGCATTACACATATTTCAACAAACATTGGTGTCAAGTTTTTGCTGTTGCTGCCGTATGTTTGACATCTACTTTACTTATTTCAAATCAACATTGATATCAATTATTTGCTATTGTTACTTGTTTCAACGCAACATTTGTGGCCAAGTTTTTCTATTACTACTGTGTATTATACATATTGCAACGCCACATAGATATTTAAAATTACGACTGATATCCAATCAACATTTATATTGAATTTTTGCTGTTGCTGTCATATATTGTATTCTGTGAAAAGCATCATTTTATATCAAGTTTTTGCTGTTTCTGCATATTATAAATCAACATTGACATCAAAGTTTTGCTATTGCTGCCATATATTGTATTCTGTGAAAAGCATCATTTTATATCAAGTTTTTGCTGTTACTGCATATCATAAACCAACATTGACATCAAAATTTGACTACAGTGGTCATATATTGTATTTATTGGAACGCATCGTTTGTATCAAACATTTATAACATATTTCAACTCAACCTTGTTATACAATTTTCCTGATACTTTACCTGTTGGATTATGGACTGCTGATGGAGAGCTAAGGCGTAAGACGTTGTAGCAGGAAGGATTTAATCATGGGGTGAGCGAACTTGAATTATTTTATTTATATTTTTTCATAGAAGTGTGAATGTGTGAGAAAAGGGTGTACCAGTGATTGCATGGGGGCGTGCTTGTCGTGTGTGTTTGACTGGCGGTGCGTGTAGCGAGACACTTCTAGTCTGAATTGGAAATGATTTTAATCTAAATATTTTTACTCCGAGGTAATAATTAACATACCAAATACCTTTTCTTTTATTATATTGCCTAAATTGATAAATTTATATTTTTAAGTGAATCAAAAATCATTCTCAAATAACCTGTATTACAAAAAAAAACAAATTCTTGTCATGTTTTAAGTTTATTAACTCTATAATACATTAACTCTATAATACATTAACCAACCGTAAACTACAGGTATTGAAATAAACTGGTTTGGACATGTTTGTTCACCTTACAAATAAACTTATAATTTTTTTTTGAGTTGTAAATATTTTTTTCCGGGAATTACTTTTGGTTGTATAAATTGTTAAAAGTGTTATTAATAAAGAAAAAGGGGAAAATAACCAATAAAGACTTTCAATATAGCGTGTGACGTCCTCCAGTGCTCTAGGATCTGATTCGCGGTGTACCAGCGATGGCAGTGGTTTACGAGCTGTATCATATGGGTCAGATGACAGCCATACAACGAAATAGTGATGACTACCACTTGCGATACTTGCTGCGGGTCTTGGAGCTCGGTTGTCTTGCTTCGCCGTCTGAGTGTGTGGGTGAATGTAAGCATGTATGAAGCGGAGTGTGTGGGCGTCTGAGAGTGATTGTGGGGGTTGGACGCGCTGATCGTAGGTCTTTCGCAAACGGGGTCTCCAGAGTCTCCATTTTCCACTTGTATTTTTATTTCCATTTCTGTAACTTTTCGTAAATTGCGTACATTTCTGCATTTGTGCTGAAGCAGCAGGTATTACTCCATCAAATCCACGAGGACAGAGCCTTAGCCGTTACGGCGTTAAATTACTCTAGGTACGCATCCTGTTATGCCATTCCCATTGGTTCGCCAATGAGAAAGCTCTTCATTACAGTTTAATTGGATAAACTAAAAGTTGGTTATAAAAAAATGTTAGCTTTTAAAAGAATGCAATTCGGTGTTTAAGCTCTGAAAACAAATATTCAAAGTCGTTTTCTAATTAAATTTTGTTAAAACATTATAAAGAAAGAATTATATAAAAGGAAAAAGGTTTCCTTGGACTCCAAAGAAAAATAAAGTTATATATACATATCAGGAAGTATTGATTGGAAATATTGGATGATCAAAAGTATTGGATGAGATTGGTTGTCAAAAGGAAGAAGTTAAAGAAATTGAACAAGACATCGGAGCAATTTTGTGGTGTTATGATAAACGACGTGAACGGGAATAAAGCCAACAAAATAATTTTAGGATAAGTTTTCTTTTATGATTTTTATTAACATATGAATATTGATTATTATTACCAGATAAAATTTGTTAGCATGATATATTGAAGGGAAGCTATATTTTTTTAAGAGATTTCCAAATTGAGATTTGTGGGAAGGTAATCCGTATCCCGCAGTTTTTTTTGTAATTTATTTTCTGTTGCAAATAAAAGTCCAAATCAACAATCTGGCTCCGACTAAGGGCTATATAACAAAGTGGCAAAGTAACGTTCGGATGAATGGTCGGTCTCGATACTCAGTGAAGTTCCTAGGGACTTCATGAGTGTTAGAACCGGTCATCGGTCTTGACGCCAGTGACTGTTGATATCTCGATCCCAGATACCGTTTAATTGGTTGAAGTAGTTCGGTGGTTTCCTGACATGGAGGGAATGGCTACGTTTTGATGACTTCAAGGTTAAATGTCTTGATTATCACCTTGAATTCATGGTTGTAACGTCGACTATATTCGCAATAATAATATTGGAACCAATTTTTATTCTCTTTTCCATCCATCAAAAATATTCCCATATTCCATTTTATTTTTACAATCATAATAGGTTTTTTTCAAATCATACCGAACAGCCTCAAATTCGTTTATCACAGAAAAAGAAATAGACGGACTCATTGCTTACTCAACGCTTTTTCATTTTTTTGTTTTTGCTGAAAAGAAAGAAATGTCAAAAAAATCACATTTTTTCTAATTGGCAATTTTTGTTTCATGACATTCCATGTTTAAATTCAAAAGGAAAAACTTGGTTTTTTTTCTAAAATTGTTCATTTTGCTTTTAAATTAATAAAATTTCTAAGTATTAATCTTTGTAAAGAAATGTGTTAAAAAGAAAGAAAAACATCTTTTCATGTTTGATATTAATCAAACAATTAAATTGATTTATAGTGGCGAAGAAAAAAATAGTTGTTTTTCATTTTATCTCGGCGCAAAATGGCTGAAGGGCTACATAGATAGCCTACATGTCAAACAGGAACTACAATTTAAAGAAATGATATTGAAAAGTGAACATAAATAAACCTAGTCACGAACAGCGGAAAATTATCTGTTTGTCAATATTGAAGCTATTTTGGATTACGTGTAATAAAATTGTTGAATGATATTGGTAGAGGAAGGGCGACTGGATGAAAAGTTTTGGTTGGAAGATTATAATGAGCAAGAATTCTGGATGATATTAGAAGAAGAAAAAGGCAAGATAATAGTAAGGAGAGGTCCTGTTTTGAAAGAAAAAGGGAACGCTGAAATAGACATCAAGGAAGCAGTTTTATTTTGCTGTCATCAATATATTAGCTGTGAGTTCCGCTCTTTTTTTGTTGTTTTTATTAAATGTTGATATATAATATACATATTTTGTTATTGAGACATTATATAATGAAATGCTAGGTTAAACAAATTTTTTGGGTAAGAGATTTCCGCATCAGTAGTCCGCCTGGAACAATCCGTTCGTTCCGGTTTCTTTAATTTTTTTTTGTGTGTTATAATAATAATTATCAAAAGTCCAAGCCACAAAAGGTGGCAAATGATAATAGAATTTAAAAAAGTTAAGAATATTAATTTACCAGAAAATTATGTTCTTATTTCTTTAGATGCAGAGTCACTTTTTACGAATATAGATACAAATTTGGTTATACGATGTATAAAAAATCGTTGGAAGGACATCAAAAGGAATTCAAACATAAAACTAACTCAAATACAATACATAGAAGCTGTCAAATTAGTGATGAATAACTGTGAATTCAGTTTTAATAATATTCATTATAAGCAAATTTTTAGAACTCCAATGGGCTGTCCTATTAGTCCGTTAGCAGCTAATTTAGTAATGGAGTATGTTGAAACTGAAAATTTAAAAGGTATTAATTTTGATATTCCATTTTTTTATCGATATGTTGATGACATCATAACAGCTGTGTCCCGTGATCAAATTGATATTTTTTTAACGAAATTTAATAATTTTAATAATCACATAAAATTTCATTCATAATTTCTTGACGTTATTTTACATGATGGATCTTTGATCAATGGTGATGGATCTTTGAGTTTTGATTGGTTCTAGGGTTGCACCGATTAATCGGTAGATAATCGGTAATCAGCTGTGAAGAGCCAATGTCAACTAATGGCCTCTTCACAACTCAAATTCTGTCATTTATAAGTAAAACCATTAGCTTGGTAAAATTTATAAAAACGGAACAACAAAAAGTATAAACTAACCATGAAAAAAACATAACACTCTGCAATAAATATCTTACTCATTAAAAAAGTTAAATGTTTTGTTTATATTTTTTGTTTATAATTATTTAGTTAAAAATGCAAAACTTAAATAATATTTTTCTATATAAATTAAAGTAAATTTTAATATTAAGTTGAGTTGAATTTTTACATAAGAGTTGAGTTGATTTTAAAAAGAAAAAAGAATTAAGAAAAGAATTGAGAAAAGAATTAGGAAAGTTGTTACTTAAATTTGAACTGTTATTTTGTGAAAAATAGAAATCGAAAGGTATTGTTACTTAAGTTTGAACTGATATTTAATGAAGTTGGTTCCCGAGTTGAACAATATACATAAAAAATCTGTTTATTGTCACGGTTAAACTAACCGTTAATATAAGTGAGAATTAAATAAATTAAGAACAAGAAAAATAACTAACAAGAAAAATAACTAACAATAAAAAACAAACAAAAAACCGAATCAGTAAGTGAGTTTTATTTATATTTTTTGATTATGTTAACCGCTACTATCCTGGCCACAACAGTTATATCGGCCATTTTGCCGATTAATCGGTATCGGCTTTTTGTCCGATTAATCGGCCGATTACACAGCTCCACAAAAAAAAAATTGTTCAGCGGAGTAGACCATGTCTGTCATATGTTTTTGGGGTCGCTGAGTCCGAATCTGTGGTCAATTTGACCCTACTACGTCTGGGTTTTTTCATAACCTCGAAAAATACGTCTAGAAACCTAGTTATTTTTTAAAATTACAAAAAAAAATTGTTTATTGGACTAGACCTTGTCTATCTTATCGTTTTGGGGTCGCTGAGTCTGAACCTGTGGTCCGTTAGACGGTATGAGGTCAGGGTTTCTTCATAACCTCGGTCTAGATCTAATAAAGGTCTCATAAATAGGTCTAGAAACACAGTTTTTTTTTAACGGTATTCCACCGTACGGGAAATATATCGTTCAGCGAGCTAGACCATGTCTATTTTATGGTTCTGGGGTCGCCTAATTCGAATCATTGTTCTGTTTGACCCTATTAGGTCAGAGTTTCTTCATAACCTCAAAAAAAAAAATAAAATTTAGTTTTCACTTTAATTTCTGAAATATTGAACATCAAAAAAACAACAACCTGATCATGGAACAAATTGACTCGAAAATTGTTTTGTATGCTTAACTTCCCTTAGCCTTGCCCAGGAATAACGACAAGTATCAAATATCAAGCAAATTTCGTTTTCGGTCGTAAAACTTTTTCAGTGTGTCTGTGCCCAGGGCACCTCCACGTGGTGACGGTGGGCAACGGAGTAATTCCGCGATCCGGCAGAGTCCCTGGGTTATGGCTTTCATGCCGTCATGGCAGACACACGGAAAAATCGTGTTACGATGCAGAGGCCCGGAACCTCAGTATCGGCGGCTGGTCAGGGTGGGAAAGCGGGCCCGCAGGCGTCGTCATCAAGCAACCGCAGCTCAGCATCAGTGGGTAACTTGGCTAGTGTTGAGTTAAGAACTACAAGAAACTTACATAGCAGTCCATGTAAAAATGATCCATATTTTGTTACGTTTATGGCGAGTACGTATTACAAAAAAATCGTAGAAAAATAAGCGATAAAGTGAAGAATGCATACGAGGAGTGTTTTGGGTCAAAAATATTAGATCAAGTAATACAGTGGGTGCCAAGCATAGTATGTGGATCTTGCTATATGATGTTTACGTGCTGGCTCAAAGATAAAGATACAAGCAAGCTTCTGTTTTCAGTTCCAGTGAGTTGGAGTAAGCCGAAATATAAAAATGCTTGTTATTTCTGTCAATAAACGTCGCAGGTTTTAACCAATCCTCACTATCTAAAATATCTTATCCAAATGTAAGTAGCATGTTGAGACCACGATATACAGAATTACTCTGCGGAAAAAAAGATATTATGACTGAAAAGGTTGTTACAGAATATGAAGGGGACAATGGAGCAAAAGTCAATAACAGCAGCGAAGAAGAAGAAAACAGAAGAAGTAGAATCAAATGATAGTGATACCGATGGTAGCTTTGTTTATGGTGAAAAAGATGACAATGTAGTTCCAAAGAAATATACACAAGCTGCGTTAAGTGATCTTATACGAGATTTAGGTTTGTCGAAAGAAGCTGCCGAGTTCTTAGCTTCTGATCTGAAACAAAGGAATGTATTAGAAAAAGGAACAAAAGTAACAGTATATCGGAATAGAGAAAAAAATTTTATACAATATTTTTCCCATGACACTAAAGCCGCAATTAGACTATTGCAGAACTCTGCAATATTTCTGCAATGGTAGTGTGTAAAATATTCATTGCAGAAAAGTTTGGCAATAAACTCATTGGAAAACATTGCAATGACTCATTGCAATGTTTTGCAATAAGTTCATTGCCAAACTTTTCTGCAATGAATATTTTACACACTACCATTGCACGAATATTGCAGAGTTCTGCAATAGTCTAATTGCGGCTTACCTCATCATTATATTACTGTAATAATGTGAACGGACTTATGAATGAAATAAAGGAAAATGTATACAAAGATGAAGAATGGAAATTATTTATTGATTCTTCAAAGCATAGTTTGAAAGCAGTTTTATTACATAACACATATAAATTTGCAGCAGTTCCAGTAGCTTATTCAACAGTTATGAAAGAGCAATACGCCAACATTAGCATTGTCCTGGACAAATTAAAGTATTCAAAACACAGGTGGCACATATGTGGTGACCTTAAAATTCTCTCCATGATTCTTGGTTAACAAAGAGGATTCACTAAACATCCCTGCTATTTGTGTTTGTGGGACAGTAGAGACAGAAAACAACATTTTAAGAAAATCGACTGGCCAAAAAGAACATCTTTTGATCCTGGATCTGCGAACGTACTCAATATACCCTTAATTGATCCATCAAAGATTCTCCTTCCCTCACTGCACATAAAGTTAGGTCTTATGAAACAGTTTGTGAAGGCTCTGGATAAACAAGGCAATTGCTTTGTATACTTGAAAAGTAAGTTTCCAAATGTTTCTGATGCTAAAATAAATGAAGGAATTTTTGATGGGCCACAAATTCGCAAAATGTTTCGTGACTAGGAATTTATCAGTAAGATGAGAACCAATGAAAAAGCTGCTTGGTCTAGCTTCAAAGACGTTACATCAAATTTTTTAGGAAATCATAAAAGTGATGATTACGAAAAAAAAGTGAAAGAAATGGTTCGGAATTTCGGTATTTTGGGCTGTAATATGAACTTGAAACTGCATTTCTTAGATTCACACCTTGATAAGTTTCCGGAAAACTTAGGAGACTATAGTGAAGAACAAGGTGAACGTTTTCACCAGGACTTAAAAGATATGGAGCGACGTTATCAAGGAAGATGGGATAAACACATGTTGGCTGATTACTGCTGAAATTTAAAAAGAGAAGCAAAGGTACCAGGAAACTCCCGTAAGAGAAAACCATTACGCAGAAGTTTCGATGATAAAAGACAACGGTACAGTAAAACCCACAATGATGAGAACAGTTCTTAATGTAACTGAAAAAATTAAAAGCAAGAAGCTTGATGCCAACTAAGCACCTAAACACGTGAGAGGCGAGGGAACTCACGCTAATCCAGCACCCCGAGACGTGAGAGGCGAGGGGACTCACGCTAATCCAGCACCCGAGACGTGAGAGGCAAGGGGACTCACGCTAATCCAGCACCCCGAAACGTGAGAGGCGAGGGGACTCACGCTAATCCAGAACTCCGAAACGTGAGAGGCGAGGGGACTCACGCTAATCCGGCACCCCGAGACGTGAGAGGCGAGGGAACTCACGCTAATCCAGCACCCCGAGACGTGAGAGGCGAGGGGACTCACGCTAATCCGGCACCCCGAGACGTGAGAGGCCTGGGGACTCACGCTAATCCAGCACCTGATATGGTCCAACGGACCACAGGTTCGGACTCAGCGACCCCAAAAACAAGATAAACATGGTCTAGTCCGCTAAACAATGTTTTGTTGTTGTTATTCTAAGAAATAACTGGGTTCTTAGACCTATTTTTCAATGTTAAGAAATAACCCTGACGTAGTCAAGTCAAACGGACCATAAATTCAGACTCAGCAGCCCCAAAACCATAAGATTTATATGGTCTAGTCCGCTAAACAATTTTTTGTTGTTGTGATTTTAAGGAATAACTGGGTTTTTAGACCTATTTTTCGAGGTTATGAAGAAACCCTGACCTCATACGGTCTAAAGGACCACAGGTTCGGACTCAGCGACCCCAAAACGATAAGATAGACAACGTCTAGTCCAATAAAGAATTTTTTTTAGTAATTTTAAAATATAACTAGGTTTTTATACGTATTTTTCGAGGTTATGAAAAAACCCAGACGTAGTAGGGTCAAATTGACCACAGATTCGGACTCAGCGACCCCAAAAACATATGACAGACATGGTCTACTCCGCTGAACAATTTTTTTTTTTTTGTGGAGCTGTGTTATCAACACATGCGTTTTTAATTGTTTATTGCATTTTAAACACAACAAATTCCAAACTCTACAACACCATAGTCAGCCATAGTTGAAAACCTTCTTAAAAAGTAAAAGATTGAGGGCTGTTTAAAAATATCATGACAAATCTGTTTATGTATTTCTGCATTTTTTTGAAAACTTGACAGTTCTAACTTTTAAAAAGTTGATTTAAAATAGAGCTGTTAAATGTTGTTGTTCAGTTGTTAAATATCCATGTTCAGGTTCAGGAACACTACTACTGCCCTTGGGTGGTACCACAAATATTCCTTCGTCAGGTTGGTTACATTATCAGGACGCTCTCACATGCTAGATACTTGTCAATAGTTTCAGAAACAACTCTACTCATGTAGTTATTTAGGATGCGAGACCAGCAGCATCTTAGTTGCACTAGGATTGATCTGGTTTTGCGAAGTAGCTGGACCTCCTCGTCAGCGGCTTTTGGTGGTTTTCTATTTAGAACTCAATTTAGAGCATAGTTTCTTATTAAGTTTTCAACAGTTTTGGTGTGGAGTGCTTTAAATCCAGTTCTATATGTAGATTGCAGTTTGCTGGCTTCACAGGATGGGCGGGTCTACGCCCCAGAAGCACCCAATTCCGACCAAGGACCATCACAACAATTTCGACGAAAGCTGCAAATCCGTCGCTCCATTATTTTTGGTAAAGAGGCAGCTGTAACCTGGCCTCACTACTTCAAACACTCCTGGTCATGGCTGGTATTGAAATAAATCCAGGACCAACTAAAACATGGCACTGTTCAAAATGTAAAAACATCTTAAGGACAAACACAACATCTATTCAGTGTAATACATGCAAGAAATGGTGCCACCTCAAGAACTGCTCAGATCTTGTCACACATAAGCAATGGACCAAAAACTACATAGCGCCATGTTGTCAAGCATCAAGTTTAAATACCAACACGAGCTCGCAACAAAACACAATGCGAATGAACACGCTACCGGAAACCCCGAGTGATGTAAAAATTATGCAACTAAATTGCAACGGTCTTACGAATAAGATCGACGATATAATAAACTATATGTGCTGTTTTTAAATAAAGTACTATAGTTACTGCCATCGACATATGAATTTTTTTTTTTAAATTTTACCAAACTTCTTGCCACTCTAAATTTGTTCAAATTGTTTTATAAATCAAGTTCGAAGTGTAATGGTGTGAACATCCACATCATTCCGCTCACCTATTTGCACGAACTTTTTATTCACCCCGAGTACTTATTCCATGGACACAAGTATCACCCATCATACTAATTCAATTTGCTCAGTAAGCACTTTGACGGTTCGACATATTTTGTTACATATGAAATTAACACTATTTTTCTCACAAATACTTTGTATGATTGTTTATTTTATGAAATTTTAAACTCCATAAACTTTTATCAACATCATCAGAAAATTAATGTGCGAGGGATGACTGGAAAGTTCAAAATTTTGATAACAAACATATGTTTCTTGGTTGTGGTGATCTTTTACTGGCCCTTAATTTTTTTTGAATGGAATGTTTTGAAGAGGAAGATGAAGAATAGAAGGGAAGTTTTTTTTTTGTTGGTGAGACTATGGGACCGTAAGGTCGATCTCAGTGAGCCTCGGAAAAAAACCAATAAGATTAAAGTAAATTTAGAAGAAAAAAGTGAAATTGTTGGTTGGTAGTTAAAGCGTTTTTTTTTGGAAAATGATTGAGTTTGGTGGAAATACCTACTTGGTGATTGTTTAAAGTGGAGTTGGACAGTGAAGAAATAATCTAATAATGGTGTTTTCTATTGATAAAAAAATAATAAAGAACCATTTAGGTTTGAGTTAATGTTAAACAAATTAAAACCACAATCATTGAAAACAAAATAAAAAGAAAGAAAAAAATCAATTAAAATTAACTAAAAGATATATTAAGCTATCAAAGCCCCAGCGTACGCATATTAATTCAAGATAACCACTGTTTTGTGAACTGTAAAACTATTTAAATGTATGTGGAAAAAATTTCGAATAAAGATAAATAAAGTGCCAAAACATGATTCTCTGTGTTATGACTTTTGGGAGTAGAATTTGGAACGTATATCCCAAAAATAAAATCAACGGATGATCAGTGATGTTGGATTGGATGAAAGTTACGAGCTTTCTCTTTATCAAAAGAGCAAGGGAACCAGAAGAAAACAAAAGGAAATTTGACACAATTGTCTGATATGTACTAGATGTCAACCAACCAATTAAGGAATAGTCGGGATTGCTCAGGTAAAGGTTCTGTTTATCTATTATTTTAAATTTTTTTGAATTGTGTTATCATTGATAATTGAGTAAACATGAAGTGATAACGTAAATTTAGAAGTGCGGGGAGGGGGGGGCGAGTTGTGACCTGGCAGATCTCCCTTCTGGAGATCCTGGGTGGTGTTTTCTTACAGGCACGCATTGTTTTTTTTATGTTTTAAAATTTCTTGTGTTGTGAGGTAGGTCGCTAGAACCTTCGCTCTATCGAGCTAGCGGCAGGGTTTTTTGGCGTGCAAGACCAACTGGTAAACCTACACGGTCTACCAGATAATCCTCCTATTACAAGATGGCGTCCAACGGGGCCTCTAGAGCGACAATGTTTGGGTCTTTGGATCCAAACAGGGTTGTTCTAGAGACAACAATTTTTTTATTTGTGTATTTAGTTTTTTTAAATTATTAATTTTGTGTTAAATTTTATGTTATAGTGATTACCGCAGGAGTGAGTATTAGCCCTTCAGGCTAATGCTTATCGGGACTTTACGACCCCGCGAACTCCGAGTTAAAGTAAGGTGATTGTTTCGTCGAGGAGGTCAGGGATGATGGAACAAGCAGGTGATGGACCTTGTTGGTTATTGGTGGTTTCCGCCAATACCATCCCACCCTGCAAATGTTTCATTAGACTCTGGGTCCTCTGCAGAACGGAAACTTTACAGTGCTGCTATACTCATTTAAATTTGTAACATTGTCTTCGACTCAATTTCGTTAGAGCATAGCCTGTTAGAGTGTTGCTGGTGGATGTGATGTGCGTTGTTTCAATGCTTGCCAGTAGATGATATCGTCTGTACTTCGTGCCACGATTGTTACATCCGGGGCAACACCAAGACTAACAACTTTTTCTCAATACAGGTTGTTTGGGTGTTGGCATTGGGCTGACAGGCGGACGCATTAATGGAAAATGCTAGCATTTGGCCCTCTGAGCCATAGCTAGACCATGTGTGTTGGCTTGTCAGACTGTTGTCACCACAGAAACAACCTATTAAAAGCCCTTTTAATAAAAAATTTTTATCACCACCTAGTTTTGTCGGATCGGTTTCTTGTCGGTCACAACTCTTCCTTAGTTTTTTTGGAAAATATTGAAATCATTTTGTTGTATTTTTTACTTTGAATTTTGACTTTTATTAATTTTACATTTTATTATAATTATAGAAATTTTGAAGAATTGAACAATGTTTTTGTGTTTTATTGAATAGTTTTTGTAATCTTTGTATTGTTCTGAATAATTTTGAAATCTGGATGTTTTTGCAATTATGTACTTTAAATAATTTTTTTAGAAGTTTAGAATTTTATTTAATACATAGATATTTCGTTTTGAATTTTTTTGTTTAATTTTTTGTTAGGGTAATTCTTATTATTTTAGTGTCTTAGTGAAATTTTAATTTTGAGTTTTTTGTTTGAAAATTTGTTATTAATTGTTAGCATATTCAGTAATTTTAGAATTTTGAGAATTTTGGTAATTATATTTGATGTAAATATTTTTGGAAATTTTTGCAATTCGAATTTTTGTATAATTTTTTTATCTAATGTAAGATTTTAAGTTTTGGATATCTCATTGTTGTGAAGTTTTAATTTTAGGAAAGTTTTGTTAATTTTTAGATTTAAGTTTTGTTTTTTGTGCCTTGTGTTAATTTTGTTTTAAATATTTTAATTAATTTTGAGTATGAAGTAAGGTTAAAATTTTGAAAACTTTTGTTAGTGTTTAAATTTTCTTTTCTCTTAGTTAAATAGTTTGTAAGATTTTATGTTATAATAGTTTTGGGTTTTTAATGAACAATTTTAGAAGTGATTTTGAGTAATTCTAAAAGTTTTGTTTTGATATTTGTTTTACAATTTTTAATAATTTTGGAATTTTGGAAATTTTTTTTGATTGAAAATTTTCATTAATTTTGAAACCTTTGTTGTGTAGGTTTTTTAAAAAAAGTAATTTTAAAGAAAATTTGTTTTATAATTGTTTATTTGAAATTTTTGGTTAATCTTAAGTTTTTTTGAATATTTTGTTTTAATTTTGAAATTATTTATAAATTTTAAAGTCTTAAGAATTTTTTTAGTTTTAGATATTTAGAAGTTTTGATTAATATTTTTGAACTTGAATGTTTTAAATGTTAAAATAATTTTTTTTTTGAGCTTTTAATTTTTTTTGTATATTTTGGAATTTCTTGTAAATTTTAAATTTTTGAACATTTATTTTGAAATTCGAAAGGTTTTTTGAATATCGACTTTTTAATGCTTAAATTTTGAAATTTTTTCTAAATAATGTTTATTTGAATTTTAAACTGTATTTTATTATTTTATTTTTAAACTGTAGAATTTTTTTTGTGTAAGTTTGCAATTTAGTTTTAAATTTTGTTTTGAATTTAGTATCAGCGATCCCGAATTCAACCAACCAACTCCAACTGTTACTGTAAAGGTTAGAGATTTATTTTAGTTAACTTAGTAAGATTTTTTATTTTCAGTACTAAGATTTTGAAGTTTTGGTTTTCTTATATTTAGGTTTTGAGAAATAATATCAATTCTTGATTTGTTTTAAATTTGTTTTAGTGTTGTTGAATTTGAATTTTTTTTAATTGAAATCATTTTGTCTACAACTGCCAACCTTCAAGTTTAATTTTTTTGATTTTATTTTCTGAATTACTATTTTGTTGAAAAGTTTTTAATTTTGAATTAAAATCAATTTTTTTTAGTCGTTTTTTTGTTTAGAAATTTGTTTCACTAATTGAAATTTTATTTAATTCATCATTTTTTTTTGGAATTGTTTTTAATTGGTTTTAATAAGTTTTTTTGATTTTATTTTCATCGTTCTTAGATATTTTAGAATTCGTATATTTTTTATTTTTTTTGAAAGCATAAATTTTTTTAACAGTTATTGGAACTTTTAGTGATTTTGTATTGTTTTCTACCCCTGTTGTTATTTTCTGCATTTCATTTTTTTTTGTGAAATCCCCTTAGTTTTTTTATTTTCAATTCCTTTTAAGTCGGTTTCCTTTACGTCACTATGGCTTCCATTCCCCAAATCACCTTGGCCAACAGCAGTGCGGTCTGCAATCTCTGCAGGCAGGCAGAAGATGGAAGGCCTAAGTGAGGCCCTGATTCTGCCCTGTGGTCATTCGTTACATAAAATGTGTTTTCTGAAAGCACCTTCGCGGTTAAAGGCATGCCCAACCTGCCAATATGTAATTCCATATGATATCCTGGTCGAAGCACCCGCGGCTCCCACTCAACAGTCCCAAGGGGCAGTGAAGAAAGGATCTACTCGTTCAAAATCGACTGCCCAACGTCTTAGAGACGAGGCAGCAGCCGCTTCCCTCACAGACAGCGATGTTCATGGCTGTATATACCGCAGAAGTCCCCGGTTCAAGGTGGATGCTAAAGGTAAGGCTAGATCCAAATTACCGATGGCATATCACCCCACTTCAACGGTTCTCCGTGGAGCACCGACACCAACACAAGCGTTGGTTCCAAACCCCTTTTCGAAAGGAGCTGAGTTACCAGCTGGTCCTCCTCCATTACATACCTCTCGGGTAAGTTGGGAGGATGGCAGTGAAGACGAATTACATCCTCGTCAGAAACATGTAAGTGAAAACGACAACTCCAAATTAAAGTCATCAAAAACACCACGTTCATCCCCACCACCAGTTACAACAGCTGATGACAATACCGATTACAGGAATCCTACCCTTCCGCCTGTGTCTGGGACTGTACGTAGTCCAAATTCTTCCGTCACCCAACAGACGATGGAAGCATTTATACGGGCTAGCGAAGCCAATATTTTGCGGGTGTTGACGCAAGAAGTGGCTCGATTATCGATGTCACGTGGTCCAGCACCACCATCTCTCCATCCATCGAATGGCCAGTCATCTTTGGCGACTGCTGATCAGGCTAGATCCCAATTTATGCCAGCGGCAAATCATCAATTGCATCAACCTTCTGGGCAGCCGCTCAACATCCAACCATTTGATCATCAGCTTAACGTCCCTAATAATCCGATGACTAATCAACAAGCTTCCCCAGTACGTCATCCACCCAGGTACAATATGTCATCAGTCCCTACTCCTTCCATGTTCCAGCGTGAGTTTGTTCCTCCTGTGAACCTCACCTCTTCTAGATATCCGCCCCAGGTTCATCCTCCACCACCTCCTACCCAGAACAGTGGAACAGCTTCCACTGAAAAATATTCCAACACTATCCGGAATTGGAATGTAGTGTTCACCGGTCGACCTGACGGTCTAGAAGTAGAAGAATTTATTTATCGAATCGGAGTCCTGAACCACAACTCTTTCCCCAATTCAACTGATATCCTTTCTCGTCACCTTCATCTTTTATTCGTCGATCGTGCCTCTGAATGGTTTTGGCGATACCATCGGCGGACCCAACAGCTTCATTGGCCAGACGTTTGTCAAGCTTTACGCGTAGAGTTCAAGGATCGTCCTTCTGACAATGAGATCCAAGAACTTATGAGATCCCGTAAACAACGAGCTGGTGAAACATTTGACGACTTCCTGCACGCTATACTTCGATTAACCGATAGATTGAACACACAGCTTAGTGACAGAGACCTATTGTCCCTGTTGAAAAACAACCTAAATGGGGACATTCGCAAGGACTTGATGTTCGTTCAAGTGTACAGCGTCGAACACTTGCGAGAGCTCTGTCGTGACCGAGAAAAGTTACTTGCAGATGTTAACTCTAGGTACAGACATTTTTCTTTTAGACCTGCACGGCATATTTCTGAGTTACCCCTCGAGGTCCATGAACCCCAAGAAGAACCCGAAGTGTGTTCACTTAACCACCCATCCATTGCAAAACCTTTTTCAAAACCACCTCACTGCTGCAACTGCAAACGATAAGGTCACATTCATCAAGACTGCACGGCAGCACGACGAGTTTTCTGTTTCGGGTGTGGAAAAGATGACACCTATCTACCCAACTGCCGTCGTTGTCAGGAAAACCGACGAGGGAGCGGGGTACCAAACCCACTTCCTCGCTCCCCGAACTCCCAGAACATCAAGCCACCACTTCTGAAATAACCCCTCTGAAAATTACAGACACCAATACTATTCTTCCAGTTTTAGACACCAACGTTCCATTATCTCCACCAGCTGAAGATACTTCTATCACACTCTCCATCCCAACGGTTGTAGAAGATGCTTCTCCTGTCGAATCAACCGTTGTTAACCTGTCGACAACCACAACGGAAAATAAACCACAAATAACTATCCTCAAACGAGATCTAAGTAGCGTGATAACTCCACCTGTCCTGCCTTTTAAGTCACATAAGCAGCGACTTCAAGATTACTTAGCTGCCAGGTCCAGAATATTCATTGATGCCATTGGAAATACCAAATCTCCATCGAGATCCACTCTTCGAATGCGTCGTTTCTGGCGTATTCGCAAATCATTTCGTTCTAAAACAATCTCTTCAATTCTTACACTTTCAAATGATCTAAGGTATCATGCCAAGGTTGAATTATTGAATCAAACCCGGATTGGACTGCTTGACAGTGGAGCGTCTATCAGTGTCATCGGTGGTGCATTCGCATAAGAACTGGTGCAAACTCCCCATCTTCTTACTCGCTCTACAGCTAAGATCAAAACTGCAGATGGTACCAGCCAAAAAGTTATTGGCTGTGTTACTACTAAAGTTTCGTTTAAGGGCCGCAGTAAGTCCCTTGATCTCTATGTCATCCCTTCTCTTACCCAGGATTTATATCTGGGTATTGATTTTTTTAAAACGTTCAAACTATTAGATCAAGTCCTTTTTGCATCTTCTTTAGATTATTCTATTGAATCAATTTCCACCAACCTTACTTCCGACGAAGATGAACAGCTTCAGGATGCGATTCAGCTTCTTCCGTCATTTTCTAAATTGGGTTTAGGTCAAACACATGTGCTTGAACACATCATTGATGTTGGTGACGCTGTCCCCATCAAACAAAGACACTATCCCATATCACCAGCCATAGAGAAAATGATGGGAGATGAGCTGGATCGTATGCTGGCGCTGGGTGTCATCGAAGAAAGTTCCAGTCCTTGGTCATCGCCAGTGGTCCTAGTACGCAAACCTGGTAAGGTTCGTTTATGTTTGAACTCTCGTAAGGTTAATGCCGTCACCAAGAAAGATGCATATCCCCTTCCACAAATTGATGGAATATTGAGTCGCCTTCCACAAGCAAACTTTATCTCCAGCTTGGATTTAAAAGATGCTTTTTAGCAAATACCACTCGAAAAGTACTCACGTGAAAAAAACAGCTTTCACTGTTCCTGGTCGGCCGTTGTATCAGTTCGTTCGAATGCCGTTTGGACTGTGCAACGCGCCCCAAACAATGACCAAATTAATGGATCAGGTAATTCCACCTCATTTGAAGTCACGTGTTTTCGTTTACTTGGATGACCTGCTGATAGTTACAGATACCTTTGCATCACATATTGAACTTTTGAAAGAATTATCCAAGCACTTAAAACACGCGAACTTAACTATAAATGTTGAGAAAAGTAAATTTTTACTACCCGAGGTCAAGTATTTAGGTTATGTTGTAGGAGGAGGTGTATTAAAAATCGACGACGATAAAATTGCAGCCATATCCGAATTCCCAGTTCCTCAAACTTTGAAACAAATTAGAAGATTATTGGGTATGGCTGGTTACTACCGTCGATTTATTTCTGGGTTTGCCTCATTAACGGCTCCAATTACAAACTTGTTGAAAAAAACTACTGGTAAATTTGTCTGGACTGTTGAAGCTGATGTGGCCCTTGAGTTATTAAAGAAAGCATTAACTTCAGCACCAGTTCTGGTAAATCCCAATTATTTAGAGCCGTTCATCCTACAATGTGATGCTAGTAACGATGGTGTTGGTTGCGTATTAATTCAAACTGACAAAGAAGGTATAGAACATCCCATAGCTTATATGTCGAAAAAGTTAAATTCATCCCAGCGAAATTATTCGGTAAGTGAAAGAGAATGTCTCGCTGCAATACTTGGAATTAAAAAGTTTAGAGCGTACGTTGAAGGTCAACAATTCAAGGTGATTACGGATCATGCATCTTTAAAATGGTTGATGCAACAAAAAGATTTGTCGGGTCGATTAGCCAGATGGAGTCTGAAGTTGCAGGGATACCGTTTTGAAATAGAACATCGTAAAGGAAGTTTAAACGTTGTTCCTGATGCACTTTCTCGAATGTTTTCAGTTGATACGATTTCCGATGTTGAGTTAAATACACCTGAACTTGATTTGGAATCCAAACATTTTAAATCATCTGATTATCTTGAGCTTCTAAAAATAGTGGATGAATGTGATGGTACTATTCCTGATCTGCGAATTGCCAACGGTCTGGTATATAAAAGAATTAATCATTCATTAGCTGACGTGCCACCAGAAGGTGAGGTTTGGAAGTTATGGATCCCTAAGGAATTAACTAACGAGTTAATTTTAAAGGCTCATAACCCACCAACCTCATCCCATGGTGGAGTCGCTAAAACTCTCTATAAGCTACGTCGCTTCTTTTACTGGCCCGGAATGGCAATCCAGGTGCAAAACTTTATATCTGGTTGTAGCACTTGTAAAGAAATAAAAGCTCCTAACATGATACTACGCGCACCAATGACAACTCCTCTAAAAACAGAACGAATGGTACAAAGACTTTACATTGATATTATTGGACCATATCCTCGAACAAAAGCTGGTAATATTGCCATCTTTATTGTCTTAGATCATTTTACTAAATTTTCTTGGTTGTTTCCATTACGTAAGCTCACTTCTGAGCCCATCTGCGAATTAATAGAGAGCCATATATTCCATGTGTTTGGTTGTCCTGAAGTGATAGTCTCTGACAACGGCTCACAATTTAAATCAAAACATTTTGAAAATTTTCTGAAAAGATTTGGGGTACAACATGTTTTTACAGCACTGTATTCACCACAGGCGAATGCATCTGAAAGAGTAAGCAGAAGTGTTATTGCTGCTATTCGGGCTTATCTATCGACCGATCACACACGATGGGATATTCACTTAAGTGACATTGCTTGTGCTCTGCGATCTTCTCTTCATCAGACCATTGATTCCTCTCCTTATTTTGCAATGTTTGGTTTACCTATGATTACTCATGGCTCAACTTACTCATTGTTAAAACGAACGAACAGTTTAGAGGAACCTGGAGAAACCCTTGAAAGAAACGACCAACTTTCGAAGATTCGACAGAGAATTAAAGAACTTACAACTGAAGCTTTTGTACGTAGTGCGAAGCGTTATAATTTGCGAGCCCGTAATATAAAATTTTCTCCCGGTGACACTGTTTATAGACGAAATTTCGTACTAAGCAATGCTGGAAATCACTTCAATGCCAAATTGTCCCCCAAGTTTGTGGAAGCCAAAGTCCTAAGGTTGGTAGGTAGTGCTGCCTATGAACTAGAAGATGTGGTTTCAAAACAACGGGGTACCTATCATTCAAAAGATATTCGGCCGTAGTGAAACTCCTCTTGGTTGCCTCACCGATTTCTTCTTTCAGCACTTTTTATTCCTTTCGTTTATTCATTAGAAATTTATTTTGGATCCTTTAATTTTTTTACTGTCGTTTTTTTGTCCCTGTTTTTTTTTTGTTTTTGGTTTAATTTTTGTTTATCTGGCCCGGCTACTTCAGTCGGTAGAGCATGAGAGTCTATCTCGGGGTTTGGGTTCGAGCCCAGCTCCCATTTCACATCTTCATTTTCCTCTGATTCTCAGCACGAATGTAGTCAGCCGAACTTCTTCCTTTCGTCCTGTCCTGTAACGGGCAAGATCTTCCATGTAAGTTGTGCTTCCATTTCCGTCTTGCTTATCTATAGTAGTAGACTATAGAGAGCTTCGAAGTCACTGTACTTCTCAACCCAATTGTGTGTAATAACACAATCATTCAAAATACTTCTAAATTTGACCCTTCCGGAAGCAACGTATCAACTTATTGTTTTTAACTTTCAGTTTTAATTTTTTTTACATAATTATGAAAATTCACAGAGAATTAATTGCAGAATATACAAATTGAACGGTTAAAGAAATTTATGCTGACCGAGTAGTTTTCATTTTGCTCGTGATAAAATGTAAAAAATTAATGAGTTGGAGTTTGGAAAGTGGAAACAGCAGTTGGTTGTTGTTTGTTTTTGGAGTGGTACCAAGTGGTACGAATGGAGTTCGTGGTTGAGAGTTGAACGGACAGTCAGTTTTGGCGATATGGAGTTCAGTGGAACCATTAGTTTATTTTTTTTTGGACGAAGAGTTATTTTGTGTTTGTTTAATTTTGTTGATTAGTAATTATGTAGTGATTTCATGAAATGCAAAAACCACCTACTTTGGAGTTGGTTCATTCAATAAATTTATGCATTTATATAACAATGAAAAGAAATTGTCTATAAAAATTGATTATAGTTATTTTTTTACAACAAAAAAGTTTTTAATATGGAAAATTGTAAACAGAAAAAAAATCGAATAAAGAAAATTAATGTAATGTGAAACAAAAAAATGAATTAATTAACCAATTGCGTTTCAATCTGTGAGAAGTGTTTATTCGGAAAAATTAAGTTACATCAACAAAATATAGTGAAGACAAGGCAAACAAGTCTTGGGGTGGTTTTCCAAACATAATTTGTGTGGTGATTTGGATGAGTATACAAGAATTTAATTGAATATTTTAACCAAAATATAAGTTGGGAGCTGGTGCGGAGAAAGACACAAGGATCACCAGGGATAATGCAACTCAATTTTAAGGTGAAAGGTTGGTTAAATTTTAATGTATATTTTGGCTTTGTGTTTTTATTTTTGTGTTAAAATGATCTGTTAATTGGTACGAAAAGGGAGAGTTGTGGCATGTCGGACATCTCGTTCAGACGCCTAGGTGATGTTTGAGGCACGCGATTTATTTTTGTTTTTAAAATTTCTTGTATAGAGGCTGGTCGTAAGAATCTTCGCTCTATGAGCTAGCAGCAGGGTATTGCGTGCACGACCAAATGGTAGACCTTCACGGTCTACCAGATAAACCTCCCACTACAGAAGCAAATAGAGGCTCATACATACTGTAACCCAAGTTTTTGGATCACAAGTTGTTTTTATAAGTTATAAATGGAAGAACAACGAAAAGAAAAAATGAATGCAAAAAAAACGGTTTACAAACTGAGACAAAATATTGAATACACCTTAAAGTGGGCTACGTGATTACATAATAAAAAGTTTTTTTTGTTTCCTTTATTGCACATTGGACTACGTGACTAAATAATAAAGTTTCTCTCTCTTTTTTCTCTTGAAGGAAATAATAATATGAAATCGAGAACGTTTTTTTTTTCAATTGAAGCGTGGCTTTTGATTCCAAAAGGTGTTTTTTGTGAGCTCTACGAAAATTAAATTTCCATAAATTGCAATATCAACATTAAAGATGGATTTGTTTGAGAGTTAATTTCCATAAATTGCAATATCAACATTAAAGATGGATTTGTTTTAGAGTTAATTTCCAGGAATGGCAGTAGTGATATTAGAAAGTATTTTCCTTAAAGTGGTTCTGTTTAAAATTTAATGTTGTACGAATACTAACAATCAATGTTTAATTCAATGTCTAATTAATGTTTTAATTTATCCGTAACGATGAAGTCGGTAGAATAGTGAAATTTGTGATTGTGAGAAACCGAAAGTGTTCATTAAATACTTTGTGTTGTGAAGCTATGGACAAAATAATAATTGCTTGAACCTTTGTGCGTTTTGTGTATGCAATTAAAATTAAGCCAAATCAATCATGGCTGCTATGTAAAGATGAGAACTTTGGTGTTTCATAAGTTGTAATATATATCAACATTTTATATAACTGTAATTTATTAGTAATAAGCAGCTCGGAGACCTTTCTTTGATATATTATAAATACCATTGTTTATGTGAAGTTGAGAACTGTGGTGATATACTGTCTTATATATATATTTCTGAATCTTATACTGTCCTATATATATTTATATATATATATACATTTAATTTGACACATGTTGAATAAGTATTATCTATTCACAGTTATCTTCCCGTTTTAAATTATTAGATAAGTTCTAGAAACTATGAGATATCAAGGAGTATATGAGAGGAAAGTTCGACACAAGATAAATAACGACGGAACTGACTTGCCTGATGGATGTGACCAGCAAACCAACCACGCAACAAGGAGATGTCAAAATCAGTTGTTGTATTTTAGTAGAAGTTTTATTCAAATTTTTGCCTTATTTATTATTGTAGTTTTGTTTGTATTAAATTAACCTGACTATCCAATTCAAATTATATTAAATGTTTAATTTCAGGAAGAGATAATAATTGAATTGATCTCATTTTTATTTTTCAACTATTTAATTTTGGTTTTTCCGTTTTTTTGTAGAATCAGTAAAAGTTTAAACAAACCGAACCACAAGCGCTTGGAGGGGAAGTTGTTATTGCTCTAAAGAAGAGTAGTTTTTGTTAAAAAAAAGAAAAAGGGAGACACTGAATTAAATATGTAAGTTATTTTCTTTTTTTTTCTTTCTTTCCTGACGGTTCCGTGAGAGGTGATGAGAATCGGGTAAAGTCAAAACGATTTGGATTAAGTCAAAATAATTTAGAATTTGGGTAACGTCAAAATAATTTAAAATTAAATTAAGTCAAAATAATTTAGAATTTGGGTGACGTCAAAATAATTTAAAATTAAATTAAGTCAAAGTAATTTAGAATTTGATAGACTTAGAATAATTTAAAATTTGATTAAGTCATAGTAATTTAAAATTTGATAGTTAGAGTAACTTATAAATTGGATAAAGTCAAAATAATGTAAATGTTTTTTTTTCATTTGATCAAACTCCAAAATAATTTAAAACTTATAATTTGATAAAGTCAAACTAATTTAAAATTTGGTAAAGTCAAACTAATTTAGTTTAACACTTGTTCAAGGATAATTTTGAATTACGAATTTAAGTAAACTGTAGCCTTGTAAACCTTGTAAAAGAATGTTAATATTTCAAAATGTAATTAAATTGTTTATAATAATGAACTAATTTTTCATTGAAGGATGTGAGGAGGTGATTTCCATAGAGACATGATGTTTTGTTTCTTTTATTTCGTTGTTGTTTTTTCTATAGATTCAATTCTTTTTTTTTCTATCCAGCTTCCAGTGGTCTACTTAAATTAACCTAGGCCTTCAATTTCCTGCGACCCACTGTGAGCTCTAGTCGGCTCTGTAGACCACTATAAGGCTCTAGGTATTTTTACAGTACCATGTTTCACCAACATGATACAATACATATACATATACATAAAATTGCACTTTTGTCACATTTATTTACGAACTTTGTAGTACAATAAAATATCAGTTCAGCAATAAAATATTAGTTTGGCTAAGAAACATGAAATATTCACCAAGGCTATTTTGTATGGACGAATTCGTTCCCAGATGCACGAATCCACCAAATGTGCCACAGTGGACCTAGATATTGGGTAAAAAATAAGCCGAGGACGGCAGATTTTTTACCTACGAAAGGAAAATATTTGCCAGAAATATGCAAAAAAGCACTTTCAACAGTTACAGATTTTTTTTATTGAAATATTGCCGAACTATAAATAAAATATAAAAGCGAAATTTGCATAACATTTTAAACTAAGGTTGCAAGGCGTCCGGATTTTGGTGGAACTGTCCCGATTTGTGAAGAAAAGTCCCGCGTTCTAATTAATACTTAATAGTCTAATAAAAAAATTCTTTGTGCAGATTTGTTTAACTCATTTTCATCAAATAATCGGCAGCCGATTAATCGGTATCGGCCGATAAAGAAAGTCGATTAATCGTTAATCGGTAATCGGCAAGATTGCTTATCGGTGCAACCCTAGTACAGTAGTACAATCAACCGGATTTACGCCAGCAATGTTAACTTTTGGTCGAGAGCTTCGCACTCTAGAAGATGTTGCCACTGATTTCAGACCCGTTACAGATACAGAAAATATACCATTATACCATCAATAACTCCATATTTGTTTAAACTCCATCAAAGTTTTGATTAAGCGAAATAAAATCATGAAGTTTCGCAAGATCAACGGAAAGTACATTATGACAGGTTTCGACGTTCTGAAAGACCATTTAAAGTAGGCAGTTTGGTGTTAGTAACTGATCATTCAAAAATTAATGGGTATAACCAAGAAGGGTATAGCCAAGGGTATAACCAAGAAGTTCGCTCCGAGAAGTAAAGCACCGTATAGAGTTACAAAAATAATATCGGCAACAACGCATGAAATCTCAACTGCAGACAGTAGGAAATGTAATTATTTTTTTGTAAAATTATAGTTAGTTCTTTTGTTGAAAAGTGAAATAATAAAAACTAGACTGAATGTGTTTTTATTTTATTACGATAAATTTAATATATTACAGAAGTAAAATAAAACCTTATCCACATTACAATTATGCTTTTGTGGTGACACACACAAAACACGACGTCGGTCTGCACACCGGTCGCAAGATATAAATTAAACCACACGAAATTGGTTGAACGAACAACCACACCCATGAAAATAAAATTAAATAAAAAAACTCTCACAACTTCTTGTTTGTTATAATAGTTTTCAAAGCGTTAAGTCGCATTAAAATTTGTTTGTGCAAAAACATAAAGGTTTAATTAAATGTAACTTAATAATAGGAAATAAGTTGTTTTAATGAATAAGAAACCAATAGTTCAGTGTAAATGTTATATTCTTTATTATCACTAAAGATTAAACATATAAATGAAATCATATGGAACAATAAAACTTACCATATAGTGAACACATGTCCGCATGTACTTTTATGTTTAAGTAATGTCGATAACATCATAGAATTTTCTTACCTAAAAATAAATTAATAAAAAGGATAATGTTAGTGTTTTGATAAATGAATATTACGAATAGATTTGTGATGGAAAGTGCTCAAAAATATGAACAATCAATTTGGAGTCGGATCAGTGAGTATGATAGTTAACCCATCACAACAAAGACCTTAACTTACAAATATATATTACAACCTTCAGGTGTATATAAAAACCAAAATAACTAAAGAAATAACAAGTTACCTACACCAAAGATGGTAACCCCGACAAGTACACGCTGAAATCAAAACCAGAAACATCAATTTCAACTGGTGCATGCAGAATTATATTATCAAAATTAATGAAAAATCGCAGTGCCACAACATTTCATTAAAGAAATCCACAGTGGGGATAAAAATTTTCTCCAACAACGTGTTTCCAACTAAGATTTTCACAGAAAGCATAACCTCAAGAAACTTCTGGATACAACAACAAAAAATTATTTATTACTGTATGCCAAATTGCATGCCGAATTTAATTTAATAATTTCTAAATATAAATATAAATACTAAATTTACAAAGTAATAACGTAATTTGGAATTATATCCTTGTTTGTATATTAAATTGCGTAATAAAAATTCAAAAAAACGCAAGCGTTAGGTTGACGCATATCAATTAATATGTCAAATTTTAATTAAACTAAAAGTAAATTCCAATTGTTTGAATATATTTATCAAATATATTTTAATATTTGAAATGAATTTTAATAATTTAAAATCAATATTGAAACATTTTTCAACAGAAGTAAACATATAAATCAAAATTTTTTGCATTACAAAACTAAGTTTTAAATACTAAAACGTAAACAAAAATTTAAATAAGTCACAATATAGAATTGGGTGTGGCAAACAAAATTTAAATTTTATAATATTTTCATATTAAATAGTGTAATACATTTAATAATATTTTCCAAAAAATTTTTTTTCATGTAAGATATAATTACAATTTTTTAAATAAATATTAATATATATAATTATTACCATTCGTGCAACCAATTTAACGCGGTCATAAACGTTTATTTTTATTGACACAAAATGCTTAGTAATAACCAAACAGACCCACCGTTACACCGACGCAACACTGTAAATTCAGTCAAACGGGAATACCCAAAAAATGAAAACGACCCAAACCTTAGAGAATTCATGGACGGAGTGAACAAACGGTTTGACGAACTAAACCAACAAATGCGTGAACTCATGCTGCAACGAGGAAGAGCACAATACTCACACAATAGCAACAAACCACAGGAAAAAAACCCAAATCAGCTAAGGTATAGAAATCGTTCAACCTCTAGAGAACGAAAACACACCGGTGGAATATGTTGGTACCACAATAGATTTGGTACAAAATCAAACAGATGCATGGAACCATGCGACTACCAAAAAATAATGCCACCGACAACCTAGCAAAAAACGAGAATGTCGATTTCAAGGAACGACCGCAAAAATCGACATAATCTCAAACGGTCGACTATCAATATACGACTACAAGAATAAGTTAAATTTCCTAATAGATTCAGGAGCCGATGTAATACCCACTAAGTGCAACATTAATGCAATTACACATGAAGGAAACTTCAACATTTTTGCCGCAAATGGCACCAAAATAAAAACATATGGTACAAAAACCATTAAAGTAAATCTAAACCTAAGAAGAGACTTCCAATGGGATTTCATAATCGCAGAAGTTGAAAGACCAATAATAGGGGCAGATTTCCTAATACACTAAGGGCTCATAATCGACTTAAAAAACAAAAGTCTAATCGATTCATACACAAAACTAAAAGTAAACGCATTGTTAATACAAACAGTAAACAGTGAAATAAACACTGTCAAATCCAAAAACTGTCGATTCACGAAACTGTTAGAGGAATTTAAAGAGATAACAATACCCACAAGTAACAGATCGGAATCGACAAACAATATAAATCATGTAATCGAAACCACAGGCGCACCAATTTTTCATAAAGCAAGAAGGCTAGACAGAGAAAAACTGGAATTAGCCAGAAAAGAATTTGAATTTATGACAAACACCGGCATATGTCGCCCATCAAAATCACCTTGGGCCAGCCCTCTACATATGGTGAGGAAAGCAAACGGCGAATATCGCTTATGCGGAGACTATCGAGCATTAAACGCCAAAACTATCCCAGATAGATACCCGATACCGCATATCCAAGACTTTAAGCACCTGCTGCGAAACAAAAAATTTTTTTCAGTAATAGACTTGTTACGAGCGTATAATCAAATTCCGGTGAACGAGGAAGATATCCAAAAAAACGGCGATTATAACACCGTTTGGACTCTTTGAGTTCACAAGAATGAATGATTCGGCCTCAGAAATGCGGCACAAACATTCCAACGCTTCATGCAACACATGCTTTCAGATTTCAATTCGCATTCATCTACCTGGATGACATATTGATAGCTCCAGAAAATGAAGAACAACACTTAACACATTCACGAATAATATTCAGGAATTTGGAATGATCGTCAATACAGAAAAGTGCACGCTGGGCAAACACGAAGTAAAATTTCTTGACCAAATTGTAAACGAAAACGGCGTCAAACCACTACCAGAAAAAGTACAAATAATAAACGACTATCCGGAACCAAACGACGTAAAGGGACTACGTCGCTTCTTGGCGATGACCAATTTCTATCGCCGGTTCATCAAAAATGCAGCTGCTATTTAAGCTCCATTATTAAAGTATATAATAGGAAACAGAAAAAATGACAAAAGAAAAATAGAATGGAACACCGAATCCAGAGATGCGTTCCAACAATGCAAAAATGCTATTGCTAATGCAACTATGCTAGCACATCCAGTGACAGACGCTGAGTTAGCACTAATGGTAGATGCATCAGAGCTTGCGATGGGTGCAGTAATCCAACAATGCGTAAAGGGAACATGGCAGCCACTAGAATTCTTCTCAAAAAAATTTAACGAAGCACAAACAAAATATAGCACATACGATCGAGAACTAACAGCTATATACAGGGCAATAAAACATTTCAGGCACTTTCTGGAAGCACGCAATTTTACAATCTTTACCGATCACAAGCCAATAACGTTCGCGTTCAGACAAAAACTCGAAAAGGCATCACCAAGGCAACTAAGACAACTCGACTTAATTGGGCAGTATTCTACCAACATTCAACACATAGCTGGAACAAACAATGTGGTAGCGGATACGTTATCACGAATTAACGCGATTGATAACTTACCATTTCCAGACTTTTACGAGGAGTTAGCCGATGCACAAGAAACAGACGAGGAACTTGAACTAATAAACAAAAATAATAGCGAATTAAAACTGGATAAAATAAAGTTGCACAACAGCAACAGATACCTATATTCAGTCAAAGATAACAGAATCAGACCATATGTACCGCAAAAGTTACGAAAAACGATTTTCCAACGTATCCACGAAATGGCACATCCTGGAATTCGTGCATCAAGAGAACTAATAGCGGAAAGATACGTGTGGCCTAACATAAACAAAAACTGCGTAGAATGGACACGTGGTTGCATAGCATGCCAAAAGGCAAAAATAACCAAACACACAAAAAGTGAACTAGGATTATTTAGAGTACCCAATAAAAGGTTTGCACACATTAATGTGGACATAGTTGGTCCATTGCCAATTTCGCAAGGATACATGTACTGTCTTACGAGCATAGACCGTTTCTCAAGATGGACGGAGTCAATACCAATGGAAAACATAACCGCGGAAGAGGGCGACTTTATATAATTATATAATTATTGGATAGTATTTATTGACATTATATAATTATTGGATAGTAAGATACGGCGTTCCTGAAAATATATCAACAGATCAAGGTCGACAATTTGAATCTAACTTGTTCAGAAACTTAAACCAAATCTTAGGTATCAAACATTTTAGAACCACCCCATATCACCCGCAATCTAATGGGCTGATAGAAAGATTGCACAGAGACCTTAAGGCAGCAATAAAAGCGCACGCTATAGAACGATGGGTAGAAGTACTACCTACAATACTGTTCGGCATACGAGCGGCATTTCACCCAGATATAGGAGCAACAACGTCAGAAATAGTTTACGGGACAACAATAAGACTACCAGGAGAATTTTTCGAAAGCAGCAATAACAACATGGAGTTAAACGAATTTGTAGAAAGCTTAAAAAAAGACATGAATGACATGGAATCAAGGCCAACATCACGTCATGGGCAACCAACAATTTTCGTGAACAAAGCTTTAAAAGACTGTACATGTCTTCTTAAGAGTGGACAAGGTCAAAGCACCACTACAACCACCATACGAAGGACCATATGCGGTAATAAAAAGAACCGACAAATTTTATGAAATAAACATAAACGAAAAACCGACAAACATTTCCATAGACAGATTAAAACCATGTTAAATGTTAGCTCAAGACGAAGAATCATACAACGAGACCAGTAGTCAACAAGACACAAACGTAAACATAAACAATAATCCGTACCATACAACAAAAGAAACCAGTAGTCAACGAGACACAAATGTAAACATAAACAATAGTCCATACAATACACCAAAAGAAACAAGAACCGGACGCAAAATCAGACTACCGGTCAGATTTAATGATTACGAAATTTAAAGATTACGAAACATAGTACTCTGCAATGGGAACTATATCGTTCCAGCTGCGCTGAAACTGGTGGGGGAGTACTGTGGTGACACACACAAAACACGACCTCGGTCTGCACACCAGTCGCAAGATATAAATTAAACCACACGAAATTGGTTGAACGAACAACCACACCCATGAAAATAAAATTCAATAAAAAAACTCTCACAACTTCTTGTTATAATAGTTTTCAAAGCGTTCAGTCGCATTAAAATTTGTTTGTGCAAAAACATAAAAGTTTAATTAAATGCAACTTACTAATAGGAAATAAGTTATTTTAATGAATAAGAAACCAATAGTTCAGTGTAAATGTTATATTCTTTATTATCACTATAGATTAAAAATATAAATCGTCGCTTTAATAATGAAATAACGTATGCCATATATACGTTGTTATTATATAATGGGTGCGCTGCATTCCCCATAAGGATGTCTCTAAAGTGGCATTTTAACATTTTCCAATTTTTTTATAACTGGGGGTGAAAATTAATATATTGTTAATTAACGTACATGCAAATTTGAATTTGGTTAAATATTGAAACAGCGTAAATGCATGTACGATATTCCAATTCCTACAGAATAATAACTTGGGTAAAATCATTGTCGTATATATTACATACATTACGATCGCCACACGAAATAGTAAATCTACAATATTGTATAAGCATCATTCATGACTACATGATAAACCGGTTCATACAAATAAAAAATTGTAAGAATATCATGCGTTAGTTCAATAATAATTTATTTTAGGCTTAATCGTACTTTCATGCAAAATGAAATAACGGATATGAAATATGAAATAACGTATAAGGTACCTGATTGACTTTTCACTTCTTTTTAGGTAGAAAAGCGAGCAGGTGCCAATGTGAAATTTTAATATGTTGTGAAGAAATTAGTCAAGATTAATTGGTAGAAATTTTTTTTCCAATATCTTTATTCATTCAATAGTGCTGCCGAGTTTACGAAAATCAGAAAATCGAAAAATCTTTAAACCCAATTATCTCGAAACTACACTTTTGCGAATACGTTGTTTCATTATTAAAGCGACGAAATGAAATCATATGGAACAATAAAACTTACCATATAGTGAACACATGTCCGCGTGTACTTTTATGTTTAAGTAATGTCGATAACATCATAGAATTTTCTTACCTAAAAATAAATGAATAAAAAGGATAATGTTAGTGTTTTGATAAATGAATATTACGAATAGATTTGTGATGGAAAGTGCTCAAAAATATGAACAATCAATTTGGAGTCGGAACAGTGAGTATGATAGTTAACCCATCACAACAAAGACCTTAACTTACAAATATATATTACAACCTTCCGGTGTATATAAAAACTAAAATAACTAAAGAAATAACAAGTTACCTACACCAAACTTTCTATCAGGTTGATGACAGTTCAACGTGTACCATCATCATAGCATGATATGTTGCTGACAAATTTATTACATGTTCATCAACATCGAGGTCCACTATTGTAATGTCAAGAGCGGCTTCAATATATGTAGTCTGAAGTAGTCTGTAGTATTAATGCTGTTTAACAGCATTAATATTATTAATACAAGACAAATAAAATTAATTGATTAAATATTTTAAAATAACAGTGTTGATGTTTTAATTCATAACCCTAGACTTAGGGACACAACACCTTCCAAATGGATTGGAAAACACAGAAAAGACGCCACCAAATCATTTAAAAAGGTCGAATTTCATCTAACACCTTAAACTTTAACTCTTCCGCTTAAATTACCCGAGTTGGTCGAGCTACTAGAACTACCGCTAGTTTTTTTAATGCTACGGCATTCTAAATCTCCCTCTCTTTTTCATATCGACCCATCTGCGATGGCACTAGAGGGAGAGTGTTGTGGCGGACCAACGAACAGGCAGTTGGCACTGATGAACACAACTTTAAAAATAAGTCAACTCTATTCAAATCTCTATCTCTTATCCATTCGAAACTTGTACAAACAAGATGTGTTGTAAAAAGTGCAAGAAAATATTTGTTTGATAGAATGTGGTTAAAAATTAAACCAACAATTTAAGATATCTGTAAATTTACTTGCGCATATGTCCTGCATTTGACCAAACGATTGATAAAATATTAGCAATAATTTTGTTGGTGATACAGATGTAATGTGAGGTGACTGTGAGAAAATAGTAAACATTTTCTATCAAGAATTAAAACCTTAATAATTATAATAAGTTTAAGTATACTTAAATAAAAACAAAAGAAGTTGTGCCATATTGTAATAATCCTTGTGCATTAACTAAATTTTTTTTTAAGATCTGAAAAATCAATTAAATAATCGATATTAAGAGTATCCACTTACCTGAATATTATGACCGAGATAACAGTCAGTCTTCGATCAACAATGCTTATTTGTTTTCACAAAAACTTAATTTTAAAACAAGTAACACATTCAGAATTATTAAAACTAATATAAAATAAAAACACACTTTTCTTAAAACACAAAATATCCTAATTACACTATTTAGCACTTAAGTAATTAAATCTCATTTTGATACTCATTTTAATAAAATAAATCTAACCTAAAACTCTAAAAGTTGGAGAACTATACCGGTCGGTCCATGGTTTTAAAAACAATACTTTTTTCTTATCATTTAACAAACTCAGTTTCTTTGTATTATTTTATTTGCAAGAATTGGCAACTTCATCACACTTTATTTAAATAGAATAGAAGATGCACTTTATGAATTTTTGCTGGTTCAGATCAAATGATCAGATAAAAAGTGCAAACAGCAAAACGTTTGAACATCGTTTGTTTAGGCTAGTTCTTTTGTTTCAAAAAATTTTTTTTTCCACGATTGACAAACCATAAGTTAATGCACATTTTTTTAAAATTAAAAATTATCAAAATTTACAAATACACGATAAAATTTAATTTTTTTATTAGATGTTACTAAAACAACAAGTGTTAAAACATTTGTAAATAAACATATGTATAACAAATCTGACGTTTGCTGAATTGACTCGGTGGATAAATTCATTCGGGTAATGGTGTCTAGGGTCACGGATGAAAACAATACTATTTACTATTTAGCATAGAACAGACCTTCCTATTCTAATTTCTATCCCCTTTATATTAACAATCATAAAGTTAGACTGAAAAACTTTTACTTGTGTCTTCTTATTGTTTGATACAACTTTTTATAAATTTCAGCATAATTACGCTGAAACTTAAAAAAATTGAACTATTTTAAAATTATCATCCCTAGACAGTGTACCCGGGTAGTACTTGCAGGTTTTTAACGATTATGGTAACTATTTTTTTATGATTTATCAAATTTCTGCTATAAATAAAAACAATTCGCTGTAGTCTAGAACTGGTGGTAGTCTAGGTTGTAACGAGAAGCATTGATAGAGCTTATAATAGTGTATTTCTTTACATCATGAAATCTGTGGGTCTCTGGCGTGTCCGTTTATTACTCGTTCTTATAATTCTAATACAGTAAAGTTACACGAGACGAATATAACCATAATATACACCGTAAACATATACATCGGCTCAGGGGCGCACACAGAAAAAGTTTTTGGGGGGTCCAACAAATTTTTTTTTATAAAAAGCGCTGTCTAGGAATTACAACAACACACATAGATACCTTTCAAGACGTAGGTCCCACAACAAAATGCCTGTTGAGGTGTTGATGAACGATTTTTAAACCTTTGTGGATTGTATACCCCCGGGACTGTTGATTCGGACTAAGCATTTCATTTGTACGATGTAAATCGGTGTGTTTTGATCGGTTGTTGATCTTTTGTTTCAAAAAACGTATTGGCTGTCAGATTTGCCTTCCAAAAATGTTTATATGTGTGCGTCAGTGATGCTACACTTTAAAAAATAAATTTCCCGTTGCCGTATCAAAACTTACCGATTTTATCGTTTCTTTAAGGAAAAACTTCCCTTCAAGCTTACAATTAAAAAAATATACATATATATAAATCCAATTGTTTATATGGAAAAAACTTCAAAATCCACCACTATAACAATATTTTTTAATATGTTCAAAATGCATCGATGCATAGAAAGGATCTTGTAATTCCTTATTGTAGGTGATTTTATTTTTCGTCTCGTAGTGTGAAAATATTCCTGAAACTCAGAAATATGTTATTGCTTGTGGGATTTTCGAAACTTTTGTTTCTATTTTCGTAAGAAATATCAGAACATCAACATCAGAAGGCTGAAACTTCGTCGATTTTACTGTATACTATAAAGGCGATGAATGGCAGATTCATTTAAACAAAATTATTGAGTAATCAACATCTTTCTGGAAGGATAGTAAAAAAACAGTTGTTGCGATCATTTTGAATAAGTTTAAAATTTAAAAAGCTTCTACAATTAATTGTGAAAAAGCCCGCACTTGCCAAGTTTTTGTCCGCTTTCCTGTTTTAAATGAAATATCCCTTAAACAGAACAAAATCACCCGATCTAGCATTACTGGTGTGTATTAATATAATGCTCATATATTTTAGATAGAACTGATAGCAAGGGTATTGCGGTCTTTAATTTGAAATATCACTTTTTGTTTTGTTTTGGGAATGAATTGGCTAACTTCTAGCACGAAAGAGAAATATCAGATCTATAGGGTTTGTAGAAAATTTTAGTAAGAGAAAGTGCAAGTTCCTTTGAAAATGTTGTTAGAATAGGAGGAATGATGTTCGGACCGGAGACTTTGCTGGTAGCTAACCCCCTTAAGATTTTTTTTGACAATTTTGGGTTTGTAATAAAAATCTTTCATACTAACGCCTGAAGACTGGATTTTTGGTTTTTCTTTAGGAATTTCTAAAACAGTCGAGATCACAGCAAAGCGTTCCGCAAACAATGTGATTTTTCTCGCGCTTTCGCTCTGTCAATTTCTGTTTTTTTCGTTTTCGATTATCTGGTTTAATATAATATTGGGCTGTATAGATATTAGGACTTAAATCGTTAAGGGATTTTTGTTATGGAACCAAATATTAAATAATATTTGTTTGTTTTTAAGGTCCAATTTGGCTGGAAAACAAATATTTTTGTTGGGGTTTCATTATCAAGAAAGAATCGAATTTATTGATACTAAAACATTTTAGTCAAACAAAATTTATACTATATTATTATTTTATTTTTATATTTTCACTCGGATATAACGGCCAAACAACCTACCAGTGCTCCTGACAGTCATGGTCAAATTAGTAAATTGCTTTATTTGTTTTTGATAAATGATCTTTCGTTTGTAAAATTTAAAGTATCAGAACCTTTAGGTGGTTCAGACCATAATTTGATTTCCACTCATTTAAATTTACAAGTTCCCAAACAGTTTCAATCTAATCCTAGTCTTATTTGGGTTGCAGATTGGCAGGGGCTTAGAGATATATGTTTAATTCAAACATTTCTGCTTCTAATTTTTCAGAAATAATACACGTGGGTATGCGCAGGTTTATTCCGATACATGGTTCTGAAGGCTGATCTTTAGGATTCGGGTAAATGTAAAGCAATAAAATTTAAAATAAATGCTCTTTAAAAAATGACCAGTATGCAGCCAATTTTAAAAAAGTTGCTAACATGAATTCAACAAATGTTCATTAATTTAATTTAAGTCGTTATTTAATGAAAGACAATGCGGTTTTAGTAAAGGAAGAGCGACGGGAAATTTACTTTCTTTATCACACATATCTGGAACAGTCGGTTGACAACCCTGGTGAGACTTTCATTGCTGCTCAGCAATTCTAATCTTACTAATGAGCTTGATTCGTTGTATGTTGCTGATTTGAAGGTACACAAATACACTATGGATAAACGAGCGTGTCTGCCTAGATCAAATCAATTTTACCTGAGCAGAGTATCAATAGCAGCCCATCTTTTTAAGGTTCGAGTGACAAGATGTAGCTTTTTAAAGAAATTTTTTAAAAGAATTTAGCATCTCTGGAATGCCTTACTGACGTTGGTCTTCCTTGATAATTGTAATCCACAAAACTTTAAAAATAGCGTTTCTCATAAAATCTTGTAAAATCCTCAAAGAGAATTGATCAATAGTGAGTAACCTTAGATTCCTAGTTAGCATCGTATCTTACGATATTCAGAGATGTTAATCTATAATTTCTTATGGTTAACACTAAATAATGTCTAGATTTAAGAAACAATACTGAAAAATTATCGGTTAGAGGGGGGGGTCCGGACCCGAAAACACCCCCCCTTGTGTGCGCGCCTGCATCGGCTCATTGGTGAAGTCTGAAGTTTTAAGAATGGGATGCTGCGTGCTAATTAACATTTCTCAATGATAAAAATAACTGCAGTAAAACTTCCATAATTCGAATCACTACATGCATAAATTTTTGTTCAATTTAGAGAAATTTATGTGTATTCTTTACGTATTTGAGCTTATTTGTGCGATTTGATGCAATAGAAATTCAGAAAAAAACATTATACATAACATGACATGCAAAATTAGGCTTAAATCGACATTCCGGGTCAACAAAACAATATTTTTTTTCTCAAATCGCACCGGCCAATTAAATAAACGTATAGAACACCTTTCCAAATACCTTTCCAGCAAGACCAAGATCGTGAAAATCGGCTGGAATTTAATGAAATGGCGGCTGTTCTAGCGATTCGCGATTCGCTCTGCGATATATAAGCTTATTACATAAATCGAGAATCCCGCAACCCAAGACACTGGTGCAGATCGCTTATTTCTATGCCGACACTGTTTTTGGGAAAACTGAGTGTAGCCAAGGGGGTTAGCAAATCAATCCACTCTAATAAATATGTACGAATAATAGTAATAAAAAGAATCCTCGGATCGAAGAATAAAAAGAATCCACGACGATAATCCTCATTCGATATTCGTCGCTTGACGTGTGAGGTTGTGAAATATTTTTATTGGAAGCTAACAAATTTAATTATATATATTTATTTTATTGGATACAAATGGAATAGAGACGCCTAAACAGTGAACAGTGCAGTGAACCAGTTTTTTTCTTTTTTTTTTTGTATAATGGTCACGTTTTCGGTAATCTATCATTAATAGCTAGCAAACAATATTGATAAGTAGCTACTGTCATGGCGGTGCTTTGCTATCAAACTTTAGTTAAACTACATCGTTACAACACATACTGAATTGCCGAAATTACTTACCATAGTAAGTTAGTTTTATTGTTCATCCATAAATCACACATATGAAGCAAATTTTTTTACATATATATTAATATATATATAAAATATACAATAAATATATAAACTAATGGATAAATCATGTGCAAATATTTGGTAAATGCTGTCATGGCCGTGCACTGCAATTAAATATCGAAGTTGTGATGTTCATCGATCATTGGTGAAATTACTAAGCCAAGTCATTTTTAAGTGCATTTAGTTTGAATTTGTTTCTTTGGACAGTATTGTGTTACTACTGTATTAAACGTATAAAGTAACCAGTTATTTATAATAATGAATATGCTGTCATGGCGAAGCCATGCATTTATTATTAATTTATTATTAATCGGTTGCCGATCTTCCTTTTGACAATAAAAAGCCAGTTAGTTCGCATGAGACAAGCGTTATTATGGAAGATAAGGTAATGGATAGTCACTCAAAATCGATTAACTTGGTGGATAAAACTGTAACGCTGTCGGCTAATACTATTACTGCAAATCAAGAAACCATTTCACAACCTAATACTATGGAGAATGAAGAGCCTATTTTGGTAATACCATCATCCCAAATTGCTTCTGTTGCTCCCAGAAAATGGGTTTTTGTTAGTAGACTTAGCACCTCAGTTACCGATGAAGCAATGAATGGTTATCTTAAAAATTCATTATGTGTTAAAGGCGCGAATCCCATAAGATTGCCACCAAAAGTGATAAATGGAGTATCCTGTGATTACGCATCGTACAGAATTAGTGTTCCAGAATCTTACTTCAACACAGTAATAAGTAAACACTCTTGGCCTTCTGGTTTAATCGTTCAAGAATTCGCTTGGCGCCAAAGGAAATCAAATTTTCAACAAAATGGCCTCAATGCATTAATTACGTAAAGGAACTGACCAATAAAACAGAAAATGCTGCAGTTGTCCAGCAATTCAAAACCACTTCACTAGACAGTTCAATGAGAAACGTTTCCTGTGAAGTGTTAGGTAAGATGCTTAATATAACATGTTCGGACATATTTTTCAGATGTAAATCAACAACTGAACTGAATGTTAAGGATGGTTCCACCCAAACTGGTTCTGCTGTTTCAACTAAACCAAATAAGTCAATGCTTCAAAATCTTAAATCGAAGATAGGAATAAAAAATTCAAATGCTAAGTCCGCTGTTTCCATTAAAAGTGACATTTTGGACTTTATATGTGGACTAGCTTCATTTAACGACGGTCTCTCAGAACCAGTGGTTTGGAAATATCTGAGTAGTGATTGCAATAAACTTCCAAAAACTTCGATTTTAATTGTGGTTAATCTGTTTAATGAACTGGAAAACGGATACCTGAAAAATTTTTTAAAGAGCAACAAAGTGGTATTAAACGATCATCTTTTTACCTATATCAACTGTGTTACTTCTGCATATATGCTGAAGAATCAACATGTCATTATCATCAACAATCAGCTCAAGACCAGCTGTGAAGATGTTGTTCACTTAATAAAACTTCTTTCAAATTTACTATGTGAAAAAGCAACCAATTTTCGTATCGATTTCGACTTACCTTCTAGTGTAGTACAATATAATAACCTCTTATCTTTCATTTCAGGTAGTTTTTTTAATAATGTTAAGTTCAAAATTCTGGTTCCTATTAACAACTTTTTCTCTTTTAAATTTGCATTATCGTCGCGGTTCATTTTTGATGATATACCTCAATGTCAAACCGAAGGGAACTATGTCATCCGTTGAATCTCCAAATTTCATGCCATCCAATTCTGATAATTATTTTTTAAATTCAGTAATCGAAATTATGTTTTATTTGAAATTTTCTAAGCAGTTCATTATTAATCATTTTAATAATAACTATACAAACACTAAAAATACTTTACCTTATTCAGCATCTTCGTTAAAATCAGCAAAAATATACGTTTATGATAATATATCCAAGACGTACCTAATAGAAAGTCCAAACACTCATAGTTGGGGGTACGATGGTGTGGAATTGGTTAAATTTGATATCGATTTACTAAAATTCAAATCTGATAGACAATACATATATTGCTGTTCTGCAACTGAAATTTTCATTGACTTTGACATCCAACAGAATATTTTATTAAACAACTACTCCCTTCATAAGATCTCACAGCCTGAAATAATATCCTTAGAAGGGGTTCCTGGTTGTGCTAAATCCACGTGGATTTTCAATAATCATAAGCCTGGTTTGGATTTAGTTCTATGCGCGTTCAGAGAAGGAGTTATTTCAGTTAAAGAAAAAGTTATGAAGTTCTGTGAAGCCAAAAAATTGAATTTTTCAGACATTGAATCGAATTACCGCACAATTGCATCTTATCTGGTAAACTGCACTAAAAAATTTGACACTGTGTTTGTTGATGAATATCTTATGGTACACGCCGGATTTATTGGTCTGGTATGTTTCTTAAGTGGTTGTAAGAAAATGTTTGTTTTGGGAGACAATAAACAGATTCCTTTTATCGATCGTAATCACTTTGTCGATTTTAAGTACTCTAATCCAGGTAAGATTGTCACCTCAACAAGTTCCTTAACACTAACTTATAGATGTCCTTCTGATATTGTAGTTGCTCTTTCAGATATATATCCAAATTTTAATACAACTAATTCTATAATGAAATCTGTAGCATTTAATAAAATGGTCTTGGGATTTAGCGTTCCAGTAAAGATGATACTCTTTATATCACATTTCTTAAAAAAGATAAGCAGTATTTATTATCTAATTTGAAAATTCCACCTACCAGTAATATTTTAACCATCCATGAAGCTCAAGGCTTAACATATAAACATGTTATTTGCATCAGACTTTCTAGTGAAGAAATTGAGATTTTTAAGAGTGAACCTCATATTATCGTGGCACTAACAAGACACACCGTTTCATTTCAATATTTGTTTTCAGAAAATTGTTCAAACGACGTACTACTTTCGTATGCGAAAAGAGCCATTTACGCCAATACTACTGATCTCATTAAGGTTATAGTTCATAAATCGTGTAATAAGGAAGCTGATTTAATTAAGAAAAAACAGACATTTTATAAATCACCACAACCGGATCTTATCTCATTTTATTTTCAGAATGTTAATCGAATGTCTTCTAAAGCTTCTGAATTTCATAAATTTGTGTTGATATCAGATTTCTTTGGATACATTCTTTGTGAAACATCATTAAATGAAAATTTAATGATGTTTCACAAAGCCAGCTCAGAATTCTTTCCTCCAGAATACATTGTTTATCGATGTGACCGCTCAATTCTGAATAGTAAAAAATCAAGTGGTGGTGGAGTTCTTATCGCGCTTAAATCTTTCATTCAAAGTGAGAGGGTTAAGCTCTCGATAGAATCTCTGGAAATGTTATGTGTTAAAATCGGGATTGGAAAGATGAATCTATTAATATTTGTCGTGTACATTCCTCCATGTTCCCCATACACGGTGTATTCTAACTTTTGTGAAGTGATTAGTGAAATATGCAGCGATGTTAACTCTGAAGATAGAATTCTAATTTTTGGAGATTTCAATTTACCAAATTTAACTGGGATTTTGACATTGAATCCAATTGTATGCTGCCATCTAATGTATCAAACAGCGTTGAGTCTATGTTTTTAGACACCGTTTTTGCTCTTGACATGTACCAGCTTAACGGTATAGCTAACAACAGAAATAAGTATCTTGATTTAATTTTTGCTAATGATGTTGATTGGATTTATATCACTGAATCAAATCACCCATTTGTATCGAACGATATTAATCATAAAAGTTTGGAAGTATCTCTCAGGATTAAGGAAAAATCCAACCGATCCGCTATTAGCAATGATTTTCAATTTAATTTTCGTAAAGTACAAAATAATTTTTCAACATATTTAACAAACATTGATCGGTCGTCTGAATTTCAACATAAAAATATCAATGATTGTCTTGATATTTTTTATGAATTGCTCACAATTGGATTTGAAAAATTTGTACCATTCGAAAAAACTATTTCTACAAAATATCCCCCTTGGTATGATAATATACTGATTAATCTCAAAAATAAAAAAAACAAAGCATACCGTAACATGCTTAACAAAAGAACAAAAGAGAACTCTAAGATCTTCAATGAACATTCTAGTGAATTTTCAAGTTACTATAATTCCAAATTCGATAAGTATATTGAGAATTTACAAACAAAAATTAAATCGAATCCGAAACACTTTTGGAATTATTTTCGATCTAAAAGAGAATCGCGTATACTTCCTAAAACTATGACTTTAGATGATACTCATTCTTCGGATGATCAAACAATTTCTAATATGTTTGCAGGCTTTTTTCAATCCGTTTACAAAGGAGAAGATATTAACCAGCACAATTTTTCTGAAAATGTCTTGGACCAAAACAATATATTTATCGATACACCCACTATAACTGAGGAAACAATTATTGAATCTCTTAATAACCTTAAAGATGGATGTGGTCCTGACGGAATACCATCCTATCTTCTAAAACGTTTTAAGAACGAACTAGCGTTGCCATTATCGCTATTATTTAATAAGTCACTCATTTCTCATTCTTTTCCGGATAAATGGAAAATTTCTAAAATCACACCTATTTTCAAATCGGGTTGCAGGAATGATATAAAGTGTTATAGAAGGGTCTCTTCTACATCGATAATACCTAAATTGTTCGAAGTAATTATGTGTAATACATTCAAAGAAAGAATAACAAGTTCCATTTCCATAAATCAGCACGGTTTTCTACCTGGCAGATCAACGACAACTAATTTGGTGGAGTTTACAAATTTTACCATAAAAGCAATTGAGCAGCATAAACAAGTAGATACAATTCATACGGATTTTAAAAAAGCCTTTGACTCTTGTAGTCACCTAAAAACATTAGACGCTCTATATGAATTCGGATTTTCGAAACGCTTTGTGCTGTGGATAAAATCATACCTATCCAATCTGAGCTAGTACGTATGTATTAATGGCAAATACTCGGATAACATCAAGGTAACATCTGGGGTTCCTCAAGGCTCACATCTTGGACCTTGGTTTTTTATTTGTTTAATTGACGGAATAGCCAAAATAATAGGTAACTCTCAGGTACTTATTTACGCTGATGATATGAAAATTTTTAAAGTTATTAACACGATTGAAGACTGTATTCTGCTTCAAGAAGATATTAGTCATATTAGTGACTGGTGTAACAAAATGAAGTTGGATCTGAATATTGATAAATGCAAAGTCATAAGTTATTATAGAAAGTGTAATCCTATTATTTTCAGCTACGGTATCAATAATATCCAACTAGCCCAAATTTGGGAAGTTAGAGATCTAGGTATAACCTTTACTCAAAACCTAACTTTCAATAAGCACATGGATATCACCATAGCCAAAGCTAATCAAATGCTAGGATTTCTTAAACGTTGGACCAATGACATAAAAGATATTGATTGCATAATAACATTGTATTTTGCTTATGTTCGTTCTCAAATAGAGTATGCTATTCAAGTGTGGAATCCTTACTATGAAGTGCATATTAAAAGATTAGAAAAAGTTCAAAAAAAGTTTCTAGTCTTTCTTCACTACAAGAATGGAGGAAGATATGATCCCAGTATCCCATATCATGAAAACCTCGCACTACTTCCATCCTATTTGGAAAGATGCCACACATTCAGATGCCAAACGGAAATATGAGTTCTCCTTACATTCTTGAGAATATATCATTCAATGTCCCGGCTAAAACCTTACGTAAGCATGATTTCTTAAATATTCAATTTCACAGAACTAACTATGGTATGCATGAACCAATTAATGCCATGGCTTCCACTTTTAATGAAATCTCCGATCTGTTTGACTTCGATATAAATAAATCAAATTTAAAAAACATTATTAAAATCCCAGCGGCAGGTATATCCGCTAGAAATAGGTAGATTTCGGGGTCAGACGTTTTGTATCCAAATAAAATTAGATAAGTCAGATTAGTTTAAATAAAAAATATAAGTAGAAACAGAATAATTCAAAAAAATTATCGAACCAAATTAAATACATTATCCGAACTAACTCCATCAATACAATTTCGGAACAGTTTTATTTAAGTTGGTTTAAACTACTTTTAATAACATATTAAATCCACCAAAGATCAAATGAACTACGTCACAACTACAATTATACCATCACACATAATTTATAATCAAACATTATCAAACAATTTTATTTCAAAATCATCTTTTGTTGTTGTGTTTTTTTGTTCTTATTTAATCTTTTTTCAAACGGTTACTTAGTAAAAAAAATAAAAACAAAAGAGATTTTCATAATTTTTCTATGGTATTAAATGGGTTGATATTTTTCTTGTAAGGGTTGCATTAGAATGCATATAAAAATGGAACCTTTTGGGTTAGAAAGCTGAAATTTTTTGAGGCTATAGCTGAAAAGTATGTTTAAAAGCTAAGATGAATTTAAATAACATAAACTAAAACATGATGAAAGCATTGCCTTTTGCGTTTGTTTTCATTTCAACAGCCCTAGGGTCTCAACCGTTAAACTTAAACTATTATTTTTGAAAATTTTGGAAAGATTTATATTTTAAGTACGTGAAAAAAAGTTTTCAAATATGAGCTTGGCCATTTCAGCTAGATCAAGGGCAGCAAAGTTTAGTAAATTTTTAAAACAGCTGATTTTTGAGGAACCTGAAACGCCAAAGTTGTCATCTGGATAAAAATGATAAAAAAAGGTTCAAATATTCAATTTTTTTAAACTTTATTAAAATATTATTATTTAAACGGAAGTTATAGCGCCCTAGATTATTCGACTTTTTAGGCTCTAGCCGCTTAACCGGTACCCGGATATGGCCAGTTCACGAACTTGTCCAAGACATTATTTGTCGAAACATACACAGAAAATTATTTTGGTGTAGGTCGAAAAATGCGACCGTGAGAGTGCCGCTAAATTCCGTTATACCTCATATCGTTATATATATATATATATATATATATATATATATATATATATATATATATATATATATATATATATATATATATATATATATATATATATATATATATATATATATATATATATATATATATATATATATATTTTTTTTTTTTTGTTTTTCCATATCCGCTTATCACATATAGTCGTTTGGCATCAAAATTTTTCCGAAATTCCGAGATGAAGCCCATTGCAATAGGTAGATTTTTATATGAAATCTACCTAAAAAACACTACCTGCAATTAAACAACCCTTGACAATTTCGTTCTGAATACCTTTTTAGATTATATTTTAAGTCAACTTTATAAGTAATTTATAATTTATCTGTATATTAATTTTATACTTTTGTATTTTTATTTTAAAATTTATACATAGGAAATGTATTTTTTTTAATTTTTTATTTTAGACGGCTAAGCAAAGCTTAGGTACAACTATTTATTAATTTTATTAATGTTATTTATTAATTCTTTGTTCTTTTAATTTTTTTTTATAATTCAATGATTACTATTATTATTTGTATAGTTTAATCATCTTTGATTTGTAATCATTTGTTTTTTTGTATATTATGTGAAATCATATTTATGGATTTCTTTTGTAAATAAATAAATAAATAAATTGGAGTTTACTGATCCATGGTGAAAATACTAAACTAAGCAGTCATTTTTCAGTGCAATTGATTTAAATTTGTTATTTGGACGTTAGTGTGTGATTTTAAAATTAAACATTTAAAGCTAAACAATAAATTTAATATTAAAATAAACATATAAAGCAATGTCAATGTGCTGTCAATTCGAAACTTCTAGTCTCCATCAGCACTAGTAAAATAAACGAGCCACTATTCATCTTCACCTATTGCGACTTCTTCCTGAGTTAACTTTGAACACAAATTCGATTGCTGTAACTATTGTAAACTCTCAAATGACGGATGATCATCTCTAATCTGCTATATAATCAGAGTTGACTATCCCCGAGATCCTGGGAAATCAAATCATCTATTGATTCTACCAACAGAAATTAATTCAACCATACCATCATTTCATTTGCCATCATTTCAAGATATCATAATATTAAACACCCTTTAATCAATAAATTAAACGATAAAGCTAAACAATAAATTAAACATTAAATTAATATGTAACGATTAGCAGAGCAAGCTAGGCTTCAGCTAAGAGTGAAGCTTGCACTTACTAACGTTATAGAATCGTTCCCCTGACCGTTGCCCGATTCCCGCTCTATCGACTTGGGTTAGTCTAAAACGATCGTGGGTGTGAATCGGCAGTCAGGAAACCCTAGATGTGAGCGGTTGCTAGATGGAAAAAGGCAGATTGCCGTCCCTACTTACCTTTGATCCCTGTACCATGTTATCTCATTAAAAAAACACATAATCAACATCAGGGGTGTGGGCCACGGACTTGACATTAAATTTATTTTGTCACCGTCCCACCGTGTACCCTTTTTGAATACAACTTCAAATCATGTTATTACCCGACCATGCTTGAAACCAACTAAACCAACCCAAATTAAAATACACAATTAGATATTATGACTAAATTAGAACTCACCTTGTTTCTTTATTTTCTTCTTCGTTCTCTTATGATGATATTCCAAGCCGCCAACATCCGAAAGAAAACACTCACTTAAACAATTTACGTATCATATATTTTCTTGATTTTTTAAAATTCTTTTATTACAAATTTCCAAATAAACACAGAACACTTTGGAATGCTTTATAAATACTTTTGTTTCCAAATTTTATTAAAACTGAAGCATTCCACTAATCAATAAATCATAATTTTACATTTGATTTGAATATTGACTGATCCACTCCTCGACACAAAAACAGCCGAAACAAACTATACTAAAAATTACTAAACAGAAATAAAAAAAACCCAAACAACTGCCACCGTTTGCTTCGCGAGGAACCGTTATTTTCGACCGACTTCGTCCGCGTATCAAAACTCAGTCCCAACCAAAACTATCTCATCCCAGTGACAGTGACACCTCGGTGTCATCCGATCTTTTTGTTAAAATGCTCAAAGAAGTGCATTTAAGACAAAAAAAATGTTTCCAAGAATTCACTAAACTGTGAAAATAGTTAAAAATTTCTCACAATTAAAAAAAAAAGACTTTATCATGTTTCGAGAATTAAATTAAATTATTATAACTCGGTTTCAGTTTTAATGTGGGAAAGACAGAAATTAGATAATTTTTGAACACGTTTTTGCACTTGGGAACCGTTAGAATTTAAGTGAAAACACATATTTTGCAAAATTGGCAAAACGAAACATGGGAACGGTTGTCATTTAATTATGAATATTACGAATTATTAGCAAAACTGAAACTTGGATAAATGGTTTTGAGAGGTTGGGTATAATGTCATGGGACACAAAATTTGTGAATTCACATCTGGAATCGGGCACCTTATTTTCAAGCCCGATACTATTTCATCCTAAAGGTAGTGTTGCCGCCTCGTCAAAATTCTAAAAGAAATAAATAAAAAATTAGCATAAATACAATATTCAAATCACTAGTATTAAGATTAACTTAACTTTCATCGATATTTTTTACATTTTTGTAATTCATGAACGTAAACAAAAAACCAATTTTATTATTGTCAATAGACATTACTGTGTCGGAACTTCCTTCATGCTGGTTGTTGACAGATGAATTAATTTAATCTTCTTAATGTTTCTAAAAAGAAATAAATAAAAATTAGTATAGATATAATATTCAAATAATTAATATAAATATTAACTTAACTTCTTAAATAGTATTGTTTACATTTTTTTTTTCTAAAACTTCAACTTGACGTCAGTGCTCTCCACTCAAGTTAAATTAAAAGCAGTTTTTTGCTGCATTCAGTATAGTAGAATTTTTTGCCAGCGAATTTTTGACAGATACGACGCAGCAAGAGATAAAAGATGAGACAAAAAGTAAAACATAGATGTATTATTTATTTTGGGATAAATTTGTTTTCAAAACAATTATATTAGTTACATTTCTACTTCTAGTTCGTACCATTTGTTTGTTGTGATATTTGTTTCCATAGGCGTCGTTATTTTTATTATAATTATTTTTAATTATCAAAATTTTGTTACATTGCCTGCAAAATCATTAATATTTTTACTAGTTTTTGGTTTTCTATTATAATTGGTTGAATTTCAATAGTATATCATTCTCATCAGGGCTAGCCGACTAGATACACTACCAAAAAAATTTTTCGCTATATAAACCTAAAATAGGTCACTACTCTAGCGAAGTATAAGAAACCAAAAAACTTTCATAAACATATGTTTATTAGATTCAGGTTTAGTCAATTTGTTTCTCTATTTGATCACTATTGTTGTTATACTCTAACCAAGTTAGAATTGGATAACAAACTTGTATCGGTGAGAAGAAGATGACCATCTTTACTTGTGTCTATCGACACATTATCTACAATTAATTCAATGAATTATTTGTGATATTACATCACTCCGATGGAAATAATCCCATCATGAATAATAAGACTGAATCTAACAAAATATGGTGTGCAATTTATGAAAAAATTTTTTGCTATCCACAAAATTGTCGATCGATCTAGTTTCGAACCGATAAGAACTTTTTATTACACTTTAAAAAAGTATATCATTCTCATCAGGGCTAGCCGACTAGATACACTACCAAAAAAATTTGTCGAAACATTTTTTTGGTAGTGTATCTAGTCGGCTAGCCCTGATGAGAATGATATACTTTTTTAAAGTGTAATAAAAAGTTCTTATCGGTTCGAAACTAGATCGATCGACAATTTTGTAGATAGCAAAAAATTTTTTCATAAATTGCACACCATATTTTGTTAGATTCAGTCTTATTATTCATGATGGGATTATTTCCATCGGAGTGATGTAATATCACAAATAATTCATTGAATTAATTTTCAATAGTAATTTATTAATTTTATGCGTTTTTTGTCCATTTCAATGGGACCCCATAGTTTTTTTTAATATTTTAATCGAGACACTGAATGTGCAAACAATATGCGCATGTGCAAACAATATGCGCATAACAAACAAATTTCGTGTTCGCTGGCAAAAAAATTCTACAATAGTTTTTTCTTATAGCAGAAAAATGAATGTGGAACGTATTGTTGTTAGGTTGTCGGTATGTAAAATAAAACATATATAAGTCGACATGTTTGGATTATATAACGCTCTTATTGTCGTCTTCTGGATAAATGTTTTGAATATTATTAAAGAATGTTCTCATATATATTTAATGTATTGATCTAAAATTTCCGCCATTGTGGTTATTAGCATCTATAGTCGTGTGAGGCACAAGATCATTATTTAAAGTTATTCGTCTTCAACTATTGTCTTGTGAGCCATCGTTGTGAGGCATGAAATTATAAATATATTATTTCAGTATCAATAGTCGTGCAGGCACAATATTATTACCAAAATTATTCATCACACCGAAAAAAAACGTTGGTAGGATCAACTACAAAGCTTGTTTGATTTTGCGTCTAATATGAACGTGGTTATTTTAACCAATGTGTAGCATTATCAATTTATTATAAAAAAACGTAACAATTTTCATTATTTAAATCAACAACGGCGTGATCAATTTCGTGTTCAAACATTCACAAATCATAGTTGAATTAAGTAGTTTGTTCATGTTTTTGTTTGAAAATTATTGTGTTTCTTAAAATAAAAAACGAGGAAAAACAAAATTCGTTCAATGATAATAATAATTAACAAAAGAATAGAAAAATAAAAAGTTTTTTATATATTGTAACATGGCTGGATGGTTTTACATTTTAGGAAATAATTTACATGCGTTTAATTGAATTGAATAATTTTAATAATATCTGCACATAAAATTATGTGCGGAAGAAATTTTTTTGTGAATATAATATCAACAATCTTGTTAAATTAATAGGCCCTTTCCATAATTAATTTTAGGGATTTAAAAAAATTCTTATATTTTTTTAATATTTTTTATTTGTTTCTTTTATGTCGATTTATCGATATTTTAATTTAATTTTTCATAATAATGAAAAAATTATGGAAAATTAGTATTATTTTCTACACATAATTTAAATATTTAAATTTTTTGATTTCTGAATTTTGGGCTTTTAAATTGTATCATTAACAATATGGCGAAAAAATGGACGCATCCTTTAAAAACAAAATCACACTCATACATTTCCTATTTAGAACGTAAATATACGAACATAAAAATGTTTGTTGGGTTTGATGCGAAATACATATTTCTAATATAAAAAATTTCAAATACGCAAAAAAACGAACCCATACAAACATCGATAGCAGTAAAAACAAAACAAAGATGTACCAAACCAATAGATTTAATACGGAGTATTGCTTGATTCTACACACTTAAAAATGTTGCAATGTTTTATGATACAAGCATTGCATCGCGGCATATATGGTACAACGTATATCACATTATGATTAACATCTTGCGTCCAAAAATAAATCGATGCAGTTATAATCAAATAAGCAGCAAGCTTTGCATCAAACAACTTGTCCTGTTGAAGTTTGTTGCAAACGCAAAAACTACAGTAGAAACAGCACACAAAATATACCTATCTCTCTCCTTGATCTATATTTCGTATTGTTTCAAAGTTTAAACATCAGTTCAAAGTTAATTTTCATTTCGTTAGGATGGATTTTTTTTTTGTAAAAATTAACCTAAATGGGGTTATTAATTATGTTAAAATAATAAAACACGGGGAAACGTGGCATTATAAAGATTTTATTTTATCAGGTAGGTTATAAATATTTATTTTAATAATAATACTAAAGCATTCGAACTATTTTTGGTGGTTACCGTTATTATTTTCCTTTATTTTGACTCTTACTATTTTTTCCTATGTGATGGAAGATTGCTTCATAATTGCATTTTTTTTTATTTATGATATTACATTGCATCGTTTCAGCAGTGAAAAAAATAAATATGCGTATCTTTCGCAAATATCATTTAATCAATGTATTTGTAATTAATCTTTTTCAAATGAATTATGATTTTTATTTTACTTTCAGCATCTATATATGCGAATATATCTGCATATGATATAGATTATTTTACAGATTCGCAAGGTGTGAGAATTTTCGAGGAGAATTTTATAGATATTTTCAATCAACAGAAAACTCATCCAGAGTTTCAATTAAAAACAGTTCTAAAAAGCGATAATAACAGTAAGATTACTGTATAATTGCATTAAATTTTATATTAAATTTCTTTTTATTGCTCTACAATAGAATTACTTGAAATTCAAGCAACACCAGCAACTCATCAAAACTGTCGGTTGGGCTATCAAATCCATATAAATGCAAACGTATGTAATTTATTTGAATAATCAACTGAAAATTCCCTGAAATAATTTTTATTGTTATAATTACAGGATTTAGAAGTTTTTATTCTTCAAACTCAAAACGCTTACGTTTTGAGCAAAAAAATTATAACCGGGGAGTCACCAAAAGGCCTTTCGGATACTGAAAGAAGAGCGATAGTCAGGGAGGGTGTGGATTATTTAGTATCAACCTTTAATACCTATCATCCCGATCAAGCAAACATTACAGCGCTGGCACTGTCTATTGTGGAATTATTTCCACAATTGAAAACTAAACAAAAAGAAAACGGAGGAATAGTAAGATTAAAAAAATAATTCAGAAAATTTTAAGACTAACGGTACTTCTACTTTTATTGTTTATTAGGACGCTTTATATGATAGAAAAAAAAATCGAGGGTATGTTATTTCTAGATTGAACCGGGTGCGTCAAAAATCTTACGCATCAGAACATATTACTGGGAAGACTAGTAGGAAACGCAACGCAGGAGGATCATCGGTTTCAACGGAATGTCAACCAACTTTTAACATAGATAGCGACGAGAATTTTTTGATTTTAAAAAATCTAAACGTAACCACTCAAAAGGAATTAATCAAACAGAAACTTCTGGAAACATTGAGTGTGCGCATTGATGTTTTTCGCTCATCATCTGAAATTGGAAAATTTTCAAAACAATTTCCCTTTTTTTTACATCTCCTGATCTGGTAAGAGTAATATATTAAAACATACTCTATTCAATGATCTCTATTCATTTGTATTAACATTTATTCATATTTTACTATTATAGATTCTATACGACTTCGAAATACGATACCCCGAAAAACATCAAAATTTTAAAAACAAATGGAAAATCTGTTCACCATTCATTAAACAAATTTTTATGGAAACTAGAGGACCACATTTTAAAAGCTTACCTGAAATTGAAGGTAAAACAGATCACATAATTATTTAATACACATATTTATAAATTCTAGTTTACAGAATTATTGCCATCGATGCAGGACTCTTTTTACCTTTCAAATATATTACCACAAGTCGTAGCAGGAAAATCATCGGCCAGTATCCAACGGAAACGATTTTCCATAAAAAAAATATTAGTATTTAGAACGGTAAGATTTTTCTTATCTATATTGGGCAACACATAAAAACATATATTTACACTGGTTTTCTAATTATATTCGCAGCTTAATCTTCCTACTGAAGAATTAATCGCATCTGAACTGGTACATCCTTATTTGATTGCTGAAGGTAACAATAAATCAGCAACATCACAATATCATCTTTGCATAGAAAGAGAGCCGATAATCTTGCCAGTGCATTTTACGTTTATTGAAGCCGTTGATTTACTATTCAAATCGCACTATGTATGTGGGCAACATTTTGAGGATAGTTTAAAAACATTTTGGACATTCATCGCTTATTATTTTTATGAAATTGAAAATGCAGGAACTATTACGTCCAGGATTAAGGAAATATGCTCCAAATTAGATCAAATAACAGGTGTTAATTAACATTATATCATTAATTTTTTTAAAATCATTTCCCTTTTTATTTTAATATACTGGCCAAAATGTTTTTTTGCTATTTTTGTAATGAGGTTTTTGCTGAATTAAGTAAATTAATAATTCACCTAAAATATCAAGAATTCGTAAAAGAAAAATCCAGCATCAAAATTAAATGTGTCAAAGAAAAGAATTGTGATTGCACCTTCCAAACTTTTTGTGCCTTAAAAAAACATTTAAACAAATCTCACACTGTGGAAATAAATAATCCATCTGCCGACTTAAACGAGGCTGTATGTACCATATCTTCTTTGGAAAAGAAAGAGGACAATTACATTCATAACGATCGCTTAGACAAATCTTCAGAGTTTCAAATCAAAACTCCAACTTTAAGTGACTTTGAAAACGCTATGAAATGTTTCTATGCCAAACTTAATTTATTAGGGTTGCCAGAGCAAACGATTACAGATATTTTCTGTGAAACCAAAATCATAACTGAAATTGGTATTAATATTATATCCGCATCATCCCAAATTAAAAACATAACATTGAATAAAATTAAAATTTCCGATTCTATGAAAAATTTTTGTTCGAAATATAGACGTAGAAAACTGTTCTCTGAAAATACTTTTTACGTAGAACCACAGCAAATTCCCATTGGATTTAGGTGGGAGATGAGATTCAATGGAGAATCATCCACTTACTCAAGAAAAATCGTTCAAAATTTTTTTCAATTTATACCAGTTACAAAAACATTGACTTCAATTTTTAAAAATTCCAGTTTCCGTAACTTATTTAAGGATTTCAATATTTCTCACAGTTGTATTAGTGGAATTTATAAATTTGGTTGTTGCGGAAATCGTTTTCAGTCCATTAAAAAGGATTTTGTTAACGAAACAAAAGTTTTAATTCAGCTGTACTACGATGACTTTGAAGTGGCTAGGGTACTTGGCAGTAAAACGATAATTCATAAAATAGGCGCTATTTATTTTACAATCGTCAACTGTCCACCCAATTTAAAATCCAACTTACAAAATATATTTTTAGTGAGCCTTTTTTACGTAAACGATCTCCATGACGATTTCAACTTAAATTCCATTTTACAACCAATTGTCGCAGATATCAAAATCTTGGAAAATGATGGTGTATTTATAGATGAACTCGGTTTGGTTTCAGGTACCATATTTTCCTTATCTCACGATAATCTAGCAGCAAACGACCTAATTGGTTTCACAAAATCTTTCTCCGCCAAATTTTTTTGCCGATTTTGTATTATGCCTAGCGAAAAAACAAAAAAATCTACGACAGAAGATCTAACATTGCTAAGAACAGATGACTGCTACACTATTTTATGCGATCAACCGCCATTGACAAAGTTAAAAATGATCAAAACCCAAGGTATTAGTCGGAATTCAATATTGAACGATTTAAAATATTTTCACTCTATTAAAAACCATAGTGTGGATCTATTACATGATGGTTTAGAAGGCTTCGTGGTATTAGTATTGAAATATCAATTTGAATTCTTTATCGAACAAAAAGTTTTAATTAACATTGATAAAATTAATAATTGTATATCAGCATATAACTTTGGATTCATTGATCGAAGAAATAAACCATCGAACATTAGCCTAGAAAAAAGTAATTTAGGACAAAATGCTATTCAAGTATTATGTCTAGCTACACATTTTCCGTTTATTTTTGACCGGTTTTATGATCAAGCTCACCAATGTCAATGGAAAGCTGTTCTTAGTGTTATTGAAATAATAATAATTTTATTTCGCCATGAATTAACTGAAAATGACATAAAACATCTACAAATTATAATAAGTTTTCATTTAGAATCTATTAAGACTACGTTCAAAAAATATTTGACCCCAAAACAACATTTTCTTCTGCATTATCCCCTGTCATCAGGCAAATGGGTCCTGTTATTCATTTATGGACAATGCGGTACGAAGGCAAACATCGTTATTTTAAAAAAAACATAACACCTAATTTTATAAATATCTGTCAATCGTTTGCTAAAAGGCACCAACAAATGATGAGTAACCTATGGGCAAATTCAACATTTAAAACACAAAGTCAAAAGGGGAAAAAAACATTATGTAAATCAAATATTAGTTCTAGTTGTCTTGATGGGCTTCCTAGACCAATTTATAGTTTATCATATTTTATTAGCGATTTTAATTATAAGAAAGATTTTTGCATTTTGAAAGAAAAATTATCCCACGAAATAATTCATGTGTATAAAATAATTGATATTCTTGAATGTATTGATGAAATATATTTCCTGGTTAGTGAATTTATTGGAATTTATGATAAATTTTATTGTGGGTTTCAATTAATCGAAAAAAACTGCAATCCTATTTGTCTAACTTTTAATTCATTACAATACAAAAAGGCTTATGAAAAACATTTTTCATGTAAAACTAAAAATTTTTATATAATAGGCTGCAATGTGCAATTGATATAATTTTGTTTTAAATATATAAAATGTATATATTGTTTAGATAATAATCTTACAAAAATGAAATTGGAATACGGTATTTAAGTTAAACTTATATTAAGAGTAGTTATTGTATGAAACGCAATCAATAATTTTATATTATAATTTTTTTATTATTATTTAATAAATAAATAAATGTCTAATAAATATAATATATTTAGTTTTATTAGCAACAGTGGTTTCCCAGAAAGATTCAATATTCGATACATTTTCATCTCGTTTACAATCCTTAAATTGATACATAACTGGTTGTTTTTCGATATAATTAATATCGAACATTATTTAAATGCAAGCATAGTTGCAAAACGATACAGTTACACCGAAAAAATTATGTTACAAATTATAATATATTACGATACACATTGCACCATTTCAAAAAACACAAACTGCATCAACTTTCAAATTAACATGCATCAAAAAAATCCTGATGTAAACTGTTCTGTAATTCCTCGCAAGTAGTATCATATATAATTTAAATCCAATTTGTATCAAACTTGGGAGCATAATAAACTCTTTTTTTTGTGGAGTAAAGCATAAATCGAAAAACGACACTATTTTGCGCTGGAGTCATATACGAAACTATTTGCATCGCATATCAAATTATTTTTCAAGTGTGTATCACAAACGTATTCAATATTTCTATTTTTAGTCTAATTTTTAGTTTACCACGTTTATAGTCAATTGAAAATTAAATCAACCACGGCATCGTTGCTCGAAAATGAAATCATAGTTGACTCAACTACAAACATGGTTAAATCAAATATGTTTGTGATATTTATAAAAAAAATATATCAACAACGGTTAAATTGTTCATTTAAATCCGGAGCGTTGGTTGATTCTATCGCAAACGTATTTAATTCCACAATTTTCACTTAATGCTCGATTAACAATGCAACATGTTTGAATCAACCAAGATTTTTCTTTCGGTGCATCAATCATTGCTTGTAAGCCATCTTTGTGAGGCATGAAATTATAAATATATTATTTCAGTATCAATAGGCGTGTGAGCACAAGACTATTAACCAAATTATTCATCATCACCATTGCCTAGTACGCCATCGTTGTGAGGCATTAAATTATAAATATTGTTACGTTTTTCTTAACCTCCTTCGAATTGGCCTTACTCTCAATTCGATAAACGTAATTCCCAATCTCTTCTGAGTTCGATCACTGATTAGTAAGCACACACACCAGGTTTTATTAAGTATTCAACACCTTAACTGTTCCACAACAACAGGAAAACAATACAGCAAACAATATTCCTAGCTAGAATATTCTTCCAACAGCTTCGAAACTCCAACGGTTTATTGTAGAAATTTCCAGTACACCACGTTCAAAATAATACACAAAATATTTCTTCTCAATAACACTTGAAACTTTATTTACAAAAACTTATTTTAAATATCACTTTTATAATTTTCACTTTACTATCGCAGGTTTAAAATAAAACTAATTCAAAACTACAAGAATTAATTTTCTTATATACCTTCTGCTTAATCTCTAGAAATTTCGCGGTCACTTTTTAGAAACCTTGAGAAAATATTAGAATATTCGATTATTTTACGTTACGTTGATTTGATTCATAAAATCATTTGTTTTATGTAGACCTTATTTCTAAGAATATGTACAACAACAACAATATTCATTTCATTCACTTTCTGTTGTGTTTTGTTGATTTTATTTTCCTGGAAGTGACCGTAATCGTCTAGATCTTTCTGTAATCGTTTAAATTTTTCTGTACTCGTAACAATATGTTACATGTCAGTATCTATAAAGTTATTTATCATCAATTATCGTCTTGTGAGTCGTCCTTTTAAGGCATGAAATTATAAATCTATTATACTCCAGTATCTATAGCCGTGTGAGGCGCGAGATTATTAACAAAGTTATTTATCATCAATTATATAAATCTATTATACTTCAGCATCTATAGCCGTATGAAGCAAGAAATTGCCAACCAAACTATTTATCATCAATTATTGTCTGTTAATGTGTTACCATCGACTGCCTTGTGACAGGGAAAATACTACGAGCAGTTAAATAAATTATCGTCATCTGTAATCTTGGGAAGCGAGATAAATTAGATATGTATGCATGAAGGAACTATTGGATTAATTGTATACTTCATTAAACTATACTACCACTATACTACTTGTCCAGTTCTCTGGTCTTTTCATCATCGTCCATATTTATCAATACAGTCCACTGCCAGACTAGGGGACTTAACAGGTAGTTCTAGTGGGAATCAGTAAGTAGTGCCTCATTGGTTATTTAACTTTCGTTGTTAACATCGCTGGTTTTTCTCCCTTCTTCTGCTGTAGATCCTATTATGCCTCCAAAGGTCGAAGGGGGTTGAATATGTCTGACCTGTGTCAGAAAGGTGGCGGAGGGCATTTCTTATGACATCTGTTCCAAGTGGTCCTATTTCAAGTGTGCTGGACTGTCGGCGAATCTTGTTAGGGAGTATCAAAATCATAGGACAAAAGAATGGCTCTGTGTGACCTATCAGGGAATTAGTGGGGATCCTGTTGCACTTATGAGAATTCAAATCTCTAGTCAGAATTCTCTTCGCTCTTATTGTGAGGATGCTCACAAAAGATTTGCCCAGGAGATCATTAATCTTAGAACACAACATGCAAATTTATTATCTGAACTGCAAACATTATCTGATACCATCAAAACCTTAACGCTGGACTGGTCTCTTACTAAATCCTCTGTTGCTGAATGCACATCCACGATTTCTTCTCTCAAATCAGATTTTACTGATCTCAAGCGTAAGACCGATGATCAGCTTAACGGAATGGCTGCCGATTCCACTATTGCTTCTCGTATGTGCCCTTGAGGCACACAATTTGAAACTCCTTAGATTGCAAAGAAGAAATGACATCATCATTTCCGGCCTCCCTAATTCTAATATCGACCTTTTTGATACAGTTTTTAAGATATTCCAATTATGTGAAATAACGTTTGATAAAACACAGGTTGTTAGCTGTAGATGGCTAAATATGGGCAAGTCTTCCGCTGTTGCTACCGTATCTCATACTCATATTCGTGATGCTATTATGGCGAAATACTTCAAGGGTAAGAGGTTAATGATTTCGGACTTTATTCCTGATATCAATGTTCAATCTGCCATATACCTGAATGATAATCTACCACCCAGGCTAGCTGCTCTTGCTAAGTATGCACGAGTGATTAAGAAGAAAATACTGATTGTCAGCTTTCGACTGGGGATGGCATCTGTTCGCATTGTACCTAGGAATGGATTACCGTTTGATACTGATGATCTCCAGTCCTTACAATCCCAGTTTTCCATCTCGAAATGATAGCTTCCAGGCTCTGATCCTGTTATTCTATTTTTCTTTTTTTTTTTAGTCTGATCCCTGCTTTTCCTGCATCCTGTACTGTTCGTCTGTTTGATCCCTTTTCTGATCCTTAATGATTATTATTTTTGTTAATCAAATCCCCTTTATTTCCCCATTACTCTCCTCCCTCTTCCACCACTGTTGTCCCAGGTTTTCTTTCTCCCATTGTTTTTATGCTAGATAGCCCTATGGGTCAGTCAGCTGGTGCACATAGCACTATTACTAGCACCATGAGCCGTCTTGGTGACCAGTTTAACATTGCCCACTTCCACGCTCAAAGTTTGAATCCCAGGCTCAACTCATCCAAGCTTGATGAAGTTCGTCACATAGTAAAACGTAGTCACCACGACATGGTTGCTGTGTTGGAATCGTGGTTTAAACAATATACATCCAATGCTGCCGTTGCTATCGATGGTTATCGTATTCACAGACTCGATAGACCGGTTAGACGTGGTGGTGGTGTGGCTCTGTATGTCAGCCGTAAATTTCAATCCAAAGTTATCCACTCTTATCTTACCTCGGAAGCTGAGATGCTTCTGGTTCAGGTTATCGTAGGTCGTCTGTCTATGCTTGTTGCTGTCACATATCTGCCCTCTGGTGGCATTAATGCTATAGAGTAAGGTCTTGTCGAATTCGGTACTAGATGTCCGGTTGTTACTGTGTCTGCTGACTTCAATACTAACTTCCTGGCCACTTCTTTTCTGGAAATCTGTAATAGTCTCTGTGAGAGGCTTCACATGGCTTTAGTAACTAACAGCTGTCCAACACATTATGCTCGTGTCGGGACAGCAAATCTGACAAACATATCATCTGGCTCTTGCATAGACTTCTTCATGACCAGTGACAGCTCACTTGTTAAGGAAAGCAATCAGTTTTAGGTACCAGGTACCTCTCACCATGCCCTTATTACCATGTCGTTTGCCATCAATAAAGACAACTATATTGCTCGTAAGAGTGTGGTAGACTACAGTGTAGAGGGCCTGCTACTTGAGTTCAATTCGTTGGATTTTCGTTGGATTTCCCCTTTATTCTTCTACTGATATTGATCTAAAGCTGGACTACCTCGATAAAGTTCTGATATCGCTCTTTGGCAGGTTTGTACCAATTGTCTCTGTAGGTGGACGGGAAGTGACTTCTACTGTCCTCACATCCGAAATGCGTAATATTAAAGCCCTGCGTGACTTTGCATATGCGGATTATATCCATGACGGCTTCCAGTATAACTGGGATTCTTTCTGTTCATACCGCAACCGTTTTACATCAATGGTACGCAGGGCGAAAATTGATCTAGGAACTAAATTGTTTAGTCCAACCGACTCGATGAATGATTTGTGGAGAAAGATTATGAATATTGGCCTGATCAAGTCCCAAGAGGACTCTGAGTCCCTTAGTGAGGCTGAACTGAACTGAATTAGATTAATAAGTCATTTGTCAGCCCAAATCAATTTCCTCCTCTTGTCAGGTCTGATATTGGTCTCCCTGATTCTGAATGCTCCTTTCTGTTTCAACCGGTATCACATGAGGAACTGGAGGCGGCTTTCTCCATGATTGGCTCCAATGCTGCTGGTCTTGATAATATTACCCTTAAATTTTTAAAATTAATATTTCCCTCTTTAGTTCCCCATGTCTGCCACATTTATAACTATTCTATTATGGTGGGTCGCTTTCCAGCGGCCTGGAAGCTAGCCAAGGTTCGTCCTATTCCAAAAAAATAGTACTGATTTTCGTCCTATTAGCGTCTTGCCAGTTTTGTCCAAAGTTTTTGAGCGGCTCATCATCACACAAATCTGAGATCATATAGCTGAATCTAACCTATTGTATAGTAGGCAATCTGTCTTTAGGAAGCGGCATAGTACAACTTCGACATTGTTGGATGTCTCTGACCAAATAAGACTTAACATTAACAAGAAGATGGTGTCTATCCTTCTGCTTCTTGACTTCAGCAAGGCTTTCGACTCTGTGGATCACACTCTTCTGGTGGCCAAGCACAAAACTCAGTTCTTTTTCTCGTCCAGTGCTTGCAATCTGATGTATTCATACTTAACAGGGCAGTAGCAGTCTGTTTGCTCTCTAGATGTGATCTCGTATGCGCTTCCCATTACTAAGGGTGTTCCGCGCGGTTCCATCTTGGGACCTCTGTTGTTTTCAACCTTTATCAACGATATTGCTAAATCCTGTCGCTTCTCTATGCTTCATCTTTTTGCTGATGTACAACTTCTACATGCTAAGCCCCGTTTGAATTTACATGGCTGTATTGAAGAAGTTAATAGTGATCTCAAGTCTATTCTGGCGTGGGCCAAAAAATCTGGGAGTTGTTTTTGATAACAGGTTGGATTGGAAGCCGCATGTAAACTCACTGGCCGGTCAAATTATTGGTGTTCTAAGGAGGCTACGTAGTGTGAGTTGTTAGTTGCCCTTCCATTTAAGGAAGCAGCTAGCAGTGGCGAAGCGTCGGTATAGACACACTAGACAGTGTCTACCCAAATATATATATAAAACTTTTTTTTATGTGGTTCGCATATTGACGACTTAATACTATTTTGTCAAACGTTCAAAGAAAATCATTGAGTTTTAATACAATAATTAAAGAAAACAATTCAGCTATGTTCCTGAAACTTTAATACAAACTTTTCCCAGTTTCATAAAAACAAACAATAGTATATTATTGAATTAGGAGCTAAAGTTGTAGTTTTTGTGTTGAGCCTATTGTTTGGCGGCCGACCGTAGGGAGACCGACAATTATAGACGAAACACAAAAAGTCACTTTAGCTCCGAATTCAATACACTATTTTTTCGGCAAACGTTTAAATTTGTTTAAAAATATGAAATTAATGCATCAAATTTTTTATAAATGTGTTTTAGGTAACACATTTTCTGAAATTAATTTTTATTGATTTTAATTCATTAAAATGAACTGAAATGCATTCTGTTTTGAACAAATTAATAATATCATGTTATTTTACTTTACTGCCGCCGTAAAAATATGAAAATTACTTTAATTCCGCCGTAAAAATATGAACATTACTTTACAGCCGCCGGCAGATAAAATAAAAATGGCGTTACTTTTGCAGCCGCCTGCTAAAAAATAAGACTTTAGCTACTCCCCAGCGGCAGTAAAGTTAAACTTTACAGCCGTTTGCCGAAAATAGTACATTATTATGATGCTAGGACGTAAAGCTAAAGATTTTGGACGGATGTGGAGTTTGCAAATCGAGGTGCTAGCCGAGATTTGCACCCACATTGAGTCCAAAATAGCTTACGTCCGTGCATCATATACTATTTTTTATTCGCCGCAAGCAAAATATTTAAAAAAAATTTGTTTAGTCTAATTTAAAATTATAAATTTGCATAAATTTTAAAATAAAAATATGTGGAACAAGTAGCCTTTGACAAAATATTTAAATTCATGTTGTACGAATATAGAATTCGAAAATTGTGTGATGAATCACCCACTTCACTATAATTATAACTTGTTAATAACACGGTTATTTTATTAGATTTACTTTATTTAACATATTAAATAAACTTAAAAAACTTTAAAAACTTAAAAACTTTTAAAAATTTATAATAATTGTGAAACAAAATTATCTCCGTCAGTGAAGTAAAATATAAATTTAAAATTATAAAATAATAAATTTAGCTAATTAAAACATGTTTCGATAGATTTACTATCATCATCAGTAATGAGTAGGTAGAATTATTACAAAATCACATAATAAATAGAATAAATAAAACATGCAATTGCAGATGTATCTGTATGTTGATATATATATAAAAATATGTAATAAAAATATGATTAAAGATGATTTTCTTAAGAGGTATTGGGTACGAATGAATATAAGTTTGTTTATGTATTTGAATGACCAGTTTATTGGTGGCGTTTGTATTGGAAAGTATGTTCCGGTGATGAAATGTTGGCTGGGTCAAGGTATTTAATGTTGTTGTTGTTGTAAAGCTGTTTCGAATAAAATATTGTGTTTGATGGTTAGTTTGTCGTTCAATAGAAGGTCGCTGTCGTATTTGTTGATTTTGTAAATTTCGTATTCTTCTATTGTATCCATGTATTTGCCTTTAGAACATTTGTGGATCAAATTGACATCGTTTTTGAAGCAGCTGTGGTTGTGGTTTTCGTCAATCAAGTGTTGAGCATAATTAGAAATTTGTTTCGTGTGATTTTGAGAAGGCAGGTGCTCCTTGTATCTTTTCTTGAGGGGCCTTCCCGTTTGGCCGATATATATCTTCGGGCAACTTTGGCATTTGATTTTATAAATTCCTGTGGAATTTTCCATGACGTTGTTTGTTGTTGTTAGTTGTTTTAAACGGTTGATTAAGTTGTGTTTCGTCTTATAACCAATTTTGATGTTGTATTTTTGTAGAATGTTTTCCATGGTGAATGGTAAAAATATTGAATACACAGAAGATATATATCTTGGTTGGCTTAATTCATTATTAGGTCTATTGGATGATCGGTTTTTGTGTTTATTGATCAGACTATTGATTAAATTAGGTGGATATCCGTTGGTTTTGGCTATGTATTTTATGGTTTGTAGTTCTTTCGTGTAGTTAGATCTATTCATAGGAACTGATAAGAGTCTATGTACTAAGCTATTGTATGCAGCTAATTTATGTTGGTGAGGGTGGTGTGATTGCTGGTGGATTGTAACATCTGTTGTGGTAGGTTTCCTGTATATGTTGTAATCAATTTTATGTAATAATCTAGTGACTGACAAATCTAAGAAATGGATCGTGTTGTTCGATTCGAATGAATAATCGCACTATCAAAAATCACAGTGATTTTATAAACCAACTCAATGAAATTAATATTAAACCGCAATACAAATTGGCATCATTTGATGTAGTTAACATGTACACCAACATACCCATAAGTGAAACCATCGACATCACAATAAAATTATTAATAAACCACAACAAGCTCAACATACAACAAATTAACGATATCAAATTATTATTAACCAACATATTATTCCAAAATTATTTCGAACACAACGATGAATTCTACACCCAAAATGATGGATTGGCGATGGGATCACCTTTATCCGGTCTCTTATCTGACATATACCTGAATCACTTCGAAAACACATACATTTTTAACAACGCAATTAATCCATATAATACTAATATCATTTTCTATTGTAGATATGTTGACGATACATTCATAGTGTTCAATGGCACCAACAGACAAATCCAAAACCTCAATAACCTAATGAATAAACAAACATCACATATAAAATTCACAGCTGAGTTTGAATCGAACAACACGATCCATTTCTTAGATTTGTCAGTCACTAGATTATTACATAAAATTGATTACAACATATACAGGAAACCTACCACAACAGATGTTACAATCCACCAGCAATCACACCACCCTCACCAACATAAATTAGCTGCATACAATAGCTTAGTACATAGACTCTTATCAGTTCCTATGAATAGATCTAACTACACGAAAGAACTACAAACCATAAAATACATAGCCAAAACCAACGGATATCCACCTAATTTAATCAATAGTCTGATCAATAAACACAAAAACCGATCATCCAATAGACCTAATAATGAATTAAGCCAACCAAGATATATATCTTCTGTGTATTCAATATTTTTACCATTCACCATGGAAAACATTCTACAAAAATACAACATCAAAATTGGTTATAAGACGAAACACAACTTAATCAACCGTTTAAAACAACTAACAACAACAAACAACGTCATGGAAAATTCCACAGGAATTTATAAAATCAAATGCCAAAGTTGCCCGAAGATATATATCGGCCAAACGGGAAGGCCCCTCAAGAAAAGATACAAGGAGCACCTGCCTTCTCAAAATCACACGAAACAAATTTCTAATTATGCTCAACACTTGATTGACGAAAACCACAACCACAGCTGCTTCAAAAACGATGTCAATTTGATCCACAAATGTTCTAAAGGCAAATACATGGATACAATAGAAGAATACGAAATTTACAAAATCAACAAATACGACAGCGACCTTCTATTGAACGACAAACTAACCATCAAACACAATATTTTATTCGAAACAGCTTTACAACAACAACAACATTAAATACCTTGACCCAGCCAACATTTCATCACCGGAACATACTTTCCAATACAAACGCCACCAATAAACTGGTCATTCAAATACATAAACAAACTTATATTCATTCGTACCCAATACCTCTTAAGAAAATCATCTTTAATCATATTTTTATTACATATTTTTATATATATATCAACATACAGATACATCTGCAATTGCATGTTTTATTTATTCTATTTATTATGTGATTTTGTAATAATTCTACCTACTCATTACTGATGATGATAGTAAATCTATCGAAACATGTTTTAATTAGCTAAATTTATTATTTTATAATTTTAAATTTATATTTTACTTCACTGACGGAGATAATTTTGTTTCACAATTATTATAAATTTTTAAAAGTTTTTAAGTTTTTAAAGTTTTTTAAGTTTATTTAATATGTTAAATAAAGTAAATCTAATAAAATAACCGTGTTATTAACAAGTTACAAAATATTTGTTATTTTTTTCAAATTATTGTATAACCATGATGACAAATGATAACAACTATTTTATTTGGATAATGAAACTTTGAATTTAAGAGTTGCTTTGATAAAAAATTGTATTTTTCATAGAATTTAAACAAATACAAATGCTTTTTGCTTTCTTGGACGTAACTATGACAACAAAATAATAGTTAAAAAGTGACACTTTAAGGCCGCAAACCACAGTAATAAAGTAACACTTTAATATGTAGACGAATAAAAAATTTATTTAACCAATTATAATTTTGTTTTGTATTGCAGTCTTATGAAGATAATTTCCTGGATGATGAAGATGATTCAGTTGAAGATGACGAAAGCAATTTAGAGGACAAAGAACTAGTTGTTCGGAAACATAATGGTTGTGTATTGCATTGGTAACAATTCCAGTACTCAGTTTCACAACGAAGAAGCAAGAAATATAAACAATTCAGCAACCTCTGACATAAACGCAGCCAGTGTCAATCTAGTACAAACAAGTTTTTTTTGAAGCGAAAAAACAAAAGAGTTTTTTTTGTTGGTCTCTCTTCGTTTTGAAATTGAGAACGATTGGATGAGTTTCGTTTCCAAAACAATATAAATTTATTAGATTAAGAAAATATTGTTCACTTCGATTTTGGATATAGTAAATAATAGAGTCGACTTAGTTTAGAGTGTTTTACCAGTTGAGACTTGTAAATTGTTGTGAAAACAAAATTGTAAATTGTTGTGAAAATAAAATTGTAAATTGTTATGAAAATAAAACTGTAAATTGATGTGAAAATAGAAAGAAAAATTATTACTGTAAAATAGAGTTGTAGATTGTGCAAAGGAAACAAATGGTGGTTGAATTAAATATCTTCGTTGAAAGCTGCATAATTGACATAGTGCGTGATAAAACTACGTTGTCGTTCCGCCATTGTTGAGAGTCAAACCAAAAGCTAAGTATTTCTTTTAATTATTTTCATGTGTGAAAAATAAACGAAATAGAATAATAATGCGTGATAAATTTTTTTGGTTTTAGAAAATAAATGTGGATAAAAATGGACAGAAATAAATTGAGTTGATCTTCTTCAAAATTATAATATCGTTATCGTCCAGTTTTCCTCATCATCGATATGAAAGGCGTCTTCAAAATTAATATATCCGATAATTAAGGTCATCTGTAACCACAAATATTTTACTTCATCATCAGCATGAAAATTGTATTTTATTCGTCTTTCATCTTTAAATCTGTTTGAACTTTATTACAAGTATAAAGAAGACAAAGACAAAAATTAATTGTGCCAGTTCTTCGTTAAAGATAGTTGTTGTGCTTCATATACGTATAAAGAAAATCTCGTCGTTAACAATAATTAATTGTTCCAGTACTTCGTTAAGGATAATTATTGTGCTTCATTATATGCATAAAAACAATTCGTCGTTTTACAACAATTATTTGTTCCAGTCTTCGTTAAAAATAAATTGCTTTGCTTCATCAAAGTTATAAAAAACAATTTGTCATTCTACAACCAATTACATGTTATAGTCTTCGTTAAAAACAAATTATTTTGTTAAATCAAAGCTACGAGTTGGTCGTCGTTTCTCAACAATTACATGTTCCAGTCTTCGTTAAAAATAAATTAGTTTGCTTCATCAAAGTTATAAAAAACAATTCGTCGTTCTACAACAATTATTTGTTCCAGTCTTCGTTAAAAATAAATTACTTTGCTTCATCAAAGTTATAAACAACAATTCGTTATTCTACAACCAATTACATGTTCCAGTCTTCGTTAAAAATATATTATTTTGTTTCATCACAGTTAGAATAAACAATTCGTCGTTTTACAACAATTATTTGTTCCAGTCTTCGTTAAAAATAAATTACTTTGCTTCATCAAAGTTATAAAAAACAATTCGTCGTTCTACAACCAATTACATATTCCAGTTGTCGTTAAAAACAAATTATTTCGTTTCATCAAAGCTACGAGTTGGTCGTCGTTTTTCAACAATTACATGTTCCAGTCGTCGTTAAAAATAAATTATTTTGTTTCATCAAAGTTATAATAAACAATTCGTCGTTCTACAACAATTATTTGTTCCAGTCTTCGTTAAAAATATATTACTTTGCTTCATCAAAGTTATAAACAACAACTCGTCGTTCCACAACAATTATTTGTTCCAGTCTTCGTTAAAAATAAATTACTTTGCTTCATCAAAGCTATAAACAACAACTCGTCGTTCTACAACAATTATTTATTCCAGTTCTTCGTTAAGGATAATTATTGTGCTTCATTATACGTATAATAAACAAATCGTCGTTTCACAACAATTATTTGTTCCAGTGTTCGTTAAAAATAAATTATTTTGTTTCATCAAAGTTATAATAAACAATTCGTCGTTTCCCAACAATTATTTGTTCCAGTGTTCGTTAAAAATAAATTATTTTGTTTCATCAAAGTTATAATAAACAATTCGTCGTTTCACAACAATTATTTGCTCCAGTCTTCGTTTAGAAACAAATTATTTTGCTTCATCGAAGTCATAAAAAAAAAACTCATCGTTTGATAACAATTACTTGTACCAGTCTTAGTCAAAAATAAATTATATCGCTTCATCATAATCTTCGTCAGAATAAATTAATTTTGCTTAACTAAAATAAAGCCTATCGTCTACAACAAGAATTGCCTGTTCCGGTTTTTCTTCAATCATCGTAAAAATTTTAAAGAAATCCACAAGAGCTAATCTGAATTTGTCATCGATGGAAATTTTGATGCTACTTCAAATTTTAAAGTAATACAGTCCACTCAGAAAGCATCACTAGTCTTGGAACATATTGGTAGGAAAATATTTCCTCGAAAAACTGTTCGAATTTCCAACTATATCGATTCCGTTGTAAGCTTGTACGACGAAAGGGAGTTCCAGCAAAATTTTCGGATGAATAGGAAAACGTTTGATTTAATTTTAATCGAAATCAGCCAGCAATTTCCTGAAAGAAATGCCTTAGTAGGAAGGAATTTCATTGATTTGAAAAGACAACTTTTATCAGTGATACGGCTTCTAGCCACACCTGATTCATACAGGTTGGTATACTTATATTTTTAAAAATATTCTTATTGTTATTCAGGAAATAATTGTTTTAGATCTGTCTCGGAAAGGTTTGATTTGTCCAAGGGAACCATTTCTCGGTACTTCGTTAGGACGATCAATTGTATAAATAAGCTGGTACCGAAGTAGATTTGTTGGCCAACAGGGTTATTCCGTAAATTAATTGGCGTTGTCGATGACACTTACGTGGCAATGAAAGCGCTAAAAGAACAGATGAGGTCATACACGAACCGGAAGTATTTTACTTCGATGACGCTTCAAGGAATTGTTTGTGATTCGTCTTTCAAATTCATAAATTGCTATGCTGGCTGGCCAAGCTCTGTTCCCGATATAAGTGTGGTGAACGGCTCTTAAAGAAAATAAAAATTTAGAGTTCAGTGCGCGAAACCTAAAATAGAATTACGAAACACAACAGTGTAATTATTCATGAGAATATTTTCTCTCTTCATTTTCAAAATTAGATTTAAGTTTGTACTCATTTAAGAAAGTCGCAAGTTTTGTTTTGTGTTAAAAATAATAAAAAATAATGAAAATTTAAAATGGTCACATGTTGACTGATTTAAAGTGTATAATGTTTTGTTATTTCTATTAAATAGAAAACAAGAAATTAAATGCAGATAAATGTTTTATTCGGTGGTGATAAAATTATAAACTTAATATACATAATAGTGCTTACACAAATCAAGCTATATATATATATGGGTGTGGTCACACTGTAGTATCTCCAAATTAACATTACAATTAACCAAATAATGTTATAACCAATTATTACCAATGCGAATCCATAAATATTATTTTTGCAAATTCAACAATCTTCAAATCAATTATTGCGAAATACCTTTTTAAATTAAATAAAATTAAAATACAAAATCAACAAATAATAATATTTTATGAAATTTAAATTGGTAATCAATTTTTGGTTTTTACGAAAACTGGGTCAATTACAAAAAAGAATATTTTGATTGATTGATGGCGAGCGTTTTCTCTTTTAAAAAAGTCAGTCGTGGGTAAAAATTACAAGAGTCGAGTCGAGACAACAAGTAACAATCAGGCGGTCAATAAGTTCTTGAATTGATAAATCTTTATTAAATTACAAAGTTATTCAGTTAAAAATTATTAAGTTATTCAATCAATAAGTTTCAAATTAATTAATCTATAATTTATAGCAAACAATAAATTACAAAGTTATTCAGTTAGAAATTACAGGTTATTCAATCAATAAGTTCGTAAATTAACTAATCTATAAGTTATAACAGATAATCGATTAAAACGCTATTTAGTTAACAATTATAACAGTTAGTCAAATTATTCAGTTAACGAAACAATCAGTTGTTGCAATTAATCAACAACCAGTTTGGCCAGTTTAATTTAGTTACCTAGGTGCCTAAAACTATATATGTAAATACGAACATCTGTGTAAATCTGGTGAACAAATAAATAAAACAAACTATTAACAAGTGTTCAAGACTTTTAAAATTAAAATTAAGAGTGGTGCTCACATAGTGAATCAAATCGCATTACAATTGAAGTAAAACCGGGTTCACATCATAACTTGGTACAGCTAATTGAATAATTGGCTCAACATCTTAATATAGTAGTGTTGTAATATTAATAGCACTACAACACCACAATTCTTGTTGTATCCTGCCATATTCGATGAATCCTGTCGTCAACCTGAAATAAAAGGCAGAAGTATAATTAAAGTAACTAATTTACATATACATGTTGGATGGAGTTATTCGGTGGATAAGTCACATAAAGTATATGGAGTCGGATGCGGGCTAATATCCACGGAAACGTATATTCGTAACATCCACGTTAATTAATACGTGTAAGAATTATAACGAGTAAATCATAAAGTTATTTTAATCCTATAACATAACAATTTCGAGTTATCTAAGTCATACATGATAACCAAAATATACTACCAATTAACAACGCAACGCGGAAGTAGTCTATAAGTGATCAAACCTGACGTTGAAACAATCCTGTAAATCATCTACGATTGATCCACATAAGGATCTTTAAAAATTCAGAAATGTTTAACAGAGTAGAACAAGATCTTTTAATGTATTTTCCGAACGGAGAATACATATTTGGTGACAAAGCCTATCCAGCGCTTCATTGGTGTGTTCCGCCTTACATAAATAATAGCAGAATACCACTCACCGCCCTTCAACAAAGGTTTAATGGTCTTCATACTTCAATTTGGCAGGTTATTGAGAGAAACTTTGCACTGCTATTCGGTAGATTTCGGCGTTTGAGGTACTTTTGTGTTAATTATATTTTTATACATTTATATATATATATATTTATTTTAAAGGTATATTGATATGAATAGAACTGATTGGATTCCGGCTACAATATTGGCATGTTGTGTATTACATAATGTATGTGTCATCGGAAAGGATGACAACAGGAAGAATATATCGCTGAGGGTGAAGAAACTCGTCAGAGGAACATTATATCTAACATTGGTGTGATAACTTCTGGCGATGATGTAGAGACTGAATCAGTCATGTAAGAAAATTCAGGCACCACAAAAAGAGATACTTTGTGGCAGCAAATATGTGAACAGTAGTATCTAAAAATTTAAAATATTTTGTAATTTAAAATCGCTTTAAAACTATTTTTCAACTATTTTCATAGGTTTAAATTTGAATTAAATAAAAAAAAATTAAACAATATTTACTATTAATATTTTTCTTTCGTTTTTTTTCTTCATAAAATAATAAAAGAGACTTGGTAGTATTATAGTTGTTATAACAGTTGATGATTCATACAAAGAGCATTGTCACCATCTCCTTGAGACGAAAATAAAGGTGGACGAATTTTGGGAGAAAAATATGTGAAACAAATTTAGTCATTCACAAATATTCAATGCAAAAATAAATAAAAAAAAATTATATCAAAACTTTTGAAAATGATAGGAAGACAGGAGGAGCGGCTCAACCACCTAGTAAGTATATTACATATTAAAAAAGTTTTTATTTATTTTACTAACAAAATATTATCAATAAAGACAAAACAAATCTTTTATATAATAACATTATTAATATTTATTTAATTTTGCAAATAGTTTTTGCATATTATTTTCATAAATCTGCATACGTTTTTTACGATCTTCTGCTGCTTGTTTTCTTTGTTCTAGTTCTTGTTTTTTAACTTCTAAAGTTTCTTGTTTAATCATCAATTCGGCATCGAATTTTCGTGACTGCGTAGAAAGATTTCCGGAACCGTCAAGTGTTCATCAAATAAGACAATTCATAGGTTTGGCCTCATATTTCAGAAAGTTCGTCCTAAAATTTTCATTGCTTGCCGAACCACTGACACGATTAACTCGAAAGAACGTGACGTTTAATTGGACGGAAGAGCAACAGAGAGCATTTCAAAAATTGAAAAATCAGTTATGTCAACGCGATGTTTTAGTTCTGTTTGATTACAACAAGACTCATGAAATTCATACCGACGCCAGTATATTGGGACTCAGTGGTGTTCTGTTACAATTAGAAGGTGATGTAGCATTTCATGCGGTAAGTTATTACAGTCGTCAAACATCTGAAACTGAAAAGAAATTCCATAGTTTCGAACTAGAGGCCTTAGCCGTAGTCGAATCTCTAGATCGCTTTCGGTGTTTTATACTAGGAAAACACTTCACCGTTGTAACTGATTGCGGATCTCTACGAACAGAATCGACAAAGCGCGATATAGTTCCTCGTATAGGAAGGTGGTGGTTGAGAACACAAGAATACGATTTTGAAATACGGCATCGCAGCGGAACACAAATGATGCACGTCGACGCCTTGAGCCGAAACACCGTTGATCCGTCGAATGCTTTAGAGCTAGCGACACATTAGATGTAATGAGGATTGAAAGTATTGATATAGACTGGATACGAATCTTACAAGACGATGACGCCGAGGTTACAGATATTAAAGAAAATTTAAACGATCCTGGAACTAAAGATTACGTGATAGAAGAAGACAGATTGTATAGAAAAGTGGAAAATCAATCATTGTTTTTTGTACCGAAAGGAATTCGAGGTAGAGTGATTCATGCGTGTCATGATAGTATGGGTCACTACGGGTTAGATAAGACTCTATTCGCACTTCGTCAGGTTTACTGGTGGCCGGGAATGCGATATTTTGTAAAGAAGTATATAGATACTTGCGTTGAGTGTCTTTACCATAAAGAAAACCGCGGCTCGAATCGAATCTCGTTACACCCGATTGAAAAGGTACCCGTGCCATGTCATACTTGGCATTTAAATCACTGTTAACACTGGACATTTGTTTTACCTGCAAATTCAAAATCAAAGATATTAATTTATTCAAAACATAGAAGTTGTCTGCGATCCTTCGTGGACATATTCGTAATATAAAATAAAGAAATTTATAATCAGTGTAGCATTTTGTGTGTAGTTTTTTTTGCTTTTTTCGGTCATGTGCATAATGAATATGTTTTATGCCTGTATGGCCGCCATGTTGGACATGAAGAAAATTTTGCTGCTGTTAATGAATATATAATCTATTGCCACGTTTAGTGATTGGAATTTTTACCATAAGCCCTAGTTAGGCGAAATGTCATCACAACATAATTCTTTTTCAATTCACTAATTCATTGTTTTGCCGTTTTAGGCAAAGAATCACTATCTTGATTTCAAATATTAGCTGATACACTGGTTCATCAAACTTACAGCAGTCATTACCAAGCTATTAGCATTATTTTGTCATCGCACCTCTTTGTTAGGCGTAATTTATATTGGAGCGCCATATTGAGGTGCAATTTATATTGAATCATCATGTTACAGTGAAATATTATCTACAAACAGAACCATCATTCAAGTTCGTCATCGGTAAACCAAGCTATTAGCATTATTTTGTCATCGCACGTCTTACGCCTAACACACGTAATGTACATTGAAGCGACATATTAAGGTGCAATTTATATTGAATCACCATTTTATATTGAAATATTAGCTACAAAATATTGAACCATCATTCAAGTTCGTTGTCGCATTCACATCCAAGAATTTTGGAGCATTCATTAAAAATCACAATGTTGTTCATGTTCTAAATTCAACGTCGACTCCAAGAGCAAATGGGCTAGTGGAACGGTATAATCGAACGCTTCCCCACTCATTAAGAATAATTTCCGATAACAAACAAGAGAAATGGGAAGACAACTTACAGAATATTCAGTGGGCTATGAATAGTATGCCAAATTCAGTAACCCAGTTTACACTGCAAGAGTTACTTTCTGGGTTTAAACCAAAATCGATATCCGCCGATAAATTAACCTCAACACTGCTTAATAACTCCGTAAATGAAAAATAATTCAACCTACAGCACCGAGATAATCAACGAAAAGAAGCATCCGGAAGAATAAAGAAAAATCAACAGCGTTAAAAGGAAAAATTCGAGAAAAAATTTAGACCTCCTAGGAAATACCATGTAGGCGATAAGGTTGTTATTTTTCGAGATCCGCCGGCAACAGGTGAAAGCAAAAAGTTGAATCGGAAATTCAGAGTTCCATACGTGGTAAAAGATGTGTTATTTGGAGAAAGATATCGAGTAGAAGATACAACTAATAGTGATGGTAGACATCGGTACCAAGGGGTTGTTCCATCCGATCATTTGAGACTGGTGGTAGCGCCAGAGGAGGATTGTTACAGTTCAGAGGATGACAAGGAAGAGGAGAATTGAGGACAATCCATCGTTTCAGGAAGGCCAAGTATAAGGCAACAAAATATTAAGGATGCCATCTGTTATCCATATCGAATCATTGTTGATTCGATAAATATATTTTAGTTTTCGTAGCGTTGGTATTATAAATATTATAATGGCACTTGTTTTTTCTTTCTTTAATTTCCGCCATATAATTTTTTTTGTAAGAAAGCTCCGTGAATAAAAGAAGTAATATAAAGTCCTGATTAAATCACCGCTGTTTTATTTTTATCTAAGTTTACATCATGTTTATTTACGTAAGTTTACAGTACGTAAAATATAAATACGATTTATAGAGAAATTCGACTAATAGAAGTTCGAGTTATGGAAGTTTGACTGTGTGCTATCCTGGGCCAAAGAAAATAAACTAAAAGGTATGATTGTTAAAATTTCTATTTTGGTTTTTTCTGCGCATGACGTACTATGTGACGTTGAAGTTGAATAATTTTTGTTTCAAAGAAGTTGTTACTGTCATTGATTTAATTTACTTAACGGGATTTATTACCATTAGATAAAATGGTATGGAACGAGGATCATTATTATTGACATTTGGCATATCTGATAGCTCATCAATTAGTGATAATGCCAAATGTTGGTTCATTCGAAAATGTTTTTGGAAGCTATAAAATATTTAGAAGTTAATTATATTATAAACATTTTCTTGTTTTAGAATAGACTTACTTTGCGGTGCTTTGTTATGCCGCAGTTCAGCGTGAGTTGGGACCAGTGGTATTTGTAAGAGAGTCTACACCCTACTCCAGAACGAGTTCAGGTTCTGTACTGGTGAATTGGAGATAATATATGTTTTGGTAGTGAGGTTTTAATATAACCAGCGAGCAGTAAAAAATACATTCCCTTCAAACCGCCACACTGTTCTATCTTACTCTCTTATAATATGACTACTTGGTATTCCTAATATCAACATCCGCAAATAAACATAACAACAAACATAATACAACGACAATACATTGCATTGTTCATTATCCATACAATTAATAACAGTATACAGAACCTATTAATCGCGCTCCTATAGTAGCACGGTTGTATTGTTACACGTTCAATTTCTTTTGTGTTTACTTTGTTGAAAGCAAACATAAGGAAAATCTAAATTATTGCTAATATTCTCTGATACGATCTGATTTAACCTTGTTCATCTAAAATGTTAACGATTTATTGTATTTCATAAGCTATTGTCATTTAATTTTCTTTATAAATTTAATAACTGAAACAAAAACAAACCCAAATTATGTATGGTTCATTGTTTCTATTTATGATTGATGATGGTAAAATGTTGAAACAGCATGTCGATCCTAAACGAGTTTTTTGTATTAAAACGATAGAATTCCTTTGTTTTGGAAAGAGAAATAACAAGAAATAAATATACGAATGTTTTTTTTTTTGAATAATCATCTCCTTCACTCCTTTTCGTTTAAAACTATTTATACAATGCGTTTGCATAATTCAGGTTGGAGTATGATTTTGAATATCATAAGTTTAAATTTTGGTTTCTTTAGAAAAAAAAGTTCACGTGGAAATTATAACAAGAAAATTAATAGAAATTATATTTGTTAATTCGTTTATTTCTGATTAAATAGAAAAATCCAATTTTTCTTTCTAAAGTACGCGTGTAAGATCGATTTATAATTTAACATCGAGTACGTGAAGTTATATTACGGTGTGAAATGATATTGATGTTTTGTGGAAAATGTATTCAAAATCTATCTAAAAATAAAATTTACGTTCAATTGAATTATGTGAACAAATAAAAATAGTTCCTTGTGGTAATACAAAAAATATATAATAATAAAAGGAACAAAAGGAAAATGTATAAAAAAGCCATTTTTGGGCATTCATGTCATAGTGTGAGTCCGTTAAAAAGAATTTAAGTTTGATAAAACATAGTTTACATTTATATTAGTTCTAAAACGATTAGTGTGCTAGAAATAAATCAATTGTGTTTTATATTTCTTCGAGTTTTTGTTATGAACCAAAGAAAAAAAAAATTACAAAATATATATATACGTGGAAATTAAAAATAAATTATAAAAAAAAATCATTCAAGTTTCGTAATTATTGTTCCACGCTTAAAAATCGAATATTACAGGGTGTCCGTTAGTAAATGTGCTGGAAGATTTTGGTATTTTCTTTCTTACTTGATTACAAAATCAACTGCTATAACCAAACAAGAGACAATATATGCTGTGAGGATTAACTAGTACAACACTGGGTGAGTCAAAAGCTATTACATATATAACATTGCGACAAAAATTTTGTTCCAACGTGATTGCCGATTGTGAAGCCAAACTACATGATTTATGATATTACAAGACACGAGAATTCATCATAACATTTTATTATAAACTTGGCATAATGGCAAGAAATACGCACAACTAATTTTAAAATTGATAATGACATACAACGCCAGGGTCTCTAATCTACAAGATTAAGTTAATTTGTGCTTATGTACCTTTTTGTACCTATTCATTAGTATATTCATACGACAGAATTTGTGTTTCATTTTTGATTATTTAAACGACACTTTTAATATGAACTATTAAACTAACCTATATAGAGATTTTTTTTAGGCTGAGACCATAGAGGATTACTTTTGTAAATATCTCGGGGTATAACTGTACATTAGTACAGTTATTACAGCTTATATGGAAAATATTTTCCCTATTTCGTAGTTGCTTGTACAAAATAGCTTGACCGCACCAATGCTCATAGTCCACCTCCACATGGGTATTTAATGAATCCATTATACTATAAACAACAAAACATAGAGTAATTAAACAATGCAATATTAAACACTTTTAAAAAAGAAAAACTTACACGTAAATTAATTTATATTGATTTTTATATAGTTTTTATATTTTAACCTCACTTATAAACTCACGTAAACAAAGAAAACTGATGAAAAAATTGCTATAATACGCCCCTTTTTGATCTCAGATCAATTTTTTTGACAAAAAAAGTGATCTTTTTCTGCCCTAAAAATATTTTTCTGAATCTAGATTTTTTGGTAGATCAGGTTTCGATATGGGTAATTCTTTTAAAAACCGAACGGATTTTGATGAAAATTCATTGACACCTCTTCGATTTGGCTGAAACTTTTTTTGCGGATTCTATGTCGAAAAAAAAGATATACGTGTTCGAGGATTTTTTTTTTTTTTTTTTGAAAATAGAGCTGTTCTAAATTTTGTGAATTTTGTGATTTTTGGCTTGAAGACTTATTTTCAAAAATTCGTAGTTCCGAATCTATAAGAGCTACAAAATTTTCACCGACCACTTTTTTGTAGCTGAAAAATTGAACTTTGAGGAAAAAATATTTTTTATAAAAAATAGTAACAAATTCATATTATTATAAACAATTTAATTGTTTAAATCGATTTTTAACAATTGCCCCCAAAACGAATCCAGTTCTTAGTATTTTCATTGTATTCTCCGTCAAATTTTACGTCAAAAACACGTTTTTAAAATATGGTACCTTTTCAATTATTCTTAAAATATTAATTTATGTATCGCGTAACCACCCAAAAAACTTGCTACAAAAATCAAATCTGTAACTTGTTTTCGTTTTTTTTTCTTTTCGTTTTTTTTTTAAATATTGGTTAAAGTTAAAGTTTATAGTAATAGAATTCATTATTTATTACTCTCTACTTCGTTTCGTGTGTCATGCTCCAATTTCTATCCAGCATGACGTCACCTAGATTCTTTTGTCATAAAGACCATTTCTTTTCAAATAAATCATAAGCTCTTATCATAAAACAATCCTAAAATTTCAATCCCATTCAACAAATTCGATCCCATAAACTATTTTTGCGAGCGAGTCTTCAGAGAATAAATGATCCTATTCGAACACCACGAGAACTATTTAATTGGGCGACAGAATCATTGCCAAACATTACTTGTCGCTATTCTACAAATGATGATTACGAAGAAGAAAAAAAATTATTATCAGAACGATTTACAAAAGCGAAATCGATAAAGGGAACTCAAAAATATCATTGGATGATTCCAATATCTTTTCAAGAATTAGAAGCTAAGATATTTTCTTTGCATGAAAAAAAATTTTTGTGAAAATTTTCAATTAAAAAATATTATTATTAATCTGTCAAGGAGAGTGTTCATTTTTGATTTTACTATACAAATGTGGTTATTCTAATAAAGTACATATAAGTAATGTTAAGAATTATTACTTTATTTTTCATTACTTGATTTTTTTATTTTTATTATTTGTCAAAGTTTGTCATGGCAGTGGTGGCTAATACAACAGACAGGTTGAAATTACGTGCTGCACTGGATGGATTTTTTTTTCCAAACGCTTGATAATAATTTTTTGTTTCAATCAAGATTTGTTTTCTAACAAGTCAGGAGATTCGGTTTGAAAACGAATAACCCATAAATTTTTATTTATGCAAATTTTCAATAAATAATTGTTACAAAGATGATTTGTAACATTTTTTGCAAATTAAATTAAAATTTTGAGGTTATGTCAAAAACTAGTTTAGACAAAAGTTGTAGACCTTTTAATTATCTACAACTTTCACATTAAACTTTTTTGATACAAGTTACAGATTTGATTTTATTAGCAAAATCCGTTTTTTGGGTCGTTACGCGCTACATAAATTGATATTTTAAGAATAATTGAAAAGGTACCATATTTTAAAAACATGTTTTTGACGTAAAATTTGACGGAGAATACAATGAAAATACTAAGAACTGGATTCGTTTTGGGGGCAATTGTTAAAAATCGATTTAAACAATTAAATTGTTTATAATAATATGAATTTATTAATATTTTTTCAGCTACAAAAAAGTGGTCGGTGAAAATTTTGTAGCTCTTATAGATTCGGAACTACGAATTTTTGAAAATAAGTCTTCAAGCCAAAAATCACAAAATTCACGAAATTTAGAACAGCTCTAGTTTCAAAAAAAAAAAAAAAAATCCTCGAACTCGTATATCTTTTTTTTCGACATAGAATCCGCAAAAAAAATTTCAGCCAAATCAAAAATGGGTCGGTCAGAAAGGTGTTCGGTTTGTAAAAGAATTACCCATCTACAATAAAATAACACAAATACATTTACAAATCTGTCAAAATTTGTAAACAAATTAAACGCCATTTATTTATATAAAGTGAAACTTTATCAAAGTTAAAAATTCTAAATTTATCATATTATTAATATCAATAAAATATTTAATTTTATATTAGTGATCCGTGATTGAAAGTGGAAATCAGTGAAATTATTAAAACATTTATTTGTTAATCTAATCAGTGAAATTATTAAAACATTTTTTTGTTTAATACAAACAGTTGTGACTTACTTTAATTATATTTTAAATTAAAAACATAATTCAAATTGTAAGTATTAAACATTAATTGTATTTTAACTTTAATGTAAAATTAATTGAGTATTATTACAATTATAGCGTTATTTACAAAATGAATAATATTTTTCAAATGAGCAGCGTAATTTTTGATACTATATTCAATTCATCACCATTAAGTGATTATGATGATGATGATGATAATGATATGATCTTTGAATTCACAGAACTTGAGCGTAAGCAGAAAAGGCGGGTAAAATTCTTCATTCAAAAAATCGTAAGACAATATTCGTCTGAAGAAGTAAATATTCACATTTAAAACTTGATTTTTTATAAATGTTTTAATCATTTTATTTATTTGTTTATTTAATAGTTTTCACGTAACTTTAGATTAAAAAGGGATGTAGCTTATAAAATTATAAATATATTTGAAAATTCGGTACACTTCAAAAAAGGTGTATCTGGGCGAAAGACTGTGTCAGCAAAAGCACAGTGTTTGAGCTTCTTATGGTAATATTCATATTATTATTTAAATTATAATTTAAATAATTTATTATTAATCCAACTAAATTAAATTAACTAAACAAGTGAAACGTTCCTCAGGTTTGCCGGAAATAAGGAAACCTACAGAGAAGTAGCCAACTTATTCGATATGACCCAGTCGGTTTTCTATAGAATAATTACATGTATGTTGAAGTTTTTTGCTGATTTAGCACCAAAACTCATCAATTTTCCAGAAACTGATGATCCGAATTTGAACAGGTAAAATGAAATATTTCAATACTAATATATAACTTATCTTTTTTTTTTTTTTTTTAATAAAATGTGATGTGTAGTAGGCATTACAATATGTGTCACAACAACACATAAAAACCTTTTAAGACCAAGGTCCCACAACAACATGCGTTCTAAGGATGTTAATGGACGCAAATCTGTTTTTTTTTTAATATGTTTTGGTTAAATAATGGATAACTAAACCATAAATCCTATCACATATAAAATATGACATAGGCCAATATTTCGTGATAGGATAGGGAAAATAAAAATAAAATAAGAGATAAAAAGCAAATTTGTTTTAAAAATTTGCAGGAACAAAACTAAAATTGGTTTGCCAATAGTCCAGCTAATGGCATAATCCTTGATTATGGGACGCAGTATATTTTTCAATGATTTAAGCTCAGATGTATAGTTATATGAAGGCTCGTTTCTTCGAGCAAGCTACAGCGTTCCAGCATCAAGGAATATTCATTAGCTAAGATTGAGAGTGCTACCGTTGACTGAATACAGTTCATCCGCCAGCACCCCTAAGGTATCACCTTGGCTAGTGATATCTCACTGCTATTGCCAGTGGTATGTGATATCTCACGTTAACTCATATGCCAATAGCAGGGACTGGAGTACGCGGGGTTGTCGCACCCGTGGATCAAAAAATAGAAAAGAAATTATCAAATTAATAAAAACTGATCCCTCCATGCGTATGAAATTTGCGTATGAAATTCTTGTCCAGATATATATTTTGTTTCCTTGCCTTTGAAATTTATACATGGTGTCCACTATCATTTAAAATGCTGTCCACTATCACGTTAAATTTTAATTAAATTTTTGGGAAAATTTTAGGTAGCTGGATTTCCAGATGTGCTTGGATGCATAGACGGATGCTATGTATATATTCGTAAACCAGCACACAAAGTACGATCAACTTATGTTAATCGACATAGGTTGATTTCCATTACATTACATGGTGTGTGTGATGCCAATAAAAAATTCTTGGACGTTTCAGTGGGTTATTCCAGCAAAATCCACGATTCGAGAATTTTCAAATTATCATCAATTTCAAAGAGGCTTCCTGGTATTTGTGGTGACAAATACCACATTTTAGGAGATGCCGCATATCACCTGACAGAATTTCTCATTACCCCATATAATGATTATGGAAATTTAGATGAGGAAAAAATTAAATTCAATAAAATCCATTGCCAAACCAGAGTAAAAATAGAAAACTGCTTTGGGTTATTGAAACAAAGATTCAGACAGCTTATTCGACTTGATTTCAAAACAGTTGAAAGAATGGCTGGTTTTGTTCTAGCATGCTGCGTGCTTCATAATTTATGCATAGAAAATGATGATTTGTGGGTCGTCGATGATATAGAACCAGAAATCGAAAGAAGCCGGGGTTCTACCGTGAATCTGAATCAATGCGGAATCTCAGAAGCTGTTTTAAGACATCGTGGAGAGTTAAAAAGAATAAATTTAACTGGGAAACTGTTAGTTTTTAGAATACCGAATAGTTTGTTTTAAATTTTGATATACAGATCATTTATACGTCCCTGTATGGAATATTGTTTTCACATATTGGTTGAAGCATATATAAGTAGTTTGAATCAGGGTTGTTCCATTATGCTTAATCTAAACTAGATTACGTTTTTTTTTTTTTTATTGGAAGTTAGGCATGTTTAGTGTTAATATAATTAATTATACATTAACGTCTCTGAATATCCGAAGATACCATGCCAACTAGGGATTATAATCAATTGAGAATTAAGTTTCTTTTAGAAATTTATGAACGCCGACTTTGAACTTTTGCGGGTTAAAGTTATCAGGGAAAACCCACGAAGGTAATGAATTCCAGAGATGGGAGACTCTGTTGAAAAAGTCGCGCTGGAAGGCTACAGTTCTACATCTAATTATTTGAACCGTAAAAGGATGGGCCGCTACCGATGCTCTGGTATGACGCGATAGGTTTGCAGACTTAGGTAAAATCGATTTGATCTCTTCAGAAACCCGTTCATCCATGAAGTATTTGTAGAAAATCGTCAAATCAGCAACATTTCTTCTATGCTGCAAGGAATCAAGGTCATTAGTAAGATTTGAGTTACCAATCAATTTAACTGCTCTCCGCTGTACAGAATCAAGACACTTCAAACTACATAAGTATGCTCCACCCCATATGTGAGAACAATATTCCATACAGGGACGTATAAAAGATTTGTTTATTAAAAGAAGCTGTTCGCTACTGAAAAACTTACGACATCGTCCCAAAAACCCCAATTTTTGAACAGCGCTTTTTGCTAGGGTAAAAATATGAGAATTCCATTTCATATTATTTTCAACCTCAATATGAAATGGAATTCTCATATTTTTACCCTAGCAAAAAGCGCTGTTCAAAAATTGGGGTTTTTGGGACGATGTCGTAATACGATGTCATATTACGTTATATGTAATTTATGTCATGGGTGGGTTTTCTGCATAGGATCTTGATGAAACTTTGGCAAATGATACAGGTTCACTTGAAAATAGAAGATCTGGATTCATTTCAAATTTGGACAAAATGGCGGGGGGTTTCCCGAACACCTCTAAGTTTAAATCTTGAATAACTTCTGATCCCGAGCTATGATCTTATTGAAACTTAGTATATAACGTTTTAGTACTATTTCCAAAATTTCTGCATACCAACTTCCGGTTTATCACTTCCGGTTAAAAAGTTTTTTTTTCAAGTGTTTATCCCTACTGTAGCCTACAATTACCGATCGATTTTCATGAAACGTTGCGAAAAGCTTTTAAATAACATGAGAAAGATTTTATCAGCTTTTGGAGCACATTGGATAAAGGGTTGGGGGGTCCACCACAACAGGTGGTTTTTCCACAAAGTTTTTATGTTTGTTGGGAGCATAAAACATTCATTCGTGAATGAATTTTGATGACACTTTGGAAAATGACACAAACATGTATGACAAAGAACTGATTAGTTTTTGAGCGATAGTGAACAAAGTGGTGGGGGGTCCCTGGAGTACCTGTTTTTTTGAAAGCTCTATAACTTCTGTACCTGATAAGCGAATTGGATGAAACTTGGTACATGAGTATGTAGTGCGGTTTAAAATAGTTCTGCATCCCAACTTCCGGTTTTTCACTTCCGGTAAAACAATTTTTTTTGTACTTTTTTGAAGTTTTTTCAGTGTCTTTATGCACACTACAGCCTACAATAATGAAGTGATTATGATGAAACTTATGGAATAGGGTTCCAATTAGTGTGAAAAGATAATTATCATGTTTTAGGACACATTGATCAAAGTGCCCCCACCACTACCATACAACCATAGCACACAGCATTCGTTCGTGAACGAATTTTGATGACACTTTGGAAAAAGATGCAAACATGTATGGCAAAGAACTGATTAGTTTTTGAGCGATAGTGAACAAAGTGGTGAGGGGTCCCTGGAGCACCTGTTTTTTTGAAAGCTCTATAACTTCTGTACCTGATAAGCGAATTGGATGAAACTTGGTACATGAGTATGTAGTACGGTTTAAAATAGTTCTGCATCCCAACTTCCGGTTTTTCACTTCCGGTAAAAAATTTTTTTTGTACTTTTTTGAAGTTTTTTCAGTGTCTTTATGCACACTACAGCCTACAATAATGAAGTGATTATGATGAAACTTATGGAATAGGGTTCCAATTAATGTAAAAAGATAATTATCATCTTTTGGGACACATTGATCAAAGTGGCGGGGGGTCTACCATACAACTGCTGACTTTTCACACTTTGTTTTTAAAGTTTGTTGGGAGCATACAGACTTCATTCATTAATCAATTCTGATGACACTTTGGGAAAAGATGGAAACTTAAATGATAAGGAACTGATTAGTTTTTGGACAATATTGGGATAAGTGGTACGGGGTCTCACGAACACCTATTTACTGTGTCATCATTTTTTCAATGTTTGTTGGGAGCACACAGCATTCGTTCATGAACCAATTTTGATGACACTTTGGAAAAAAATGCAAACATGTATGGCAAAGAACTGATTAGTTTTTGAGCGATAGTGAACAAAGTGGTGGGGGGTGTCCCATACACCTGTTTTTTTTAAAGCTCAATAACATCTGTACCTGATAATCGAATTGGATGAAACTTTGTACATAAGTATTTAGTATGATTTACAAAAAATTCTGCATCCCAACTTCCGGTTTTTTACTTCCGGTAAAAAAAAATTTTTTTTAATTGTTGGCAGTTTTTTCAGTATCTTTATGCATACTACAGCCTACAATAATGAAGTGATTGATAAAACTTATGGAAAGGTTTCAATTAGTGTAAGAAGAAAATTATCATCTTTTGAGACACATTGATCAAAGTGGCGGGGGATCTACCATACAACTGCTGACTTTTCACACTTGGTTTTTAAAGTTTGTTGGGAGCATACAGATTTTATTCATTAATCAATTTTAATGGCACTTTGAAAAAAGATAAAGACTTTATTGACAAAGAATTGACTAGTTTTTGGACAATATTGGGATAAGTGGTGGGGTCCTCCCGAACACCTGTTTATTGTTTCAATGTTTGTTGGAAGCATAAAACATTCGTTCGTTAAGTAATTTTGATTACACTTTGCAAAAAGATACAAATATGTATGGCAAGGAACTGATTAGTTTTTTTTAGCGATAGTGAACAAAGTGGTAGGGGGTCCTCCAAGCACCTGTTATTTTGGAAGCTCAATAACTTCTGTACCTGATAATCGAGTTGGATGAAATTTGGTTCATACACATTTAGTACGGTTTACAACAGTTCTACATCCTAACTTCCGCTTTGTCTCTTCCGATAAAATTTTTTTTACTTTTTCTCGTACAACAGAATTTATGTTTGTTGGGATACTACTGCCTGCTTTAATATTTTTATTATTAGAACTACGAAGTCCATAATATTGGTTAGCTTTTAATTAAAGTATTTTATGGATATTAGCTCATTATATATCCAGAACACTATGTTTCCAGAGCTGTGGTGAAGTCAGCCTATGCATCAGCGTCGCAATATTTTTTTTCTCATATAACTTTCCATAGTCTTTTTATGGAGTAATTAGAAATTCTCTTAGTGGATATGCGGCATCTCCTAAAATGTTGTATTTGTCACCACAAATACCTGGAAGTCTCTTTGATATGCATAATAATTTGAAAATTCTCGAATGGTGGATTTCGCTGGAATAACCCACTGTAACGTTTCCAAAATTTTTTATTGGCATCACACATACCCTGTAATGTTATTAATCCCAACCCAACCCGTGTACTGGCTTTCGAATATAAACATAGCATTCCGTCTATGCAGCCAAGTACATCTGGAAAACAAAAAAACCAATTTGTTATATTTTACTGATTTGACCGCACTCCAAAACCAAAATTAAAATATAATTAATTTATAAATATAATTAAAATTGTTGTTTTTCATCATAAACTTTAGATATAAAAATGTGGTTATTCAAGTTAATTTAAATAATAATTTTAATTCGAAATAATTATTTATTACACTAAAAAAAGATTAAAGAAAATTGTACTAACGCTGTTTATTAAATTTTTATACCAAATTATTAATGAAATCTATAAATTCTACACATATTATATTAACATATCTACTTATATTCTATTAACATATTGTAGTTGTTATCGTATTTTCATACGATTTAACAAAATTTTTAAAACAAAGCAACCATGAACAAATAGAAAATGAATTTATTATGTTATGTTGTCAATTTCTAATTTAATAATTTCTAATAAATATCGTTTATATATTTACTATCATAGAAAAAATTATATGTATTACTTACTGTTAGGATATAATAAATATGAAGAAACAAAATTCGTAAATCAAATAGAATTTCATGTTCAAATTCATGTTCAATATTCAAATTTTAAATAATACTCCTAAATGTACAATAGCTATTTATGTATTAAGGGCATAAAGTATGTCTTTTCCGCTTGAGAGTGAAATTGTTGCTCGAGGCGTTAGCCGAGAGAAACAATCATTCTAAAGCAAAAAAGATACTTTATGCCTGAATTGCATACACGATTATTTGTACGAGTAAGATTCTGTATTATGTGCATAAATAAAAATACATAATATTTACACAAAATAGTAAAATATTTTTTAGAAAATTATTTTATCAAAGTAGTTTTTCGAAATAATAGTAATACAATAACTTTAGGCATTGTTATTTCAATTTTAGGCATTGTTATTTCACTTTTAGCATTGTTATTTCAATAGGAAAAAAGGTCTGCTTTATGTACAATTTTTGAATCGCAAAAGTGAATTTTACGGTTTGCTCGTACAAAAATGTATTTTTGTACGAGTAAACCGTAAAATGCACTTTTACGATTCAAAAATTGTTCGTTAAGCAGGTCTTTTTTTCCTATTGAAATAACAATGCCAAAATTGAAATAACAATGCCTAAAATTGAAATAACAATGTCTAAAGTTATTATTATTTATTATTACTATTATTTCGAAAAACTATTTTGATAAAATAATTTCCTAAAAAAATGTTTTACTAGTTTGTTTAAATATATGTATTTATTATTGTTATTTATGCAAATAATACAGAATCTTACTCGTACAAAAAATCTTGTATGCAATTCGGGAATAAAGTATCTTTTTTGCTTTCGAGTGATTGTTTCTCTCGGCTAACGCTTCGAGCAACAATTTCACTCTCAATTGGAAGACATAATTTACGCCCTTAATACATAAATAGCTATTATGATTATAATTGTTAAATTTAAAGATTTGTAAAGTATAAAAACGAGAGTGCATTTATTCATAAAAATTTATACAATATATCCCTTATAAAAAACATGAAAAAAAATCGATAGAAAACTATTGAAAATGATAAGTTTTATATATTTTCTTTTCAAAAATATATTGGTGACTTTCCCTTTTGTGGAGGATAATAAATCATAAACAAAAGGCAAAAACCTATAATAGCGCTACAATATATTTTTCAAAAAATAAATATATATAACGTATCGTTTCCAATACTTTTCTATCGCTTTTTTCATTTCTTTTATAAGCGACATTTTCTGTAAATTTTTATTTTTACTCTCGTTTTCATACTTGCCAAATCAATATTATACTTTATAATATTATACTTACTAAACTAATTTTACCTATATTTAGGTTTCACAAGTTCAGAAATATATAAATTTATATTTTTAGATAGTTCTGTTATTATTACTGTTCGTCTGTTATATGCACCTAGTATTTCTTGCCGCAGCTCCGTATTTTTTACGGCTTGTTTTAAAAGTTTTTCATTTGTTGAAAGTGTTTTATTTTGAACTACCATTCTTTCAGAAACAGACGAACTAGAAGATGATGTTACTGGTATCGACGATGATGTTCCTGGTTTGGAATCGTTTTCCTTTCGAGACGATTCCACAATTATTGTTGGAAAAATAGAATCGTCTTGCGCAGCAATTTGTTCAAACTCATTTTCAAAATCTATTTGCTGAAACACGACCCCGCTGGTGTTATTATTGTCGTGTTTATTTTTTTTACGTTTTAGGATACACTTATAACGGCCTTCTACCTGAGCTGCTGTGAATTTTTGAGCATTTAATTGTTAATTCTGCAGCGATAAATTTCCACAGGTATTTTTTGGTCCTGAATTTTTTTAAAGGACCAACGTTACCAAAGTTTGCTACATACAACGACAACATACGCTTTGTTTGACCCTCGGTCCATTTCATGGGCGACGATGAATCCGATGATTTGTTCGAAATAGGGGAGTTATACTCTATTTCAAACAAATCATTGAATTCAACAACATTTTGTAATGCCGTTGGTTGTATTGCCGTTGTCGTTGCTTTTGTTGCAATTGGTTCTGTTGCTGCCGTTGGTTCTGTGAAATTTAAATTTGTATTAATTTTTTTTAAGTTTTATTTATTCATTAGCCAAATTTACCATTCTCATTTTCAACACTCATTTGTAAATTAAAATACCTTGCAGCTACGTCAAATTGAGCCCGCATTATCTCCATACCTATAAAAATCATTTTAATTCAAACAGTGTTACTTAATAAAAATAATACTTACTGCTCTTATGGCGTAGGAAAACGCAGTTGTTTTCTATCAAAACATAGCCATCTGCTCCATATACTAGTTCGTAATCTGACAAATTTATTATTTCATCCATTATTATTTTAAAAAAATGTAATAATGTTTGGCTAATATGAAAAATTTCTTTAACCATCACTTTTAAATACAGTTATTTATTCTTAGGTCTAGGATATACTTTTTAAAAACAAGTTTATAAAATTCGAAACGTTCTGAAGTTATAACAAAAGCTTTTAAGACCCAATAAGTAAATAGCTATGCATTTTAAATTGAATTATTAAAATATGATTGATATGGTTTTTAATAATTTTCAATTATATTTTCAAAAAATGAAAATCCTTAAATAAAATTAATATTAATAATGAATTATTACTGTAAAACGAAATATTTTTTGATTAATTTTATCTATTAATAGTATTTTTGTGAACCATTTTCTCCATTAAATGTTCATATATTAACCAAATAGAGTAAGTTATTTCTTGACGTCCTTACGTTGCAGATGAATTTTAATTGGGCTTTGGCTTTTTCAACTAATCATCTGAGGCTTTTTTAACTAATGTTGACGAACCTCAAGGATCAGCTTTATCGATTGCTATTGTTCATACAATTCAAATTTTTATCAATGAAAGCACAGTTCATGGGTCTTATGAAGCTTCATTACCATGTTCTTCGGCTTTGCCGAGTAGGTGGGCCACTCTAATTATCTTTAAAAGATAAATTAAAGAATGCTTACCAGCAACCATCATCGATAATTTACAATCTGGAAATCAGGACATATATCATAAGTATATAAAAGATATATCGTATTTATAATTTTATTCTGAATGTTGACCAAAAAAATTTAAAATAAAAATAATATCATGCTATTTTTTTTTTTTTTTTAATAAAATGTGTTGTGTAATAGGGTTTAGAATATGTGTCACAACAACACATAAATACCTTTTAAGACCTAGGTCTAGACCTGGGTCCCACAACAACTGGCGTTCTAAGGTGTAGATTAACGCTTTTTTAAACATCTGTGGGTTGAAGCCACCTGAGACTAAGTGTTCCGGCAAACTATTCCATTTGTACGCAGTTCGGACAAAGAAGTCTCTCTGCGATCTGCCAGTATGACAGCGCGGGATCTTTACCGTTTCACCGGTTGCGGCAGCCGATTGCCGAGTGGAACGGGGGTAAGAATAAGTTTGAGGCATGATGCCGCTGATTTCATCTGAGCACTGCTGATGGCGATATTTGTAAAAAACAACGAGGTCAGCAACAGTGCGACGATGCTGAGTTTTGACGAGTTTGAACTTTTGAAGTTTTGATGTCAAAGTTCGATCACCCACAATTCGTATAGCTCGTTTTTGAACAGAGTCCAAGAGGGCCAAGATGGAAACAGAGGCAGCACCCCAAGCTTGACAGCAGTACTCCATACAGGGACGAATATAGGACTTATAAACATGGAGCAATTGGTATGGAGTGAAAAATTTTTTGCATCTATTTAGGAGGCCGAGTTTTTTAGTCACGCTTTTTGCCATCGCCATTACATGATCGTTCCAGAGTAGGTCATTTGAAACTGTGACACCCAATAAACGAATGTTTTTACATTCACCTATTGGTTGATCACACATACTAAATAAAATATCTTTGGGGAACTCGGTCTTTAATCTGGAAACAATCAACAGCTGTGTTTTGGTAGAGTTGAAATTGACAAGGTTTTGGTCACCCCAGTCGGCGACTTTATTCAGGTCTTTGTTCACGTTTATGGCAGCGTCTCTCTGGGCAGGATTAATTCGTTCGTGCATTTTACCTTTTGAAGGAAGGGGCTCGAACGACTTGTGCAGAGTACTATCATCTGCAAAACTATTTATTGGGTTACTGGTGATTTTCAACAATTCGTTGATATAAATCAAAAATAGGGTTTGGGACAATACTGAGCCTTGGGGTACACCAGCGTTAATTAGTTTAGACTCAGAAGAAAACCCGTCTAAGGTTACCGAAATGTATCGGTTGGATAGAAAATTTTGAATCAGCTTCACAACATTGGGATGAAAACCGTACGCAACGAGCTTGTTGATTATGTTGGCATGCCCGACTCGATCGAATGCCTTGGAGATGTCTAAAGCGATAACGTATGTTTCACCACCTTTATCAAGTATGCTGTTCCAACAATGCGCTACATAGTTTAATAGATCGGTAGTTGATCTTTTGTTTCGAAAACCGTATTGGCTGTCGGATATTAAATGATTTTCTTCCAGAAATTTTGAAATATGGGTATTAATATAATGCTCATAGACTTTGGATAGGACCGATAGTAAAGCTATTGGCCTATAATTTGAGATATCGGATTTTGGTCCCTTTTTGGGGACGGGCTGGACATTTGCCAACTTCCAGCACGAGGGAAATATACCAGATTTGTAGGATTGGTAGAATATTTTAGTTAAAGTTGGTGCAAGTTCTTTGGAAAAGGTTTTTAAAATAATGGGTGGAATATTGTTCATTCCTGATGCTTTGTTGATGTTTAACTCCTTTAAAAGTTTAGCGACTATTTACAAATACATTTACTTATACAAAAAGAAGTTTAGTGATCTTTTTTTTTAAAATTTGAGATAAATATTATAATATAGGTAGGTAGTGTAATGCAAGCGCTCTAATTGTTTCCAGAGTTGATAACTTTAACAATTATTGTTGTCTATACAAGAAGTGCTGCAAATCTTCAAAAACAAAATAGATTTTTGTGACATTTTATATAACCGAAGTAGTTAAAAACAGATGTACTTTAGGAGCCCTTGATCCTGATATTGGTTTTTAATTTATTACCAATATTCCTCTGGCAGAAGGCATAATCCATATTTCTGGCATAATCCATATTTCGCAATTACATCTTCCTATTAAGCGACAAATTATATTATATCAAGCCATTGAAACAAAAGATGTTTCTTACCTATTCTCATTAACTTTAGACATCAGCAACAACAATTTCAATACTTCAGGAACATTTTCAAAAACATCAAAATGTTCAAAATGGATTCTAATGAACATATGAAATAAAACTGGTTAGTTTATAAGTAACCCGCTAAATCTTCATGTGTTAGAACATTGTTCTATCGTTAGTGATACATATAATATCATAAATAATTAAAGTTAATTTAATTTGTTTTTTAATATTATTTGCCTCCACTGATTAAACGCATCTATAATTAAAAATTTAAACATATAACTTCTAATAATAAATTTTTGTATGTTTTATACTTTTTGAGAAGCTAAATGAAGATTTAACACTGCACTTCGAATATCACCTTATGATCCAACGATTAAACTATCAATTACATCTTGACTGGTTCTATCTAATCTAACATAAACAAAAACATTCAATGACATTTCACAAACACAACTACAAAACTAGATCAAATTTTTTCGTATCCTTTTTGTGAAAAAAAATAACTTTTTTCTAATCTGAGAAAAAGAATGCGACATTAAGTTGTATGATACTATTTCAGGCAAACGTTTTTCATTCGGTTTTTTATTGCCGAATCAAGAAAAGACAAATTTTTCTTTTGTCCATTTCTTGTCCAACATTGAAAAAAAATGGACAAAACCGATCAGAATCGACCCCCTGGACCCCTTCTGGACAACTAATAGCTACCAAAGACTTCCCAAAAAAATAAAAAAAAACAAATTTATTTCCTCTTTTAATTTTAAATCATATGGAAAAAATTTTAGTAACGCCATCTATGTGTCATCCTACGGACTTATTGAATGACCTAGTATTTAATGTTTTTTTCTGTAATTTTTTTCTTTGTTGATTTGATAACCAATATGATTTGGTAGGTCAATCGTACTACCGTTGATGATAGTACAGTGGATTAAAGAAATTTTGGAAATTACAATTGGGACACAAGTCTTATACCAATGTTTATTCTTCTATTCACAAAATTGGTAAGACGATAGACTCGATTTTATTACAAGATTTGAACACTTAGGCTCGGCTTACAGGTTCAAACCATGTCAAAGTGGTCAAAAGAAGAGAAATCGTAGCTCTGCAATTATTTATGTTCTTCCTCTCTTTTTTTCTTTCTTTTTCTTTTTATATTACAGGGTTGGCCCTGTACAGGTTAAAGTGAAATTACTTGTCCGCCTTGGTTTAACTATCTGTATGATTGACTGGTGTGTCGTAATTTAGTAGTTAATATGAAGCCTTATTATTTTTAAACGCTGTTACGTACTCCTTGCTAAATCTTTCTGATAAAGAGAGTGAAACAGATAAAAAAAATTACTCCTGTACTGTGACAAAAAATCTTTTCCTTTATTGAGGCTTCTAATTCCAGAAATATTACATACCTGCTCCAACCTGCTCCAATTATTAAAACTATCCATTAATTTCGTGGTGTATGTTAGAGTTGATGGTTTAACAGAAAACCAAAACATATCTATATAGGACTCTGTTAATGCCAAGAAAAGTAAAAAGGTCAATCGGAGAGGATTATTACTGGCAATACATAAATGGGAGGAACTTTTTCAAGATACCCCAGATAATAAAAGTAATATGATTGACCCTGAATATCTTACAACCATCTGAATTTCCAAAGGAATGCATCAATACAAAAACATAACTAGTTCAATTCAAAAGTTTGTGTACATATTATTTAATTTGATATATGTTTAATTTGATATACGTTTCAATACATTGCGAATAGCGTGGCCAAAGTTAAGAGTTAAGCATCTTAAAGGAACCTTAGTTGACAACCTTAAAATATTACGTTAAATCGAAAAAAAACAAAAGAACAAATTAGATATAACAACAAAATAAAAACAAATTCTGAGTGACCGCCCATGAACGAACACTACCGATGAAACAAGGGTAAGGTTTATGGTTGCCATAAACAAAAATCAATCTCGCAGGGCATCTGTGGCACTTGAGCTCCAATCTGCTAGCTTAAGTACACTTGATCGTTAGATTTTGTTTCTTGCATCGCATTGAAAACGTCAAGCTTTTGGCGTTTGTATAAACAATTGTGCAATTTTGTTTTCTTTTTTTTCTTCCCGGTAAGTAATGAACATAGCAACTGATTTCCGAAGTTGAACCTCTCTGTTACTTCTCCACAGTACTTTTGTGTTTATACGATACGCAACACTTGAATAGTGTGTTAGCACTTTTTGCAGTACGCCTTGCGTCGTAATATTTTAATGGCTTACTCTCCATATGCTTACGACCTCACCAATTATGGCATTACGAGGATTTAATGCTACGCATATGATAGGAGTGAGCTGTGGTTCTTATAATTTTTCATTTTTTTTGTCATTGGAAGAATCAATTGCGACGTTCACTAAATTTTAGGCATTAATCATATCCTTCGTGATTCATCCTACTACAAAGCTTAACATCCTCAATGCAATCGGAACATTTATTGGGTGGTTGAAAACAAAACTAGACAGCTCAAAGTATGCCAGTTTACCCTACAGGAACGTTTCTGCCTATAAACACTGAAAATAAATAAAATTGAAGCAAACTAACAAAAATTCTAAGCCTGTTCGTTCATGCACGGTTCAATTTCAAGACCCCCTTTTCCCTTTTTGTTTCTTTTTTCTTTTGTTTTTTTTTCTTTTGTTTTTTCTTTCTTTTGTTTTCTGTTCTTTTGTATTTCTTTCTTTCTAATATTTTTTTTATTTTATTTTCTTTTCTTTTCCTTTCTTTAAGAAAGGAGAGTTTGACGCGAAAGTAATAGAATGAAATTGCCAACCAAAACAACCCAGAAAATCAACTAATAATTTATTCACAACAGTAACCTTCTTGATCAGAAAATCAGAACCAATTGAACCAGCTACTTAATTATGCACAGATACATCCTTAACATAGGGGAAGGTTGATTGAGGTTGAGCAACACAACTGAGGGATCACTAAATGACGAATATACGCAAGCAAATATTCACTAGAGGTTCTAGTCGTTGTTACTCGCACCCACGCCTGTCCATAAGAGTTTCATGCTCTACCGACTGAGCTAGCTGGGCTTTCAAACCAGGAATTAACCAGACAAAAAAGAAAGAAGAAGAAAATGTAATACATTCCAAAACTAACAAAAAAAATGAATAAATGTTGTTAAACAAAAAACATATATTAGTCATGCTGATCTGGGATTGAGTCAACTGATTTATCACAATATTGCGAATAAGGAGAAGGAAAATTGTTTGCAACAACCAAAAATCCGGTTCCGCAATATTAGGGGCGTATATCTTGTGAATGATATATGCCCGTCTTACCAGATTTCAAGTCCTGTAGTTCGTATGAAGAGTTTCTAATACTTTTAATGACCGGCTCTCGATAATTCGGATTCACCAGAACAGGAACAGAAGTCAAAGCTGCTTTTAACGAGTTAGTCATCGAGTAATACAATTATATTTTGAACATATCGTCTTGTGAGTCGTGTTGCGTCTTGCATTATTTAACCATCGAGCAGTATTTAGTTAACGAGCGATACAATTATATTTTGAACATATCGTCTTGTGAGGCGTGTTGCGTCTTGCATTATTTAATCATTGAGCAGTATTTAGTCATCAAGCAATTACAATTATACTTTGAAAACATTTCGTCCTGTGAAGCGTGCTGCATCATTTAATCATTGAACAGTATTTAGTCATCGAGCAATACAATCATAATTTTGAATATATCGTCTTATGAGGCGTGTTGCAGTAATTAGTCATTGAGCAATAGTTAGCCGTCGAGTAATACACTTATCTATACATTGGATGTTTGCCCTTACTATACAGTCCACTAGCTATTTGGTCCTTCGAGCCGGATTTGGAAATAGGTATTCAAGACTAGTATTAATTAATTTTAATATATTTTTAGTTTTTTCCGTTATATTGAACAATATTTATTTTGTATATATACTAGGGTGGCCCTTAAAAAAAAGTTTAAATTTTCTCTACGGTACCCTCCCATTTCGTGTCAATAGCCATAAAAAAATTATGTGTAAAATTTGGAATCAATCGTTCAACTCTAAGGCGTGCCTCCGGCCACTTAAAGTTGAAAGGTTTTGTTCTGGACCTTAAAAAAAAAATTTAATTTTTTGTACGACACCCTCCCATTTCGTGTCTATAGCCATAAAAAATTATGTGTAAAATTTGGAATTAATCGTTCAACTCTAAGGCATGCCCCCGGCCACTTAAAGTTGACCAGAACAAAACCTCTCAACTTTAAGTGGTCGGGGGACGCCTTAGAGTTGAACGATTGATTCCAAATTTTACACATAATTTTTTTATGGGTATTGAGACGAAATGGGAGGCTGTCGTACACAAAATTGAAATTTTTTTTTAAGGTCCAGAACAAAACCTTTCAACTTTAAGTGGCCGGAGGCACGCCTTAGAGTTAAACGATTGATTTCAAATTTTGAAAATAATTTTTTTATGGCTATTGACACAGAATGGGAGGGTGCCACAAACTGTACAGTGCAAAAAAAATTCTAGAGTAACCTAAGGGCCACCCTAATATATACATTGGATATTTTATATGTATATACTAGCGTTATTAATCGGAACTGTCAGTTTTGATCATTGTGAGTTAGAACACCATTATTTTCAGTGAAGGTCTTATGAATTGCGTGTCACAATAAAATTTGATCATTTACTGTTGGAAATAGGGTCAGTGAACGGTGTTGGCAACGGTGATTACACCATTCATGTGAAAATAGTCACTAGTCATTCCTTTGGTTTACCGTCGTTTCATGAAAGGTTTCACTTCTATTGTAGTTATAAATTCTCTTCGCCCGCCCTCGCAGATTCAAATCAAATCATAGATTGACGTCATTGTGAGCATAATAGTGTGACTTTTATTATCACCTCTGCTACAATTGTCTTTCTTGGTTATAATTTTGTTGGTATTTCTAACGTCCACATTCCACGTGTACCTGGTGATCACGTACAGCAATTGTCTTAGGGGTGGTCACCTTTGGTGTTCGTTGGTATTGTAAAGATGGCAGATCCAGATCGAAAGATTGAGTTGCTAAAGAAATAACGAGCAGCGTTTAAAGAGCAGATAACCAATTTTAAAACACAGTTGGGGTTGGAGTTGAGTCACTGTTGCATCGAATCCAGTCAATAAATGACAAATATGATGGGTTACAGTCTAAATTGGAAGTGCTTGATGATAACTTCATTGCAGATCGGGCCCATTTTGATAACGACTATCTGGCGTTTGAAACGATCTTGCGTGACAAAATTCATGACTTTAAAAAGGTGGACGATGTTCCAACTTTGGCATCATTCCACAACATATCACTTCAAGATCTGTCTTCGAATACGTCCCCTATCGTAGGAATGAGATTGCCAGAAATCACTTTGCCATCGTTTAACGGAATGGGAGCCGAGTGGCTTGCGTTCCGTGATGTTTTTGTGGATTTGATTCATTCGAAAGGTCTTGATCCAATTGTCAAATTTCTCTATCTCATTTCAAGTAATCGTACTGGTACAGTTTATTCTTACGTCGAGAGCCTTCCTGTTACAGCGGCAAATTATGAACTTGCCTGGGCAGCACTGCGGTAACATTATGATAATGAAGCATCCATTCAACGCTTACATACCTGTGAGCTCTATGACATTAGAACCCCCCACGAAAATTCACCAAAGGCATTACAATACTTTGTTGACAAAGCAGTTAAACATGTCAGTGCACTGAAGTTATTAAAGGTACGCGTTAACGAATGGGATCTATTGTTGGTTCACCACTTGACTCAACGATTGGACTTCAACGATGTTGACGATGGACAGATCTGCTTAAATTAAAAAAAAAGTTAACAATGTTATTCAATATGGTCGTACTTACCAATAGTTACCTCTGTCCTTCGCCAAAATAATCTCAGCGATAAAAGTTCCAGTCAATATTGTTATGACTGAATGTTTTTTCTGAAAACAAAAAAGCAATAGTTAATAATTATCAATTTATAAGTAATAAAATTTAACGTAACTTCAAAGGTTCCAAAATCACGAATGGAAGATCAATCACAACAGTCTGAAAAGAAAACAAAGTTAATCTTATTCAAATAACAATTCAAAATTAATTTTACCTTACCCAAAGTTTGTTTTCATTATGTATGTCATTTTGACATTTAGACTTACCATTCATCTATCGATAAAGCAGTCAACATCGAATAATTTAGTATTCAGTTATCGATATTGCAGTCAACTTCGAATTAATTCATGCATAAGATGTTAAATCAAGCAGTAATTTGGTCATCGAGCCGTATAGTTATATTCTGAACGTAGCGTCTTTTGAGGCGTGCTATGTATTGCATCAGTTAATCATCAAGCAGTAATTTAGTCATCGAGCAATCCAGTTATATTTTGAACATAGCGTCTTGTAAGGCGTGTTAATGTATTGCATTATTTAATCATCAAGCAGTATTTTAGTCATCGAGCAATACAGTGGTATTTTGAACATAGTGTTTTCAATTCGACAAATCACAATGTACATATATAAAATCGGACAAAGCACATTACTATAGAAAAGTTTATTATCCAACGTATATAAAGAAATATTGAAGGGATGAGGTACATTGCAATAGAGGAATGTCATCTTAAACGTGATCACACGATTTTTCTTTGTAAATCATTATATCTGTTACACATTTAAAATAAGAAAAAATGAAACAGGAATATTAGATCTTTTCTCTTACAATTGTTTTTCTATGAGAATGTTACAAAACCGTAACAAAAAATAGTTTTTCATTTTGTTAATACAACGACAGAAAGAGACAGCCTTTTGAAATGGTTTTGCAAACTATATTCAATGAAAATAGAAGCAACAACTACGAAAATTTTTTTCAAAACATTCTCAGAGCTATAAATGCGTTAAGAAAAGTGAAGGATTATGTGCGGCAAAAAGTACATAAGCCATTATTAAATGATGATTTTGATAAAAGGGGTGAAAAAGAAAGCACTGGTAACTTTTCTCTATAATTTTCATATATACCTATTATTCTATTTATTTTTAACATTTATATATCATGTATTTAAAATATATTATGAAATAAATTTTATATTTACAGAAAGAAATACTTCATCAATAAATTTTAGTCCTACTTCTTAATAAAGCAATGATTTTATATTATACATTTTTTTATATTAAACGTTGAAATATCGTCGAATGAAACGTCAAACATGTGTTGGTAAGTGTCAAACAGGAAGTTGGTATGCAGAAATATTGGAAACAGTGCTAAAACTTTATATACCAAGTTTTCATAAGATCATATGTCGGGATTAGAAGTTATTGAAGACTTAAACTTAGAGGTGTTCGGGAGACCCTCCGCCATTTTGTCCAAATTTAAAATGAATTCAGATCTTCCATTTTCAAGTGAACCTGGATCATTTGCCAAAGTTTCATCAAGATCCTATGCAGAAAAATCTTAACTATATTGCATTTTTATACTGATGTAAACGAGGAGCTGTCCTATAATCCCCCATCCGCCAATCAGCAGATCACTTTTTTTTCAATTGTTGTGGTGTAAACATGCATCATACAAATTTGGAAGCGGCATCAAATTACTTTTGGAATTCGTTGTTTTTACCAGTTTAAAACTCCCCCACAACCACACTCCCCACAAGTCTGACGGCTGACTCTTATTTTCTACATCACAAATAATTAATCTATCTATAAAAATTAAATTCAATCGGCATCAAATCACTAACCAAAATGCAACGCTGCCTCCCGATTATTTTAAGAGTTATTTTGGTTTAAAAATATATTTCAATAAAGCAATTTTTTTAACAATAAAAATATTTTATTTATTATAATTTTAACTTATCCTATTTTCGTATCAGTATTACGAGCAAGAGATACGTGGGTTAAAGTAGTATGTTTTAAGAAACCATATATAATAAATTCGTCGAAAAGGAAGACTTAGACAACGTTGGCGCGACATCGTCCAAGACCTATGTGATATAGGACGTCGAAACAGGGGTCAACTGTTCATGGATCGAGATGAATGGAAGCTTATTGCACAGACCGAAAAATCACTTGACAGATTATGTGTTTTATTTAGTTTACAAAAGTGGATTTGTTTTTTACTTTAATATTTTGTTTTTTTTTAGTGGGTGTTTTGATTATTTTTTTTTTAAATGTTTACAATAAAGCGTAGAGTCTTCTACAGACCTGAGATAGACCTGAGACCCATATATTTCAGGACACCAAAGTGAATAAGGGCAAGTATGCTGAGCTATATTATATTCTATACGTCTCCTGAACAAGGTCGCCATATATTGATCGTAGTCAGTTTGGAAGTGATGTGTGAAGTTCATCAATAGAGATGCTTGAAAATCAATTTACAATTTCGCGAAGAGAATGGATAAATTTTGTCTATATGTTAGTATACTGCCTGAAAACTGTCACAACGCTCTAATACAATTTTTTGCTCAACAATTAGGATTGTACAGAACGATGCTAGACTTCAGTTGCAAGCAATTTAGAAGTCGTCTTGAGATCAATTAAAAACAAACGTTAAGTTAAATTTTTGAAACCAATCTGATTTATTCCATTAATTTTTCATTCTTTTTTATACAAAATTTTGCTTCAACAAAATCTACATACAATTTTTTATATGCATAATAAAATTAATGCAAAACATACGCATAAAATTATTATGTCCTAAATTGTCTATTTGATGGAAAATCGAATCAAGACGCCGATAAAGTAAGAAATATGTGCGGGACCTCTTCCGATTTGTTTGAAACTTCGGCAATCGTTAGAATAACATATAACATGACCACCAATTGTGTGATGTCCAACATGTAGCGTGTGGAAAAATCTACAATCTAATACAGAACAATTTGAGTTCTGAGTAAAGGTGTTGGCAAAGGAGTTAGATCTTTGTAGTTACCCCTAACAGTAAAGACTAACTCCAGAGCAAAACATTTTTTCCCTTTTTCATCCGTAATGCTACAACATTGCATTTTTTTTCATTAGCATAACATTTGCTCAATAACATTTTTATTAACATGATCATGCAAATAACTTTTTTCTCACCCTCGGTTATGTCTTCATAAGATTGGTTTTTTTATATACATTTTCATTTTTTTCGTACATAAATATTTTATTATTATTTGTTTTACATAAGCGAAACAAAAAAGTTAAAAGTGTATGAGCTCTTTGTCATTTTATTGTATTGAAACAGAAAGGAAAAGCTTTAAATCCTAGATCCTTTCCAGTTCTTTTTTTTGTTATTGAGATACTTCGTTGTATGTGAACAAATGATATTTTCAACAAACTAAATGATGGTATGGTATTTAATAGAGGTTAACTCTTATTTTTGATTATATCTTACAATTAGGTGGAAAAAAGACGATGTGCGTTTGAAGAATCAATCTGTGGTTTTATATTGTTGTTTCTGTAAGTGTATTAATATCGAAAGCTACAAAACGAGAGGATGGTTATGCAATCAACTTTTTTCTGCCTCGTTTAGGTTAAGAAAATGCTATTTATAGTTGCATTTTTTTAAAATATCGTTCAGTTCGTGATTTATAATTTGCAAAATTTAAATAAAAATTTTGTTAACGAGTCGTAAAGTTATATTTAAAAGAAAAAAATTCGATTTCTACTTTTATAAAAGTCACGATTGATATTTTGTAAAATAAAATTAAATTCAAATATCGTGATCGGTGTTTTAGATTTCAGATGAAAATCTTATATTTTAGAATTGAACAATTGACTATTTCGAATATTTCTCTAAAAGTAGGAATACTCTTATATAAAGATTTTCGCTAATAATTTGCCAATTTGTTGCAACTCGGGCTTTATTTTTCTAGAAGGAAACAAGGCATAAAAGTTTTTATGTATGCTAAAAGTTAGTCAATAATATTAATATGTTTTTTTAGTGCATTACACTCAAAACTAATTAATAATACTGTTTGGATCTATTACATGTAAATGAATACAACTGTTCAACTTGTTTTGTTTGTAAAGAAGTTGTTTCGTGGGATGATGATACATAGAAGTTTAAATTATTTATTTATATGCGATGAAAGATACAATAAAAAAAGGGACAAAGAAACTGAAAAACCCGTATTATGATCGAACATTGTTTGATCCAGATCATTATGTAAATTTCAATCACAAATTACATGAAATTAAATCAAACTGTAATATTAAAATAACAATTGTGTTGTAGTATATATTATAATAGTTTCTGGTATTGAGATACCTTAATATGTAAAGTTTTATTGGCAACAATGAGATAATTTTTTTGAGATATATTTCTTTACAGATATGACAACTTGAAGAACAAATACTTCAGTATAAAAAGAAATTTAAGATCTGGTGATCCAACTCCCGGATGAAAATACTGGGAGAAATTCCAGTATTTACTATGTCAAACGGCGGCAGCTCATCCAGTGACATTGAGTGACGTGTTATCATGCTCAAATGAGGATGGATTTATTGACATATCCGAAAGTGACAGCTTGCAAGATTCATTGTCATCAGATGTCAGCTAACAAACAACTAGCAGTACTCCTTGGGAACACCCATCAACCGACAAAATAAAAGGCAGCACGATAAAAAAGAGTTTGAAACAAAACTTTTGAAATATTTATCTGAATCCGAATTTTAACGACGAAAAACATTGAATATAGTCAGAGCAATACGAAAATAACATGTTACTATGGTCATGAATACTTAATAAACCAATTAACAATGTCTAATTGAAATATAAGTAATATGAAATTACAAGGATAATTTTTAAAATTATTGTATGAAATTCCATGAAATATTTTGCAAACTTGTATGGAGTTATAACATTTTCTGCATTGATAATTTTCTTCTATCTGTAGCGCCGAAGCGGTGGCCACAGAAAACCAAAATTCAAAAAACAAAATAAACGAAAGATAGATGTCTTATGTAATTCATTTTTTTTGTAATTTAAAATTGTATTCAAAGTGAATTTAATAAAAGTTCATATCAAAAATTAACACTATAACTATTTTACAAAAGTAATTGGTAAGCATTTGGTTTAAAAAAATTGGTTTCTATTTAATTGCAAATTAAGTTTTCTAAAGAAATGTTGTTTACTATTTTAAACCATAAACGTCATTCACAAAATTGAAACGGTAGTCAATAACAATTTTGTAAAGTATTGGTTTAGTATTAAAAAGTGTATATAATATAAAATAATAATTAAAATGTGTTTAATATTTAAAAACATTCATTTCAAACGCATGATATTTATAAATTCTATTAGCAGTGTGTAAAATATACATTTGCAAATTATAAACAGTAACAATCTACTAATCTACTAATCTACTAATGCAAATAATGAAAAACAAATTTACAAATTTGTTATGCCCCAACATGTAGCGTTTGGATGAACATTTAATCTTATACAAGAATGTTAGAGTGCTTATAAATTCTGGGCAAAGTGTTTGGTATTCATATCTGACAGACAATGATCATTCTTCAGCGCAAAGCACTTTTCCATCTGTTATGCAGTAACTTTAGGCTTATACAATTCTTGTATGATAAACTCACTAATTTACATATAAATTCATTTGGGCAATTTCTATCTAACGTATGTAAACATTCGGACGAAACAATTGCCCGATTGTAAACATTGTAGGTATGAGATGTTCAGGAGAATAAATAATTAGGTGGTACGATATTTTTGTTTGTGATGAAAATATCAACTCATATAGAAAAAAATCATCTATAGTATCTAGTATCTATAGTGAGACCTATTATTATTTTTAAGTTTGTATGAAAACATCAACATATATAGAAAAAAGTAGTAGTTATCAGTCATAGTATAAAAATAATTATCACTTTCTTTATTTTATATATATATGTTAACGACCATACCATGTTGAAATCACCGGTTCTCATCGGCAAATTAGACGTTGAGCAATCAACATCATCATTTTTATTACGACTCAAGCGTTTTAAATAGAATTTATTTATCTGTAAATTTCTATTATTTTTTTGATAAAATAAATAAGTGAAAATTTATAAGGAATCTCTTTTTAAAACAAAAATTTGTGAAATAATTATTAAAATCATTCTCGAAATAGTTTTGTTTTTACTTTACATGGTGATACGTGAAAACAATAAAAAGATTGAAATAATCTACAAAATAAAAAAGTGGAAAAGTGAATCAATACTCGCTTTGTGTTCAATATCCAAATCAGTCAATGTCCATCCGGCAGACGGATGCGACATTGATTTTACAAAATATCTTTGTGGCGTCTCACAAAATGGCGAGGCGTCATGTAAAAAAACAAATGATGACAGTAATGGTAAATGCCAGGCTGACGTCAGAAAAATAAAAATGATGAATATAATTCCGCAAAAAAATAGTGTTGCCACTGAAAAAAAACAATAAAAGAATCTATGAGTTTTATAAACAAAATTGACATATGTCAAAAAAAACTTTTCAAAAAAAATAATAACTCAAATAAAATAAAAAACATTTTATTATTAGTATCAAAAATAAATAATTATTTAATGATAGACATTTTAAAAATTAAAAAAGTCATTATTGATTTAAATAATAAAATTAAATCCATACAAAAAAATAATTTTAAATTCTCTTTTTCACCATACAGATCAAAAGGGAAAAACTCTATATGGACAAATTGTAAATCAACAACAGCAATAAAATCCAAAATCAAGAATCTAAAAACAATTGGAATCCAATCAGAGGATTACAACGAAATTAATAAAGGAATTCCAGCAATAAAAACTTCAATAATTCCAATAAATAATAAGGTTAGAATCTTAGAAATAGTTTTAATTATATATGAATTATTATTAATATTAAGTAATTATTTACAAAAAATAATCAATATCCATTTTATGAATTTAAATTCTTATTCATTAATTATAATAAAATCTATTTTGCTTATATTCGACATTGAAGTCGAAATAATTGAACATACCCAAAAAAATTTTTTATTGAATTTAATATTAATTAATAATATACATATAGTTTTTGAATTGAAATTTAAAATTAACAAAAATTACTTTTATAAAAAAGAAAAGTAAGGAAAATTTAAATAATACTCATTAAATTTTTTTCTTTCTTATCCGTGAAATGTCCGCGAATAATAATAATAAAACCAATGTTAACGATGATAATTGCATAGAACAAGAATCATCATTAAATAACTCTTTACAAAAAAATACTGATTCATTGATTGAGGAGCCAAAGCCCTCATCTATGTTTGTCACACCGGAGAGTGACAGCGAATCTAATACAGCTTGAATGGCAAATTCTGAAACTGAATTAGAACAACAACAACAATTTAAAAATCAATTTTATAAAGACAAGGATAGTGATCCAAAAACTAAAAAGGATACCAATAAAAAATTGAGATCAACTAAAAGGACCAAACAAATGAAGGGAGGTCAAGCATCCAAAGTAAATATGCAATTGAACACAAACCAAATACAACAAAATTATACGGACGAATACACTAAATGCCTTATACCTACCAACAATCGATACATAAAAGAGGTTTGAAAAAATGGCATCCAATATGCCTAAACAAACAATAACACTATCTGATGACGATATGGAAGATTTTCAGCCATTAAGAGACCTCAAAAAAAACAACAATGAAATTGAAAAAGAAAAACAAGTTGCTAGATTTCTATGCAACGTAAATGAAAATACCACAGTTGGTGTAAAAGAAAAGATCCAACAACAAATTGTATCAAAAGAAAAAGAGATACAACAAAATCAAAATTACAGAAATCGCTTACGTTTGGGAAATACGACTATAGTATCGGATCCTCAGTCACAGCAGCAAAGGCAGCAGCAGCAGCCATCAATAGCCATCAACATCCAAAAATATTTCTTATAATATAGACACGCATAATACTTTTAAAAACTTAAAAGTTTACGACAGTAAAATAGTTAACAATGATGATAATAACATTGAAGATAACACATTGGACGGCAACAGTACTGAGGGCTTCATTACTATAATGAAGAAACGAAAAGCCAGCATTGGTAATGGTAATGCCACAATCAATAAACATATAAAAATAAACATTCCTCCTAGTAATGTAAAAAACAATTCTACCTACTATCCCTCAGAATAAGGGTAACAATGTGAATGGTGATGGTAACGCTAATGGCAACCCCATCATAAATAATATTAATAATAATAAAACAAAAAATTTCAAAATTCCACCAATCAAAGTATATTATATGGATACAAAGGACATAGTTACATACTTTAATGTACATATTAAAATTAAAAATTATAATACCAAACAACATAAAGGTGGTGTTAAAACCATTCAAACATACAGTTTTGAAGAATACGATAGGGCCGAAGAAGCTCTGCAAAAAGCAGAAATGGATTTCTATACGTATACTCCAAATAACTTGAAAAATAAGACTTTAGTCTTGAAAGGTTTATATCATGGCCTTGGAGCCCAAGAGCTACATGATGAACTAACGACCTACAATAATGAAAATATCTCCTTTGTAAAAGTATCGGTATACAATCCGAAAAAAAGAATTGACCCATCAATGTTCTTGGTACAAGTCACACAAAAAACTAACATTAGGGAAGTAATGAAAATTAAATATCTAAATCATTGTGCTTGAAAGTAGTGGAATTTTCCAATTTTCCAAAAAATACCAACGATATGGCCATGCAGCAGGCAACTGCAACATGGGATATGGTTGTGTTAAATGTTCAGAGAATCATCTACCAGGTGAGTGTAAATTGAATAGCGCAACCAAAAGAGTCAATAATGACCAACTATTTTGTGTACTATACCAATCAAATGGACATCCTGCATCATATAAAGGTTGCCCTAAATATAAAATTCTCTTAGAACGTAGACAAAAAATAAAATTGGAAAAAGAAAAGGTACAAAAGCTCAAACAGCAAATGTACAATAACTATATAAAACCTAATACGAGTTACAGTGAAATGTTTAAAGAGTTGCATAAACCAACTCCACAACAACAACAACCACAACAAGGGCCTCAACAGCCACAACAACAATTAAAACAACAACAACAACAGTTGATATTAAATCAAAGTCAACCCCATCAACAACAATTGCCAGAACAATTTCCGGCTAATGTCAGAACAATTTCCAGCTAACAAACAAATAATGTTAGAAGCCAAAACTTTAGTAACCAATTACAACAAAATAATAGCATAAATAATGCAAACATTAACATTGAAGTAATGTATCAAAAACTTTTCGATTCTCTCGAATCAAAATTCAATTTAATCATTAATTCATTAACTACACAAATGCAAAACATTTGTGAAAAATTTCAAAATCAAATCACTTTGGTTAATAATCGTATCGACTGTATTTTCGAAACGTTAGCATTGGATAACAATCCAAATGAAATCCCGTAAGTTAATGATTAAAATTTACATTAAAAATATGTTGTTGTGGCTGTTGTCGTCATACATTCTTAAATTATTAAAACTATATATTCAAATTCTAAGGGCCATATTTATAAACCAAACTACAACTTTAGTTGTAGTTATTTTTTTCGAAAAACAACTGTTTTTGATTTTATTTTTTGTCGTATTTATAGTCATTACTAAAACCACTGTTTTAGCATGGATTTTAATTTCCTATTTATAGACATTATTATAACATTGGTTTTCGAACTAGTGCTACCAACAAAACAATAATTAAAAATCTATGTGTCAGTCATAATAAATACTTCAAAATGAGCCGGTTAGAAGATAGTCAAAGAATTATTTTAATTGAAATTATTAAAAAATATAAGGATATAATGGAAAATAAAAAAACCGATTCCATTACAAATAAAGAAAAAATTGATTGCTGGTTGAAAGTGTACAGCGAATACAATTCGCGAATAATTGGTCCAGCGAAAACAGTAAAACAATTAAAGGCTGCATACGCTAACTGGAAAGGAAAATTGAGGAAAGACATTGCAGCAAAACGAAGAGATGTTCTGGGTACAGGTCTACTACAAAACTGTCTGAAGCCGATGGAAATCATATAACCTGATTTTGCCGACTATTAATCCTCGACGGAATAATTTTGATTCGGATAGTGATTTTTTTAATGAAAAGGTAATTAAAATATCTTTATTAAAATATTAAAAATCTATGTTATGATAATTTATTGAATACATAAATTTTTAGGAACAAGAAGAGAGTTCGACACAAAATAATAACGTAGATGACGATGAGTTTGTTACTGAGTTCTTAGAAGATGAATATTGTAGTGAAACAGGTCTTGAAGTTTCAACATCCGAAACCGTTCCAGTGACATCATTAGATACAAATCTGTTACCAACATCAACTGCGGAACAAACGACAATTGTGCCTCGCTTACCTCGACCAAGGAAAAGGAATAATATAAAAATTGAACTTATTTCTCTTCAAAAGAAAGCACTGCTTTCTAAAATAAAATGTAACGAAGCCAAAGAAAAAGCATATAATGCTCAAAGAACATATTTTGAAAAAAAAATATCTCTTCTTAAACAAATATAAAATAGATATAATCAATTTATGTATGTATATAAAATAAAAAATTGAAATTCAACAGTGCATTCTCTTAATTTATTTTTATAATTATTAAAATTGACCGCAAATTAAATCACGTATATTTGTATTCGTCGTACATTCAAATCGATTGGGTGGAATTTCAGGAACTTGCTGTTCGCTTTCTTGGAACTCCTCATCATTTTCAAAATCAATTCCAAAATCAATTGCAATGTTATGTAATACTGCAACAGCAACAATTACAACTAAAAGATTATCCAAATCTATTTGTGAAGCTAAAAATAAAATTAAAAATTATTAAACTACTAAGGTTTTATTTTATAAATTTGATTGATTATATTTATAACAATTAAAAAGATTAATATTAATACCCATCGGTAGTTAGATTTTTTGATGAACAAACTTATTATAATTCCGAAAATTTGGCAACTTTTAGATTGATATAATTGTAAATTTTATTTATATGTAATATAATCGGGTCTATAATTTCTAAACTAAAAAAAAATTTTAAAATTTTAATTTTATAAACTAAATTTTCATTTATAATTGTAAAATATGTATATTATTAAATACCTTTGGCAAGAACTGAAAATCTGCGTTTCCATATTCCAAACGTTCGTTCTATACAGACTCTTGTTGAACATAACGCTTTGTTAAAAGCTATTTCTTGATTTGTTACTGGGTTCCTGTATGGTGTAATCAAATAATTTTTACAGCCATAACCACCATCACCAATTAATAGATGATCGCCAAATTCCCCACTTTCAAATCGGTGTTTAATTGATGAAAAATTTAAGATAGTCTGGTCGTGTGCAGATCCATGCCACCTGTACAAAATATTATATTAATATAAAAAAGATTTATCAAATTTATCAAGTTTACCTAGCAACCAAATCTATAAATTTTCAATCAGCATCACAAATTCCTTGAACATTAATCGAAAAATATCCTTTTCGATTTCTGTAAATTTCGGCATTGTCTCCTCCTGGCGATTTTATTGGTATATGGCAACCATCTATACAGCCAATACAACGTGGAATTTTTTTCAAATTATAAAATTTTTGAACAGCTTTTTGCCGTTCGGATGCTGTAGCGGGCATTCGTATAAACTTCTTTCCCAATTTGGCGAAAGCTTTCGATACTTCATGGACTGTGTAGCATACAGTTGATTGACTTATACCAATCAAGTCTCCAGAAACTATCTGAAAACAACCAGTCGCATAATAACGCAGAGCAATCATTATTTTTTGCTTTACAGTCAAAGGTAAACCTCTATTGTCTATATGCTTTAGGTCTTTTTCAACCAACGTTTCCAAATAATTTAGGGCTATTTTTGTAAATCGAAACCTTTTTTTAAATTCCTCTTCTGTATAATTATCTTCTGTGATACGTTCTTTATAACACTTTTCTTTTCTAGTATCTACTAAATATTCAGAATCGTCTGAACTGGACGATGATATGGAGGTAAATGAAGAATCCATTTAAAGTAAATAATTTTTTTATTAATTGGTTTTTATATAACAATAAAATTAATTTTAAATCTTTACAGATTTATGACACAAATGAATAAAAATATTGTTTTGACATTAATTTCGAAATTCGAACATAATTTACAACAACAAAAATTATGTTTCCGAAAATTTGTAACAACTGTTTTAGTCACCGATATCCACGACTAAAGTTGTAGCAACTGTTTGAAACAGTTGTTATAGTGTGGTTTATAAATACCAAAACAGTTGCTTTAGTAACAACAGTGGTTGTAGTGCCGACTATAAATATGGCCCTAAATCTATTATTATCACGATTGCCAGTAGCATTGCCATTACCATTATTATTGTTATGGCTTTGGTTATATTATTCATCCTCATTGCCTTTAGTGTTATTGTCATGGTCCTCATTATCATCGCTATCATTGGTTAGCATTAAAATTATCATCATCAATTGCAAAACAATTGATGCTGATCTTGACATATCTAAAAATAAGAAAAAAGTAGAATGTTAAACAGATTAAAAATAATCTCAATAAACTGTAACTCTATTGTGAGTTTAGATAAACGGGAATACACACAAAAATTTATTAATGCATATAAACCGGATATCGTACTACTATGTGAAACTAAATTAGCGTCCAAACATAAAGTAATTTTCGATAATTACAACCTTATTCGAAATGATCGTCCTACAAGTATGGCCAGTTGTGGTGGTGGAACAGCAATATTGTGTAGTGTAAGACTATGGCAACATAGCATTTTTTAAGTTCATAGTATTAGTAGTCGTTAAATTCATGTATAAAACGTAACGACACACATACATTATATTGAATTGAAGCTATATAGCATTATGTTTACCAACAATCGGGAGCATCATTATCTTAAACTCGAATGAGTAAGGTCAATCTTTATGACTGACACTCGCAAATATTATCCACCTTCAAATTGTGTTACAAATTCTTTTAATTATAAAATATTATAAGTGCATTAAATAAATTGTGTTTAGCATTCCTTAAAATCTTGTGTTTGCATTTATGTGTGGCCTATTGTGTGTGAATATATACCGAAAATATTATAAAATTCTTTACAATGGTGACAGCGGTGGTAATATGAGAGTAAATCAATAGAGAGTAAATCAATAATGTGAGAGTAAATAATAGACAAATTATTAAGTACCTAGGAATACACATAGATCAGTATATTTATTTTAACGAGCACATAAAAATCAAATTGTGCAAAGTAAACGCATTATTGGCAAAACTCAAAAGATTATTTTTCTCTAAGAATTTAAATTCTAAAGTAAAAATTTTATGTTACAATACATTAATAAAACCCATACTATTATATGGATGCCCCATTTGGTACAATACGAATGCTACACTAATGGAAAAATTACGTATATTCGAAAGAAAAATACTCAGATCAGCGCTGAAACTATTCAAAATAAAATATCATAACAATGTAACTCAAACAGTTAGTGAAGTAAACTCAAACATAAATAATACTACAAATACTATAAATAATAAAAATAACACTTCTCTTTATAAAATGTATAATAATAAAATATTATACAACAAAGCAAATACCTATCGTATAGATCAAGTGATGCTAAATTTAATAAGAAACTATTTCATCCGCTGTCAATATGTACATGAAAACTCTTATATTGCAAATATATACTATCCTAATGATGAATACTTTAAAAAAACTATGCTAACAGGCTATATCCCACCGGAAGCCTTTATATACCTTGACATGAATGGTTATATCATGGACAAAAACAATATTCCTATCATTTATCATTATAATCGGAATACGACTGATAAAAGAATTATTACAATAACAATACAAATTGTCTGGCCTTGCCAAAGCATCAAGACCTTAGATTCCAGGTCCATATACCTGATAGGATCGTAGGCAAACATAGGAATATGTTTGACAACAGCAGCGAAAAATTCTGGTGGTTGTCGTCATAATCGGTGACAAATTTAGTTGAGGGTGATTGCTCATCACTCAATGTATTTAGCTTGTTATTATTATTAATAATATCTTATATATATAAAAATCACGTGTCACGATGTTTGTCCGCGATGAACTCCGCAACAACGTAACCAATCTTAATGAAATTTCGTACAATGTGTGTATGATGGTCCCGCTTGAGAGATAGGATAGTTATTATCTTGGTTATATGCCTAGATATCTTTTAATTGCGAATTAAATGTTTAATATGGATGGTTTGTATGCCAACTTTCAGATGGCAGCGTAAATCAATTTATTCAATTGATAGTAAACTTCAACTTCGTATAAGGCCATTATTAGACTAGCAAATATGTTTTAGTAAAGAAAGTTTTGTTTTATTTGATAATAAACGAAAAGCATATTATGCAAAGTCAAATACGTTACCTAAGATTATTGATAATTTTTTGCACGTCAGGCGATTTTGCATGTTTGCTGATTCGTAAATAAACATAGTAAGTTTCGTTTACAAATCACTGGTCGGTAAAATATTACTTACCGATCATGCAGCCGGTAAGTAATTACTTACCAGTAAGGGAGACCTCAGGGTGTGAATAAAAACGATTATTAGTTAAATAATTGTGTACGTCTATTCACTAGCTTCAAATTTATATAACATTCATTTAAAAATATTGCAATTAAAAGATTTAAAAGCAATTAATTTTGAAAATATGTTCGATGGAATTAAGTTTTGCAACAAAAAACCTATAGAATTATGATGAAACGCAAAGCTTACTATTTTGAAACATTCAAACTTGAATTCAAACTTAAATTTTGTGGATGAATTTTATTATTCAAATAATTTTAATTGAATTTTTATTAATCGTGCAAAAAATGTAATAAGCATATTGGCCATTAAGAGTATTACCGATTTCGGATGTATCGCATGTATCCTTAATCGGTAAAACACTCTTACTGCCTTAATACTTAAATAACTATTGTGGAGGTTATATATTAATTATAGAAGTGTCAAAAAGTATCGAAGCCTGTAAAAATTTATTGTATTGGTTTCTATAAAGTTTGAATAAAAATAAGAGTAAAAATTAAAGAAAACAGTAATTTTTAAATTTATTTATTTATTATTTTAAATTTTTCATTGATCTTCAATGTTAATTTACAAAAATCAATATCAAATTGAAAAATACTCTTATTTGTATTGCTAATTAAAATATAACGATTAGAGGTAAAAAAAATTGTCATCAAAATTCAAAACTGGATGAAAAACTAGGTAGCGAAGTTAATTTTACAACGTTTGCACTCTCCAATTTCATGTCATCTTTTTTTATTGAACAATATATTTGATAGTGTGATATACGCCTCATAAATTTGGGTTAGCCAATAGATGGTGCCGCATTTGTATTTAAAACGTTGTTTTTAACGTTGAAGTTTGTGCAAATACACTACGATTTGCTTTTTCAAATTGTCATGTATTATTTTTTCATTGGTGATTGGTGATAATTATTTAAATTTGTTTTTTGTTTACATATCGGTTTATGCGCGTAGTTTGCTTTGACCAATGTTTTTATTGTAATAACTAAAGAATCCAATAACGAATTAAATATATACTCCCGCAGGAAGATTTGTAAAATTTTAAATTTGTGATCTATGGGTGTGACAACCCCGCGTACTTAGATTCCTGCTATTTGCATATGAGTTAGCTTGAGTTATCGAAATCACTGGCAATAGCAGTGAGATATCACTAGTCAAAGTGATATCTTAGGGATGTTGGCGGATGAAATTTTTCAATCAACGATAGCACCCTTAGTCTTAGTTATAGAATATTATTTGATGATGACACGCGATTTCTTTCAAAATAAAATGTGTTGGGTAGTACGAATTACAATGTGAGCAACAACAACTCATGACAACCTTTGAAGAATAAGGTCTACAACAACATGCTTTCTAAGGTGTTGATGGACGCAAATTTTTTTATTTTTTATATTTTATTAAAAAATGAACTTTTTCGTTTGCTTGAAGAAATGAGCTTCCATATAAGTATTAAATATGCCGGGTTTAATCCTTCAGCAAAACCATATTTACATGATCTTGGTATATACTTCTAGCACTATAAGGATAATTGGTAACCCAATTTAGCTTTGTTTATACAAATTTGAAAAAAAAAAGTATTTTATTTCCTCCATTTTATCATTAAATATTACTATATTTTGAAACAGCACAAATCTTTTTGAAATTCTTTGGTGAAAAAGATGATGAACAATGTCATTGAAGCTACAATTTTGAATGGAAAATTCAAAGGGGAAGATGTACTGTTGCTACGCATTTCAATGATCCCAACAGATATGGCACTTGAATTCAAACGTTTAGTTTCCATTGCGACTCGCTTTTGCAATGATCATCAACAAAGCACAAGGAAAATTTCTGCAAGGATGCAGACCAGGTAGATATGGAGAATCCGTGCTTTTCACATCTGGACAACTGTATGTGGTCAGCTAACGTCGGAATACCTTCTGATTTATTCGTGTACGCATCTAGACCGCAAAACACAAAATATAATGTGTGCCCAGAAGCACGAACAAAGAAATAGAATTAAAACGACATTTTGAAATTTTTTCCTTATTAAATTGAATGTTTGGTACGTTTAGTTTGACTGAACAACTGAAAAAACAACAACAATTGTATTAAATTTTTCGTTGTTTCAAATGATTCAGTCAAACCGAACACGGCTGTTATCAGAACGAGTTTTCTTGAATTTCCTTTCTTATGAGATACCAACAGTATGCGACAGGTATAACGTTAAATAAACAAAAGTTTTACACTATTTGGTGTAAAATAAATAAAGTTTTGAGAGATTTTTAGAGTGATTAAGCTTAAAGTAATTATTTTAATTCACATGAATTTTGCAATTTTAAAGCATTTTTTATTTTCGCTCAGAAAAACTTCTTTAAAACAGTTTTTGTGCGTTTCGTGTCGGGAACAAATGCAATATACAATTGTATAATCACAGATGCAGAATTCAATTTAAATAAATATGAGATAATGAAGTTTCAATTTAGAAATTATCTGAACATGAAAATTAAAATATGTTTTATTGTTGTTTCATCCACTGTGGCTGAGTCTGTATGATGGCTTTGAACTATGATGTCTCTGATGAGTGTGAGTTCAATCCCAACAATAATTACTTATTATCGGGAATAATACTTTCAACAATTACTTTGAGCAATAATTGCTCACAAAATCGCCCAAAAATTAATATTCCATTAATGTTGTCTATATATGGAACATATATGCCAATATATTGACTGTGTGTAAGATATTAGTTTCGCATTGATTTGCAACAATCAGTAATGACTTTAAAATGACTTAGGATGTTGACTAAATAGAAATATTTCTCTTCCTATAAATTCACATCCTATGAATTCTAATACAAAAACATCCAAATAATTTTTTTTTTTTTGGCATCACTTCTTCTATTCCTTTTTTGCATCACTTCTTCTATACCTTCATCGAATATATTGTCGCTATTCCTACTGCCCTTGCTGACCATAAAATGACATAACGATTAAAAATTTTTGCAACGTTTTTAGTAACCTACCACAGGTAAAGAAAGCGTATATTAAGCCGCATGAGCACTGTGAAAATTTATGAATCCATTTTTGTTCCGTATGTCTCTATATAGAGACACACATGAAAACTTATTTGATCGCGTATTTTTTTATATATCCTTTGTTGTATTTATAAAACTATTTTTTTTTATATTTTACTGATCAACTAGAGTGCTGATCCTTTTACATTCATATTTAAAAAAAAAATAGATCATTTCTCATTTTCTCATTACAACTCTTTGAAATTATTGCTACTACGTCAACAAAATGTATACACACAAACTTTATTTATAGGCGTAGCAAAGCACGCCGGGTCCCGCTAGTTAAATATATAATATCCAGGTTCGTCTATTAATAGAATTTGATCTAAAGAAAAAATTTTTCTTGAGTATAAATTTGAATTAAACTATATTTTAATGATCTTGTTAGATATAAATCTTCAACTTACCAACTATTTTTTCAAATTTTGTTCATTTTTGATATGGGGCCCTATTCAATAAAATTCTTTTATTCTTTTATAAAAATCTTTTTAAAAACTTAAAAGAAATCAAAAATAAAAGATTTTACAAATTCCTATTCGATTTGATATATTAAAGTTTTATTTTATTTTGTATGTCGAATTTTTCGACATCGAAAAAATCTTTTATCTTAAATGTCAAATGTCAAACAAATTTAAGCGAAAATGGCAACAAATAATTCAAATGTACAAAGTAAGTAAATTTTATTTGTACTTAAATCATAGACAAATAATAATATTATTATTATTTGTCTATGCTTAAATGTAATAACATATATATATTTTGTGTATATATTTAGCTTTGAATATACATATAGTTTTTTAAGTGGTACATAGTTTTTAAATGATGCTTAATTTTTCCAGATAAAAGAGGACGGGAAGAAAAGATGTCTTCGGAACAGAAAGAAATATATGTTTCTTTTATGGAAGGAAATCAGCTATTTAGGAATAAAAAACGCACAGATGATACCATTAATTACTTGTGGGACGAACTAACAACATTTCTCAATAATGGAAAAGGACCCAAAAAGGTTAAATCTGATTGGAAAAAGGTAAAATATATTTGCATATCCTATAGAAGTTAATCTTAACTTGTTTTAAAAATTTTAGATGTTTGACAATTGGCGCTACAGCGTCAATTTTAAAGCACGAAATTGGAAAGAGGGTCAATTAAAAACTGGCGGTGGAACATCCCAGGCCAAACCCCTTAACGATTTGGAGTTAAGGGCCCAATCCTGTTGGGGAAAGGTTGTAGTTGACGGCTGTGGTGGGACTGACGAGGTCGGGTTTGATGTTGAAGTGGTTAACATGGACGAGTGCGATGCGATTGGTGATGTGATTCACATCACTGAACCAACTGTTACCATATTGCCGAACCAACATGAAACCCCTAACAGAAGGGAAAAATCACAATCTAAATCTGGTAATTATTTGATATAACTTTTATATGCATACAAACAGTTTATTGATTTTACTTTCGTTTTATAGATAGAGAATTTAAGGAGCTACTTCTAGCACTTGAGAAGCAACGTTCGATAGGGTTAGATCAAATACAAAATGAAATAGTACAAATAAATAATAATTTAGTAAAACTAAATTTTAACATTGAACGGTTGGCAGATGGGGTATGCAGCTTGGCGGATAGGTTCCAAATGTGAGAAGACAGAGAAGACATTTTTATATTTTCATTTAATTTTTCTTTTATAAACTGGATTATAATTTATTTATTTATTTGAAATGTGATGTAATGTTGTGATTTTTATTTTAGTTTAATTTGTGATTTATTTTAGTTTTTATATGAAATAAAGTAATTTGTTAAAAAATAATGTGTTAGTTGTTATTGTTGTAACGCATCATTCGTCCATATTTAAGCCAAGCAAAGTAGCGGTTTATTTGTGATTTGCCAATTGCCCATACTGATAAAACTGGCAGGTTTTTAAACTTCCGAAACACGGAGAGGTAACTCGTGAACAAAGAAAGTGGAATGATGAATGGTATATCTATAGTTTATTAAAATGAATTATTAATATATTAAATGTTATATAATCAATAAATTCAATTGTATGAGCTGTGGACAGGTTAAAACATTGGGTTGAGTTACAACATTTATAGTATATTTAATAAGAACTAAATATTTTAACATTGATAACGAAACTAGTATAAACATTTAAATACTTCCATTTCAAACGCAGGTACGTATTCCTTTTCAAAATTCATATTTTAGTTCATATCATTCATATTTTATATTAAAACACTAACGGTCAAAGCATTTAAAATTTCTAAAAACTATTTTGGAATAACTGAAAACAAAGCCTGGTAAGAAAAACTTGATTGAAAGAAACAGAGTTGAAGTCTGTGTTGAAGAAAACTGTGTTGAAGTCTGTTGGACAAAATCTCTCTTTTATTGAATAATTAACTGTGTGTCTTTCAATCAAGTTGTTCTAACCGGGTTTTATTTTCAGTTATTCCAAATAGTTTTTTGAAATTTTAAATGCTTCGACATTTTAGTTCATTTTAATGGTTATTATATGAAATAAAAGCATATGAATTTAAAGCATATGCTCTGCATACCGGTTGCGAACTTGACAACCTAAGTTGCGCCAATGGCGACTAATGTTGTTGACTTCTGTTTCAATTTCTTCCTCGGGCTGTTGGTTTTCTTCATTTTCTTCATCCAAGTCAATTGCAGTGTCATTTAAAAACATATTATGAAGTGTAAAAACCGCATAAATTATTTGGGCCGCTTTTTTCGGTGAGTAATGCAGTACTCGATGCCGGAATAAGCATCGAAAGCGCGTTTTAACAATGCCAAAACATCTTTCGATGCAATTTCGGGCAGATATTAATTTTTTATTAAATTTTTTTTCCGAGTCAAGAAGTGGTTGACTATAGGGAACCAAAATCCACGGCTCTAATGGAAACCCCGAATCACCTGTGCATAAAAATATTCGCTCAAATATTAATATCTAATCCATGTTATGCAATTTACCTATAATAAATTCGCTCTGCGCCTGAACCGAAATATATCTGTTTGAGAAATGGCTTCTTAGCTTAGAGGTTTTCCAAATCGCAGAATCGTGTACAGAGCCAGGAAAAGATGTATTTGCATACAAAATTTTCATGTCTGCATTGCAACACTAAAAATAAAATAATATTTTGTTCGACACATCCAAACTATAAGCCAAAGTTGTTACACTTACTACTAACACGTTCAAGCTATGAAAACCTTTGCGGCATAAGTATAAGCTACCTGGTGTTTCTACTGAATTTTCCGGGGGAGAAATTAATGCAATGTGAACCCCGTCAACTGCAGCAACTATATTGCACAACCCGTATTTTTCTTGAAATCTATATTGATCAAAATATGTATATTTTGTATCACATGTAATGGGTTAACTGTATGAGGTTAATTTTACCTGGTTTTGCTTTTAGTTTTTTCCAAAATAGTTGTAGGAAATTTTAAATGCTTTGGCCGTAAATATTTTAAAATCAAGTTCGTCACATTGGTAACACATCGAGACACACTTGGTTGAGATAAACCTAAAATATGGTTACTGCCAATGGACGCTTGATAGCTTCCTTGGCCATAAAAATGACACGTTGCTAAAACCTTTAATATATTTCAATATTTCAATATAAGATTTTTTTAAATATGAGTTTTAAAAAGGAATACGTACCTGCGTTTGAAATGGAATAGATTTAAATGTTGATTTTGATTCTAGTTCCTGTAATATATCTTAAATATTAAATATATGATAATATACTTAAATTAATATTCTAATGTTAGTCAACCCCGAACTCTCCTATAATTTTTATAGAAAGTTATTAAAATAATTGTTTTAAGATTACTGCATAAATAAAGGTTATATTATATGTATTTGTAAAGTACGGAACATCATATGTTTTCGTAACTAGAATTTTGTATGATTTCTTGCATTAATAATTTAGCTCTTGAGTGACAATATTGTAAATAAATTAAATTAAATAAAATAAACTTAAAATAATTCTGTGTGAATTGTGTATACAAATTAATTGTTGTATAAGAAAGATATAACAAATTTGGCGACGGGAAAACTATTGGTGAGTCTTTAGTGCATTTTTTTTCGCAAATACTGTGTTCAAAATTGTGGAAAACTGGATAGTTCAAGTAAAATTAAAATTGAAGAAAAATTTCAAAGCGACATTGCTATAACTCCAAGAAAAATGGCTATGATTGGATCAATGGAACATTTTGAAGTAGATAGCGGTAATTTCGTGGATTATGAAGAGCGGATGAGTAATTACTTGAAAGTAAATAAAGTCGTCGACAATGAAAAGGCAGAATATTTCATAATTCTTGCAGGTCCTGAATTATATTCCATATTAAAATCATTAGCAGTACCAAAGCGTCCAAAAGATTTAAGTTATGTACAAATTATTAAAGTGCTAACAGAAAATTTTGCGCCAAAAGTGAATAAACGCGTCGAACGTTTTAAGTTTTCACAAGTAAAGCAATGCGATGGGGAATCTATATCGGAATTCATTGTTAAGCTAAAAAGTTTAGCACAGTCATGCAAATTTGGAGATTTCCTTGATGATGCATTAGCTGATAAATTTATTGTGGGGTTAAAGTCAAATCAAATGCAACAAGAGCTACTAAAGAGTGCAGAGGAAAAATTTGAAAAATATTGTGAAATGGCACTAAATATGGAAATGTCTACAAAAGAAAGTAAGGTCATAAATCAAAGTCAGCCATCAAATTTTAGTATTAACCGATACACTCAAGGTCAAAGTAGTCAATGTCAAATAAATCAAGCACAAGATACAAGTAATGGTCAAGGTCACCGTAGTCGAATTCATGAACATTGGCGAACAAAAAGTCAAGTTAGAAACTATCGTCATCAGTCTAGAAGTCCAAGTCAATCATCAAATAGTTCGAGAAGTGATTCAAAAAATTCAAGATGGTCAAGTAAATCAAAACAACGTTTGTGTACAAGATGTGGAGTAAGAAATCATCATGAAAGTCAATGTCCAGCTAGGAAGTGGAAATGCTATATCTGTGAAAAATATGGTCATACGTCTTATGTGTGCAGAAATTTAAAAAGTCTTAGTCAAAAATTTAAAGTGATCAATGCCGTTAATGAAGTCAATAATGGATGTGAAATACAAGTCGTAGTAGATGGAACAATGTTAATCATGGAAGTAGATACGGGAGCCTGTGCAACAGTAATATCATTAGATAAGTTTCACTCTTGTTTTTCTCATTTAAGTCTTTTAAAATATAATAAACAATGTTCTTCTGTTACAGGTGAATTAATTAAAATTTTGGGTAAATTACAAGTGACCGTGGAATTTCAAAATGCTGTTTATGAGTTGGAGTTGGTTGTGATTGATACGAGGAACGATTTTAAACCACTAATTGGTCGTTCGTGGTTAAATGTTTTAATGCCAGAATGGAAACAAATTTTTATGAATTCCTTGGTGAACAAGCCAAATTGCAGTAAACAGGTGAATAATTTTGAGAATAATTTTGAGAATTTGAATTTAATTTTGGATATTTTTGATAATTATCCAAACGTGAAATCAAATCAGGATTATGATCCTCCAATTGAGGGATTTTCGGTTGAGGTTTTATTAGAAGATAATGTACAACCCATATTCCACTGTGCATATACGGTACCATTTCAAATTAAAACGGAAGTTGAAGAGGAAATAAATAGGCTAGTCAGCAAAAATATCTTGGAGCCAATTAAATATTCAGTGTGGGCTAGTCCGATAGTTGTAGTTCGAAAACAAAATAATTCCGTTCGTATCTGTGTTGATTTTAAGAGAACAATCAATAAATATGTTGTGTCAGAACATTATCCGATACCTAAAATTGATGACATATTTGCGGGTCTAGCAAATTGTACGCATTTTTGTGTTCTTGATTTATCTGGTGCGTACCAGCAGCTTATTGTGTCGGAGAAGTCGCGAGAATTCCTTACAATTAATACCCATAAAGGGTTATTTAGATATACGCGTTTACCTTTTGGGTTAAAAACCGCACCTTCTATTTTCCAATCAGTCATGGATCAGATTCTAGCAAGCCTTGAAGGTGTCGCTTGTTATTTGGATGACATTTTAATTGGTGGAAAGTCCGCAGAAGAATGTCAACGGAACTTGCATAAAACATTAGAACGTTTAGATAAATTTAAAGTCAAAATAAATACAGATAAGTGTAAAATTTTAGAGAAGTCAGTGAGTTATCTAGGCCATATGATATCAAAGGACGGTATAACACCAAATCCAGAAAAGGTCACCGCAATTGTCAATGCTCCAGTCCCAGAATCAGTCAGTCAACTTCAGTCATCTTTAGGTCTTATTAACTATTATGGAAAATTTATTCCAAAGCTGTCTGTCGAATTAAGAGCATTATATAATTTACTGCGTAAGAATATAAAATACGAATGGTCTCCAGCATGCCAACAAGGTTTTGAACGGTCTAAGCAACTGCTTTTGGACAATAATTTACTAGAATTATATGATCCCAAAAAGCCAATTATTATAGCTGCAGATGCAAGCCCATATGGAGTAGGTGCGATATTATCGCACATGGTTAATGGTGTTGAAAAACCAGTCATGTTTGTGTCTAGTACACTTACCCCGGCGGAAAAAAACTATTCGCAACTCCATAGAGAAGCTTTAGCTATTATTTATGCAGTTAAAAAATTCCATAAATATATTTTCGGTTTGCCATTTACAATATATAGTGATCATCAAGCACTTAGGGAGATTTTTAATCCAAAAAAGTCTACGCCTTCTGTAGCGGCAGCAAGATTACAGAGGTGGGCTGTAATATTGTCCATGTACAATTACAAAATAGAGTATCGTCCGGGTAAAAAAATGTGCAATGTAGATGCATTGTCACGTTTACCATTAAAATCGGAAACAAAGGTAGAACAGGATACAATTAGATATTTAAATTTTTCAGAAAAATTTCCAATTGATGTAGAAAAAATAGTGAGTAGAACAAAGCAAGACAAAGTATTATCTAAAGTATACGATTACGTAATGAATGGGTGGCCTAATCAATGTCTTAACGATATTTTTTAAATTTTACTACAATAAAAGATTGTACTTATCATGCGAAGATAATTGTTTGTATTACATGTCAAGAACGGTTATCCCAAAATCTCTTCAATCGGATGTTTTACAATTACTACATGAAAACCATGTAGGCATAGTCAAAATGAAAATGTTGGCCAGGTCGTACGTATGGTGGTTTGGGATAGATAAAGATTTGGAAAACTTTGTAAGTCAGTGTTCAGTTTGTCAACAAACGCAAAATCGACAGTCTGAAAATAATTTGGGTTCATGGCCGGAGGCTTGTTTTCCATTTGAAAGAATACATATAGATTTTTTCTTTTTCCAAAATCATAAATTTTTAATCTTAGTCGATGCGTATAGCAAATTTCTAGAGATTGTAGAAATGAAAAAAACAAATGCTGAAAGTTTAATAGAACAGTTGTCTAAAATTTTTGCAACTTTTGGATTACCTCAAACTATAGTATCCGATAATGGTCCACCTTTTGATTCACACAAATTTAACATGTTTGCAAAAAAGCACAGTATCGAACTATTAAAATCTCCACCGTATCATCCCCAATCAAACGGTCTCGCGGAGCGTAATGTTCAGTCGGCAAAAAAAGTCTTATATAAGTCGATTTTAGATTATAAGTTGAAAAATTTGGGCATTCAACAACGAATTGATAAGTTCCTACTACACCAAAGAAACACTCCAACCATGAAGGCATCTGAAACCCCGTCACAATTAATTTTATCATATAAACCGAAAATTTTATTAGATTCACTTAATAAAAAAGTTAGATTTAATTTAAGGAAAAATAATGAAATAGATTTAAGTATAAGACAAAATAATTATAACGCAAAGTATGTAGAGAAAACTGGAGGTTGGAAAAGCAAAATTTTCTATAAAAATTTCAAAAAAGGGGAAAGGGTTATGTTTATGAATCATGTCAAAAATTATTTAAAATGGATTCCTGCAAGGATACTCAAGCAAGTTAGTCCTTTAACATATTTGATAAGAGTGTACAACAGAGTGAGATATTGTCATCAAAACTCGTTAAGGAAATCAAGCTTACATGATAAGTATCATCCGAATAGTAAAATGATTGATTTAAGTCATCAAGGAGAGTTAGATAGTGGTTTGGAGAATATTGAAGCAACTAGTAAACGGAAGCGTTCTTTATCGGACACAGAAATAATTACTCCGAGAAAATCAAAACGAGAAAGAAAAGTACCAGATAGGTTAAAATATGATTAAAAAGTCTTAAGTTTTATTAATACAGTCATTAGTTTTAGTTTGTGAATTTTATTCTATTTTGAATTTGAGCATTGAATTTAAAAAGGGGAAAGTGTAATATATCCTATCCTATATATTAATACGCTAGATTAAAACTTTGTGGAGCATTAGGCTTTTTTATTCGCAGATGGATTCATTTGAAATTTTCACAGCTAACTGATATTAGTGTAACCTATAGTCGGATCCGGATTCAAACAAATCGGATCATAAATAAAAAAGTTATTATATACGGAAAACTTTTTCTATACATATGCATTATAAGTTTACATACATGCAAAAACGAAATTAAAAATTTATTTTATTTTTTTATATTTTCTTTTTTTATATTTTCTTTTTTATATATTAGCTATCGAATAACGAACAACGAACAACAAAAACGAAACTTAAAAATTTATTTTCTTTCATTTCAGTCGTCTTTTGTCTTTGAACAAGGACGGTTTTCGATATTATTTCGATTATTTTGTTTATTGATTAAAGATATTTGCGTAATATTTTTGTTTTCTTATTATAGGAGGGCTATTATTTTGAAAACGTACATTTTTTTGTTGATTTTTAAATTTTTGATTTTTAAAAAATCTGAAATTTTGATATTTTGTTGGTATTGACGAAAGGAAAAAAGTTGTTTCTGCTTTTATTTTTTGTGTACTCTCAATCGGCGTTATGCGCGGTTGAATTTTTGAGGCATTTTCACGTAGTTTTGGTAATGGTTTAAAACTTAAAACTTTTTTTTCTTTTTTTATATTTATTTTCTCTTAGTTTATACATTTCCTTTGAAGTTTAGAGAATTTAGTTTATGAATTGATTTAGGGGTCGATAGACGTAATATTTTTCTTTGTTTTTTTATTATAGGAGGGCTATTATTTTGAAAACGTACATTTGTTTGTTGATTTTAAATTTTTGATTTTTAAAAAATCTGAAATTTTGATATTTTGTTGGTATTGACGAAAGGAAAAAAGTTGTTTCTGCTTTTATTTTTTGTGTACTCTGAATCGGAGTTATGCGCGGTTGAATTTTTGAGGCTTTTTCACGTAGTTTTGGTATTGGTGTCAATGTTTTGTGAATAGGTGCCACAAATTTCATCCGACTTAAGTATATTTTTGCAAGTAAAAAGAAAAATAACTGAATAATTGAAACTAGGAGGGCCCGGCGTGCTTCGCTACGCTTATAAATAAAGTTTTTGCGTAGACATTTTGTTGACGTAGAAGCAATGATTTCAAAAAGTGGTAATGAGAAATGCTAGCCTATAATTTTTAATTTTTCTTTTTAAATATATGAATGATAAATAATCAGAACTCTAGCTGATCAGTTCGGATATATGAAAAATTAGCGATCAAATAAGTTAGAGATCAAATAAGCTTACTTGAAAACTTATTTGATCACTAATTTGTCATATATCCGAACTGATCAGCTTGAGTTCTGATTATTTATCATTCATATATTTAAAAAGAAAAATTAAAAATTATAGGCTAGCATTTCTCATTACCACTTTTTGAAATCATTGCTTCTACGTCAACAAAATGTCTACGCAAAAACTTTATTTATAAGCGTAGCGAAGCACGCCGGGCCCTCCTAGTCTTAAATATTAAATATATGATAATATACTTAAATTAATATTCTAATGTTAGTCAACCCCGAACTCTCCTATAATTTTTATAGAAAGTTATTAAAATAATTGTTTTAAGATTACTGCATAAATAAAGGTTATATTATATGTATTTGTAAAGTACGGAACATCATATGTTTTCGTAACTAGAATTTTGTATGATTTCTTGCATTAATAATTTAGCTCTTGAGTGACAATATTGTAAATAAATTAAATTAAATAAAATAAACTTAAAATAATTCTGTGTGAATTGTGTATACAAATTAATTGTTGTATAAGAAAGATATAACAGTTCCGATATTAGTTTCAAAACATTTGATTTTTCTAGACGAAAATATTTGTGGAAAACACTACATGGCAAATCCATAGGCTTACTCGTATTTCGGATTTGGCTTAAATTTTGTCTAAGCCTTTTGCTAAAGTAACGTACAAGTGTTGTTATTTGTAAATAATTTTATTGAATTAGTAATCTAATACATGTCTAAAAAAATATTTTAGGCTAAAAACTAACGTAGCCACACGTTTTTCTTGACTCCAGAGTCTTCTTGTGACATAGAAATCCATTTTGATAGAAATGTGAAGGAAATTTATTTAATTTAAGTAAAAATTTCAGTTTAGCGCTTTCTTTTATAATAAAATGGTGAGTTTCATATCTTTTATTAAACGTCAAAATCTTTTACGCCAAAAAGATTTATAAAATAAAATTTTTGCGCTTGAATAGCAATTTCTGTTATATTTTCTTTTATTTTAGACAGATTAAAATATTCATATAAAAAATAAAAGATAAAAGAATAACAGAATAAAAGATTTGTATTGAATCGAGCCCATTATTATTCTGTTAAATAAGATTCTAATTGTATTGAATGAATGTGCATATATTGCTTTATATATAAAATAAATTTCTCCATATGTACACATCATTTTAAGAGCGGTCATCTGAGCTGGAATACACATCTGCAATCCTTGTTTTCATGTGTAGTATCTCTTCAAGAATTACATTTATTTGAATTAAACTAACTTGTCGTTGTGATTGCAAATTAGCAAATTACACTTACAATTTTTAACTTAACTATATTCTGCGATTGACGATGATGAGCCAGTGATGATGATGTGAATTCTTTAAATAATGTATTAAAAATGCTTAAAATAAAACTATAGGAACAAATGTAACACTGATTTAAATAAAACAAACTTTCTACCTCCTCTAAACAAAAAACAGATTATATGATAGTAAAAACTTTTCTTTTATAAAAAATACTATCAATTAATTAATTATTTGTATTATTAATTGTATAAAATTAAGATAAATAATAATTATAAAAATAGTTACCTAAAATCATATTAAAATCTTGATAAAAATCTATAAATAAAAAGAAAAATAAAACTGAATTATTTAGAGTGCCTTCATTATGGGGCCATTAAGTTAAAAATAATATTATTTCTAGGAAAATGTAAATTAAGATAATTCCTTTTCTTATACATAAAAAATTACTTTGTAAAAAATTTTGATGAAAATTGAAAATAAAGGAAAATTGAAAATCGAAAAAAAAATCACCGGTTCTCGTCGGGAGTTGCAATTTGGATGTTGAGCAATCAACATCGTATTCTTATAACTCAAACGTTTTAATTGGAATTTTTTTTTTGAGAATTTCTATTATTTCTACATTTAAATAAGTGAAAATTTATAAATAAAAAATCTCTCTAAATTAAAGCAAAAAATATATAAAATAATTACTAATCATTTATGAAGTAATTTTTTTTACATGGTGACAAGTGAAAATATTAAAAATATAATCTATAAGATTGAAATAATCTACAAACTAAAAAATAAAAGTGGAACAATACTCACTTTGTGTTTAGTGTTCACATTAATTAATGTCCATCCGGCGGACGGATGTGACATTGATATTACAAAATATATTTATGGCATCTCGCAAAATGGCGAGGCGTCATATAAAAATTTAACACTATTACTAAAAAGTGAACAGGCTGAAGAAGGCCAATATTATAAAAAAAAAATAATAATACTAAATAAAAATAGATGGCACTTACCAACAAGAATTAATGCATGGTGCTTGCCTACGAATAAAACAACATCACAACAGAGGATTTGGACAGAATAGCGGAAGAAGTAATACAACACAAACTGGAAAACAAAAAAGTCATCCAACAAAAGAAATGGGATAGGTTAACCAATAGAGATCCTGAAATTTTAAATGAGGAAACCCAAGAAAATAGAACACCAAATGTTATATGCAACATATCTGACACTATTTTTAGTCCAGAAGAAGAAAATATTCTAAGAAAAGGATTGAATTTCGCTCTGCCACCGTTTAGTAACCCAACATTGGACATAGTAGCTCAAATTGAATCAGCTTTATTCAATTTTAAAGATCTAAAAGAAGAAAAGGATACAATCCATCAGGAATGCTACGAGCTATTGAAAAGCAGCAAGCACTCTTTGAAGACAACCAAAAGAACAAAGGACCAGTACAACATCATTAAAAGTCTTCGGGAAAAAGATTGCCATTACACAAAAGCGGATAAGGGAAACACTATTGTCATCTTAAATAAAAGCGATTACCAACAACGAATGTCCGATTTAATTATCGAAGGTCCATACAAGGAAGTAAAACACCCACTCAACCTTCTTATAAAGAAAACCAGGGACATTAAAAGAGAAAACCACACAGATGTGTTTGTCGAAGCTCCACTGCGTAATCTAATACCCTCAATACCAAGAATTCCAGTTCTTTATGGCTTGCCGAAAATTCATAAACCAGGTACCAAAATGAGACCAATTGTGTCAAATATTTCTAGTCCAACCTACAATCTTTCCAAATGGTTGGTAAAACATTTTTCTACTCTGGAACCACCAACTGGACTTTACGTCAAAAACTCAGTGGAATTCGACGAAAGAATTCAAAATATTGAGCTAAATCAAGATGAGATTAAGGTGTCCTTTGATGTGACATCATTATTTCCATCAGTTCCTGTAGATGATGTTCTAGAAATGCTTGAAAAATGGCTAAGAGCGTCCAATGTTCCTGTCGAAGCAATTTTTAAGTATATCCAGATGACATCTTTTTGTGTAAAACAAACCTATTTCCAGTTCCAGTCAAAATTTTATCAACAAACAGAGGGAATGGCTATGGGAAACGCACTTTCTCCTTTCTTAGCAAATTTGTTTATGTCTCACTTTGAAATGAACCTTAAAGAAAAGTATATACAATTTCCAAGAGTGTGGTATCGATATGTGGACGATATATTTGCTAAAATAAAAAAGGATGCAATAGAAGAAACTTTCGACATGTTAAATAATCAATACAGCACAATAAAATTTACTTATGAATTAGAAGTTAATTCAAAACTTTCCTTTCTGGATTTGACATTATCCACAAACAACAACAAAATAGAATTTGAGATCTTCAGAAAACCAACCAATATAAATCAATACATTTCTAGCGATTCATACCATTGTCCTCAACACAAAGCAGCAGCCTTCAATTCAATGATTCATAGATTGTTTTCTATACCACTTTCCGCAGAAAATCATTCAAAAGAACTAGAACACATCAAAACAATAGCACGGCAAAACGGTTACCACAATAATCTCATCAACCATATATACAACAAAAAACGCTCTAAAGCCCGATTAAAAAGGATCACTACACTAACACCTACTACAGAAGAAAAATTAATAAGAGTAGCATTACCTTACAACCACATCCTAAACAATCAACTAAGAAAGATATTGAAGAAGTCCAACATCAGACTAATAAACAATAGTCAACATAAGCTAAAAAACTTAATCTCAGGCTCCAAAATTATTACCAGCAAAATGGATAAACCTGGCATATACAAAATATCTTGCAATGATTGCGAAAAAATTTTACATAGGACTAACTCAACGTAAAATCGAACAACGCCTAAAAGAGCATCTTGCAGAGTTCAAGTATAAGACACCAGATAATTCTAGCGTGGCAGCACATATGTTGGAAAATGAACATAAAACTTCTGTACAAAATCTAGAGCTCATTAAACAAGTTAATAACCCAAATCACCTAGAAGCATATGAATTAGAGCATTCAAATCCGACTAATCGACTATTCGAATATCCGATTAATTTGAGTATATTTTAAGTATTCGTTATTCGAATATTTATACGCGAATATCCGAATATTTTTTTTATTTCTAAAAATATAATGGTTTTTCATCATTTTATTTTTTTTCAAACTTCAAAACTTCGAAATTTCAATATATTTTGATGCACAACCCTGCATGTAATTTATCGCTTGCAACACTATATTTTATTTGTATTTGACAGCTCTTCGCATAAGGGTTGTTGTTTAATTTACAAATGGATAGTAAGTATAAACAAATAGAATTGTTTTCTTCGCGATTACACATAATATTAAAGTTATACGATAATTGAGTTAACTCATAGTTTAATATAAAGGTAATTTTTTAAACAACTAACTATTAATAGGAAGTAGTATTGTTTTTAATATTAATTTTTCAAGGCATAACCCCAAAATGCACCGGCAAAAAAAATCTGATGTTTGGACTTATTTTAAAAGGATAGATAACCATATAGAAGCAGTTTGTACAAAATGTTTAAAAGCTATAGGATGTAAAGGGTCAACTACCACTGCTCTAATTAACCACCTAAATTCTAAAAACTCATGACATCTCAATTACTAAATCGATTGTTGAACAAGAAATTATAACGAAAAAGCCCAAAATTGAGGATCGCACAATTTTAGATTTTATCGAAAATAAATCATCGCTGGGTGAAATACTATCTCGATGTGCCGCCAAAGACGGCATGTCTATTCGTGCAATTAGATATTCAGAAGCAGTTAAAGGCTATGTCGAATATAAGAAGTATAAGATGCCATCAAGTGAAGCCACTATCTGGAAATATGTTTATGATTATTATAATGAAAAAAAAATGAAATGATTGCGCAATTTGACCAGTACAAAAGGGGAAATGGAAAATTTTCGTTGACTGTGGATGTATGGACCGATGTCAGTGCTATACGTTTTTTAAATGTAACCCTACGCACTTATAATAGCACTAAAACATTACATGATAGTTTTGTGCTAGGTTTAGTTGAAATTAAAGAAAAAGGGGATGCTACATTTACTGAAATGTACGTCAAACAGAAGCTCTTAGAATTTAACATCGATATGGAATCAGATATTGTTGCATCGACTCATGATGGGGCGGCTGTCATGGTTCGATACGGCAATAACATAAGTGCAATATCACAATTGTGCCATAATCACGCATTGCACCTAGCAGTAATGGATTTTTTGTATAGCAAGAAAATTTGTGATAACTTTTTTGATGAACAACATCTTATATCTGATAATGACAGTGCAATTAGCGAATCGGAACATAGTGAAATAGAAGATGATTTTCTTAATGACGATGGTAATACCACTGACCCCGAGTCAATTTATCTTGATACAATCCTGCCATGTAAGAATGATCATGAAAATTTTCTTTTGTCTACGGAAGAATCATGTTTACTGGAGCTCAATGTAGATATTTCTTCCGTTATAAATAAAGTACGAAAAATAGTAAAAATTTTTCGAAAGTCTCCAGCCAAAAATATTAAATTTCAAAAATATGTGATTGAGCAGGAAAATAAAAAACTTGGTCTTCTTATCGACGTAAAAACAAGATGGAATTCGATGGCTACGATGGTGCGAAGATTTTTACGCCTTAAAGATTGCGTTAATCACGCACTAGTTGACTTAGGTTATGAAACTGTAACTGAAAGGGAAATAATTTTATTACAAAAAGTGCTTGACGTATTGACCCCGCTGGAATTTGCAGTCAAAGAACTTAGCAAAGAAAATTCAACACTTATCACAGCTGAAGGTGTCTATAAATTCTTATTTAATTCTCTAACGGGAATCAACAATGATTTAAGTAAAATCTTACTCAACGAAATTAAAAAACGAATGGATCAGAGACGAAACAAAACCTTAACTACCTTATTGATATATCTTGAAACTGGAGCTATACCACGATCGAATGAATATTTTGATTACGCAACAAAAACTTCTGTAAAAACTTTAGCGGAGGATATCGCTAAAAGGGTTCTCGTCTCCTCAACCTTCAAAGATTTAACAGATCCTGTTGATGAAAACAGTGATAACGAGATGCAGGTTTCTTGTAATTTAAATGACGCACTTGCAGTCGACAACCAATGTAAAAATATATTGCAAGAACGGTTGCAACTAGCGATTAGCTCAATAACCGATTCCACGCCACGAGGTACAGTAACAGTGGTAACGCAAATAGCGGGCAATAGTTTAAAAAGAGATTTTTCTTATTTAGATTCGTTTAAAAAAAGAACAGAAAAATTAGATAATTTATATAATGCTCTATTGACTATTAGCCCCACTTCAACAGAAACTGAAAGGGTTTTCTCTACGGCAGGCATTCTTAAGTCTAAAATAAGAAGTAGCTTAAAATTTAAACATCTAAATGCACTTTTCTTTCTTAAATGCCTATTTCAAAAAGCTAAATGAAATAAAATTCCTAATATGTTAAACCTGTTTATTTTATTACCGATTATTGATACTTAGTACTTCTTTTACAATTCGAATATTAACCGAATATTCGGATATTTGAAGAAAACATTATTCGATATTCGGATACTTCAAAATGTCGAATAACGGAATGCTCTAATATGAATCATACTTCATGGAAAAAGAAAACAACAAAAATCCAGAAATATTAATGAATACAAAAGGAGGCAATATAAAATCAAAATTATTTAAACTAATTTAGAATATCCACCCATTTAATTTTTATATTCCCTTTTTTAATCCACTTTAATCCACTGCAGTAATAAAATTCTTTTGTTTATATATTTATCAATGTCCTTTACAATAGTTTAAATTTTAATTAGGTTTTTCCATAAGTTTATGAATGTATTTCCTTAGGTTTAATTATTTAGAATTTGTACTATAAAATGGTGTTGTTTTTACTTTAAGAATTAGTTTTTAGATACTACTGTCGAAGAAAGCATAGCTTTCGAAATACGTATCTAGTGAAATAAAACTCAATTAAACAACAATAAGGCGTTTATTATTTTATTATTATTCATCACAACAGTGTAAAAACGCAATAAATTATATATGCGCATGCGCCAAAAAACAAACAAAAATATAAAAACAAAATTGACATTTCTGACAACCAAAAATTCAACATAAATAAAAGTGAAATATATTTTAAAAAAATTAACATTACAAATAAACATTATATGAATATAAACATGTAACGTCGGCTATATACTAATTAACAATATTAAAACTAATCCCTATTCTTTTTTTGATTCAAGTACAAAATAATATTCCATTTGCATTTTTTTCATCATAATAGTTTAACGGTTTTTTTTCTAATAACACAGAACCACATTCAAATATCAAAAGTTAAATAAACGCACTCATTCTGCTTACTCAGCGCTGTTTGATTTTGTTAAAAAAAGATAGAAACGTCAAAAAAAAAAGAAAAACACATTTTTTGATTTTTTTTTATGAATAAAATTTTTCAAGCATAATATGTTCGAATCTCGAAACAAACGGAACATTTTAATTCGGTCTGTGTTACAAAACATTCATTTAATAACATTGTTCTAATTGCTAAAAGTAAAGAGAATTAATAAAAACAAAAGTATATAAAATTAAAATCCATATTTTTTGCTTTTGAAAAAAAAAAAGAAAACGTTCGCAGATAAATCTGAAAACCAGAGGCATATGTATTAGGTTGGTGTTGGTTTCAGCCATTTTTTCCATCATACTTGCTGTTGGGATTGATATTCTGAAAGTAGAAAAGAATATTGCTGATATTGATATTTGGAAAGCCGAAAGGAATTATGTTGAGATTGATATTTTAAAAGTAGAAAAGAATATTGCTGATATTGATATTTGGAAAGCCGAAAGGAATTATGTTGAGATTGATATTGTGAAAGCAAGAAAGAATTGTGGCGTATTTGAAGAAGCAGAGGGGAATATTAGGAAAGACAATTATTGGTACTGTATGAGCAGAGCAGGAGTTAGAGTGAAGGAGCTGGAAGGGCCTCAAGTCCGGGTTTGGCGTTAGTTGTGAGTTTCATATTATTTTATTTTAATTTATATCAAATTCTTTTTGTTAATCTAAATCTAATTTAAGTTTTGAGGTTGCATTCTGGAGAATGACAGATTAATGTCATTCGATCTATAAGAGATTCCCAAATCCAGGATTTACCTTGGATTCGTATTTGATCCCGTGTTGTAGAATATTTTCCGTATTATTATTATTATTAATTTTGGAGGCTCAAAAGTCCAATCATTGTAGAGCCGGTAGATGTAACAAATGCCGGTTTTAAATAAGAGCCAAGCATAACAAACAACATAATATTAAATGAATTGAAATCCATCAGCAATAAAAATTATAAAATTATATTAATATACAATATTAATTTTGATCTTTATATAAATTTTAGATCTAAAAGAAAACTGAATGAAATCAAATACAAATCAAATACAAATCAAATCCTAAAAGTATGAAAAAGGCTGGATCAATACTAACATCAATCGTTGAAAAATTGAATGGAACTAAATACGAGAAAGGGAAAAACCACTTACAAAAAATTTCAATCTCATCTCAACAAACAAACAATTGGAAATCATTTACAAATGTTCAAAAACGGTTTAATGAACTCAAAATTAAAAAGAATGAAATCATCACAAATAAAATACAATTTAAGGTTAGTTTTAATTTATTGAATTTATTAAAAAATTATATTACACTCTTTAATACATTTAATAATCATATTGTAATTATTATAATTATTATTACATATATATAGTAATACAAAGTAAAAAAGATTTTCTAAAACATACTAAATGTTATTTTTAAAATTTTACAAATAATTTTTGAAAAATTATATAATAAAAATCTCCATAATAATATAATTGCGCTGATAGTGCTCATCATTGCCAGAAGTTGCATGATCTGCTCTAAAAAATACACTCTTCTATTAACAGAAATAATCATTCTAAGATATACCTTTCTAATTTATTATTTACATAATCGCCTAACGAAGGCTTTAACCATAAAACATTTAAACTGTGTGATATATTTTTACGATTTACCCAAAAGTGGAGAGAAGTAAAAAATCCAACTATCATATAAAAATAATTAAATCCAATATAATGGATACTAATACAGCAAATAATATAATAGCTAGTGATAACCATAATGAAAAGGAATATGTGAATATTCAGGGTACATCAACACAGAATCCCATGTTTGAGCTACCACAAGAAATATCAGACTCAGACTCATCTTCAGAAAGTTTTGGAAATTTGGAAACAATCCTACAACAACGGATCATAAGAAAACAGTTTATTAAAACCAAAGACATTGCTGGTTTAAAAGAACAAATAGCTAAAAATGAAAAGCTAATAGATGCACAAAAAAAAGAAAAACGACTTAAAAAATAAGAAAACTACAATTGAAAAACAAAACTCTAAAGCAAAATATAAATTTAGAGCATATTCAGGCAAATTATAATGATACCTACACTAAAGTACATAATCCATTGGAAAATACTAAACAGCAAGTGATAGATAACAGTGTTGTTATGACAAAAAATACAAGTGATGTGAATTTGGAAAATGTACAAATGTCTAAAAACCAAAATAACTCGATAGCTACAGAATCGGATTATGGTGTAATTTATACAATAACTAATATTGTTTTTTGAGCACTAGATATCACCAAAATAATATTGAAATTATATAGATATCAAAAATTAGTGTGTTTTTCTCAAATATAATTTCAATATTAATTTATACAAGTTTGAATACCATAATAGAGACACCAAATATCCTGGAAGAAAATATAAATATTGAAATAGATCAACAAGAATCAAACAAAAATCAAAATCCGCATGCTAATGATAATAATAAGGTATTATACAACATACCAACTAATAATACTTTCAAAAACTTAAAGATTCATGACAGAAAGACGGTAAATAACGCACAAGACATTGTTGAAGTGGATGAAAGTGACTCTAGTGATTTTACAGTAGTCATGAAAAAAAGAAAATTTACAATAAACCAAAATATCAATTCAAAAGAAAAAGTAAAACAAAGAAAAGTAGATTTGCCGATTACAAATAATAAAACTTTATTGCCAAATGAAAATATAAATATTAATACTAATACATTTAATAATAAAACTAATGCTAACATTATTAATAAAACAATAAACAAACAACAATCATATAAAATACCCCCCATTAAAGTATATTTTTTGGATACTAAAAATATTATTAAATACTTTATGATTATATAAAAATAAAAAGTTACAACATTAAACAACACATAGGTGGTGTAAAAAGTAATCAAACATATAATTTTGAAGATTATGATAAATCAAAAGAAGCCTTACAAAAAACTGAAATGGATTTTTATACTTACACACCAAAACATTTAAAAAACAAAACATTAGTTTTAAAAAGTCTTTATCCAGGAATAAACCCGGACGAAATAATGGATGAGCTATCAAGCTTTAACTCAGATACATTAAAATTTGTAAAAGACAATACTTATAACCCTAAAAGAAGGGGAGATCCCTCAATGTTCCTCATACAAATAACATCAAACTTAAATGTAAATGAGGCAACAAAAATTAAATATTTGAAACACTGCGTTGTAAGATGGCAACTGCTGGAACATTCAGGAATATTTCAATGCAAAAAATGCCAACGTTATGGACATGCTGCAGCAAATTGCAACATGGGATATCGCTGCGTCAAATGTGAAGACAGTCATCTATCAGGTGAATGCAAAATCAAATTAGGACCAAATAAAGTCGAAAACAATCAAATATACTGTGAATTATGTCAATCCTATGGACATCCAGCTTCATATAAGGGATGCCCAAAATATAAACTTTTATTAGAAAGATGTAATAAAATAAAACTAGAAAAATTAAATAAACTCAAGCAACAAATGTATAATAACTATACTAAAAAGAATGTAAATTATAGTGAAATGTTCTAGGAATTGCCAAAAACAACACTACAACAACAACAACAAAAAATATCAACGTAATCACATAATAACCAACTATTAAATCAAATGAATAATATAAGATCAAATAAAATTCATTCACAAACACAACAAATTGATAACAATAGAAGTGTAGGGGTAATATCGAACATTTCCACGAAAAAAAGATACGAAATGAGGTAGTATCTCACATTGAAAGAAAAAAAGGAAAAAAGCATTGGTTTTTTTCAGAAGTGAATATATGAACAGTATCTTTTTTGTTTTAAAATAGATTATTCAATGTAATAGATTATAAGTTCGTGGGAGGTCGTCAAATGTTTTAAAAAGAAGATGAGAAAAACGAAAGTGAATATAATTTATTTTTTTTACTTCGGCAACAACAATTTCATTTAGAATGTTGTTGAAAGAAACTAAAGCAAAATGATTTTCATTATTTTTTTTTTGTTATCTAATAAGAAAAAATATGGTAATATGTTATCTAATAAGAAATTAAAAAATGGATTTAGTCACACTATCTATAAAACAGAATGAGATTGAAAGCAAAATATGAAAAAGCAACTGAAATTAATTCAATTGCATTGAGAGAAAAAACAATACATATGTTTTTGATTTTTAAAGAATGAGTTTGTGTTTTAATCTTATTTTGCAAATAATCTCTGCGGGAGGTCGTTTTCGGCTTTTTCATTTGTCTCTAGCTTCTCGCGAAGCTCAAAGAAAAAAGGAAAAAGCAATGACAAGAGCAATTGCATTGAAATTAATTCAATTGCATTGAGAGAAAATAAAAAAAATATAATATTATAAATTGATAGAATTTTGTTGTTGTTATTGTTGTCGACGCTTCTGTTTTTTTTTTTTTTTTTATTATAAGTTAGGCATGTTTAGTGTTAATCATAATAAATTATTAATTAACGTCTCTGAATATCCGAAGATACCATGCCAACTAGGAAGTGTGGTTAAGTTTGAATAAATTAAGTTTCTTTTAGAAATTTATGGACGTTAACTTTAAAACTTTGAGGATTAAAGCTATCAGGAAAAACCCATGAAGGTAAGGCGTTCCAGAGATGAGAGACTCTGTTGAAAAAATCACGCTGAAAGGCAACAGTTCTGCACCTTTTTATATGAACCGTAAAAGGATGGGCTATAACATTTGCTCTGATGTTACGCAATGGAATTGCTAGTTCAGGTAAAATTGATTTAATCTCTTCAGAAGTTCGTTCATCCATAATGTATTTGTAGAAAATTGTCAAATCCGCAACATTTCGTCTGTGCTGTAAAGAATCAAGCTCATCAGTAAGAGTTGAGTTCCCAATCAGTTTAACAGCTCTGCGCTGAACAGAATCAAGGCACTTCAAACTACTATAATAAGCTCCACCCCATATGTGAGAACAGTACTCCATGCAGGGACGTATAAATGATTTGTAAATTAAAAGAAGCTGTTCGCTATTAAAAAACTTACGACATCGTCCCAAAAAGCCCAATTTTTGAACAGTGTTCTTAGCTAGGTTAAAAATATGAGAATTCCATTTCAAATTATTTTCAACTTCTACTCCTAAAAGCCTAACAGATCCTTTGTCTACAAGATCTTTAGAGTCAAACTTCAATGGAAACGGATTAGGTGTGGATAATCTAGAAAAATAACAAGCCTGTGTTTTGCTCGTATTGAATTCAACACTATTAGCGAGCCCCCAATCCAAAATAGTTTTAAGGTCATGGTTTAAAGAATCTATTAAATTTGATCTACAGTTGTTAAGCGCTAACTGTGAATATAATTTAGGGTTCTCATGAGACGCATGAAGAGTGCTATCATCAGCAAAACTATGGATAGGACTAATCGTTGAATCCAACAAATCATTAATATAAATAAGAAAAAGAGTTGGTGACAAAGCAGAACCCTGAGGAACTCCTGCATTAGTTGAAAAGACATCCGATGAAATACCATCAACATTGACCCGAAATTTCCGCTCGGAAATAAAACTTTGTATCCAAGATATAAGTTGCTCATCCAAACCATTACATCTTAATTTGCAAATAAGATTGTTGTGCCAAACTTTATCAAATGCTTTGGATATATCAAGAGCAATACCGAAAGTCTCACCATGATTTTCAAGCGATTTGTTCCATATATGAGTGACAAAGGAAAGTAAATCTCCCGTCGCTCTTCCTTTTCGAAACCCGTATTGTCTTTCATTAAGTAGTTTGGAAGACTCTAAGAAGCTCATTATATTAAAATTAATATATTTTTCAAAAATTTTAGAAACAACCGATAAAATTGAAATGGGTCTGTAATTTGTTGGATCAGTCTTACTACCCTTTTTTGGAACTGGTTGTACGCTTGCAATTTTCCATATTTCAGGAAAAACTCCTTTCTTATATGACAAATAAAAGATTTTAGTGAGGATTGGTGCTAACTCCCTAGCAAAGGTTTTCAGAATAATTGGGGGAATACGATCTGGTCCAGATGCCTTGTTAGTATTAATTTGTAAAAGCATTTTCCGAACAATGTTTTTACGAAAAATTATGGGCATCATGTTGTGCGAAACTCTAGGAATTGACTTAGGTAAGAAATTGGGTTCGTTTAGTGTAGAATTTCTAGAGAAATAAATTCCCAGAAGGTTAGCTTTTTCTTTTGGGTCTATTACCGGCACATCTCCATCAATTAGGGGAGGTAGAGAAGACTTACAAAAATTACCATGGACATCCTTAACCGCTTTATAGAAATTTCGTGAACCAGTTGGATGTTCAGCAAACTTAGACGCTTTTTTCCTATTAAAAAGATTTTTTTCTGCATCTATTAGTTTTCTACATATATTTCTCTCAATTCGGTACTGTTTTTACTGTATGTATCAGCATTTGTTATCCAATGATAAAAAATAAACACAATTTCTATTAAAGAGATGTTTATGAAAGATTTTCGCTTGTCTCGGATGCCTGGTCTTTTGGCTGACGCGGGGGGTCTTGTTTTTTTAAACGAGTTTATATTTAATTGCAATTCTTTGAAGTTGTACTTCTTTGCGCTCGTTGTAAATATTTTGATGGGGTGTTTATCGAGAAACCGCGTCACGCTGCTTGAAGTTATATTTTAACCTTTATGCTGTATGGTGATAAAGACGAAATTAGTAAATCAACCTTATGCTGTATGGTAATAAAGACGAAATTACTAAATCAATCATATTTTATAATAATAAAACATTATTCGCTTAGTTATCTTTGATCAATTTTTTTTTTCACTTTTCGGAATTATCATTAAATTATCATAGATTTATCATCTATACTTTTCGGAATTATCATAGTTAATGTATAATGTGACAAACAAATATGTACATTTATATGAAAATTATGTTAAATTATTTTTTAACAAATACATATTTCTAATTTACAACAAATATGTTCTTATGGTTTGCAATTATATAAAATATGTACATATTTCTATGCATTAGCACCAATACGATACATATAAGCTTTATTTATGATTAAACAAACCTGCTTGCATTAGCAGAACTGCCCTCACATGTTTCAAAAATTGGAAATTGACGTTTCTTTTCCTCTTCTTAGAAACATTGATGAACCAAGAATTTGCATTGGAACCTTATTACCGAAGAAAAAGATTATGAACAATATCAAAGTTACAGATTTAAAGTGTTTTACTTATTGAGTGAAATATGCTTCTCCATTACTTTCAAAACTATTATTGTTATTGCAAGGGATCTATAAAATATATGCAAATATGTTAACATATGAGGAGGTCCACACCAAAACGCTACATTTCCATTATTACATTTTTCCAACGCAGTTCAAGAAAATTTGATTATGTCATTACACTGATAACATTATGTCTAAAACAAGCTCTATTCTACAAAGAGGAAAAACGGTTCTAATTTAAGCATAGATAAATTTTTGAGTTTTCAATCGAATTCAGAAATTGGAGCCGATCTAAGTACACAATTTATTTTTTAAAGAAAATGGAAATGTAGCGTTTTGGTGTGGACCTCCACATATGTTGTGATTTGACTGTTTTAATAATAATATATAAGTCTGAATTTACAAATGAAATTAGTCTTATTATTATTTTTTCCAATTTTTGTTTTAAGTTGTGGGAAGGAATGTTGAAATAAGACGATGACCATAAAGCAATTAAACCCATTAAACGAAAATATTCACTAAAAATGGTGGTATTTTTTAATCGGCCGGCGTATGCATCAATGGAGTAGAGTATTGCAGACAATTGATAAAATATATTTGGAAATTGCAATACGACCCTCTTCAGAACAGCAAAATTTCTGGATTGATTACAAGTCTACATGAAATAGGACGCTAAACCAATAGCAATGAACCAGTGTGCCTATTTTGTATGACGAGTACGGTGGTTTCGGAGTAAGAAATTGACAATTGTAACATCCAATAAACAAATATATTTACGCTCACCTAATTGTTCGTGACACATTGAATTATTGGAATTAAATCTTTGGAATAAAATTTTAACTTTTTTCTAACCCTAATCTTTTGCCATCTACATTTATAAAAATTATTTAATTATTATTTGTCTGTCAATGTGTTTTAATTTTAACGTACATTTAATAACGTACATTTAATATGTAAATTTATCTATAGCTTTAGAGACATTTACTTAATGGCTTTTGCTGACTGCAAAATGATACTATTACATTTTTTTCAAACTTTTTATATTTTACTAATAAAATAAGTTAAATTAAATGCAATCACAAAATACTATCGAAGAATTTACTCAAAAAAAAAAGCAGTTTTCAACCACTTTATCTGGGAAGCACGGGCATCGCCGTTGCGGGTGTACCTTCTAGTAATTAATAACTATACGTTCTTATACTTTTTGAATAATAATTTCTTTTTTAATAATATTTTTTTTTTATTTATTTTTTGAATAATATGTTTCTTTTTTTATATTTTTTTTTTTGAATAATATTTTTTTTTGTATAATATTTTTTTCTTTTGAATAATATTTTTTTTCTTGAATAACATTTTTTTTTTTAATAATATTTTTGTTTTTTTTAGCTATTTTTTTAATGTATCCTATCTGTCTGTCTGTGTCCGTGTGTGCGAGCAAATTGGCAAAGAAGTATAACTTCCACCGTCTGGTCCGAGGCAGACCCTACTTTTTTTTCAATATCATTGCCATTAAAATATTTTTTGTTGTATGTAAATATTTTTTTCAAAAAACACATGCAAACAAAAAAGTCCATCGGTTGTAAATGCATACAGCTATTTAGACACAAATCATGATATATATTGCATTACATTTCGTTTAAATTAAATGATTTTTAACCAACTTTCGTCGTATAAAGATCATTTCTTATTCATTATTCAAACCGTCTTGTTTTTTTGATTTAAACAAAATTTTGGAGCCATAAAAAGTAAGTAAAAATGTTTTCAATCATAATATTTATTTTAAATGTTTTTTCACGCTATTTTTAAACTTTTCTCTCAGTTTACAGCCAGAATGTGTAAAGGCAAATTCAATGAACGGGATTTGGTACCGACATAGACAAATAATAATATAAGACAAATGAAGTAGAACAAAATATTCTCTCACTATTTTTATTTTGTTTCAGGATATTAACTATCTAGTGACACCTGTACTCAAGTAGATGATTCGTAATATTTAAAATTAGTGTTATATGAGTATAAAGTTTAACGTTTTTGTTTTTTGGTTTCTATTTATTCTTATATCTTTATGATTATTATTGTTTTTCTAAATGTATTTGTGTAGAACGTTTAAAAAAAACCATTTTTTTTAACCAGATTTTTTTTCGAAAGGACAAATATTTTTTGTTGTAATTTCGTATTGTTTTACGTTATGTTATGTTCGTAGTCGTGTGAAGTGATTTCAATGAAATTTAAATTATTTAGTTTTTGAAGAAAACTTTTTGTTTACATTTTGTTTTGGGAAGCAATTAAATTATGATAAAGATTTTGTTTTTTTATCGAAAAATTAGACAAAATTTAGTAAAATATTTATTTATGATTTTAGTGAATGAAAAGTATAATCGGTTTTTGGTTTTGTTCGGATTATTTTGAATAATTTTCGGATCAAATTTTATTAGATTTAAAATAATAATATCATTTATTGATACAAGGTTATAGCATAACGGAAGTATTTTGAGTTTAGTTTTTAATTGTTTTTATAGTTTTTTTATAATACAAAAAAATGACAATTTGAAAAATCAGTTGGAAGCAACAGCAGATCTCAGTAATTGGGGATCCTGTTTTAATTGCAACGCTAGATAGATGGTTAACTTAGCCAGCAAGACGCGGTGCGCTAAAATAATTTTACAGGACTAAGCGAATTAGATAAGCAAGAACTTTATGAAGTCCTCGGTGATCGGTTATACATCGGTCGGTTATACGATCGGTTACGATCGGTTATACAATACATCCAGACAGGAAATTCTATACTTAGAAATTGATCAAATATATGATAATAAAAATGATTACGAGAGATTTACGGCATTTGAATCTCCCCTGCTGGTTAACTGACGAGGCTCTGACGACCGAGTAACGGCGGTATAACCGATCATCGAGGACTTCATAAAGTTCTTGCTTATCTAATTCGCTTAGAATAGTTAGTCCTGTAAAATTATTTTAGCGCACCGCGTCTTGCTGGCTAAGTTAACCATCTATTTAGCGTTGCAATTAAAACAGGATCCCCAATTACTGAGATCTGCTAGTGCTTCCAACTGATTTTTCAAATTGTCATTTTTTTGTATTATAAAAAAACTATAAAAACAATTAAAAACTAAACTCAAAATACTTCCGTTATGCTATAACCTTGTATCAATAAATGATATTATTATTTTAAATCTAATAAAATTTGATCCGAAAATTATTCAAAATAATTCGAACAAAACCAAAAACCGATTATACTTTTCATTCACTAAAATCATAAATAAATATTTTACTAAATTTTGTCTAATTTTTCGATAAAAAAACAAAATCTTTATCATAATTTAATTGCTTCCCAAAACAAAATGTAAACAAAAAGTTTTCTTCAAAAACTAAATAATTTAAATTTCATTGAAATCACTTCACACGACTACGAACATAACATAACGTAAAACAATACGAAATTACAACAAAAAATATTTGTCCTTTCGAAAAAAAATCTGGTTAAAAAAAATGGTTTTTTTTAAACGTTCTACACAAATACATTTAGAAAAACAATAATAATCATAAACATATAAGAATAAATAGAAACCAAAAAACAAAAACGTTAAACTTTATACTCATATAACACTAATTTTAAATATTACGAATCATCTACTTGAGTACAGGTGTCACTAGATAGTTAATATCCTGAAACAAAATAAAAATAGTGAGAGAATATATTGTTCTACTTCATTTGTCTTATATTATTATTTGTCTATGGTACCGATTAAGAATTTGTCCACTGACATACTCCTTGATGAGGAATTATCCGATGACATGACTCTAAATGAGGCTGATGAGGAGCTGTTAACATTATTGTTGACAGCAATGGAAAAAAGTGAAAATTATGTTTGTTGGTGCAATGAAAATTTCGATCTAGTTGTAAGTGTATTCGGTGGCTGTGTTGAAGCAGCTTCAAACTATTTAATTTTTTGGGCGAATAACCCTTTCAATTTTTTATGATTAATTGCTTTCTTTAAATATAATTATTAAAATTAAATTTAAAATTATAATTAAGCAATGTTAATAAAGTTTGTCTTAAAGAATATGAACAGTATGAGTTTTTAATTTTTTGTTTAAAATCTTTGTAGACGTTTAGACTGTGATAATCATTGTGACAAACTTTGGCAAACTTTTACGACATACATATAGGTAAAATTTTAGATAACCTTTCCTTCCTCGATCGAGTTTCCGTGACCCTGATAAACTTTTTCAAAACTTATTATTTTTCTGATTATTAGTTTTTGTGACCGGAAGATAAAAAAAAAAATCAAAATAGTTTCGCAAAATTTAATTCGATCAAAAAGCATGTTGTAAGTTCAATTATTCAATTCAAAACTGCACTTAACCCTTATGATGATAAACGATTTTTGAATAATGATGATTACGAAAACTTTAGCGTGGGGGTCATTACAAAATAAAAACACTAAATCGATTAAATTAATCTTTTATTTTATTTTATTTTATTAATTTTATTTTTTATAATTAAATAAAAAATTAATTATTTAATTAATATCTCTTCTATTTTATTATTTAGTTAATTCATAAATTAAAATTAGAATTGAGAAACATTTGACACCTGATAATGTACTTAATATTTGGATGCAATATATTTGATTGAATAGGAAGGAAAATCTTAATGAACATTATAAAAGTTTCAATTTTGCTGAACTTGACTGAAATTGCTTTTTAAAAAATTCTTTTAATAATAAAATATTTGATATTTAACATCAAAAAAAATCTGAATCTAAAAATCGCCATTTTTATAATTTTCCTTCAGAACAAAAAAAACTGATTCCCGACAGTCATATGCACAACGAATTTTATCTCTAAAACAAAAAATAATGCATCTCCTAAACTTTCACAAGTGGTTAGATATAAAATAAGCTTCAATTTAGTTTAAAAAAAAGGCTATGCCATCTTTTTTTCAATTACACCGTTTTTTTCTTATGTTACACCGTTAAAAATTATTTCAAAAAATTAACAGTGTACATTTTTAAAAATTTTGTTTTAATACCTATTCAACGACATATCATTTATGAAAATCGATTCAGTAGTTTTTCTACAATCGCTCGTCAAAATGCACTCACATCACAAAATAACAAAAAATTGAGGGGCACCCTGTGAAGACCCCTGGTCGAAAAAAAAATTCTAAGAGAACTTGTATTTTTTATTTATCAAAGACTATCTATTAACAAAAAATAATCAAAATTAAAAGGGGTCAAGTCAAAACGTTGTTGAATCTTCGTGAAATTGCTCAAATAAATAATAAAAAATATCTTTTTATCTCTATGAATGCAATCTTTTGTTTTACGTTCAGTTGATTGGTAACAAAATTATGCATAAATAGATGGAAAATCAAAACGAGTTAGTTAGTCTGAATCGCGAATTAAAAATCATTAGTCCTCCAAAGAGAGTAAAAAAAGCAAAAATTTAAAAACACGTATAGTGAAAAGTTCTTGTGTTACAAATTGTTTCGAAGGTGAACTAAGAAGGTTTACTAGTTTATAAGCATTAAACATATAAAATTAATTACATAAATAAAATTAATAAAATATTCATAACAAAAAATATGCGAGTTTTAAGTGTTGTTTAAAATCAGAGAATAAAAACAAGTCAGTGCCTCCAATTAAATACTAAATATTATAGGGAATCATAAGGAGATACGTACAAGATCACATTTGCTCTGTACACATATATTTTAATGGTACAGAAAACAAAATAATACATTTAAAGTGTAATAGAGATTAAATAAACTATTTGTTTTTAATAAAGTTACTAATAGAAAAAATTGAGAAGATTAAATTTGGCTGTTATATGTTAATGGCGTCTTCTATGTGTTTCTGACTGAAAAGGAAATTATATTATCTCAGTGTGATGGTCAATGGTGGAAACGATTTTTTTTGAATGAATAATAACGCGGGAAGAATTTGGTAATACTTAAGGGCGTTATATATGTCGGCAGTATATATACGAGAGAGCAGACAACATTTTATTTGGGAATGAATTTGATAGAAAAATCTAATTGGACTAACTAAATGGAATATATATTATATACAATCGGAGCGGATCATAATAAATAATTCGAGCTGGATTGGTTTAACTCGTCGAATAACTTTACACTGTATGAAGAACACTCTGGAGAGAAGCGAGTAAGCGGCGAGTTATTTTTCTATTATTATTATTACTTTTGTTAATTTGATTTGTTTTTTTTGAACATTCGCTTAAAAATGATAGGTTAAATTTTTATTAGTTAAGAGATTCCTACAGACAATTCGCTTGGATAACTTAAGTATTCCGTGTGAAATACGCTTTAATTTTTTTTGTTGTGCGAAAAGTCCAAGCTGATTCACGAATTGAGCCAGCACCTACAGTGTGACGCCGAAACGAGCACCCTGGTCGTTTTTTTATAGGTAGTAGAGCTATTTCGGTGCAAATTTATTATGGTTATCGAAGTTTTTTTAGGGCGTTGTCAACCAGTTTTCTGGCTCGACTAGTTGGAAAACCAGTTTTGGCCTTATTTTGTTTTTGTACATAGATTTATATTGTTGGAAAATTTGGTTAATTTTTGGCGAAATTTTGAAATATTTTGGATAAACCAGTAATTGGTTTTTTTTAATATAATATTTTGGAATACTGGAATTTTTTTTTGTTTAAATTTTTTAAATTTTTTGTTAACATGTATACAGTTAAACGAATGGGATCGACTGAAGGATATGAGGGTAGAGGTGAGCATCACCTGAGGAGGATGAGGTCGCGACGGTGGGACCTGGAGCCGGTAGTGAATGAAGTGAATGAGGTAGTGAATGAAGTGAATGAGGTAGTGAATGAAATGAATGAGGTAGTGAACGAGGTGAATGAGGTGGTAGCAGAGGTGAATGAGACAATGGAGGAGCTGCTGGAACGGGTATTCCAGATATTAGACAGGAAGCGGGAGACGAGGTTGGAAAGGGATAGAAGGAGGTGGGCGGAGAAGAAGAAAAGGAGAAGGAAGTAGAAAGCGGCGTGGTTAGTCGAGGAGACGGAGTTCCTTTCAACCACGCACACTTAAGCGGAGACATTGGCTGAAGAGAACGCCATCTTCGAGGCTAACCACAGGAGTGTTGTGCCCGTGCACAAATCATAACAAACAAATTTAAATTATTTAAATAACTGTTTCCAAAATTTTAATAAAAAACTGTATTTCAACATTTAACCTGTATATAACAATAATTTTACATTAATTTTAATTTGGAAATCATTTATAGAAAATAAAACTATGTCAAATTATAATAAACAAAAAAATAATTAAAATATATATACAATTCCACTTATAAATTTTAAGTAAAAATAGATATAAGCAATAATTTTGTCTTTTCAATTAAAATGATTTACCAATTTAAAATTATTATCATTCTCGATTGCACGTTCACCGTGATAAGACGTGTGATCAATGGTGGTGGGTAGTTGTAAGTAATAATTTTAATATTTAAAACGTGGAATTCATAACCTAATTTTGATATTTGTTATTTTTCACGATTTGTTTTGTTGTAACAAAATATTTTCTTGTGTTTGAACAAAATGTTAATTTGGTTCCTTTACTTTTCTTTTTAATAAAAGAAATGTTAAAAAATAATGAGTTTCACAACGATCTGAAAATGTCCGAATTTTATTATAATCGGATCTCGTATTTCATTTAATCTCATATTGTTCAATCATATGGATCTTTATACTAAATTAAATAATACTAAAAATAATGTGCTGCTAGATAAAAATCATTTTAAAAAAGTGTAAAATAGAATTATGCATAATTAATAATTTTACTTAATCTAAAATCATTGAATTTGTATATAACGGGACATTCATTTCATTCAATCATATGGATCATACATCTCCATGGATATTTATATCTTAATAAACTTTATTAATTATAATATCAAGAATTTAAATATAATTTCAAGGAAAGGATAAATTCAAAATAATAAATCATTCTTATTAATTAATTTTTTATGGTGAATAATATATTTATCGCCAAAAGTTGTTAGAGTGCAATGGTAGCAGACATATAAATAACTAAAGTGTTTATTTTTTTTTTTTGATCAAAATAAAATTGCTATATACATTCATTTATTCTAATGCAATTTTAAAAAATATATTAATTAAAACATACTACTAAAACTTTATGATAGTGGTTGTTATTTCTGTTTCAATTCAAACCGTTATTAAAATATAAACATTTATCATTTGTCTAAATTTGTTTAGAATAATAATGGCAGAAAAATTAACAAACTTACTGTCAACAAACATTAATTTTAAATTTATCAAGTGAACCGGTTGTTAAAATGTAACGGTAGTGGAAATATTGAAAAACTATTCAGTAATGTGTCACATAGGTGTATTTTTTCTTTTTCAAAATATTAATTAATTGCTATATACATTCATTTTTTTCAATGCAATTTAAACAATAATTAATTAAAACATACATACATCATAATAGTTGATGAATTAATTAACCATGGTGTATTAATAATACATATTTGTATAAATATGGACATTAGGCATATTTCATAGACATGTTTATACTTAAAAAATTTGAAATTTTTGATTAATTTGAGGAGAAAGAAATTTTATACATTTTTTTTATAAAGTGTTCTTTTTATTTTATAGATATATATCTAATTCTATAACTAAGGAGGTAAGAAGTAATAGGGTATTTATGAAAACAAGGAGTAATGAGACATATATAAAATAAGTCAACATAATATGGAGTCAATAGAAAGAAGGGGTAAAAATGTTTTCAACAAAGATGTTTAATATTTTGTAAAGAGTGAGAGTGGAGGGAAAACAGTCCGATATAGAATTTACGGGAGAAGGTTCAAGACACTACAATTAGAAAAATGGAAATTTAATATGGTTCATCATAATTAAAATCTATTTTTAATACTATTATCAATTTATTAAAACACAAAAATTAATACAGATATTCACAATCTAAAATTCTTTATAATGAAATAATAAAATTTTAAATTAAATATTCTAAAACAAAAATCTATTAGGTTTTAATTAATTCATGTACACATAAATTATCTATTCTATTTTTAGTTTCATTACAAAACATACAATAACTTAACATAAAATTAAACATATATTTAATTACCATCTACTGCATCATGAGGTGTTGTGAAAGGGGTGGAATTTTTACCGAAAATGTCGGAATGACAGATACAAAACATATCATATGTTTTGGTCTTGCGCATTACGACATTGGAGGACAAGTTTCACTCCCTCCACGACTGGTCATCATGATGCAGTCGATTTCGTCCTCCTTAGGATAATTTATTTTATATAATTTATATAAATCAATTATTTGTAATCTCTATCTGTAATATATCTTTGGTGATATGGGCTAGTCCTAAACCAATAAAATTTAAAATAAAAAAAAAAAAAAAAAAAAAAAAAACTTATTATCGCATTGCAGAATCATTAGTTTAAATTTTATAATCCAAAATTATTATGTCAGTAAAACTGTGTCAATGTAAATAAAATATTATATATAATAATGTGAAAAAGGCACAAATTGTGAGTCTGTAAAAAATATATCGAAGAATCGGTTCAGTTAATTCTAGTTGTTTAAGTTCTAGTTGATAAACCTCTTGTAAATTAAATAAGTCGTTGCTAAATTTTCAGTCAGTTTTTAGTTAAAATTTCTGTTAATTAAATAAATCCGTGCTAGAAGTTCAGTCAGTTTCAGCTGATATAAAGTTCTGTTAAAGGTAATTAAGTCAGTTATAAAACAAAATATATACTAGTTCATTCTGATTAAAGTGTACAGAAAGTTCAGTCTGATTTAAATATAATAACTCAGTTTATAAAACAAAATATGTACTAGTTCATTCTGATTAAAGTGTACAGAAAGTTCAGTCTGATTTAAATATAATAATTCAGTTTATAAACCTAAAAAAATACTAGTTCATTCTGATTTAAGTGTACAGAAGTTCAGTTTTGTGACGAAGGATATTCACAAACACACCGCTCTCCTGATATTTTCTGTTATTACGTTCCTTCGTCCCAAGTTGCCCAATTCCAGAAATAAAACCAATAATCAATATTGATGTTGCATTACATTACACCCATTCTCAAAGCTAGTTTCCATATTTCGGTTTTGCTAATCCGCAAAACTCATTTAATTAAATTAAAATGTTCCCACATTTCAGCTTTTTTACAATTTCGTAAAAAAATATGGGTCTCAACTTCAGTCTAGACAAATGCTCTAGATCAAAATTTTCATAAATTAAAAGGTTCCCACAATTAAAATTTTCATAACTCATTTTTGTAATGTATGCAAAAACTTATTCTCAAATTTTCTAATTGTTTCTTCTTTCTTTGCGACTGAAATTCAGTCATTTTAAACTTAATAGGTTTCTTTGTTTTAATTGTGAGAAAATTTATTTTCACACAATTAGGTTTCTGGAATTGTGGTTTTTTTTCACCAACTTGACGATTTCTTTTTGTTTTTTTGAACGGATCAAATAAAACCGAGGTTTTGAGTTAGGTTGGAGAATGGTTGGTCGGGATTCAGAAAGTGTTTTTCGACTCGAGCAGTCATAGTCGTGGTTCGGTCTGGTTTTTTTATTCTTTCGCTTGTTTTTTTTGTTTATTGTCTTTGTTTACTACCTTTAGAGAATTTTTTTTAGTTTGTTGTTTGTTGGTAGTTTGTTGTCTCTGAATCAATTGGTGAATTAATTGAAAAATCAAAAAGAAAATATTAAAAGATTCAGTTTATGTTATTTGTTGAATCCATTGGTGAATTAATTAAGTTTATGTTAATATAAAAATATTAAGTTTATGTTAATTGCTGAATTAATTGAAAAATCAAAAAGAAAATATTAAAAGATTCAGTTTATGTTATTTGTTGAATCCATTGGTGAATTAATTGAAAAATCAAAAAGAAAATATTAAAATATTCAGTTGTTGTTATTTGTTAAATCAATTGGTGAATTACGGAAAATTTTGCAAATAAAGTTTTATATCATATGGTATTGAAAGTATAATGGTGTGTTTGACTTTCATCCCCGAAGTTTAAATCTTGCATCCGGATCCTCGGAATCTCTGCCTGGGAACGTGAGTGTCAGAAAATTGGTGAGTAATTAGTATGTTAAGTTTATTTTTCTTTGTGCTACTATGTATTCATGGGTTAACGTTATAGTGGTAAGGGAGTGGGGAGGGTCGATGGTATTACCTTACAAATAAATCATGAATCACCCCACTACCATGATGTAGTTAAGTCGCGAAGTTTTAGAGAGAGAACATGGTTTGAAGGAATTTAAGGTAAGTAAGGATGGACTGTTCCCTATTTAAATATCCTTTTTTTTTCCCCTTTTGTTATGAACCGCTTCCAACCAGGACCATCTAGTTACCGGACAACCCACGACCAAAAACATACGTCTGAGCCAAGCCGAAGAAGCGGATCCGGATTTCTAGCTAGATGGTCAAATCTTTAACGTTGGCCAGGGCGATCTTTACTCCTTTTTGGGGGCTCAGGTTGCACTGCTAAACGTTTCAGTTTAGTTATAAAACAAAAATACCTGTTATAAATAAACATATGTTTTATAAAACAATAAAAATTAAACAAGAAAATAGATTTACTATCTGGACAATTTAGTGTGGTTAATAAAGTGATGTGACGAAGGGAATTTCTGAAATACTATTTTCGTGTCAAAGATTTATCATCTTCCCTTCGTCGCAAGTCTAATAAATTCCAGACAATTTCTGATATTATAATTTTGATCCATCATGACATTATAGTCATTATACCCATTTTTCAAAAATTTTCCCATATTTCGTTTTGCACATTATGCAAAAATATTAATAATTCTAGTAAAATTTTCACATGTTTTGCTTTCTGTAAGTTTTACAGAAAACAATTACTGAAAAATTCTGGATTAACCTAATTGGTAATCCAATTTCATTTTATTTAATTCTCATTTTTCTTTCTTTTCTACTTAAGACTGAAATTCAGCCTTTCGTTTTTTTGTTGTAATTAAACAAGTTTTCGTTTATTTGTGGGAAAGTTCCCACAAATTGATTAGATTCTGGAATTAATTTTTTTCTTTCGTTATTTTTAATTTTGTCTACTAAGAGCATTTTGACCAGAGCTCGGATAACACCGAGGTGTTGATTTGAGTTGGAAAGTTTTTAGTGGGGACTCGGATTCGAATTGTCGACCAAGATGGTCACAATTTGTTTTAGTTTTGGGACGATTGAGTTTTGTTACGTGGACGAGTTCGGTCGTTTGAAGTAAAGCAATCGGTGGTGTATTTGTTTTATTTTTTTTGTTGTTTGTTTTAGTGTATAAAAATAGTCTATTTGTTTTTTTGAGTTTTTGTTTCTTATTTTAATAGTAAAGTTAATCTGAATAGAATTAAAATATTAGTAAAGTTAATCTAAATATAATTTTGGAAAAAGTTTTCTTTGTGAAAACTAAATATGTTAGTGTACTGATTAAATTATTAAAGTTATTCTGAATAGAATTTTGGAAAAAGTTGTCTTTGTGAAAACTAAATGAATTAGTGTACTGATTAAAATATTATTAAAGTTATTCTGAATAGAATTTTGGAAAAAGTTTTCTTTGTGAAAACTAAATGAATTAGTGTACTGATTAAAATATTATTAAAGTTATTCTGAATAGAATTTTGAAAAAAGTTTTCTTTGTGAAAACTAAATGAATTAGTGTACTGATTAAAATATTATTAAAGTTATTCTGAATAGAATTTTGGAAAAAGTTTTCTTTGTGAAAACTAAATGAATTAGTGTACTGATTAAAATATTATTAAAGTTATTCTGAATAGAATTTTGGAAAAAGTTTTCTTTGTGAAAACTAAATGAATTAGTGTACTGATTAAAATATTATTAAAGTTATTCTGAATAGAATTTTGGAAAAAGTTTTCTTTGTGAAAACTAAATGAATTAGTGTACTGATTAAAATATTATTAAAGTTATTCTGAATAGAATTTTGAAAAAAAGTTTTCTTTGTGAAAACTAAATGAATTAGTGTACTTATTAAATATTATTAAAGTTATTCTGAATAGAATTTTGGAAAAAGTTTTCTTTGTGAAAACTAAATGAATTAGTGTACTGATTAAAATATTATTAAAGTTATTCTGAATAGAATTTTGAAAAAAAGTTTTCTTTGTGAAAACTAAATGAATTAGTGTACTGATTAAAATATTATTAAAGTTATTCTGAATAAAGATCATGGATCAAAGTTATTCTGAATAAAGATCATTATAAATAAAGATCATGGAATAAAAATATCGTGTTTTGGGATAACCCGTTATCTTTAGAGACGGAAACATCAACTGCGAATTTTAAGGAGAGTTTATTTTAAGGTTTAGTTATTTTTTCTATACATATAACATGACTTGAGTAATTATTTTGATATCAGCATGGGCTAAGGTGGTTGGTGTTCTCTCTGAACACGCAATTACAGGTTCGCATGGCCCATGTCTGAAAGGGGGGGTGGTGAGTAATGAGAACATGGTACAGGGATTAAAAGGTACGTAGGGACGGCTGTCTGCGTTTTCTTATCGTGCATCCACTCACTTCTAGGGTTTCCTGACTGCCGATTCAATCCCACGACCAATACAGACTGAGCCAAGTCGATAGAGCGGGAATCGGGCATACGGTCTGCTGAAGCCTAACTTGCACTGCTAAACGTTTCAGTGAAAATAAAAATAAAGATATAGTAACTAAAGTTTATTGCGTTTTTATTGTGTGTTTTTATTTATAATTGGGACTTCCATTCCTCGCAGGCACAACAGGAGAGGGAACCCGAGACGGTGGTTAGGACCGCAGAAGGCTCCTGTTGAGTGTGTATACATTTAACAATTTTAGTTTTGTTTGGAAAAAAACCGTTTTGGGGTAGTAATTTTTTTCGGAGACTGTTTTTTTATACTACCAATGTGTATATAGTAGGTTAATTGTTGTATATAGGATACATAATTGTACATATTTGTACATATTTTTGTATATAGGAAGTTGCTAAACTTTCTTTTTTTCTTTCACCAAGTAATGTGGAATTATTTTCAATGTACAATTTATACATTTGCCTGGTACATAAATATAAAAACAAAATTGCAAGGAAGTCTTTTTTTATGGTTCGCCATATTGTCATCGCTTTGGAAGTATAAACCAAGAGGATTGTTAATAAGATATGCGACAGGTGGCTGAATACATAGTAAAATATTTTTCTCCTGAGATTAAATATTGGACCCGTTGTGTCAACTGGATTGATATTATATGTTTGGGGGGAGTGAAATTATATTGCAAAGCAAATATTGGAGCTGTTGTGTCAACTGAAGTGGAATTACAAGTTTGAGGAAAGTGCATTCAATATTGTGAGAGTCAACACTCAAGAAAAGTCAGTATGTTATGCTGCAATCTGAGGTATTATCTAACCAGTAGTATTTATAAGAGAGTCTACACCCCACTCCAGAACGAGTTCAAGTTCTGTATTGGTAGACTGAAGGAAATGTATGCCTTGGTAGTGAGATTTAACGGTCAACGAACAGTCAAGGATACATTCTCTTCAGTCACCACACTATTCTATTTCTTCTCTCCCTTGTAAGCTCACTACTTGGTAATCCTAAAGTTTAACATCCGTAACTACATAAAACAACAACCTAGTTCAACAAAAATTCATTACCTGGTTCATTATCAATACCATTAATTAATCGCGTTGCTACAACAACACGTCGTGTTGATTCAGTATCAATTTCTATTAACAAAACTATCAGTCTCACAATTAACATTGCTTAAATTCGTAAACATTCTTCTACTTTGTTTTAATCAAACAAAATGTAAAACTCATGTAGTTGTAAATGCATTTTTTTTTATTATTTGTTGATACTGTCTGATACAATCTCATGTTTGAAGTTGTTATCATCTTTTTCATTTAGAAATTAGAATGCTAACGATATTGTTATTTCATTTTCTTGACATAACTTTGCTAACTGAAAACAAAGCAAACACGAATTATATGTTGTCGATCCTTCTTTCTTTTTTTTATAATTGGTTGACGATCTCGTTCTAAAAAAAAAACCGATTAAATTTCTTTGTTTGGGAAACTAAAACAACAGAGAGAAGTGTACAAATTTTTTTGAATGGTCATCTCCTTCGCTCCCATTCGTTTAGATTATTTAAACAAAGCATTTTTCATAACTTAGGGGCAGTATGATTTTATTATTAAATCAGAGAGTTCGATTACGATTTTCAAATCGAAAAGTTAAAAGTTGTGATATTATAATTGTTAATAAAAAAAAAGGAAAAATAGGGAAAAATATTAAATTGAAATATTTGTTAACGCAAAACATAAAAAAATCTATTCCTTAAACCGTTTTTTTGTAAGAAAAGAAAAAAAAACAAAAAGTTAGTAAGCATACTAAGTATGGTGAAAATTGTATGTAAATTGTGATTTTATTGAATTATTTGTAATAAAACAAAATTATCTAATTTTTTTGTGCTTAATATCTTAAATCAAATGTTTAATTCCTTTGTCGAAAACTGGAAGAATTTTTGGTCATGCAATTGAAAATGCTTGCATTACACACAGTACGTTTGATAACATTGGTGATTAATCATATGGAACGCATTATATCACCAATAATAGCAGTTGCTACAATTCAATGGTGCATGTATGCAGAAGAGTTGTTCCCACAATCATAGTTCAAAAGCTGAATATGGTAAGGAATCTGATGAAAACAATTTTTGAATTCAATGATCAATGAATTTTGGGAAACATAAAAATTAAAAATTAGAGGGAAAACAAGCTGGCTGGCTTGCAACTTTGAAGTCATCAATTACTTAAGGTTAGATTTAATTTTTCTATTTTTAACTAATTCATTAAATCTGTTTATTTTATTGATTATATTATGACCACAATGGTCTTATAAGAGTATTTTACATTAGAGATTTTTTCCGCGGTAGAGTCCACGCTTAATCTGTTCATTCGTTTTTTTTTTAAATAAAAATAAAAACCCTTGGATAAATAGATGCCTTAGACATCTATTTTAATTTGTAAGGTCCAGGCTTTACAAGTATAACTGGAGGGATACGTTACTGTGAGTTTCTTTTGTTATAATTAGAATAACTTTGTTATTGTTTCTTTTAAAAATAAATTAAATGTTAGGTTAACTAAGTAATACTTTTAAGAGATTCTTAAATTCGGATTCGCTGCGGAGACGATTTTGCTATTCCGCATTAAATTATGTTGTAGAAAGGTCCAAGGTAACAGTTGCAATGAACCAATATTGGACAAACAAAATTAAAAAAATACAAATAAATACACACGATATGTATCCGCAAATAAATAGATTATTCCGAAACAATAATAAAGATAAAAAATTAGATTTGCCTACAAAACTAGTTATTAGCACAAGCGATACAAATATGCCAACAGATTTGTATAATGAACAAAATATAGAACGTGATACAATAAATAATACCTGGGATAATGGAATGCTGGTTCTTTTTACAGAATGAGTGGACTGTATTTTTATAATATTTTAGGTTTATTATTTATACAGGAAAAAGAAAAAAACCACTTAATTGTTAGTTATTTCTATATATTTGTTAAAAATTTATTTTATTTTTATTTAATTTATAATTTTTCATTACAACGATCTAACTTGTACAATTCGAAAAGAAGTAATAATAAATGTTTTAAATTTATTTTGTTTTTTAAAGAAAAGAAAAGTATACTAAGATCGTTAAAATACACAAAATTATAGTTCAGTGATAAATTCAATTTACAAGATATTTTAATTTAAGTTTTTAATACTAAAACTCCAACAATACCACTATAATTAAAAATAATATTGAAAAATTAAATATATTAAGAAAAACTATAGAAAATATTTATGATAATATTGATAAGAAACAAATTGATATTTTGCAAAATAGTTCCAATATAGTTCCAATTCTATTCAGCACTGGAATATCCCAATGCTGAATTAATTATGACATTTGTTTGTTTATTTAAGTTCTTTCGTGAGTAAACATTTGTTCACGAGACGCGCTATTGTTTACAAGCTAATTAAAATTACATACATTGTGTGTGGTTTAGTTTTTAAAATAAAGTGGAAAATATTAAAAAAAACGGAAATATAAAAAAAACATATGGAGTTGAGAGGAAGAATAAATTTTAATCGAAATATGGGCAGACAAGATCATTGATTTGCGAAGAAATCGTAAAAATAGCCATATCTACGAAGAAATGAAAGAGGAGCTAAATAAAAGAGATTTAATATTTACGAAAGAAGACATAAAAATTAAAATAAATAATTTAACCCAAAAATACCGGTGGGTTTCAATTATTTTAGAAGATTTTTGTTCAAATCATATTATAATCTCACAAATGACATATTGGTAGGAATTAATAGTTTTTGATTTAATCTTTTAATTTATTGTAGAAAAGAAAATATAAAAATTAAACCTTCGGGAGGATCGCCAAGCGAATGGTGTTTCTACAATCAAATACATTAAATATTAGGATTTAAAATAAATAACCCCAACATCCTTCTTGTAGAGGAAAGTGTTGAAGAAGGTAAAACAAGTTTATTTTATAAAAGTCAAAAAATTCATTTATTCATATTATTAAACTTATATTGTGGATAATATTCACACGGTTCCTATCGATGAGGAAATTATGAATTTCGGTTCACCATCAACATCTACTACCACATATAGCGAAGCTGAAATTAGTCAAACAGCGTTTTCTCCTCAGCCAGCGCTTGCATCAGAAGTGCCATCAACGTCAGATCTCGCAGTTCGACAAACACCTAAAAGAAAAAGAACAGTTGAACAAGACGAATTCTTGAAAGAAATCAAGCGCAACAATATCCAAATTGAAAATGGATTAAAAGAAATATCAAAAAATGATCAGCAGTTAATTGAAATTGAACCAAAAAGAAACATTTTATTAGAAACATTGATTAAAGAGAGCGAAGAGATGTTTATAGAAATTTTTAAAAAATAAATTAAAAATAAAATTAAAAAAAAATTCGAAATATTGGCTTAACATCAAAAATAATTAGATTTTATTAATAAAAATAAATCAAACGTGTTAAAATTATACTGAACTTACATAGATATTCCATTATTGCCCTTCGAATAACTTCTGCAGATGGTTCGTGGTCGGTTGATCAGTTTGTGATGTTGAATTTTCTTCATTGAACCATTTTTGGTTGACATGGTCATTTTCTTCGTTTAGATAATTATGTAGTACGCAGCAGCATTTAATAATTAAACTTGCACTGTCCACATCGTTGTCAATTCCTTTACCTATTCTACGGAATCTTCCATTTAAATGACCAAATGCATTCTCTACAACTCTTCGGCATTTTGATAAGCAGTAATTGAATGTTTTTTCTTTTTCGGTAGATGTTGTTCTGAACGGGTAAGGCTTCATTACATTTTTACTGAATCGGAAAGCAGAATCCGCTAGTATTACTGGCTAAACATCACCTCCAGTTATATTTTTTTTCATTTCGGCAAGAACTTCACAATTCAGATGGTTTTTAAGTTTCGAACTTTCATAAATTGTTGAATCATTGCAGCGACCGGGACTACCGATATTTATGTATAAGAAATGATATCTGCTTTAGAAAATCTTTGCTTTAAAAAAACCAATTAATATTAATAAAACTGAAATGGTTATACCTATAATCGACCAAAGCCAAGAGAACCATTGAATACTATCCCTTGTAGTTATAGTAGTCAATAGCATCAGAGGCTTCTGGTTTGATTTCAATATGACAGCCATCTAGAATAATTTTGAATAATTATTTATCAAACAACTATAACAAGAAAATAATAGACTCACCAATTGCCCCAATGCATTGAGGAAACCCTAATGTATCAAAACCGGCAATACAATCCTCCGCCGTCTCCCTTGAAATTGGGAAAGTATTCAAATATTCAGGTTTAAAGACTCTCCATATTTCTCGACAAAACTCGAGAAGAATTGAGCACACTGTAGATTTTCCTACACCAAATAGATTTCCTATACTTCGGTACTCTGCAGATGAACCAAGCGCATACAAAGCGATCGCAACTCGTTTCTCTAGTGAAATAGCCTTTCTAAACGAAGCATTTTTTTTCCTTAAATGTTTCACTTTTTCACACAGCTTTTCGAATGATTTTCGAGGCATTCTAAAATTCTCTTTAAAGGATTGATCGTCATTGACAACAACATCATGTTCCCAGAAAGAGCTTTATCGACGTTATAAAAAACAAAAGTTGAAGCTATATTGAATTGAATTGTTTATATTGATATTGAATTGTTTATTATTTTGGTTTTAAGCTTACTTTGATCCACAATTTCCTTTTAACTTTATTTTTGCGGTATTTATTAATCAATATCGAATTACGTTTTTTCAAGCTCATAATATTTTGAAGAAGAAATTTTCTCCTGTTGCGATAATGTTCTGTTCATTACATATAATATTTATTTTATTTTGTAAGTTTTTCTGATACCCCAATAATGTTTTTAATATATTTTCACTCATATTTAAACAGATTTTCAATTGATTACTATGCTACAAAACTACAACTCAAGCAACTTTCACCATGGATAAAATAAAATGAAATGTCAAACGAAATTACGATAAATTGCAGTGTGAACGGGTTTCGTAATTTCGAACTTACAATGATAAAATTGCGTAATTTCGATGCTAATGTGAACGTACTATAAAGCAATGGAAACAGATATATCAAGTAATATAATATTAACATCTGATGAGGACATCAATAAACCCCAACAAACAAATACAAACACAAATGTAGTAACAAATCAACAACAACACCAGATACATAAACAACAGCAACAACAACAAGAATACTTACGCAGTAGATTACAATTAGGAGCCAAACCAAAACAACAACAACCACCATCAAGAAATGATGAAAGAACAAGTATGAGATATAACATCCCAACAAATAATACATTCAATGAGCTAAAAATACATGATAATAACACATTAAACGATGATATAAATATAAAAACAGCTTTAGATAATAATACAGATGGATTTATTACATACACGAAAAAAAGAAAATTAACAAGAAATGAAAATACATCTAATAATGGTAATACATTATCAAAAAAACAACGTAAAATAAGCGTACCAATTACAAATAAAATAACAAATCTACCTAAATCTAAAACAATTAATAATAATGGCAACATTATTAACAATAACAATAATAAACAACAACAAAAAACATATAGAATTCCACCCATTAAGGTATACTATATGGACCCAAAAGATATAGTCACATACTTTAGTGATTATATAAAAATAAAAAATATAATGTGAACCAACACTAAGGTTAAATCCATCCAAACCTACTCATTTGAGGACTATGACAAGGCCAAGGAAGCATTACAAAAAGCAGATAAGGACTTTTATACAAACACGATTTACAATCCCAAAAAAAGAAACGATCCATCAATGTTTCTAATCCAAGTCTCACAAAATTCCTACATAAATGAAATAATGAAAATAAAATACACCAAACATTGTGTTATAAATTGGCAATTATTGGAACATCATGGAATATTCCAATGCAAAAAATGCCAACGATTTGGACATGCTGCAGCTAACTGCAATATGGGATGTCGTTGTGTAAAATGCTCAGAAAATCATTTACAATGCTCACAAAATCATTTACAATGTAATTTAAACCTGGAACCAAATAGAGTCGAGATTAATGACAAATTATTCTGTGTTCTATGCAAATCAAACGGACACCCAGCATCCTATAAAGGCTGCTCAAAGCATAAGCTATTGCTAGAAAGGTCTCAAAAATAAAAACTGAAAAAGAAAAAGTACAAATGTTAAAACAGCAAATGTACAATAATTATACAAAACCTAATCTAAGCTATAGTGAAATGTTTAAGGAACTAAATAAGCCACCCCCACCACCAAAATTGGCACAACAACAACATCAATCGATGAATATACAAACACCAAATATAAGTAAAACACCAATATTGCCTATTATAAATAATAATAATATTCGACAAATTGACTCAATTGAGTTAAAATTCCAAAAATTATTCGAAGCAATGGAAACAAAGTTCTCAACTATCATAAACACATTAACATCACAAATCTCAAATATTTGTGATAAATTACGTTGGTCAACAATCGTATTGATAGTATGTTTGAAGCGTTAGCATTGGGCAACAGTGATGAGCGTTGAACAAATAGTCATACAAATAGTCAAAAATATCCCTTTATGTTAGATAGACTAAAGGTAATATCAATAAATTGTAATTCACTAATAAGCCTAGATAAACGTGAATACACACAAAAATTCATAAACTCATACAAACCAGACATTGTATTAATGTACGAAACAAAACTATCACCAAAACATAATGTCACATTCAACGGTTGCAATATAATTCGAAATGATCGTCCTAAAAATTTGGGTGGCGGAGGTACGGCAATACTGATAAATAATAAATTGGATATTAGATATAAAATTATAGATCGACAGAAAAATGGTTCAAATGAATGTATCGAATATACGGGTATTGAAATAATACTCAGAAAAAACATTAAACTAATAATTTGTTGCCTATATATATCAGCCAAAACAACATTATTAGCACAAAGTTGTATTGGCGAATTAAACGATATGTTTGATAAATTGAATTTACAAAACTTAAACAATTACTAAATTCTAGGTTAAGATTTAAATGCTAAACACAGTAATTGGTCTAATAAAATACAAAATGTAAGTTGTATTACCGCTAATGTTAATACAATTACATTGCCAGTTATTTCTAATGAAACTATTCAAAATAATGCTCATTCAATTGCTACTGAAATTGACTTAAAGTTAGATACAAAAATATACAAACTGAATTCCATCCTATCTGAAAATATTAAAAAAATTATGAATGATTTCAGAATGGAAATTGCGAATGATATAAAGCAGATTATCTCCGATTTTGAATTAAAAATATACAAAGTTGAATCAAATATTTCTCGGCTTGATCATAAATTCAATAACCATATGGAGGCGTTTCGTAAAGAGTTTGAGTTAATAGTTATTGGAATACCTGAACGTCCTGATGAAAATCTTTTTCATATTTTTTGTGCTTTTTCTAGTACTTTTGGTTATGGTACTGAAAATGGGGATAATATAAATACATTTGCATTACCAGATGTTCAGTTGCATCGTTTTAAGAAAAACTCATCTAATATTAAAACTATTCCTCCAATATTGATCCGTTTTGCTACAATAATGCATAAAGATCAATACTTTCACCGATATATTGGTAGATCCAAAACCTTATATCTGTCAAATATATTTGGGTTTACTGATAAAACCCGTGTATACATACAGCAAAACCTAACACAAGCTTGTTATATAACAAATAAATTTGCATTCTCGTTGAGGAAGGATAAAATAATTCATCAGTCTAAAATCATTAATGGTACAGTTGCTGTTAAGTTCAATAAAAATTCAAATTTCCAGTTATTCACCAACCTTAGTGATTTGAAAGAAGCAGTCAATCAGCTACGCACGAAGTGAACTGGCATCTTATATGACCCATGTACATCAGTGAAGCTTATCATCACATATCTACAAGTCGTAATAGATGAAAAACGTGTTCTAGACAGAGTTGTGAAAACTTGACCATTTTTGATTTTCCTGAAACTTGGCATATAAGTAGTATGGACAAAATAAAAAATACTACTTATTTTACAATTTTTTTAAAGTGCATAGTTTGAGTATAGGGGGCACCCCAACATGCATGAAAAATGAAAATTCTGCCAATCCGATGTAACTTTAAAATTAAATTGCTCAAGAACGGCTTTACCGATTTCATCAAACTTTTTTTTGTTTGATAGATGATTAATTAGTCGTTTGAAAAAAAATTAATTTATTGTTTTTATAATTATTTTTTAAATAAAAATATTAAAAAAACTGTTTTAAAGATGGCGCTATTTAATTAATTTTTTTTCTGAAAATAGTTCTATCCTTACTCTAAAATATATCAAATTTACAAAGAGGTTTAAATTCTCGTTCTTGAGATATTCAATTTTAAAGATTTTTAGTACGGCTGAAATTCGAATTTTTCTTCATTTTTTCAAACAACTTTTCAATTAACAAAAAATTTTAAAATCAATTAAATTTTAACTTTTTTTATTTTTTAAATACAGTTCTAACCTTCCTTTAAAATATATCAAATTTACAAAGGGCTGTTAATTCGTGGTCTTCAGATATTTAATTTTAAAGATTTTTAGTCCGATTAAAATTCTAATTGTTCATTATTTTCTCGAACTTCAGTGGTTAAAATTTTTTGATGATAAAAATTGTTCGAAAAAATATGAACAATTAGAATTTTAGAATGACTAAAAATCTGTAAAATTAAATATCTCAAGAACACGAATTAATGCTTCTTTGTAAATTTGATATATTTATTTGACCCATTCGCGAATTTTGACAATATTGTGAAGTTTGTATTGCGTAACATTAAACGGTAACGGTAACGATTTTACAAAAAAAGAATTTTACAATATTGTATAAATTAAATTTGAACAATAATGTGAAATTCGTTTTCCAGAAAATCGTTAATGTTACCGGTTAATGTTATGCAATACAAACTTCACAATATTGCCAAAATTTACATTTATGTGTTCGGGAATAGGGCCCCAGATTTCAGATTTCTTATTTCTAAAATAAAAATGTCAGTTTTGATTTAGTTTTTGAATGAGTACGACGTTACGTTAATTCTTGATATATTTTAACACAACCTAAATTATTTTACGTAAAATAAATATTTTTTTTTTCATTTTTGTTAAATAAATAGGTGAAATAATATTTTTTAAAAATATCTTAACACCAACTGTTTTTTATCATACTATTTAAAAAGAATATATGAATATTATATTGTAACGACTCTTCGTTGGTTCTTTTCGATTAATGAACAAACACGACAGTAAAAGACAGATCTTTAGTTAACAGAATCTCAAACTTTATTTGTCATCAAATTACAGCAGCTTCCGTTTTTCCTTACAATAAATTCCAGGGTCTCCAATTTATGTACACTAAACTTCACCGCTTTTCCACAATTTGAATCAATAATATTCGGAATGGTAAAATCTGTATTTACTATTCCACTAAGTTAAGATTCTTTCTCTATTAGTACCCAGGCTCAGATACCACCGATTATTCCTTAAACTTGCGAATATTTATAAACACTTTTAATTGCAAAAGTAAAACTGCCTATCTGATATTTTTGTTTGCTTATTTATATCGAAAAATAAATAAATCGAAACTTCTATAATCCACTAGAAATCAATACTACGTAGTCTGTACATCTTAAATAGGCCACACCTGTTTTCATTCATACTTGCATTTGTATTAGCGAACTCAAATTTAATTTATGCAAAATGTATTAGGTAACTCCTTTTAATTCATTAATGTAAACATTTGTATAACAAATTTAATTTACATTAATTTATGCAATACAATTTGCAATACAATGCAAAAGATTAAAAAAAGGAGTTAACTTTTAATTAATGAATGAGTAAATAAAATTAACCCATTCTGGACGAAGTTTATTACATTGCCCTCCATTTAGTTTTGTTCGTCCCGAACAATATCAGAGATCGCATTGGTGCTGTTACCTTGGTACGGTGCCAACCTTTGCAGATGTATCACTTTCATCTTGGTACGGGGTCCCTTTTGTATGCGGTAGATGACATCATTAATTCGTTTGATTATTTTATATGGGCCTTCCCAATCTGGCTGCAGCTTGGGTGATCTTCCCTTAGTTCTTCTGGGGTTGTATAGCCATACCAATTCTCCTTCTTGAAAACCGCCACTATTTGCATTTATGTCGTACCTGGTTTTCATTTTGTCACTGGCAATCTTAATGTGGTCTCGAACCTGCTGATGGATTTTATTCATCTTCTCCCTTAGTTGACCCACATAATCTGTTTTCGTGGATACCAGACCTCCAGGGATGCCAAACTCGATGTCACTAGGAAGATGTAGTTCTCTTCCGAACATGATATTCGCTGGCGTTTCACTTGTCGTATCGTGCACTGCGCTACGATAGGCCATCAAGAATAACGGAAGATCCTTGTCCCAATTTCTCTTGTTCTTCGGTAACTGTCCGCAGCTCCCTTTCCATGTTGTTGATTTTCACCTCTGCACAGGATATACGTGACTCGATTACTTCACGTAGACTTTCTTGCTTCGCCATCATATCAGCAAATTGTTGTCGTTGCTCTACTTTTTGTTCTGCTGCCTGTTTCTCTTGTCGGGCCATCAGATCAGCAAGTTGTTGTTGTTGGTTGTTTCCTTGTTTGGCAATCATATCAGCAAATTGTTGTTGTTGCTCTACTTTTTGTTCTGCTGCCAGTTTTTCTTGTCGGGCCATCATATCAGCAAGTTGTTGTTGTTGCTCTACTTTTTGTTGTTGTTGCTGTGCCATCATTTCTTTCATCAACACCATCATCGGATCAATTGCGGGGGCATTCTGAACCGGAGCATCCTCCAGCTCTATTTCTATGACCTCTGTGCTTTCACCTGCTTCTTCTAAAATTTTACGCAGCCGGAATGCAAGTTCTGCCTTCGTTCCGTGGATTGGAGCATTCCTTTTCCTCAACTCGTCCTTTAGCTGGGTCTGGCTGAGATCACTAATATTTACTGTTTTGACCATTGTTTCAATAATCCCACTTCTGACACCACTGTAACGACTCTTCGTTGGTTCTTTTCGATTAATGAACAAACACGACAGTAAAAGACAGATCTTTAGTTAACAGAATCTCAAACTTTATTTGTCATCAAATTACAGCAGCTTCCGTTTTTCCTTACAATAAATTCCAGGGTCTCCAATTTATGTACACTAAACTTCACCGCTTTTCCACAATTTGAATCAATAATATTCGGAATGGTAAAATCTGTATTTACTATTCCACTAAGTTAAGATTCTTTCTCTATTAGTACCCAGGCTCAGATACCACCGATTATTCCTTAAACTTGCGAATATTTATAAACACTTTTAATTGCAAAAGTAAAACTGCCTATCTGATATTTTTGTTTGCTTATTTATATCGAAAAATAAATAAATCGAAACTTCTATAATCCACTAGAAATCAATACTACGTAGTCTGTACATCTTAAATAGGCCACACCTGTTTTCATTCATACTTGCATTTGTATTAGCGAACTCAAATTTAATTTATGCAAAATGTATTAGGTAACTCCTTTTAATTCATTAATGTAAACATTTGTATAACAAATTTAATTTACATTAATTTATGCAATACAATTTGCAATACAATGCAAAAGATTAAAAAAAGGAGTTAACTTTTAATTAATGAATGAGTAAATAAAATTAACCCATTCTGGACGAAGTTTATTACAATATATTATTATTTTTACAATTTTAATGTAAATTGTCCGTAAATAATTCAAAAATAAATTAACATCGTCCTCCAAACAGAGACAAATTAACACTAACAAAATCAATGATTCAATCAATCGATTCACTTAACGGGTATTGTAGCATATTTTATTCTACTTAAGAAATTAGAAAATAGATGGCTTTTAAAAAATACTTTCACTACGTCACTAGGTAATAGGTAAAGTCAATAGGTAAAGTAATTCGTATAGGTTTTTTATCACCGGTGACGAAAAAGAAGTTTTCGATGCAATGAACAAACATCGAAAGTAGATTTTTTACGTTGGGTAGTAGAAAAAATTATTTAAACTTGAAATTTTAAACAATTTATTGCAATATCACCGAATAACACATTTAATCATTTAGTTCATGACATAGAATTTTGATTGAAAATAAACTTTTAAATTTCTTCATGAGCTAAATGGATTGAATGGAATATGTGTTTTGCTTTATAGATTTGAATGTTTTGTTTTATCAGATTTGAGAAATCATCTTCAATACTAATACTGATCTATGAGATACTATGGGATGATGTAGGTACGCACCACACTTGAATCAAAATTCACAACAATCTTAAACACATTAACATCACAAATATCAAACATTTGCGAAAAGTTTCAAAATCAAATAACAACAGTAAACAATCGAATTGATAGTATATTCGAAGCATTGAGTATCAATTTTAATGTTGCGCCGTAAATTAACATATAAAAATTATTTTTTCTACTACCTGTCATAAAAAATTTACTTTCGATGTTACTAATCAGCAGCGAAAACATTATTTTCGTCAGCAGTGATAAAAAAACCTATACAAATTACTTTCGTCCCTAGTTACGAAAGCAATTTCTTAAAAGCCATCTATTTTCCAATTTCTAAACTAGCGATACATAATTAATGAATTTTAACCAACACATAATATCCAAGCTTAGTAATAAATATATATTTATCTAATTAAATGAATATATTATAATATAATATTGAGTATATTATCTTAATATAATGTTATTTAGTTTAACAAGTTTACTGAATTTTCAATGCAAAACTGCAATTATATATAAATAATTTAAATTATCTAATTTGAAAGCGTTATCTAGCGAAAACCTTTTGCACTGTAATCTAGTATGAAAATCTAGTAGTGATAAAAATTAAAGTATTGTCATTCACCAATTGTTTAATGCAGTTTAATTCAGTTTAAAAAAATTCAGAACTTTAAAATAATATTGAAAATGGCAAACATTGTTGATGACATTTGTGTTATTTTAACACCACCGGAAATACGGGATAAAGCGCAAAAAGTTTCATTATCGTTACTACCAGAAAAATCCAATAAAAGGTATAGAGAAGTATACGATAAGTTTAACAGTTGGATGTTAAGAAATGATATAAATTCCTACAGCGAAAATGTACTGATGGCATACTTTGGCGAACTAACTAAAGAATACAAACCATCCACGTTATGGTCGGTGTATTCAATGCTAAAAACAACAATTTCTTTGAAGCACAAAATTGACATAAGTCAATATTTTCTTTTGCTTGCTTTATTGAAAAGAACATCGGATGGTTTTAAAACCCAAAAATGCAAAAGTTTTACCAAAGAAGAAATTCAAAATTTTTTAAATAATGCACCCGATTCAAAATACTTGATAAAAAAAGTAAGAAATTAAATTTATTTATTTACTCAAGATAATATTTACTTTTGCTTGTAGGTAATTTTAATTTTTGGTATATCTGGAGCTTGTCGTTGTCATGAATTGAAAGACCTGAATGTTAATGACGTAAAAGATACTGGCAATATGCTATTGGTTGATATACAACACATAAAAACAAAAAAACCACGTTCGTTCCACATAAGTGGCTTTTTTTATGAAATTTCGGAAAGATATATAAACCTTCGTCCACCTAAAACCGATGACACTGTAACAAGATTTTTCACAAATTTTCAAAATGGCAAATGTTATAGACATCCCATAGGTATAAATAAAATAAACAAATTCCCGAAGGAAATTGCAAATTTTTTTAATTTGAACAATCCAGAACAATACACAGGCATTGTTTTCGGAGAACTTCCGCGACGATGCTGGTGGATGCAGGGGGAGATTTAGTAACCCTAAAAAAACATGGTGGTTGGAAGTCGAGTACCGTTGCAGAGGGATACGTCGACCAATCATCTTGTAGCAGAAATCATGTGCAGGAAAAACTTTTATCTTCTGTACAAAATGCGAGTCCGGCTATCTGCTCATCGTCTGTTCCGGTAATCTGTACACCGTCAACACCAGTGACCATAACAACAGCTTCTTCATCGTCTTCAAACAGCCATCGTATTCAAACAAATAATGTATTCCATTGAATTTTTTTATAAATACATAATGATAAATAATAAAGAAAAATTTAAATGTTTTGTTTTGGTTTACGTAAAACCATTTTTTTTAAACATCTTGACAGTTAGCATGCTACGATTATTTCATATATTTTCAAATTATTCAGTACTAACGTCATCTACTAAATAGTAGCAGATTTAGAAATATTTTTATAAAATTTTAGTTTGTAACAGTGTAAAATAGTTTGAAGTGTAAATTGTAAATAGTTTAAGCCGCTTGACATATGCATGTACGAACATATGACAATATTTAATAATTAATAATGAATATTATTATTAATTATTAAGAGATAGTAGAAAAAGAATAGTCTTCTACTCGCCGAAAATCATATTTTGAATCTCGCGGCCATTACCAACCTCGGCTATCGCCTCGGCTGGTAAACTGTCCTCTCATTTCAAAATATGTTGTTTTCGCCATCGTTGAAGAATATACTATTAAAAAACAGTTATTCCTCCTTGGAATACCAATAAAATCATATTATTATCATTATTTAAAAAATTGTTGTCATAATATTTGTTGTGGTCGTTGCAGTGGCAATGATCCAATACCTTATGTTAGATAGGTTAAAAATTCTATCAATAAATTAAATTAGTAAATAATTGTAATTATTAAATAATAATAATAATAATAATTGTAATTAGTAAATAATTGTAATTGTTTGTAATTAATTTTTTTTTAATTTTTTTGTCAGTTTAGACAAAAGAGAATATACACAAAAATTCCTAAATTCATACAAACCAGATATAATATTATTATCCCAGGCAAGAAACTGTAATAGAAATCGTTTTGTAATCGATAGTTTCGAACTGAAGAAAAAGAAACATAGCTATTAAATATTGTCATCTCAACATTACAAAAATATATGGCGTTTTGACATTTAAAATTGTACATTTTTCATTTACAGTCGCGCGAAACATATATTTGTGGTTAAATTAAACAATATATGATTTAAAGTTAAAATCTTTTGAACAAAATATATTTCAACAGTAAGTACATTTTTAATGTTATGTATATATAAGAAAATACGTATTCTGTCTTGAATTGTTTTCATTTTATTTTCATCATTACATAACCTATAATTTGAAGTTGCAGCATTTATTGATATGATATATTTCTATAAACTATTTTTAATTGTGTTTTTTCTCATTTCAGGTTCACATTTTGATATACATATGCATATATATCTATATAATTCTATAAACTATTTCTTTTAATGGCATTTTTTCTGATTTCAGGTTCACATTTCAATTTGGAGGTTTTTTGTTGAAATTTTTATATTTATTATAAATAAAAATATGTAAAATATGTGTTTTGTGTTATAATAAACAAATTTATTAATAAAAATTATTTCAAATATTTTAAAACGTACAACCAAAAATACGAACTCTAAACTTTCGATCACATTGTCACTAGTAGTTTCGATTTTGTATCGAAACAAGTTATGAGTATGTTTCGATTACGTGTTCCGATTAGGTATTGATTATAGTTTCGATTTGGTATCGATCACATATTCGCTTACTAGGGCTACTATATCGAAACATGTTTCGACTACATGATTATACGTAATCGATACCGTATCAATTTCAAATCGATTTCGTACTACCTGGGATGTGAAACTAAATTGTCACCTAGACATAACCTAGTATTTGACAATTATAATATAAAAAGGAACGATCGACCAGATAATTTGGGCGCTGGTGGAACCGCAATTATGATCAATATAAAACTAAGCATTAAAATTTAAATACAAAATAATAGACCGTATAAAAAATAAATCGATTGATTACAAATGCATAGAATACGTACTGGTATAGAAATAATCCTAAAAATAGCATCAAAATAATAGTCAGCAGTTTATATGCAACAGCCAAAACAGCATTGTTAGCTAACACCTTTATTAACAAATTAAATGATATGTTTGAATCATTAAAACTACAAAATCTGAAAAATTACTACATCCTTGGTGGAGATATAAATGCAAAACATAAGAACTGGTTATTACAATTTGACCCTGATTCGGAGCCACGTATAATAATTTGAACTTTTACGAGAAAACTATATTTATTTTATGCCGGATAGCTAAAAAAAAGCTACATGAAACCTGAAACACTGAATTACGCACAAACAAATAATAACTTGGAAATATCTTATTTTAATCATTTTAAAACTATTAATTTACTAATGTGAAAAATAATCAACAAGAATTATATAAAACAAAATATAATAAAAAGCTTAAAATAATATTCCTGATGGATGTTGTCTTCATCGTGATTTTTCGTTATCTTTTCTGTGATAACTCCCTTTATTAACAATTCCTGATTGTACAATATATTTAGCACACCCATTACATGGAAACAGTGCTACATACATTGTGCTTCCTTTGATACACGAACAATTTTTATTTAAATCGCATTCACTTATGCCTGCACCACGTATAAATATTTATTGTTTAATGTATTCTATTCCGTTCCCCATGGAAATTTATCAACACTGAAGCCAATCGGAAATCCATTATAACCAATTCCCACAATTTTATTATCGTAGTTTACGATTACGACACCAACTTGTGTTGTTGGATCTTTACTACGTTTTGCTGCCAGAAATGCAGTTGCCATAAAATATTCAGACCAATGAAGATAATCACTACGCTTTTTAATTTATAATTTGCTTTTTTTTCATAACTTTAAATTTATAATAAATAAAAATATCTGATAATTTTCTTTTCTAAATCGATATATAAAAAAATTTTTTTTGTCACATTTCATCACATTGAACAAACAGAAAAAAATAAAAAAGCTTTGACATCACCATGAATACACAAATTTTATTTTAAATATATATATAAAAACATTTACATTTAACATTTATTTTAAATTATTATTTTTATTATTTCAATTTTTTTTCATGCATGACAATAACTTTTGATTTTTAAAATTATACTAACTAATTGATTTAAAAAAATTCTTATTTATATGTATTATTTCAGTTTTTCTGTTTCCCTTTCCATAAACAATTCCCCTTTATCAGAACTAGTATTTTATTTAAATAAAAAAACAGTGGTTTAGATCAACGTCTCTGTTTTTTTGTGCAATTGGAGAAAATTAATAAAATTATTATTGAATTTACAAACTATTATTTTCAGAGTAAAGACTAACATAGTCCGCCGTAACATGGTGTAACTGTCATGAGCCAATATAACAAGACCCTAATACCTAATTAGTAAACTTAATTCTACTATGCAAACAAATTATTTCAATAAATTCAAAATAATATTAATAATAATATATCACGACATAAACAAAATATTGAATTTTCAATATTGGGAAATTCAGTTTGAATAATACTTTTATTATTATTATTGTAACCCAGTCAAAAACCAATGTAGGAAATTCAATGTTTTGTTCTATTTTTCGTTGATTACAAAAATTGGCACAAATTATACTGGCATCAGTTATATTGGTCATGACAATAATGAATTATGATTACTGGTAAAATAATTATGATATAAATAAAATGGTAACTAAATCACTTTACTGTTCATTAGTACAAACCATTCTTGAGTACGGAGCAGTTAATTGGGCACCATTTCAGAAAATTCACTGCACTTCTATTGAATCTGTTCAAAAGCAGTTTTTACTGTTTGCTCTTAGACACGTTTACGATCCACGCGATTTTACCAATTTGCCGCACTATACTGATAGGCTCAAATTACTTAACATGAACTCCCTAGCTGATCGTCGTGATATGTTATCAGCTAGTTTTATATATGATATTTTACACCACAATATAAACGTCTCATATTTTAATGATAAGGTTATAATAAATGACAATATAAGACAAACAAGGCACTCTAGCAATCTGATGGAAGTAAAACACAGAACTGATTATGGCAATAACAAACCGATAAATCGGGGAATTAATAATTTTAATAAATTTATAAAACTATACGACCCAAATATATGTAAAAATACTTTTAAAAATAGAATAAAAAAATGGTGTATATAAATAGATAACTTCAATAATTGTAAATAAAATATAGTGTAATAAACTTCGACCAGAATGGGTTAATTTAATTTACTCATACATAACCAATACATTTTGCATAAATTAATGCAAAGTGAATTTGTTATAGAATGAGTTCACTAATACAAATGTTTACATTAATGCAAGTATGAATTAAAGGAGGTGTGGCCAATAATTCATGATGTATGTACTTCGAATATTGTTTTCTAGAAAAGTACAGTGAGAAACAACAACTGATTAGCAGAAGTTTCTACTTATTTATTTTTGGATATAAATAAGCAAACAAAATATCAGATAGTCAGTTTTAATTTTGCAATTGAAAGTTTTTATAAATATTCGCAAGTATAAGGAATAATCGGGTGGTACTTGAGCCTGGGTACTAATAGTGAAAGAATTTGAACCTAGTGGAATAGTAAATACAGATTTTATGATTCCGAATATTATTAATTCAAATTGTGGAAAAGCGGTGAAATTTGTCGTACATAAATTGGAGACCCTAGAATTTATTGTAATTAAAATTGGAAGCTGCTGTAATTTGTTGATAAATAAAGTTTGAGATTTTGTTAACCAAAGATCCGTATTTTTACTGCCGTATTTGCTCAATAATCGAAAAGAACCAACGCAGAGTCGTTACAATAGTATACATATGTAACATAGTTGTATTTAAAGCATTTTATTTTATTTAGGTAAATTTGTTGTGATCACATTTCTGCATTCTCTAACTACGTTATTACCTGATCTGCATTAAATAAGTTTTTCGTTTAACGCTCAATTAAATAATCAGTTGCACAAATGAAGAATCTTTTGATCACCCATCCAAACCGCATTTTTCTGATTACGCACCATCTGTGTCTGGATGTTGTTATTATTACATTTTTTTCATTGTTTTGATTTAATATATGTTCATACAAATCAAAACAAATGAAACACAAATATAAGAAATAACAGAATTATAACTTTTCTTTATTTTTGCGTTAGAATGAAAAAACAATACAAATGATATTCTCTCGTAAATGTTCTCTGTTCTTTGGCGCTTTAATAAAACTTGTTGTCGGTTTCAAAAGAGAAACTAATGAGAGAGACGAGTAATAATGAAACAACTTTTGTCCTTCTTTAGGATAAATCAAAAATAATATTTATACGAGCACATTTGCTTAATTTTAAGTCAGTTTTTGATCGTAAATCATGATTGATTAATTAAAATCAAGTACGCGTTTCGAAAAGTTAGGAAAAAAAAAATGTTCATTAGTCCGGCTCGATATCAAAAAAGATATATATCAATATCGCGATCCGCGTTTTTGATATTAGAGAAGAATATAAATAATCAATAATATTAGAATCCGTTCTTGATTAATCAATTTTGTTTGTGAAATAAATTATTGTGACTAAATTAGTACGGTATTGTTGCAATACCTTTTAACAAAAAAAAGTGAGTGGGAAAGCTCAGATGATCTAAATGAAAGATCGATAAAAAAAAGATTATATATATGTTGTATTATTGTTCTGAAAATATTGAATTAAAAATAATAGAGCCTCACTCATTTAGTAAATTGGTTAAATTAAAATTAAAACAAAAATTTGAAGATAGTCATACATTGTTTGTGCTGTGTAAATAAACCAAAATCAGTTATATAAAAATGTATATACCAAAAATGTTTGTCTCTTCTTTTATTTAAAAATGAAAACCAAAAGAGATAGGCAGGCTAGAGGTGGGTGACGTTTTTTTTTGAGTAAATTTGATATGACCTACGTGAATCTAAATTTGATATAACCTAATAACAACCATAATAAAAAGTCATCAAATATCATCTTTTCAGCGTCATAAAAGGACGAAAGACGCTGCCAACACTGAAGATCATTCAACCACTGAATTAAGTTAGGTCTATCTTTTTGTTTTAATTCATAATTTCAGTGTCTATAATTATTTCGTTTTTTTTGCATGTTATAATAGTTTTAATGAATTGATAAACTAAACCAAAATAGAGAGTTTTTTCTGGCAAAGGCCATATTAGGGCTTTTCTTTTATTGTGGAATTTTTAGGTTAAATCCCGGATAATAACGGTGTCTCTAGACAACGTTATAAATTTCAGTCTTGTCGTATAGTAAATTTGTAATATTTATTGTAAATTTTTATTTTTATTATACATTTTTATTTTTTTTAGTGCAAATTTTTATTTTTATTGTAAATTTTCATTTTTATTATTAATTTTTATATTGTAAATTGTTTTGTGAATATGTTATTCAAATAAATAAATAAAAAAATAAAGACAATTCAAGAGTTGAGTTGTGAAAAAATATTTAAAGAAGTTAGTGGTTTTGATAAACTTAAACCGAATAATTGTGGTGAAAAATTACAAGAAAAGAGTTATTAAAATAAGTTCGAAATAAGTTGCTAGCTATCGTAAGTTAGATGAATATTTTAAAGTGAGTCGGAAAAGCTAAGATATAAATTTAAATGATTTAAAATTTAAAAAAATAAGGAATTGTTATGAAGGGTAATTCAAACTCCGTAATCGAAATTCGAACCACTGTCCAACACACATCAAATTTGCATTGGCAGAAATTTTCATGGTTGTATTTATTTTTCCTTTACACATGGTTTCTTATACTCAATCCATAGTCATCGTCTACTATAGTTTCCGTTAAAAGCATTATTGTCCTGAAACAGTTGTGTGATATTTCCAAATGTAATTTCCTTTATTCAGTTTGTGATCGTTAATCGCTATAAAATTAGCATAGAACAGTTGTACAATAACTTGCGCTATTACCATGTAGATGTCCTACATTCGTTTCGTAATCCATGTTTCTGTTTATAATTATTCTCCAATTTTAGTACAAGATATAAAGAAAGAGAATAACCAATAAACAGAATTATCGCTTTTATCGGTTTGTTGAGGTGTAAAAACGACGTGGCTTTAGCCTATAAATACGTGGTTGAAGACATGTAGTGTCGCTTAGTTTGGCATCGACTTTTCGATCTGCCTGTGTTGTCGAAGTTGACAAGTTGTGATTTTGTAAAATGTTACATTTTAAATGTCGCGATTAGCAAGTATTTTTTTGTTATTAAATTCGCGATATTGCGTATAAAATTAATTAGTAAAATTTTTGGTAGTTTACAATAATATCAATTCGTGGGGTTCCAATTTACTGATTTAGTGTCAGTGAACCAAAATCAAAAAAATTATTTATATGTTTGTGCCGTGGCGAGCGCCATATTTGCTCTAATTGTGGAAATTTTGTCAATTTTTGTGCATCGCGAATGTCTACGTTCGAAAATAGTTTTTTTTTGTGTAATCCACGTCATTTTCTTTTACAATTAAGTAGTCAAAATTACGTAATCAAAATATAACCACTTTATTGAGTGAAGTCCGCATGTACATTTCCACAGTCCAAGTAAGGCCAAGTAACTATAAAAAAAAATACTACGCACTATATATTTGTGAAACCATCTATTTATTTAGTTAAAATTTTTAATTAAGTTATTTATTTACAAACAAAAATTTCAATCGCTGTATGTTTGTGAAGTCATCTAGTTAACTATAAAAAAATCGTAATTTATTTAGTTAAAATTTAAATTTAATATTCAACTCACTGCAGTCAGTGACTAGTAAAATTTCATAATCTAATTATATTCCATGTATCAATCCAATTGAAACAAAAATTATACATATGATACGTGCGCTGTGATTTATCCAGTTAGCGGAATCCATAAAATATAAGTTTTTTTTTTGAAGCTGTGTTAGTAGTTAGACTCAATGGTTGACGTCATTTCCAAATTCGGGCGATAACATCTATCCCAACGGTTACTTAGAGTAAAATTATCCTAAAATTCGACGGTCTATGACAAAAATTGACAAGTGATCTGGAGGCAGTCTGGATTAGTGCTGTTAATGGTGTCCTACAACCAATAACGTTGGTTACAAGTTGATATCATCACATTTCATCACCGAGAGTTACCGGTGAATCATCGCTGAAACCGGTTGTCATTTCCGGATTGATTCATTGCAGCTGCCATTACCAATTTCTATATCCGTTAATTTATATAACACTTGGATACAACTGCAACAGCAGCGACGACGATGACAATATAAGTGATAATGATGATACAAACTGTAACGTCGGTCATACGTCGAAATAAAAATTCATTATTGCAAATCATTTCAGTAGAGATTCTATTTCAATCAAAATAAAATTCGAAAATTCAAATTTAAATTAAAACCGTACAATTCAACGAAAATAAATTTCACTAACGAATACAACATCGAAACACAAAGAAAACAAAAATTAAAATATTTTCTCGCTGGTAACTCTTCGTTAAAAAAACAAATCATAATGCTTGTCAGAAATTTTTATTCATTTCATTCCATGTTTAGTATTAAAAGAATGGTTTCTTTTTTTCGATTCGTTGTTGATCTAAAATAAAATGGAAGGACCACGCCTTAAAAACTAATTAAAATACAAAGCTTATGCTTTTACTTAAAATTAAAAAAAGTAATATAGTTATTGTGATAGATACATGTATGAATCAGTACATTACAAAAAAGATAAAGAAAAATAAAAGTATATTTATTTCGTGTGTATAAAACTGTTTTTTTTTCTGAAAAATAACTAAAAATAACTAAAAATATAAGAAATATAGTGAACGCAATGGAAATTTTTTTTGTGTTCCTATCATTGTGTAGAACTTGAAATAACGCTCCGTCATTAAAAATAGTTTATAATTAGTGGGAAATAAAGATAAATAAAAAGATGTAATGGGCAAGATTTTAAATTTTGGGTGTACTTACGTTTTCCATCCTATAGTAATATACTATAGACCTTAATTTTTCATTCACTTTTCAACTGGTTTGTGTAACCACACAACTGGTTAAAAATTCCAACGTACATCCAACAATTAATAAAATAAAAGAAAATTTATGCTGACGAAATCTTTTTGCTCGTGCGAGGAAAATTTTTATTAATTGTTGGTCTTTAATGAGTTAGTTGGTGGTTGGCAGTTGAATTGCAAAATTATTCAGAGTTTTTTTTGCAACATGGGATCGCATGTTTTTTTTGAATTAGTTTTTTTTGAGAACCAAATGAGTGAGGATCGGACAGTCGAGTTCCGATAAGATTAGTATGGTTTTTTTGTTGTGTTCTTTTTGGGGAGTTAAGATGAGAGTATTTTTGAGAAATTTTATGAAATTAATGTTAAGTCTAACTATAAAAGTTGATTAGTTAGTATAAGAATGAACCATAAAGTTTAAAATTAAGTGTGAAATAAAGTTTGTTTTAAAATACAAGTTTGGTTTTATTAATTAATTAGAGAAATCAAACTAATACTAAACAGTGTGATCAACGATGATCAGAGAGTGAATCAATAACTTCATAAAAGTAGTAACAAAAACAAAAGAAAACTGAATTGTAAAAGAAAGTGAATTAATGCAATTAATTAATGTCTAAATATATGTTTGATGATGGTGCCCAGATGAAACAACAAGTTTTGGAGAAAATAAATGTAATAGATCGAGCTGGTGGGAAGTAACTTTAAAACCTAAGGTGAAGAGATTTTCTTTACCATCGGACAATTGCCTACTAGAAGGCATAGGACACAAACATCAAGACGCTCAGGAAGGTATTTGTTTTCGTTCAATTTTAAATAGATAAATGTATGTGATATTCGTTTTCATTATTGCCTGAAGGGTATAATTTAATTTACAATGGTGCGTTAAGTTAAAAAGTTGGGGGAGTGTTGTGACCCGGCAGTTCTCTCTTCTGGAGAACCTGGGTGAAGTTTTAAGGCACGCATTTTTTTTATATGTTAAAATTTCTTGTTAGTGAGGTTGGTCTAGAACCTTCGCTCAATGAGCTAGCGGCAGGGTTTTGCGTGACCAACTGGTAGACCTTCACGGTCTGCCAGAAAAATCTCCTCCTACTACAAAGACCATACCACTCATTCAAGCGAAAAATCAATGTGTAAAGGAAAAAGTATTAAAACAGTTTAAATGTAATTGAAATTAACTTTATTAAATAGAATCCATTTTAAAAGAATTCAAATGCCAATTACTTACATACAAACAAAAAACTACTAATTATAAGTGATAACGGAGATGAATCGAATCTGTTGACGCCTCGTCAAAATTCTAAAAGAAATTAATAAAAAATTAGCATAAATACAATATTCAAATCACTAGTATTAAGATTAACTTAACTTTCATCGATATTGTTTACATTTTTATTATTCATGAACACAAACAAAAAACCAATTTTATTATAGTCAATAGACATTACTGAACTTCCTTCATGTTGGTTGTTGACAGATGAATTAGTTTAATCTTCTTAATGTTTCTAAAAAGAAATAAATAAAAATTAGTAAAGATATAATATTCAAATAACTAGTATAAATATTAACTTAACTTCTTCGATATTATTGTTTATATTTTTTCTAATACTTCAACTTGACAGTCAGAACTCTCCACTCAAGTTAAATTAAAAGCAGTTTTTTGCTGCATTCAGTAGTTTTTTCTTATAGCAGTAAAGTGAATGTGGAACGTATTGTTTTTAGGTTGTCGGTATGGAAAATAAAATATATATAAGTCGACATCTTTGCATTATATAATTCTCTTGTCTTCTTCTTTTTCGTTTTGATTTGTTCATATATCTTTTTGTTTAGTCATCTTTGTACAATAAATTAAAAATGTTAAAGTTAAAAATTCAAATAATAAATAATAAATAAAAGTTTTTGAGTTGTGTTAAAACTAAAGGAAAAATTCTTCTTTTTTATGATTTTTGTGAAAAATCATCGGTTGAACGTGGCAACATTAATAATTTTATTTTTTCTTCTATCATAGTTCCAACATTGTGATAAATAATCAAGGCGCCGATTAATTCGTAATTCTTATACAACCATCAAACTATTGCCTTATTAGAATTATTGTGAGGCAAGATTTATTGTGAGGCAAGAATTATTGTGAGGCAAGATTTATTGTGACGCAAAATTTATTGTGAGGCAAGAATTATCGTGAGGCAGGAATTGTTAGGAAAGTGAATTGGAACAAGTGAATTGGGACTTGCCTTGATTATCCACTTTATTTCTATGGGAGGCCATATTTTATCAGACAGTTCTTTGAATAGTCTGGCCGCCATTTAGCTTCATCATTCAACCCAGTATCAACCTAGTATTGGATTGTGAGGCAACTATATTACAATTATCGCTTCATTACTAAAGTATTGTCTTAATAAAACCAATTGTAAGGCAAGTTCAACTTTTTTTATTATGAGATAAATGAAGCGCGAGAATTTAATAAACAACATTTTTCGAGCATACTACAATTTTTACATCATTACTTCAACTATTTGTATCATAAATATTTATGATACTGGAGCCTAAGGTGATTAGTTTATAAATTATCTTCAAATGCACTAGAACTGTTGCCTCAATACTTAACATATTACTTCATGAATCATAATAGTATTGGATAGTGATTGTGAGGCAACAATTCAAAACATCACCATCGATTTTTCTTCAATTATTACCTAGTGCATTTTAAGGGCGTATCCTTGTCACTCTCTGATGTCAAAATGTCATCATCATCTAATCATCAAAACATACAGTCCAATGCAACATTGGAGATGTGACAGAATCCGTTGGGTAGATTTATAACAAAAACACAATTAATTTAAACATATAAGATCTGTACCACGAAATTAGAAACGTTAATTTCATATCAATGCTAGCACATACAAAAGGTGCTGTGATTGCAACCGTTAATCAATACAGAATAATCATTTAATTGTTAAGAGTTTAAACTGGTTCTCATATTTGCACGAAAACCAACAGCCTGTATAGAATTTTATAGCTGAATGAGGGGACCAGGTGTTCACCAAAAGGAGAGAACCAAGGAAAAAGTTAGCTATCAATATATAACAAACTAGGTTGCGTCCTTCTTAAAAACCAACAATCAACTGAAGAAGAACTATATTACCAGCTAAGTTTCTTTCTATTGTTATTTCTTTTACATGCAAGGTTAAATAGTTCAGATAAGAGATTCCCAATCTGAAATTCGTTGTGGGAGCAATCGGCCCCGTATTTGATTAATTTTTGAAATAATAAATTGTAAAAAGTCTAAAATATCCAAATCTAACAAAACATTGAAAAAGAAATTGATCATACATATAACAAAAACATGAATAAAAACAACAATAACAATTATAAAAAGGCAAATTGGAAGTTCTTCGGAGATAAGTTGAACAAACGAGCACTGCAATAATTTCCGAACGAACTAATTGACAATGATTTATCAATTAGGAATTTGAATAATGAAGAAATTGAAGAAAATCTTAATAAAATTAAGATCTTGTAACGTGTCTAATTTCATATTAATTAATAAAACACATTTCAAACATTTAAATAATTTATTAAAACCATTGCGAAACATTCTTCAGTAAATTCATTTTCTTTCAATAAAAAAATTTTCAATTTTTAAAAATAACGACCAAATCTTTAACCATCTAAAATGAAAATAAAATTATTGAACATACTCACCCCTAACGAAAAATTGAACGAAAAATATATACTTTTGAATGTTGGTAGTTTTTTAATGTTTCGGACAAAAAAACGAAACAAACACGAAATGGCAAAGAAATTAGATTATAAAATGCTATGATGGCGTTTTTTAAAAGCTCATTCTAAGTTTATTCATGAAAAATTGGAAATCATTCTGTGTTTTAACTTAAGTCAATTCGATGTTTATATTTTTTAATCGTTGATGATTTAAATACCGAGTTTAACTATAAAGTTAAAGTTGTTGACGCCGGACAGAGCTGTTTAAATTATCATCCTTACCAACAATGAGATCTCTCCTCCGTCAAACTAATCTCAGCAAATATAGTTCAATCAATATTGTTGTGACGGAGTATTTTTTCTCTGAAAACAGAAAGAAACAGTAGTTAATAATTATCAATTAACAAATAATAAAACTTAACGTAGCTTCAAAAGTTCTAAGACCACGAATGACAAGTCAAAAGTTATTTAACTTACCCTAATTAAAATGAAAATCCGGAAGTGCAATGTTGCAATATTTGGTCAATAAATATGAGAAAGTTGTCGCATATATTCTTCTAAAAGATGAACTTGTCATTCCTATAGTCCTAGAAATAAATAAATAGAAAGATTAATGTATATTAGTCGAATAATTAGTTTTAAGATCAACTTAACTTCGATGTTGATTGTTTACATTTTTTTATGTACGTCAACTTGACAATTAATATTTTCTCCACTCATGTTAAGAAAAGCACTTTTTTTACTGCAGTCAGTCGTTTTATGGTTTTATTGCAGAAAAACAAATCATGGTTGTGGAATGTATTATTGTTTGGTTGTCAGAACTGTTAATTAAAATATATAAAAGTCGACATGTTTTGATCAAACGCTCTCTTGATAATATATTTTTTGGCTAATAAGCGTCTTTTCATATAAAATATATTATAATTAATAAGTTTGCTGCTAGTTTTGTATAAAGTTAGTCATGCAGTAAAATTAATAATTTAACCTCATGTATTAAGTTTTGTTATGGAGATTTTTACCAAATAAAGTGAAGTGACAAATAAGGAAAATCTTTTTGAAATTGTGAAAATTTTAGAGTCATCACCAGTCATAACAACTAGTTTCATGTATTTTAATTTTTTCTCGTTGTAGTGCCGCCATTGTGCGAATGATAGCATCCGGCGTTTTCTCATCAATTATATTTTATTCATCAATAATCTAACAAGATAATTATTAAACAATTTAAAGCAGCTTTATGAAGAGTGTGAGGCAATTTCACTAACATCAATCATTTTGTAAGACAGATATTAATTATACCATCATCATCAGCCTTATGAAAGGTGTGAGACAATTACATTATCATCAATCATTTTGTAAGGCAGATATTAATTATACCGTCATCATCAGCCTTATGAAAAGTGTGAGGCAATTACATTAACATCATTCATTTTGTAAGGCACCTATTAATTATACCGTCATCATCAACCTTATGAAAAGTGTGAGACAATTACATTAACATAATTCATTTTGTAAGGCAACTATTAATTATATCGTCATCATCAGCTTTATGAGAATTATGAGACTATTATTTTATCATTATCATCAGCCTTTTGAGAATTGTGAGGCAATTATATTAGCATCAATAATCTTGTAAGACAACAATTAATTTTATCATTGTCATCAACCTTGTGAGAATTTATGAGACAACTATACTAATAACACCAATATTTTTCATTATGAGCCGAATAAGCTGTTCACCATTGTACATACGATTAAAGGAGTAAGCTGAAGCATGTCATGTCCTTTGGCTTCATCAAGTCAATTCAAAAATTTATACAGTCCACTGCCAAGCCAGAGGCGTGAACAAAAGTCATTTTGATGTTTTTTAAATTTTAATTATTAAATCAAAAAGATTACTTTCTAAAATTGTAAAAAAAGGTTTTGAATAGATAATTTTGTAATGGGTTTCCATATTCCCGTATATAACCAATATATGAAGATTGAAAAAAAAAACCAAAAAGATTGATTTTGTTATAATTGCTACAATTGCCATTTTTTTCAGAAAATGTCATAAGGCTGAGTTTATTATTTGTTGATATTTGGAAAAAGGCTGAGTCTATTGTTTATATTTGGAGAAGGCTGAATTTATTGTATGCAGTTGGAATAAAGCTGAGATTATTATTTGTATTTGGGAGAGGGCTGAGATTATTATTATATGCAGTTGGAATAAGGCTGAGATTACTATCGTTACAATGGATATCTGGAGAGGCAGGATTGTTTTTGAAAGAAAAGGATACTGGAAAGAGGAATTAACAGCAATCAACGTAAGTTTTCTATTGTGTAACGTCGAAGATTCTCAAAAATAATATTAAAACCTATTTCTATTCTTTTTTTCCATTCAATCAGAATATATTTCCATTATTCCATTTCATTTTTACAATCATCACAATTTAAAAAAATTTCAAACTATAACGAACCGTTTTAAATTCATATTTAACAACAAATAAATAAAAGAACTCAATGTCTATTTTGGTTTAACGAACAGATTTTGTGCTCAAGTTGCTTCATTTTGTTTTTTGCTTAATATGAAGTGTCAAAACGAAAACACATTTTTTTTGATGGCGAACAATTTTCAATTTTGATCATTCATTCCATGTTTGTTTTCCAACAAGGAAAAAAGTTAAATTTTTATAATTCTAAAAATGGTTAAAAGAAAAATTTCAATTAGTATTAAAGAATAATATTAACTTTTCAATGTGTATGAAAATAAACCAAATCACTGAAAAAAAATTGATTTAAAAAGTGGAATAAAGTTGTTACATGTGGAAGGAAAATGTATTGGTATTTTTTTCTGTAAAAAATAATTGGAAACTCGAATCTGATTGGTGACTGTTTGAAGGTTAATGAAAATTGAAGAACTAAATTCACTTAAACTTCTTCCGCATAGTGAATCATATTATTATATTACGGTGGAAAAAAAGGAATATAACAAGGGTGAACGCGAGTTTAATAAATTGAAATTGGAATTGGCGTCATGGAAGTCAGACAAATCTGTTTGGCTGTAGTAAGGATCACAATATATCAGGAGACATAATAGCAAAATTAATTAATGAAGACATTTATGGAGCTATAGAATTAATCTCTGAAGAAATCACGGATACAACTACAATTAATAGTTAAGGTACTTTGTTTTATTTGATTTATATAAATATTTAGATGCTCTATATCAGTGGTTCCCAAGCTATTTTGGTCGTGGAACCCCCAAATTTGTTGCCAATGATCGTGGAACCCTGAATATTTTTAAACAATGACTTTTCAAAATTTAATATCTGATATTAAATGAAACAAGTTTATTTTGCTATTTCAGATTTTATAAGTCAGAGGAACTTAAATTCATCATAATAATAATTAATAGAACATGGAGAGGCTGAAATCTCAAGCTCTGAGATATCAAGAGTTCGGTCTGGGTTAAGGATTTTGATTAGTTTTCGACAAAAAACTTTCATGGGGACATTGTTTTTAGCTTTGAGCAGCGATTTTTATCAAACGTAAAACTTTTTGTTAAAGTACATGAATTTTTTAACTATGCTCAGAAATTTATTACTTAACTTACACGAAACATCAATACGTTGCCGGAGAATTTTAACATATCATAAATTAACATAATTTAGTGAAAAAATGATACAATCAGCATACTACTCAAACCTCTCAATTTAGATTACGGGAAAATATTACAAAATCACAAATTCATATTTCTTTTAAAATTCCAAAAATCTTATATGTTAATACGCTAAAAAAAACTTTCTGGAGCCTAAGGCTTTTTTATTCGCAGATGAATTCGTTTCAAATTTTCACTGCTAACTGATATTAGTGTAACTTAGGTCTTAAAGATTTTTCACACAAATCGGATCATAAATAAAAAAGTTATAGACGAATTAAAATGTATTTTTGAATTTAACGGAACCTCTATACAATATCAAATAGAATTGCCCAAGTCTTTTCTTTGTTTTTTTATTATTATTTTCAAATTTCAATTTAGTTTATGCATTGATTTAGGAGTGTATAGACGTATTATTTTTCTTTGTTTTTTTATTATCATTATTAGTGAAATGTGTAATGAAATCCCGTAATAACCCCCAATAGTGAAATCCTATCAGTTTCGTTTTCTTTAAGCCTTGTATTTTTTTTTGATTTGTGCCGGTAGTATGCGTTATGTTTTTTCGAGGGTCGTGTAAATAGACCATAGAAAAAAATGAACTCGCTAATGAAAACAATTGGCACGCATGTCAAGTTAACACTGAACCAACCTGTAAATGTGGCATGTATTGTTTTAATAAAATTATTATCAATTTAGATTCATTTATTTCGCATCCCAGCATTAGCTGATGGATGGTATTTTTTTGCTTATATTATTAAGTGCTTGAATTGAACAATAAAGTAAATTGTGAAAAAGTAAATAAATCTTTGGATTAGTGACTTGATTTCCCACTGTTACCGGCCCAGGGCTAAAAAAATAAAACAAAGGGGTATTGTGGACGGCCTCAGACTCAGAGGTAAGTAATATATAATTTTTAATAAATGTATTTTCTCTCATCTAAATTCTTGGTCATTGTGTTGAGGTGAAACTAAAAAAATCTTTATGGTTATTACTTTGATCTACATAACACGTAAACATAAAAAAAAGGAAAACGTAATGTAATGATAAGTCATGTGCTCGTATTTCATTAAAAACTTTCTCTAATGAAGTTTATAGAAGCTTGAGTATATATATTGTATACGTCAATACTCAATACATTTTTCGCGGATCATGATCTCGATCTTCAATTTTATTCAATAGGGCGATTTTTCTGTTCCGATGTTCACCGCAATGGCGCTGCAAAAAGGGGATAAGAGAATAAATTTAAAAACTTTTATATGGGATTTCATACAAAACACAACTTGAATAATTTTAAAAATTATCTATGAAATTTCTCATTTTACCACAATTGAACAATTTTAATTTGCTTATGGAGTATTATTGACTATATTTTAAGCGTAATATATAAAATATTATTCTTAAGTCGCTCAAAAAAGAAACATAAAAATTGCCAAAATTGCCCATACAAAGTTGTATGAAAAATTTAACCTAATTTCGTATTTGTTTTACGGACAGAAGAAAAGAAAATATTTTATATATTAAGCTTAATATATAGTCAATAATAGTTCATAAACAAATTTAAATTATTTAATTGTAGTAAAATAAGAAATTTCATAGATAACTTTTAAGATTATTCAAATTGTGTTTTGTATGGAATTCCATATAAAATTTTTGTGATTTTTTCTCTTATCCCCTTTTTGCAGCGCCATTGCGGTAAACACCGGAACAGAAAAATCGCCCTATAAGATAAATGCATGAAAAATTTTTATTAGAAAAAGGAAATAACAAAAAATGTACATGATTTGATCTTTGATATTCTTATTGGCTTTTTTTTAAACTATATCGTAATAGAATGTAGATTTATTTATTGAATGGAAATTGTGAACAATGTAGTGGAAATAAAGTTTGTCATTTTAAAATAACGCACAAATATGTATTGTGGTGCTTATAATTTATGAGTTCAGAGGCAATGACAATATTCATTCGACGAAAACTATCTTCGAAATAAATAATTTTATTTACTGTAGTTTTTATGTAAAATATGTAAAATAACTTTTTTGGGATATCTTACCTGATACAGTTACTAACTAAACTAGTGTTAAACGCTAATTTATTTCAATTTAATGTTAATTTGCATTGAAGTTGAGTCTCTATAAATTTCTATAATAACAAAGATAACTAGAATCGAAAGTCACGATTAAATATTTTCAGATGATGCATTAAAGATTGAATGTAAGATTAAGAAAAGACCGTTATTTTTTTATTTTTTTTGTTATAATATTACTGTTATTCTGTTGAACTTAAATTTTGAGATTGTAATTTTGAATTTTGATTCGATAATTTCTATAAACTAAAGGGAGTCTCCTTTGGATCCATAGGTCTATTTACAATTCATTTCTATTTTTTTTTTATATATTTTTCAAAACTATGTTTTAGGACTTCAATTGTGTTTCATGGTCTAATGAAGGTGCTTTGTTTTGAAACAAAAACTAATTGAATAATTCTTTATTATTATTTCATCTTAAGCTTCAAATAAGCCTACTGTCTAAAACGATTAATTAACAGCTAGTTTACCTTTTTACGATGTTAGATCTTTTAAACTGCCTGATTTATCGTGTAAATAGAGAAAAATTTTATCTATTGCAGTATTGCAGTATTTTTATTTTATTTTATTATTTTATTTTAATATTATTTTGTTTAATTTATTGTTCATTTAATATCATTCGTCATTTATTAATATTTATTTATTGTAAAATTGGTTTCCCTATTTTTTTTTATAGAGTTTAGTACATTCTTGTTATTTTTTTTTCTTGAATTTGATTTAACATTACCTGGTCGCCAAAATAAAATAAAAAAAAAAGCAAACTGTAACCCAATTTGATTTCGTCGCACCGTCGCACAACGGGTATTTAAGGTGTTTCTTTCATTTAGTTCCCTGCAGTAGCTCTAGTAGTCCTTCCCCAAATTTTCTTCAATTTTTACTACGGTTTAGTAATGTCTGCTCATTTTTTTTGTTAGTATCGGCCTGGCACAAACCACTAAACCTACGACCACCTATTCCTCTGGCTAGAGCAGCCGCTGACCGAGAGAGAAGCAGACGTGTGCTCCCCCCCCCCTAAAATTTAATTATATTTTTTTTTTCGGCTTTTCCACCTCGGACGTAAGAGTTCACGTTGTGAAGTAACCTGGCCTGAAAGATACTACAAATGAATGTTGTGGATGAATGATAATGGTATGAGTGAGTTTATTTTTTATTATTATTATTTTTCTTTGATTTTCTTTGATTTAATTATTATGTTGTGTATGGTGAAATGAATGTTGTGAATGAATGATAATGGTATGAGTGAGTTTATTTTTTATTATTATTATTTTTCTTTGATTTTGATTTAATTATTATGGTGTTAATGGTGAAATGAATGTTGTGAATGAATGATAATGGTATGAGTGAGTTTATTTTTTATTATTATTATTTTTCTTTGATTTTCTTTGATTTAATTATTATGGTGTTAGTTAATGGTGAAATGAATGTTGTGAATGAATGATAATGGTATGAGTGAGTTTATTTTTTATTATTATTATTTTTCTTTGATTTAATATTATGGTGTTAATGGTGAAATGAATGTTGTGAATGAATGATAATGGTATGAGTGAGTTTATTTTCTATTATTATTATTTTTCTTTGATTTTATTTGATTTAATTATTACTAGGAGGGCCCGGCGTGATTCTCTACGCTTATAAATAAAGTTTTTGCGTAGACATTTTGTTGACGTAGAAGCAATGATTTCAAAAAGTGGTAACGAGAAATGCTAGCATATAATTTTTAATTTTTCTTTTTAAATATATGAATGAAAAATAATCAGAACTCTAGCTGATCAGTTCGGATATATGAAAAATTAGCGATCAAATAAGTTTTCAAGGAAGCTTATTTGATCTCTAACTTATTTGATCGCTAATTTTTCATTCATATATTTAAAAAGAAAAATTAAAATCTATATGCTAGCATTTCTCATTACCACTTTTTGAAATCATTGCTTCTAAGTCAGCAAAATGTCTACGCAAAAACTTTATTTATAAACGTAGCGAAGCAGGCCGGGCCCTCCTAGTATTATAAAATTATATTAAAAATTTAAACTTTTTTTCAAAATTCTAAAAACATTCCAAAAGATATAACAAAATCAAAAATATTCCTAAAATATTGCAAAAATTTTAGTAAATCAAAAACACAAACTCTTATCAAAACTCTAAAAATATTCCAAAAATTGTTACAAAATCAAAAATTGAAACCTTTTCCAAATCAAAAATTCGAATTTCAAAAAACTTTTTCCAACATTCTAAAAATATCGCAAAAATTATAACAAAATCAAATATACAAACTTTTTTGAAAATTCCAAAAACATTCCAAAAATTATAATAAAATCAAAAATTTAAACATTTTCAAAACTCTACAAATATTCGGGAATCTTACAAAATCAAAAATTAAAATTTTTTTTTAAAATTCTAAAAATATTGCAAAAGTTATAAATTCCAAAAATATTCTAAAAATCATAACAAAATCAAAAATTTCCATGTCCAATTTCATGTTCGATTAAATTAATTTCAATTTTTGCCAGCATATCGAGGGCAGCATCAAGTTTGTTACGATATTTGGTTTTTGTCGAAACATATTTTGAAAACCCAGCTTCACACAAATAAAAGGTCGCAAACGGCCGAATTTGAATAGACGGTTTTGATAAATTTGGAGGTTTATCGAATACATCTAACCAGAAAATTGTTAAAGAAACTGTTCCATATTTGGCTTCTACTTGCGTATCCGAATTCGAATTGAATTCCTTTTCTTTTTCTTTTATTTTGAAAGAATTTTGTACCCAGCAAATATCTTGATTGTCTAAGTATGGAAAGTAATCACTCAGTGATTGCTTTAAACTGGACAGATGTGTTTTTATACCATCACGGATTGCCATATTTAAATACACTCCAGATTATTTGAGAAAATGACTAAGCACCTGGAAACACTCGATGTCGCTTTGCTCTACATCTGAAATCCAATATTGTATTTTCCTTTAAAAGGCAACCAATTTATCTTTTGTTTGCAAAGTTTAAACTTGTTTTCCTTGCAGAGTCAAACATCATTCGTTCAATTCTCTAAATACATCACACCATTCTTAATTAAATAAAATTTGTCACACGGAACCCCTAATTTTTTTCGTGGAACCCTAGGGTTCCGCGGAACACACTTTGGGAACCACTGCTATATATCTTCCTTATTGTTATATTTGTATATATATATTCTTTTATTTTATCATCATTTTACATTGAACTGAGGATGATAAGATAAGTTTAGAGTTATAGGAGATTCCCATTCATCTAGATTCGTTGTGGAGATCATTCGTGTTTTCGTATTAAAGATAATCTATTTCTTTTTGTGCGTGATTAGTGTGTAGAAAAATAGCTCTTGGCAAAATAGCCTTTGCAAGGAAAAGTCCAAGCCATCTAAAGTGGCAAATATAACAATTGTTTTTTTGATATACATGTTTTTTTGTCTACTAGAATATTGCTAAAATGTTAGGTTAAAATAAAAATTTTATTGGTTAAGGGATTCGCAGTTCTCGATACGTCTGAACATTCGTTCCCGGCAAAGTTTCATGTACTGTATTATTGATAGAGTAGTTGTTGAAAGGTCCAAGATTACAATCTAATCATGATTGGTATGGAGAGGAACATACCCAATAAAAATAACCTTAAAACATCTTTAAAAACTAAAAGCAGTCATGAAATATATACTAATCCATTTATTGAAAAATTACTAAAAACCAAACGTAAACATATAACACAGCATTTCAACCTATATAGGAAGAATAAACGGTAACAATAAATATATGAATGAAATAATACTAAAAAAATCCATTATAAATAATTTAAAAATCATAACTAAAGAAAAATTCGATGTTACAATGAACCAATATTGGACAAGTAAAATTAAGAAAATACAAATAAATACAAAGGACATGTATCCGCAAATAAATAGATTGTTCCATAATAATAATAAAGGGAAAAGCTTAAATCTACCTAATAAACTAATAATTAATACAAATGATATTAATATACCACCAGAATTATATAACGAATAAAATATAGAATGCGATACAATAAATAATACCATCATAATTATAAACGACACAGAAAAACTAAATATATTAGGAAAGCAATCGAAAATATCTATAATATTATATATAATAAACAAGCTGATATAATACAAAATTTACAAATAAATAATGATACCATCAATAACGAATGGATAAAAAATAATAATATAGTAAGAGGTCGAGGTTTTGAATGTTGTATCGTTGCTGTCACCTGAGATCATGTTTTGGGTGATATATATATATATATATATATATATATATATATATATATATAATATATATATATATATATATATACATATATATATATATATATATATATATATATATATATATATATATATATATATATATATATATATATATATATATATATATATGTATATATATATATATATATATATATATATATATATATATATATATATATATATATATATATATATATATATATATATATATATATATATATATTATATATATATATATATATATATATATATATATATATATATATATATATATATATATATATATATATATATATATATATATATATATATATATATATATATATATATATATGTATTTTCAAATTAAAACAAATTCGTGCAAATTGAATTCATGCATTGAATCAAACATATTTATTTTTTAATGACAGGATAGATGAAAATACTTTAACGGATTTTTTAAACTTTGTTAACATTAAATATGAATATGAATTTAGAATTACAAAAGAAAAGCATTTAAGAAAATTTGAGAAGTGGACAAGAAACGATCATTTTAATTCATCAACGTTTGATAATGATGAAACAAAAAAATGGTTTGTAAATTTAACTAACATTGTAGTTCCTGATGATGTTAAAAACATTTTAGAATTAGGTAGTAGATTCAGTCCTCCTCCGTCCAAAATTTATTATGAAGACATCATTGCTGGAGTTGAAAGTGTTATTTACAATTTCGAAGAAAATGAAAAGTTGATAATAAGAAACAGATTTACTAATTTACTGATGAATCATAAAAATTCAAATATTCCGATACTTAACAAACATGATAAGATCCTTAAAAGAGGAATCAAAAATACGAAAGAATTTATTAATAATAATCCAGATATTTTGATTACCAACGCAGATAAAGGCAATGTAACAGTTTTAATTAATAGAAATGAATATATCGATAAAATGACGTTATTATTAAGTGATACAAATACTTATAAAAAAATTCAAAAATCGAGAAACTCTATTTTGCAAAAAAGAGCGAATGACTTAATAGAAATATGGATATCTGAAGGACGTATTACCACTGAAATCGGTAAGAGCATTAAAATAAATAATAGCGTAATTTCCAAAATGTACGGTTTAATAAAGATTCATAAAAATAATAACATTAGACCAATTTTAAGCTGTATTGGGTCTCCTTTATATAATCTTTCTAAATTTCTTAGTAATTTGATTAAGTTTTCGGTTGGTAAAAAAGATAGTAATATAAAAAATTCAGAAGATTTTATTATGAAAATTAGTGACGTAAAATTACCTCCTGATTTTGTTTTAATATCTTTGGATGTAGTGTCTCTATTTACAAATGTTGATGTTGGTTTAACAAAAAAGCTGATTGAAAAAAATTGGAAAATTATCAAAAGAAATTGTAAAACGAAAATTTTAAAAGATCAATTCCTAGAAGCTTTGGATTTAGTGCTAAATAATAATGAATTCAGTTTCAATAATGAAACTTACATTCAAACTTTTGGTTGCCCAATGGGTTCACCTATCAGTCCAGTTTTAGCTAACTATCTCATGGAATTTATCGAAGATGAAGTTTTAAAAAATCTTGATTTTGAACTAAAATTTTACTATCGTTATGTTGATGATATTTTTACTGCTGTACATAAAGATAATGTGACTAAACTTTTGGACGTTTTCAACAGCTGCAATCATCATATTAAATTTACTTTTGAGCTAGAAAAGAATCAAACATTACCTTTCCTAGATGTTAATGTAATACATCAAACAAACGGAGATTTAATAACAGATATTTATAAAAAACCAACATGGTCCGGAAGATATCTAAATTTTAACTCACATTTACCAACTACTTATAAACGTAACACTGTTCATATTTTGGTTCAAAAAATAAAAAATATTTCACATTCTACATTGATACAAAAAAATCTTAACCAACTTCGTCATATTTTGAAACTTAATAGCTATCCAAAAAATTTTATTGAACGTGAAATAAGAAATGCTATGAATAAAGATAGCAGATACATCAGGAATCTTTCAACAGTAAACAATTTTGTTGCTATTCCCTACGTTTGTGGACTTTTCGAAAAAATTAGACATCTATTATCAAAATACAAAATTAAAGTTGTTGGAAATGCTTTTTCGTCTTTTTCTAAAACAGTTTTTTCAAATCTTAAGGATCCTATTCCAAAATGCTTACAAAGTAATTTGATTTATAAAGTTCTTTGTGAATGTCACGCATCATATATTGGTATGACAGAACAATATTTAAAATCACGGATTTATCAACATATAAATGATAGTAAAGATAACAACATTAACAAAATTGGAAAAAGTGCTTTATCGGAACATTTACATGAAAATAATCATAATTTTTCTTTGGAAGATGTAGTTATTTTAAAAAAAGAAAACCATTTCAGAAAACGTAGTATTTTGGAAATGTTGTTTATAAAGAAATCTTCAAATCTTCTGAATATTCAAAACGATTCAGCTTATTTAGGAAATAGCTATAATTATATAATAAATTAATTTTTTAGATTTAAATTTTAATTAACTTTATTCAAATTTCGTTTTTTCTTAACTTAGTAACAGAAAATGTTTTTTGAAATCGTAAAAATTTTTGAACATATTTCCGTTTAGTTTTTTCTTTTCTTTTGTATTATTATTTTTGATTGTTTCATGTAAGTTTTGATAATTTTTTGTAAAATATTGTTTTTTGCTTTTTTAATATTTTTTGATATGTTTTTAAGATTTTTTCATTTGTATTCATTTTGTTATAGTTTTTTACCATTTTCTGAAGATGATATAAATTATATCGAAACGTCAAAATAAATTTTATAAATAAAATAATTAGGCTTCAACCAACGAATTTGTTTTAATTTGAAAATTAAAATTACAGCCTACAAATATTTTTTAAAAAAATAATTACTACCCTTGGTGAAATAATGGGATCAAGACATCAAACGCAAAGTAATGGTTTTTTCCAAAGTTTAAGAATAAACTTCGGAGTTAACACCGTGAATATGATGAAAAAGTTTTTGAACTTAAATATTAAGAGGGCAAGGATGATTAACAAAAAATTTTTATTACTTCGATGCAGGAAAGAAAGAATTATTCCGCATAACCGTAACTTGCATAACAATCAAAATATTAATCAGGCAGTGTTTAATAATTTGAATGATAAATTTAATTTTGCTATAGTTAATCAAGAAATTAAAGAAATATTTTATGAGATTATTAAACTCGATCATGCATTGAATCAAACATATTTATTTTTTAATGACAGGATAGATGAAAATACTTTAACGGATTTTTTAAACTTTGTTAACATTAAATATGAATATGAATTTAGAATTACAAAAGAAAAGCATTTAAGAAAATTTGAGAAGTGGACAAGAAACGATCATTTTAATTCATCAACGTTTGATAATGATGAAACAAAAAAATGGTTTGTAAATTTAACTAACATTGTAGTTCCTGATGATGTTAAAAACATTTTAGAATTAGGTAGTAGATTCAGTCCTCCTCCGTCCAAAATTTATTATGAAGACATCATTGCTGGAGTTGAAAGTGTTATTTACAATTTCGAAGAAAATGAAAAGTTGATAATAAGAAACAGATTTACTAATTTACTGATGAATCATAAAAATTCAAATATTCCGATACTTAACAAACATGATAAGATCCTTAAAAGAGGAATCAAAAATACGAAAGAATTTATTAATAATAATCCAGATATTTTGATTACCAACGCAGATAAAGGCAATGTAACAGTTTTAATTAATAGAAATGAATATATCGATAAAATGACGTTATTATTAAGTGATACAAATACTTATAAAAAAATTCAAAAATCGAGAAACTCTATTTTGCAAAAAAGAGCGAATGACCTAATAGAAATATGGATATCTGAAGGACGTATTACCACTGAAATCGGTAAGAGCATTAAAATAAATAATAGCGTAATTTCCAAAATGTACGGTTTAATAAAGATTCATAAAAATAATAACATTAGACCAATTTTAAGCTGTATTGGGTCTCCTTTATATAATCTTTCTAAATTTCTTAGTAATTTGATTAAGTTTTCGGTTGGTAAAAAAGATAGTAATATAAAAAATTCAGAAGATTTTATTATGAAAATTAGTGACGTAAAATTACCTCCTGATTTTGTTTTAATATCTTTGGATGTAGTGTCTCTATTTACAAATGTTGATGTTGGTTTAACAAAAAAGCTGATTGAAAAAAATTGGAAAATTATCAAAAGAAATTGTAAAACGAAAATTTTAAAAGATCAATTCCTAGAAGTTTTGGATTTAGTGCTAAATAATAATGAATTCAGTTTCAATAATGAAACTTACATTCAAACTTTTGGTTGCCCAATGGGTTCACCTATCAGTCCAGTTTTAGCTAACTATCTCATGGAATTTATCGAAGATGAAGTTTTAAAAAATCTTGATTTTGAACTAAAATTTTACTATCGTTATGTTGATGATATTTTTACTGCTGTACATAAAGATAATGTGACTAAACTTATGGACGTTTTCAACAGCTGCAATCATCATATTAAATTTACTTTTGAGCTAGAAAAGAATCAAACATTACCTTTCCTAGATGTTAATGTAATACATCAAACAAACGGAGATTTAATAACAGATATTTATAAAAAACCAACATGGTCCGGAAGATATCTAAATTTTAACTCACATTTACCAACTACTTATAAACGTAACACTGTTCATATTTTGGTTCAAAAAATAAAAAATATTTCACATTCTACATTGATACAAAAAAATCTTAACCAACTTCGTCATATTTTGAAACTTAATAGCTATCCAAAAAATTTTATTGAACGTGAAATAAGAAATGCTATGAATAAAGATAGCAGATACATCAGGAATCTTTCAACAGTAAACAATTTTGTTGCTATTCCCTACGTTTGTGGACTTTTCGAAAAAATTAGACATCTATTATCAAAATACAAAATTAAAGTTGTTGGAAATGCTTTTTGGTCTTTTTCTAAAACAGTTTTTTCAAATCTTAAGGATCCTATTCCAAAATGCTTACAAAGTAATTTGATTTATAAAGTTCTTTGTGAATGTCACGCATCATATATTGGTATGACAAAACAATATTTAAAATCACGGATTTATCAACATATAAATGATAGTAAAGATAACAACATTAACAAAATTGGAAAAAGTGCTTTATCGGAACATTTACATGAAAATAATCATAATTTTTCTTTGGAAGATGTAGTTATTTTAAAAAAAGAAAACCATTTCAGAAAACGTAGTATTTTGGAAATGTTGTTTATAAAGAAATCTTCAAATCTTCTGAATATTCAAAACGATTCAGCTTATTTAGGAAATAGCTATAATTATATAATAAATTAATTTTTTAGATTTAAATTTTAATTAACTTTATTCAAATTTCGTTTTTTCTTAACTTAGTAACAGAAAATGTTTTTTGAAATCGTAAAAATTTTTGAACATATTTCCGTTTAGTTTTTTCTTTTCTTTTGTATTATTATTTTTGATTGTTTCATGTAAGTTTTGATAATTTTTTGTAAAATATTGTTTTTTGCTTTTTTAATATTTTTTGATATGTTTTTAAGATTTTTTCATTTGTATTCATTTTGTTATAGTTTTTTACCATTTTCTGAAGATGATATAAATTATATCGAAACGTCAAAATAAATTTTATAAATAAAATAATTAGGCTTCAACCAACGAATTTGTTTTAATTTGAAAATTAAAATTACAGCCTACAAATATTTTTTAAAAAAATATATATGTATATATATATATATATATTATATATATATATATATATATATATATATATATATATATATATATATATATATATATATATATATATATATATATATATCAGTGTTGTGAAACGTTATTGTAACGTAACGCAAAAACGCAAAACCGGAATTAAAATTTCGTACCGTAACCAAAAACGCAAACGATATAATTTATATTAACCGTAACGAAAAACGTAACACAAACGCTATTTTTTTTTAGGTTATTACGTTACATATTTATAATATATTATTTTTATTATTACTTTTTTTTTGGTTTAAATAATAAGTGTTGTGTTATAGGGTTTAGAATATGTGTCACAACAACACATAAATACCTTTTAAGACCTAGGTCCCACAACAACTTGCGTTCCAAGGTATTGATGAACGCTTTTTTAAACCTCTATAGATTTTAGCCACCTGAGAGTATGGGTTCCGGCAAACTATTCCATTTGTACGCAGGTCGGACAAAGAAATTTGTCTGCGATCTGCCAGTATGACAGCGTGGGATCTCGACCGTTTGACTGGTTGCGGTAGCCGATTGCCGAGTGGAACGGGGGTAAGAATAAGTTTGAGGCATGATGCTGCTGATTTCATCTGAGCACTGTTGATGACGATATTTGTAAAAAACAACGAGGTCAGCAACAGTGCGACGATGTTGTAGAGAATCAAGCTTTGATGTCAAAGCTCGATCAACCACAATTCGTATAGCCCGCTTTTGAACAGAGTCCAAGAGGGCCAAGATGGAAACAGAAGCAGCACCCCAAACTTGACAACAGGAATCCATACAGGGACGAATATAGTACTTATAAACATGGAGCAATTGGTATGGAGTGAAAATTTTTTTTTTATTATATCATATTCATAATTTTTAATTCATTAGATTTGAATATTGCAAATTTTGAATTATATATTAGAGATATTTTTGAGCACTTAAACTCAAGCAATTAAGTATTTTGAATTTTTCAATTCGAAAGTATATTTTGGATTTTTCTCAGAGAAAAACTCCATTTTCTCTTATACGTGTTTCGGATTGGGATTCGAACTATCCTCATCAGTGCCATGATTCGGTATTTCAATGTTGAAATTTCATCATTATTTAACCACTTTAAGTTGAATTTTTCTCATTAGGTATTTCTATTTACCTAATGAGAAAAATTCAACTTAAAGTAGTTAAATAATGATGAACTTTCAACTTTGAAATACCATCGCCTCGGTAGGTTAGTTGACAGTAACATAGTCTTTCGTATAAAGTAAATATACATTCAAATAACTTCTAGAATATCATATTCACCTTGAAATTTAAAAAATAAAAACGAAAACAAAAAAGTATATTCGTAAAATTTAAATGTAAAACTTTTAGTTACTTTTTCTACTCCTATCATAGTAAATTATCAATTACATCACACTAGTGTTACGTTATTATGAGAATCAAAAGTGTTCCGAAATACATATACAATATATATTACGTAACAGTTCCGGGAAAATATACTTTTTACGAACTAGAATTTAAGGTAAAAATTAAATTTTGGCGGCTTTTAATAAGAATAAGAGGCTCGTCTTAATGTTTATAGAAAAAATCCGGACATGCTGGAGTTAGAAATCCTTTTTATACATTTTTAAATCGTAAATCAAATATAATTTAAATATTGAAAGTAATTTTGACTCAGAATAATCAAAGCCTACTACAATTTGTAAATTGTGTGTATTTAATTTTTTTTTAAAGTATAGATGATATGGATTTACTGTCCTTTGAAGGATATACATATATTATATCAAACGTCAAAATTTCTCGGTTCTGTAATTCTAACTCAGTAAATCCATATATTGGATTTGACTGGATCCGAACCGTCGACCCTAACAATGTATAGACTAGTTTTTTAACACATTCGGCTATACATCGCTTAGTAATTCATCGCTCGGCTATACTCGGCTTTGTAATTAGTAGCAATTTTTTTCAAGTAAGCATATAGGTTTGTTAAGTATAAAAAACTCGTAGAAAAAGTATAGAACAAAATTTAAGCTGCAAACCATTTTCTATGCTCGTGAAAGTACTACACTCACCGCTACGCGTCTCGTGCGCAATATTTTCCCTCGCATGTAAAATGCTATTTACTGCTCTTGATATGTAATATACTAATTTTGTTACACTTTTTGTTATTTTGCACGCAGTCATTGATAGTAACAAATAGTTTTGCTATCTTTTTTTAATTTGATAAAATGTGCTGTGCAGTAGACATTACTACATTACATGTGTCACAACAACACATAAAAACCTTTTAAGACAAAAGTCCCACAACAACATGCGTTCTGAGGTGCTGATGGATCCAAATCTTTTATTTTTTGTTTTGTTTGTTTGTTTTAAAGAATGGATAACTAAACAATAAATCCTATAGGCTATATCACATATAAAATATGACATAGGCCAATATTTCATAATAGGAAATAAAATAAAATAAGAGGAAAAAACAAATTTGTTTTAAAAATTTGCAGGAACAAAACTAAAATGGGGTTACCAATAATCCATCTAGGGACATATTCCTTGATGATGTCACACACTGTCTTCCTCAATTATTAGATATAGAATAAATGAAGATATTAGAATAAAGGAAATAAAAAAAAGGCTCGTTTTTTCGAGCAAGCAATAGTGTGCCATTATCAAAGAATATTCCATACCTTAGAATCTAAGCATAAAGGCTAAGGCTTAGATTGAGGGTGCTACCGAGAACTGCATACAGCTCACCCGCTAGCACCCAGTACACGGGATTGTCATATGAGTAGATAAAAAATTTATAAAAAAATTATTAATCAATAAAATCTGATCCCTCCATGCGATTCTGATTAGTCCAATCTTATAGTAGTTTTGTGTATTATGTAGATACCTATTTTCTATGTAATTTATTGCCCAATTTTTACTTTTATTTATTCAAGAGTGATGCATAACGCAATCGTAACTGTAACCGAAACGTAACGAAAACGTAACGAAAAACATAACCAAATTAGCTGGTCGAAACAATAACTGAAACGAAAACCGTAATTTTAATTTGCAGAAAAACGAAAACTGAAACGAAATTAAATTTATTGCGTTTCACAACACTGATATATATATATATATATATATATATATATATATATATATATATATATATATATATATATATATATATATATATATATATATATATCAGTGTTGTGAAACGCAATAAATTTAATTTCGTTTCAGTTTTCGTTTTTCTGCAAATTAAAATTACGGTTTTCGTTTCAGTTATTGTTTCGACCAGCTAATTTGGTTATGTTTTTCGTTACGTTTTCGTTACGTTTCGGTTACAGTTACGATTGCGTTATGCATCACTCTTGAATAAATAAAAGTAAAAATTGGGCAATAAATTACATAGAAAATAGGTATCTACATAATACACAAAACTACTATAAGATTGGACTAATCAGAATCGCATGGAGGGATCAGATTTTATTGATTAATAATTTTTTTATAAATTTTTTATCTACTCATATGACAATCCCGTGTACTGGGTGCTAGCGGGTGAGCTGTATGCAGTTCTCGGTAGCACCCTCAATCTAAGCCTTAGCCTTTATGCTTAGATTCTAAGGTATGGAATATTCTTTGATAATGGCACACTATTGCTTGCTCGAAAAAACGAGCCTTTTTTTTAATTCCTTTATTCTAATATCTTCATTTATTCTATATCTAATAATTGAGGAAGACAGTGTGTGACATCATCAAGGAATATGTCCCTAGATGGATTATTGGTAACCCCATTTTAGTTTTGTTCCTGCAAATTTTTAAAACAAATTTGTTTTTTCCTCTTATTTTATTTTATTTCCTATTATGAAATATTGGCCTATGTCATATTTTATATGTGATATAGCCTATAGGATTTATTGTTTAGTTATCCATTCTTTAAAACAAACAAACAAAACAAAAAATAAAAGATTTGGATCCATCAGCACCTCAGAACGCATGTTGTTGTGGGACTTTTGTCTTAAAAGGTTTTTATGTGTTGTTGTGACACATGTAATGTAGTAATGTCTACTGCACAGCACATTTTATCAAATTAAAAAAAGATAGCAAAACTATTTGTTACTATCAATGACTGCGTGCAAAATAACAAAAAGTGTAACAAAATTAGTATATTACATATCAAGAGCAGTAAATAGCATTTTACATGCGAGGGAAAATATTGCGCACGAGACGCGTAGCGGTGAGTGTAGTACTTTCACGAGCATAGAAAATGGTTTGCAGCTTAAATTTTGTTCTATACTTTTTCTACGAGTTTTTTATACTTAACAAACCTATATGCTTACTTGAAAAAAATTGCTACTAATTACAAAGCCGAGTATAGCCGAGCGATGAATTACTAAGCGATGTATAGCCGAATGTGTTAAAAAACTAGTCTATACATTGTTAGGGTCGACGGTTCGGATCCAGTCAAATCCAATATATGGATTTACTGAGTTAGAATTACAGAACCGAGAAATTTTGACGTTTGATATAATATATGTATATCCTTCAAAGGACAGTAAATCCATATCATCTATACTTTAAAAAAAAATTAAATACACACAATTTACAAATTGTAGTAGGCTTTGATTATTCTGAGTCAAAATTACTTTCAATATTTAAATTATATTTGATTTACGATTTAAAAATGTATAAAAAGGATTTCTAACTCCAGCATGTCCGGATTTTTTCTATAAACATTAAGACGAGCCTCTTATTCTTATTAAAAGCCGCCAAAATTTAATTTTTACCTTAAATTCTAGTTCGTAAAAAGTATATTTTCCCGGAACTGTTACGTAATATATATTGTATATGTATTTCGGAACACTTTTGATTCTCATAATAACGTAACACTAGTGTGATGTAATTGATAATTTACTATGATAGGAGTAGAAAAAGTAACTAAAAGTTTTACATTTAAATTTTACGAATATACTTTTTTGTTTTCGTTTTTATTTTTTAAATTTCAAGGTGAATATGATATTCTAGAAGTTATTTGAATGTATATTTACTTTATACGAAAGACTATGTTACTGTCAACTAACCTACCGAGGCGATGGTATTTCAAAGTTGAAAGTTCATCATTATTTAACTACTTTAAGTTGAATTTTTCTCATTAGGTAAATAGAAATACCTAATGAGAAAAATTCAACTTAAAGTGGTTAAATAATGATGAAATTTCAACATTGAAATACCGAATCATGGCACTGATGAGGATAGTTCGAATCCCAATCCGAAACACGTATAAGAGAAAATGGAGTTTTTCTCTGAGAAAAATCCAAAATATACTTTCGAATTGAAAAATTCAAAATACTTAATTGCTTGAGTTTAAGTGCTCAAAAATATCTCTAATATATAATTCAAAATTTGCAATATTCAAATCTAATGAATTAAAAATTATGAATATGATATAATAAAAAAAAAATTTTCACTCCATACCAATTGCTCCATGTTTATAAGTACTATATTCGTCCCTGTATGGATTCCTGTTGTCAAGTTTGGGGTGCTGCTTCTGTTTCCATCTTGGCCCTCTTGGACTCTGTTCAAAAGCGGGCTATACGAATTGTGGTTGATCGAGCTTTGACATCAAAGCTTGATTCTCTACAACATCGTCGCACTGTTGCTGACCTCGTTGTTTTTTACAAATATCGTCATCAACAGTGCTCAGATGAAATCAGCAGCATCATGCCTCAAACTTATTCTTACCCCCGTTCCACTCGGCAATCGGCTACCGCAACCAGTCAAACGGTCGAGATCCCACGCTGTCATACTGGCAGATCGCAGACAAATTTCTTTGTCCGACCTGCGTACAAATGGAATAGTTTGCCGGAACCCATACTCTCAGGTGGCTAAAATCTATAGAGGTTTAAAAAGCGTTCATCAATACCTTGGAACGCAAGTTGTTGTGGGACCTAGGTCTTAAAAGGTATTTATGTGTTGTTGTGACACATATTCTAAACCCTATAACACAACACTTATTATTTAAACCAAAAAAAAAGTAATAATAAAAATAATATATTATAAATATGTAACGTAATAACCTAAAAAAAAATAGCGTTTGTGTTACGTTTTTCGTTACGGTTAATATAAATTATATCGTTTGCGTTTTTGGTTACGGTACGAAATTTTAATTCCGGTTTTGCGTTTTTGCGTTACGTTACAATAACGTTTCACAACACTGATATATATATATATATATATATATATATATATATATATATATACATATATATTTTTTTAAAAAATATTTGTAGGCTGTAATTTTAATTTTCAAATTAAAACAAATTCGTTGGTTGAAGCCTAATTATTTTATTTATAAAATTTATTTTGACGTTTCGATATAATTTATATCATCTTCAGAAAATGGTAAAAAACTATAACAAAATGAATACAAATGAAAAATCTTAAAAACATATCAAAAAATATTAAAAAAGCAAAAAACAATATTTTACAAAAAATTATCAAAACTTACATGAAACAATCAAAAATAATAATACAAAAGAAAAGAAAAAACTAAACGGAAATATGTTCAAAAATTTTTACGATTTCAAAAAACATTTTCTGTTACTAAGTTAAGAAAAAACGAAATTTGAATAAAGTTAATTAAAATTTAAATCTAAAAAATTAATTTATTATATAATTATAGCTATTTCCTAAATAAGCTGAATCGTTTTGAATATTCAGAAGATTTGAAGATTTCTTTATAAACAACATTTCCAAAATACTACGTTTTCTGAAATGGTTTTCTTTTTTTAAAATAACTACATCTTCCAAAGAAAAATTATGATTATTTTCATGTAAATGTTCCGATAAAGCACTTTTTCCAATTTTGTTAATGTTGTTATCTTTACTATCATTTATATGTTGATAAATCCGTGATTTTAAATATTGTTTTGTCATACCAATATATGATGCGTGACATTCACAAAGAACTTTATAAATCAAATTACTTTGTAAGCATTTTGGAATAGGATCCTTAAGATTTGAAAAAACTGTTTTAGAAAAAGACCAAAAAGCATTTCCAACAACTTTAATTTTGTATTTTGATAATAGATGTCTAATTTTTCGAAAAGTCCACAAACGTAGGGAATAGCAACAAAATTGTTTACTGTTGAAAGATTCCTGATGTATCTGCTATCTTTATTCATAGCATTTCTTATTTCACGTTCAATAAAATTTTTTGGATAGCTATTAAGTTTCAAAATATGACGAAGTTGGTTAAGATTTTTT
>OY856186.1:315333585-315420321 GCA_963693315.1 Diogma glabrata
ATTTGATGTATATTATTCTTTTATATTATATTATATTATGTACAATCATATATAAACATATATACTTTATATATGTATGTATATATATCAAAATTACAAACTACATTGAATTATTTTATTACTTTATTAAATTATATATCTGCAAGTCCAGAAAAAATTAAACAAAATGTGGTAAAATTTATATATATACTAAATTTATACTAAATTACTGAAAAAAATATATAATACTACATTGAATTACTTTATTAAGTTATATATCTGCAAGTCCAGATAAAATTGAACAAAATGTGATACTTGAATTAGATTACATACATTATGTTACATTATACATTATATTTAATAAATAAATGAATTAAATTTTAAAAATGAGTACAATTATTTAAAAAGCCGCAAAAATAAGGACTAAACTTTTGATTACATTGTCACTAGTAGTTTCGATTTTGTATCGAACCAGGTTTCGATTAAGTTTCGATTAAATGTTTCGATTTGGTATCGATTACAATTTCGATTTGTATCGAAACAGGTTTCGATTACATGTTTCGATTAGGTATCGATTATAGTTTCTATTTGGTATCGATCACATATTCGCTTACTAGGGCGAACACGTTGTTCTAAATGTAATCGATACAGTATCGAAGCTTAATCGAAACATGTTTCGATTATATGATTACACGTTATTGATACCGCATAGATTACAAATCAATTACGTACTACCTGGGTGATGATTAATCTTTAATTCGGTTTTTTACGCTAAAACAATAGAAACAATAAAAATTTTCTCTGTTTCTTTTGAATTTTAAAAATGCGTTAGAAAAAAATATAAAAAAATTAATTTAACAAAAAGGGAAATGAAAGAAAAAGAGTAAATGATATTTTCCATGTTTTCACATTTTTGTTTTCCAAAAGAAGCATGTACAGTGATAAAAAAGGAAAATATAAAAAAAATGTTTGATTGATTATCGACTCCATTGTTGAGTATTGAGAAAAAACGATCTCGAATAATTACCGATCTGTTAATAAATAAAATAAGAAAACTATTTATTATAATTAAATTCTATGTATTTAACATTAATCATAATTAAATGCGAAATAAAACTTTAAAATTTCAAAGAAAAAATTAATATTGCAGTGGTTTATATTGTGTAAATGTTATATGTTGAATTCTACGAAATGTATCACAAGCAGAACCTGTAATTGGTGTTAGAATTTTATTATTTCCTTTAAGGGATGAAATGGCCTGTTTTAAGAATGTTGCAATCATTATATTAACTTGGGAGTTTTAATACAAAATCAAATTCAATTGACGAACTTAGTGTTAATTGCAACTTGCTGCTTGTTCATTCAAGGGAAGATCGTTTGTGAAGGACATTAGGGAGGTTGGTAACGCTGCAAGTGTTACTTCAAAGCATATAACAAAAAGGATATTTGTCAGAGGAGTAATAACAAGTCAGTCAAGTGTGGAGTGCATAAACATAATATATCTGGTCCAAAGCTTCCGAGGGTGAAGTAAAACACATGCTAATAAGCGATTGTCGAAAGATGACACTGAGAACTGGAAGACATCACAGGAAAGAAACCAACAAATTCAAGAAAAACATTTTCTTTTTTTATTTTGTTTGTGTGGCAAGTTAGTTCGCTTTAATATAATATAGCCGAAAGCAGCCAATTGGCTGACGGAGAGTAGATATGTAGCTTGTTGATACAATTGAATTGAATTGAATTGATATTATGGAGATTCAAACAGATTTTTATTTATAGATACATGAAAGTGACGGATAATAACCGTAGCTGTTATTACCGTAAATTCCCTAGAGCTTCATATGCAAAGTAGAAGCAGCAAAAGACTTCGTGCAATGAAGCAGCAAAAAGACTTTAATTCACCAATGACGATTTTAACTATATCTTCCAAGGAAGATTTAGTTAGCTACTAACTTACTCGTTCGTTGGGTTACAGATGATGTGGACTCTTAGCTAAAAGTGTTCTGCGGTTAAAGCTGTTCTGGCTCTGGATACTTCAGAATTCTCTCGATTTGTGAACCAAGTCTCAATCTCGATCTAACTCTGATTGCTGTGCATTGGGACAGAACTCAATGAACATATATAAATATATAGTTACTGATCTATCAGTCCTTTTACTGAGATTCACTTTTAAATATTAAAATGAAAACACCTAAAGGTTCTATTCCAATTAGTATCAAATTTAAATCTGATTTTATTCATTCAAAATAATTTCTTATATACAAATAATTAACATTACTTACAACAACAAAATATTACTATAACCAATTAGTAATTTATAGCTTGCATATGCATTTTAATAATTAATATTTTTCGTAAAATATTTAATTTATAATTTCATAATTTCTTTTTCAATGTGAGAAATTGTCGACCCATATAATAATATATTTAATTTATAATTTCATAATTTCTTTTCAATGTAAGATGTTATGTCGTAGCCTGGTAATCGATGACACAGTTCGAACACTATTTCCTCAGACGTATCAAAGTTGCGTTTGCCTAAGTTTTTATGGTCGTTTTTCATTCTGTCCTGCATACTGGAATCATGGTCAACATTATTATAGCTTTTGCCACTGAATTTGGTATCAGAAAAATAGTTGTGGAATATTTCTCCAATGTAATTTATTTCTCCAATATATAATCGTTAATCGCTATCAAATTGTTATAAGAAAGGTTGGTTAATCTCATTAATCCTTACTCCTGTTATTTACTTATATAATTCGGTCATATGGTTGTAAATAATTTCTTTCCTTGCGAAAATTTTCTAATTTGCAAACTGGTAGTACGTATTTCATAATGGGTAATAAAATTGCGAAAGTACGAAAAACTGCGTTATCGTTTCGATATTAATTGATTATAAATACCAGGTGTAACTTAGCCTTTATTCTCTATTACGTTTTGTTATTTCTGTGACAACGGACAGAGCTGTTCAAAATAAAAAAATCAATAATGTTATGTAAATAGTCATACTTACCAATAATATCTCTGTCCTTCGTCAAAATATTTTTAGAAAAACCTCAGTCAACATTTTCGTGGCTGTTTTTTGTTGTCTCTGAAAAACAAAAGAAAAAATTGAATTGTAATAATTGATTAATTACATTAATTTAAGCTGTTAATTTAAGTTTCTTATTTTGTTGTTAAACTTTGCTTAGACCGTCGGGAATTATATTAACGCTGGATATTGTTTATCTCAAACATTAAAATTAATTATATTAAGTTGTTCAGAACTTCAAAGTTTTGCAATCCATGACATCTTCAGCTGTTGATGTTTCCAATCCATAGAATTATACTGAAAGAGAAAGGTTTTATTAATTTATTGTTTGTAATTTAATCAAATAATTTTACCTTTGATAATATTATTGTTTTGTGAAATGTCAATTCTTGACATTTAGTTTTCATCTGATGAGTTCACGTTCTCACCACTTGGCAAGATTTACCATATCTTGTGTCGATACGACAGTTTTTCAATTGTCAATCAGTCAATTGTCAGTTCAATTGTCAATCAGTCAATAAAATGAGTAATTTTTTGGCTATATTATCTTAGATTTTAGTATTAATAAATCGCTTCTTCAAATATATTTTGACAAGTGATGGTTGAATGTTGAGTATTTTAATTTACTAAAATTAATGGAAAAAAAATGTAAAAGTTGATGTGATCTATTAAACATTGTAAAGTTAAAAAGTTTGTAAAAAGAAAATAAATAGTTCTGCAATTAATTTGGTAAAGTTGTGCAGTTGTGTTTTTTTTTTACGTTCATCTGCCTGCCAGTATGATGAAATGATTGTTGGATGGCCGCCATATTTGAGCATCAGAACACCTGATTGTAATGCTATTAGTTGTAGCAAGGAGTGAAATTCGTATTATAAGCCCTATTTGGCACAGTGTCGTCGAACTTTTTTCTTACTTTATGCAATCCACTTTTTCATTCCGTGCCTCTTTTAGGCAATACAGTAATTTGCAAGCAGATGCCAATTGAATTGATGGGCTGGCACATCAACTTCTACCATTGTTAGGCGTGATAACGGTGGATACGCACTATTATTATTATCAGTCATAATCATCATCTTCTACCAGTGTTAGGCGTGACAACGGTGGACACGCACTATTAATATTATCAGTCATCATCATCAGCTTCTACCAGTATTAGGCGTGATAAGTGTGGACTCGCACTTTATTATTATCAGTCGTCATCATCAACTTCTACCATTGTTAGGCGTGATAACGGTGGACACGCACTATTAATATTATCAGTCATCATCATCATCTTCTACCAGTGTTAGGTATGATCACTGTGGACACGCACTTTTATTATTATCAGTCGTCATCATCAACTTCTACCATTGTTAGGCGTGATAACGGTGGATACGCACTATTATTATTATCAGTCATAATCATCATCTTCTACCAGTGTTAGGCGTGACAACGGTGGACACGCACTATTAATATTATCAGTCATCATCATCAGCTTCTACCAGTATTAGGCGTGATAAGTGTGGACTCGCACTTTTATTATTATCAGTCGTCATCATCAACTTCTACCATTGTTAGGCGTGATAACGGTGGACACGCACTATTAATATTATCAGTCATCATCATCATCTTCTACCAGTGTTAGGTATGATCACTGTGGACACGCACTTTTATTATTATCAGTCGTCATCATCAACTTCTACCATTGTTAGGCGTGATAACGGTGGACACGCACTATTAATATTATCAGTCACCATCATCAGCTTCTACCAGTATTAGGCGTGATAATTGTGGACACGCACTTTTATTATTATCAGTCGTCATCATCAACTTCTACCATTGTTAGGCGTAATAACTTTGGACACGCATTATTATTATTATCAGTCGTCATCATCAACGTCTACCATTGTTACGCGTGATAACTGCGGACACGCATTTTAATATTTATCATCATCTTGTATCATTGCTAGGCGTGATAACAGTGGACACGCATGTTATAACCTAGCTTATATTATATTATCAGCCGTCATGATTCTTAGGCGTGATAACTGTGGACACGCATATGACAAAACCAACTTACATTATTTCATCATAACGTTATCAGCAATAAAAACAAAATTCTTGATAGCCCTCTGGCTTTTTATTTAACGTCGTTCGTCAAAGGGAAAAAAGAAACATACAGTCCACTGCCAAGTCAGAGGCGCAATCAATTTCTATGATGACTTTTGGTCTATCATTTTGTGATTCCACACTTTTTTAATTCATTGGATGTTTTTTAGACATCTCTTTGTGTGGCGAGTGGTCGACATTTTGTTTGAGTTTTTACTCATTTATTTCTACATAAAAAGCTGGCTAATGCTTTTAAAAATCAACTCGGAATTGTTGTTGATGGTTGACAAGTACTCCTGCGCTGGTCGAGATGGGATTATTGGATCCGATAAGGTAACAAAAGAACCAACTAATTTATTTGTGATACCGGTGAATGAATGATTGACGTCATTAGTCTCAGTCATAGGTGTAATTTCAAGAAAAGTCGTATGATACACCATAAAAAAAATATTAGATAAATATAAAAAAAATATATATGTGTTGTGTTCTTGTCGTCTGCGGACATCCACGTAACAGTTAAAACAAAAAAAAAAGGAAAATAAAGTTACTTAATTTTAAATTTGTTGATGAAACCGTAACCGTAGAGTTTACTTTATTTAGTATCACGTCGAAATATATGAACAAGTGTCTACTATTCTACCTAATCGCATTGACACTCGAATTGAATTCCGGGAGAGTGTCCGTATGGTATCGATTGGTACCCTATAGAAATAAAAATAGAACTAATGTGGAGATTGTACGGCTGGGACATCAGGAGCTGATTGAAGGATAAATACGGATTTGTCATCTAGAAGTTTCGCCTGATAGCGGGGCCTTTTTTTGGTTGTCATCCGATTTCGGTTCAAACTAATTATAAATATATATACCAACCGAGATCTCGTACTGACAATTTTACGATCGCATGCATCACGGTTACAACCTCTATTACAATCTGCACTGTAACTGATTTGATGTCTGGATAATTTTTTTTCTATTACCAACCTTAATACCGAGGGAGAGGATGGATATGCGGGGCTAAAACAATAGCAGAGGGATCTGGAAAAACCATGAGGTGAGTGTTACTTTATTTTTAAATTAGAGGTATGACTGAGGGTGGATGTGTGTGTGTACGAGCGTGAGGGAGTGAGAGGGTTCATGTGATGAATGTTCGATATTCATTGTGAATACTATGCTCCATTTCTGTATCATTGTACACGAAGGTCAAAGCGGTAGTACGGTCGATATTAGCACGTCAGAGTTGTAAGATAACTAAAATTTTTCTACTTTCTTTCGTTTAATTGAACTAACTTACTCATAGATTCGTTGTAAAAGGTAAAATATGTGAAAGGTTTCTATTAGTGAATTTAATTCAAATAAAACTGAAGCTTCAACATCTTCTGCCACCACTATTAAAAAAGTTAAAATATAATGAAGGTAATGATGCACGATTTATTCTTGACTAAAATTTTGATTGATATTGGATTGTTTCAAGTGTGTTTGAATGTGGCCATGGATGTAGATGTGGGTGATAGTATGCCTGTGTGAGGGAGAGCGCGCATGTGTGTGTATGCGGTGTGGTAGTGTGAGAGGATGTGAGTAAATGTGGGGGGGTTGGAAGTGCTGATCGTGGTTCTTTCGCTTAAGAGGGTCGCCAGAGTCTCATTTTTTTCACTTGGTTTCTCTCATTTCCGTATAAATCATGTCTTTCGCGTACATTTCCGTATTTGTGCTGGAGTAGCAGGAATTACAACTCGATCCCAATGCTGTCGCTAGAAAGGAGCAAATAATTAATCTCATCCAGGTACGCGACCTGCTATGCCTATTCGTTGATTCGTCAACGAAGGAAGCGCTTCATTACAAAGAAATGCCGACACATATAATATGTAATTTGATTTCATCACGAGGTATTCGGTCAAATAAATTTGTTTACAAATTTTATAGTTTTTTGTTATTTATGTTTTTTGTTATTTATGTTTTTCATGTGAGATCATATCGGTTACATGTTTGTTTACTTGTTTTATGGTTTTTGTTAGTTATGTTTTGAATGTGATATATCTTGTTTTATCTCACAGATGTTTGACCAATATTAATTTATATTGGGAATAGTGGACATTTGTCTAGGTTCACTATATTTGCTTTACATATTATTGGTACAAATTTTATGTTTATCAAATGAATTTTAGTGATTTGAAATGTTAGGTTAAATAAACATTTTTGGTAAGAGATTTCCAAGTAGGTAGTCAATCTGGAACAATCCGTTTGTCCCGGTTCATTCAATTTTTTTTTGTGTTATCATAATAATAGTTAGAAAAGTCCAATTCAAAACAGTATCTTGACTACAGAAGATACGAAAGCTTTTATAGTAGCATATTCAGCTAGGAAAGATGAATTTGATCATCCGCGGAAGAAAAAAGATGCTATGCAAAATATCCTTGAGAATATAATTGCCCAAATTGTTTTGGTAAGTTTATTTCTAAAATTATAACTTCGTATTAAATAATAATTATCTTTACTACTTTAGGTGGTTCCAACGGATGTCGAATGCCTAAAAAATAAGCGTAAAAATTTATTACGGGCTTACCATACAGCAAAGGATTTCATGAAGAGAATCGGTAGCCCACCGACTATGCCCATACCATTCGAAGAAGAGATGGATGCAATTTTTGGTTCTCAGACCATCATTTCGAATTCTTCTGTGGTTAATTTAAGAGGAAGACCCATAGTAGCCTTAGAAGTAAATTCCGTATCAACAGAAATAAATTCCTTATCATCACCTTTGGAGTCACAGAACCATCACCTACAGAACCATCACCTTCATATCTACAGAACCATCACCTTCATCGTAGTACTACCGCCATCATCGGCTTCAGGCGTGGTTCATCACAATAAACCTCACTACGATCATCAAAAACAAAAAAATGGTATTTCCAAAAAACAATACTATGCCGAGAAAGTGGCTCACATGAAAGTTAAAGAAAAATTGCTTATGGAGCTAAAAAATCAAAAGCAAGAAAACTTCAAGGAATGGATAATTTATTTATTTATTTATTTAATTTATTTAATTATACATAATAAATTACAAGTAGGGTACTCCTTTCAGAAGTTACAAACAACTGTAGGGCCCTTTCTAAGTATGTAATTTTTATTTAAAAAAAAAAAAAAACAATTATTAACAATAAATAAATTTGATTAGGTATAAAAAAAAAAAAAAAAAATTAAAATATATTATATTAAATTAATTAAAATAATAATTTATTTTGAATTTTTGAGATCAATTAAACTCAAGTAAGTAAAGAAGTAATTGGAATATTTTCAATTCAAAGGTATGGTTTTGAAGTTTCTCAGAAAAAAACTACAATTCACATTTTACGTGTTTCGGATTGGATGCGAACCTACCCTCGTCAGTGCCCGGCTCGAATCTTTGGGCAGACACGCTATCGATTACGCCGTTGAGGCGATGACAATTTCAAAGTTGAAACTTCTTCATCACTTATTTATTTTACTTAAGTTGAATTTTTCCACTGTCATTAGACTCCATATTATGGAAATGCTTTTACATTATATGGGATTTTTGCATTAAATTTCTAGACAATACTTTGTGTGAATTCATAGAATGGGGAACATTTCTATTCTAATTAACATCCTAAGTCACGATTGTATAGTCATTATTGATTGTTTCCAATCAATGTGAAAATCAATGGCTGACACTTGGTCAATTTGTAGTTCTACATGTATTAACATTAGACTACATTAAGGGAATTTAAATTTCATTTTGAATTTTTGAGATCAATTAAACTCAAGTAAGTAAAGAAGTAATTGGAATATTTTCAATTCAAAGGTATGGTTTTGAAGTTTCTCAGAAAAAAACTACAATTCACATTTTACGTGTTTCGGATTGGATTCGGATTGGATTGGATTGGATAATTTATGTATTGTTTATTTATTATTTATGAAACATTTATTTATTTATGCTTTTATAAATTTAAATTTATATATTATATTATAAAATTTCATCTTATAAAAGTTTGGGTTGGGTGATTTCCAAATGTGTTCTTAAAAGTTTTTTAAATTGATTATGGTTACATGGTTTTTTAAGTTCATATGGCAATTCATTCCATAACAAAGTACCATCAACTAGAATATTATCAGAACATATACTATATTGACACTTAGGAACAATTAGATTAATAGTCCGTTTAGATTTACCAAAAGTTAATTTAGAAAATAAATAATTTGGACAAGATGAGTAAATTAATTTCTGCATAAAACATATTACACGATATATATACTAAGTAAATAATGAACAACCGATAATAGAATTTCTATAGGGTGTAACATGATCAGTTAATTTTAAATCATATATATATCGAATGCAAGAATTAAAACATACATTAAGTCGTGATTTAGACATATATTTCATATTATAAAATAATAAATCACCATATGTAAATATGGGAATTAACAAGGATTTGACTAACATGTACCTCGTGTGTCGAGGGGTAAACATCTTGAATTTCTTAAGCTTATATAATGAACTGTATGTGTTACTACAAATTTTAGATATATAATCAGACCAACATAGATGTTTATCAAAGATAACGCCGAGATTTTTTACTTTATCAGAGAAAATAATTTCAATGTCATTCAAGTATAAAACAGGTTTAACAATATCCATCTGTGGTCTGGATAGTACAATAGCCTGAGTTTTTGCTGCATTTAATAGTAAACCATTAGTTTTAGCCCACTTTGCAACAGAAAGAAGATCTAAATTAATAAAATTTGAAGCTTCAGATACTTTACTTTTATCAAAAGCATAATAAAGTTGGAGGTCATCAGCAAACATATGAAAACGACAAGAATTGATGCAATAGGCAAGGTCATTAACAAACATTGAGAAAAACAAAGGTCCTAAGATAGATCCTTGAGGAACACCTGTTGTAGTTGGTAACGGAGAAGAATATAACTCGCCAGTCTTAGTAATATTATATCGTGATGTTAAATATGAATAAATTAAATTAAGTGCAGCACTACAAAATTTGTAGCAGTATTTCAGTTTACTAACAAGACTATCATGACCAATATTATCAAATGCTTTGGTAAAGTCAAGTAAGAGCAAAACAACTAATAATGAATGATCAAGATCCTCATATATATCACTAGTTATTTTGATGAGTGCTGTAATTGTACTATGCTTTGATCTAAACCCAGATTGAAGTGGATGGAGTTTATTCGTAGATTTTAAATAATTTTGAATTTGTTCGGCTAATATTTTTTCAAAAATTTTTGAAAGAGAAGGTAAAATACTGATAGGACGAAAATCATTAACTGAATCAGGATTATATGTTTTAGGAATAGGCGTAATAATAGCTGTCTTCCAAGCCCCTGGAAATTTGGAAGACATTATAGAATAATTAATAATATGCGTTAAAAACGGTAAAATAATAGGGATTAATTTTTTTAGAAATATTAAAGGAATTTTGTCAATGCCAATAGATTCTGATTTTAATTTATTAAAATAATATAGAACTTTAAGATCATCAACAGGCACAAAGCTAAACCCATAATCACCATCACCATCATTGGCATTAACTGGACATAATATCGCCGATTCAATAGATTTATGAGTTGTGAATACAGTGTTTAAATCATCAACATTAAATTCAGGTGTATCAAATTGTTTATCTGTAAGACCTAATTTATGAATATTTTTCCAAATTTTATCAGATGGTAAACTAGGATCAAGCAGATTAGAAAAGTAATTAAATTTGGCTTCAAATACCATTTTTCTAACTCTATTACGTATGCACTTAAAGATATTTCGGTTGACATCATTTTTTGATTTCTTCCATACATCGTATGCTCTATTACGTTTGTTTATTTCATCAATAATAGTTTGTGAAAGCCATGGAGTTGTAGGATCTTTTATCAATATTTTCTTTTTCAGAACATGACGATCAAATAAATATCCTATATTATTATAAAATAAAGGATAAGTTTTTGGATAAGCCAAAAACAAACTCAGCACGAAGAAAAAATGGGATTGATTCAACAATTAATGGAAAAAAAATAAAACTAAACTAATTTCTTTATTAAACAAACATGTATTTTTATTACAATATTCTTGTTAACAAACTGGTGTTAAACTTTTTTATATTTTCAATAAAATTGTTTTCCAATCAAAGGTTGATCATTGGGAAATATTTCCTTATTAAGTAATTTATTATTTCCTGTCCCTTATTTGTATGGAGATTTTCTTCTTCGGGAAAATCATTTAAAATTGGTTCGTGTGTCAAAGTTGTGTAACGTTCGTCCTATTTCCAATTAAAAACATTTCAAATCATTTCGAAATTCTAGTCAAGGTCTGGAATTGTTGAAGAGGAATAGTTGACTTGAATCGAGGAAAGGAGAAATTTAAGAAATTACGGAATTTATAGCGATGAAAGTTCCAATATCGAATGCGATCAAGAAATAATTAAAAGACGGCTGTTTTGTTTATTGGAGTTGTATACATATGATTAGAAGACTGCTGTTTTTGTTTAATGGAATCGTATATATATGATCAGAAGACTGCTGTTTTGTTTATTGGAAATGTTTATATGTAGTTAGAAGACATCTCAACTATCAACTAGAAAATAAATTAAGGTTAATATATTTTTGTACTATTACTATTATTATTATTATTATAGCTTTTTTACAAATGATAGGCTAAGCCTTTAAATAAGAGACTCCCAAGTCCTAATCGTCGTGAAGACCAATTCGATTATCCGGTCTAGATATTTTCTTATAAAAATTTCTTGTAAAAGTCCAAAACGCAACAGTTGGATGTAAATCTTGTAACGTTCGTCCTTTTTCCAATCAAAAACATTTCAAATCATTCTAAGAAATTTGTTTTCCAAGTTAAAATTCGAACTCTGATTCAAATTCAACGATAAAAACAATTCAGCAACAATTCTTCTTAATATCTAATAAGTATAAACACACCGAAAACTGAAACGAAAAACGAAAATTGCAATTGGTAGCCTTGCTATTTTGATACGAAAAAAATATAAAATGCTGTCATGGTAGATCATAGATTCATTCCATGTTTTGCTTTAAAAACATAAAGTTTAAATTATTCATTTGTTTTTGGATTTAAAAATGAAAAAGTATATAACTTTAAATCAAAATTTATACATTGTGCAAATTCAACAAATAAAAAAAATAAAAATACAAGAAATATAAGTTCAAGGTTTAATTGTACAGAAATAAAAAGTTGTTTTCCTTTTAGAATAAAGATCCATCTAGTACAATTATTGGTTAGAACCTGTGCAACAAACATTGGTGTTGAAAACAAAGTTATAAACATAATTACCAAATTCGAAATCGTTTGACTTTAACTTGCTGTCATTTGTTTTGCTGTGTTTTTTTTTGGTTCATGTCATCAATTCAAGCAACAAGTGGACTAAATCAGTGTTCATTTATTTCATCAAGTGCCGTCATAATTCTGTTTGGTAAAACTAGCATATCAAAATATCATCTCGACGAGTGATCTTATATTTTTATGAATCTGAACTTTGGGTATATATATATGCCGATAAAGGATTTTATAGACACTGCAGTCCAGTTGAATGATTTTTTTTACCACCGAGCATTGGAAATAATAAGGAATTTGGAAGTGTTGTATCAGAGAATATTAAGAAGAAAAAGAGTCAATTTAACTAATAGCCAAGGGACTAAGAAATTTCAGCACAGTAAACCACGATCAACGAGGAATAACTTACGCAAGTTACAATTTTTATTTTATTATTATATTATTATTAAAGTTCAGTTTTTGCTTTTAATTTTCTTTAAGATGTTAGGATAATATTTTTGAATAAGATATTCCCAAAATCTTCTAATTCGTCAATGAGGACAAATAGTATATAACGCATTTTAGTAATTTTGTTTATGCGATAACGATATTAAATTTGAAGGTCCAAGTAGTACAATCTTTCTGAAAATCATCATCATTTATGCATATGTTATGCAATATGCAACCAGCGACTGTAAGGTTTACAACTAATTTTATATGAGTTTGTTCTGTAAAATGCAGTCAAAATCTGGTTTTCAACATCCCAAAAGTATTCTCCACTACGATTCTTGCAGACGAATGCAGCAGATTAAATTGTCTTGACACGTTTGATAAATTGCCATTGTCTTTGAATGGTGGCATAAGCCAGTTTCGAAGTGAATATGCTGAATTCCCAAGAATGACAGGAGTCATTGGAGTCAACAATCAAAAATCAAAAAAAATCAAGGTCAGATTTATTTTAACAGAAATCTACTTATTTTAACAGAAAGCACTACTACAGCGTCCATTTACAAGCAGTGATGAACAGTAAAAAAAGTTTATTGATATATTTGTTGGTGAACCAGGTTCTTTACACGACAGCCGTGTTTTTTCACTGAAAAAAATAATGATAAACTAAAGCTAGTTTAATTGGTTTTAGTTATAATAACCCCGTTTTGGGTTGATTTGTTACAAATTTACTATGTTTAACTCAAACTCAGCAAGTTTTATAACACAAAACTAGCTAAGTTAATTATTATTTCGATTTTAATAAGAGAAATATGAATTGGGATGTAGATTTTAACTGAAACTGTGTTACTTTAAGTAGGTATTAGAAAGCAAAATATTTTGATTTCGTGTAATTAGTAGAGTTAAAATAATTATAGTTAATGATCATTAAATTTGTTCATTAAATTGATTTTTTTAAAGCTCCACATAAAAATTAATTTATACAATTGATTATGTTATGCGCTTCCCAAATCAGATTATTTTGCTGGGATTTCTTTTCAAATGTACTTATATGTGTATGATGTCTTATATATATGTAAAAATAATATTAACATTTTCTTCGGAGTGACGTGAAGAACTAACTATATATTATAAAGTATTTGTTGAACTTGTATGTTTCACCAATAAGCATTCTTCACTTTAATAAAAAAACTAAAACTTAGAATTAAAATTTAAAACTTTTTATTTTTTATTTACGTACTACCGGTTTCAATCTTCTAAAGATCATCCACAGGTACTATACAGCAATTCCCTATAAATTGCTGTATAGTACCTGTGGATGATCTTTAGAAGATTGAAACCGGTAGTACGGAAAATAAAAAATAAAAAGTTTTAAAATTTAATTCTAAGTTTTAGTTTTTTTATTAAAGTGAAGAATACTTATTGGTGAAACATACAAGTTCAACAAATACTTTATGATATATGTAAAATGTTTCATAAATTATTGTTTTCCATAAAGTTAACTTGCACTGAAAAATTAACATATGCGAACGGTTATCATTACTTAAACAATTAGTCAAGTCATTCAACGAAAAATAAGGCGAAACTGTATAATTCTTACAAACAGCACCGATTTGCACAAAAAGTTGGATTCAAGTTCTACTTACCCTCCTCTTCAAAGTTGACCTTTGTCGGGAGGTGCATTTACCCTGGAGGTGGTGTTCGCGAGGGAACATTTCAACTGGTCATTGACTGGACTAAATATAAAAATGAATTGGATAATTTTAACTATGCATAGTAAAATCTACTTATGCACCAAAGTTGATATTACCAAGCATCCAGTTTAATTTCAGCCAATTTTTCTTCATGTTTTGTTTTATGATCATAATACAGTTAGGTTTTCAGAATATTGCTCTGCAGAATTGTATAAAAGCAGAAGTTCTTTCGTTAAAAACAAATTTAAAGTGGATTTTAAAGCAATAATTTGTTATAATAATAATCAAAGTGTTTTTAAGTGAAAGTTTTTATAAGTGCTATTAATAGTAAACAATTTATTGTTACAGTGGTTAAGGTGCCGAAGTTTAAAAGATTAAAAATATTTTGTTAGTGCTCTTTTATATAAAAAAATTAATATAGGTATTTATATACATATTTATATATATAATATTAACTGTTTTAACTATTAAAAGCATAAATATAATAAACATATGGATATATATATATATATATATATATATATATATATATATATATATATATATATATATATATATATATATATATATGTAACCAATGATACCTCTGGTCGTTAGTGGACTGTATTTTTTTTTTTCTCTTCCGAAGTTATTTTGAGACGAGCTGCGTATATATGTATATATATATATATATATATATATATATATATATATATATATATATATATATATATATGAATATATATATATATATATATATATATATATATATATATATATATATATATATATATATATATATATATATATATATATATATATATATATATATATATATATATATATATATATATATATATATATATATATATATATATATATATATATATATATATATATATATATATATATATATATATATATATATATATATATATATATATATATATATATATATATATATATATATATATATATATATATATATATATATATATATATATATCAGAGGTGGCCAAGCTTCACTACACGTTGAGCCGCAGTACAATAATCTCTAGTTTCGAGAGCCACAAAAAAAAAATTTTTTTCAAAAGTATCAGTTGTTTGGAAATATTTATTTTATTGAAAAAACAATTATGTACTTATGGTTATAAATACATACAAATACATATTTAAAGTTTGTTACATGACATGCCTGCTGGTAGATGGCATGTTTGTTTGTAAATTGACCGTGAATTTTTTGATATCTGGTTCATAGTTTGTTAGTGCAGTACGAATTAATTCCGTTAAATGCTCATCTGTAAGTTGTGAACGGTGGTTTGATTTTGTAAACTTCATTGTTGAAAAAAGTGATTCACAACAATATGTTGTACCGAATATGGACAGTAATCTGGCAGCAGCTTTTTTCAAATTGGGGTACTTCGATTGAGACACTAGTTTCCAAAACTCATTTGGAGATTGTGTGGCTTTGTGATGCATTTTAAGAATGTGATCTTCCTGTAGCTCTAGATATTCCATTTCTCCTGAGGCACTGTCATGCAAAATATAACAAGGAATCGATAAGCCCTCGTTAATAATATTAATTTCGAATTTTTAAATTATTCAGATCATTAAATCGCAAGTGAAAGTCTTTTAATAATTCTGCTAATTTGCTGTCGTATTCACTCAGTTTGTTATCATTAATTTTAGAGAGTCTGTTCTTCAGACGAGGAAAGTGATTGAACACTTTTGTTGTTAAATCTCGTTGAAAAAGTTGAATTTTTTTAATAAAACTCAGAATCGTTTGAATAAGATCAGTAATAACTTTATCTTTTCCTTGTAAAGCTAGGTTGAGGGATTGCAGTTGCTCCATTATATCAGTCAAAAACATACAGTTATTAATCCATTCATCATCCTTTAATTCCAGATAGTGTTTTTCTTTTTTCTTTGAGGAAATTTCTGATAGGTTCCATTAAATCAACAAATCGGCTTAGAACATTATACGTGGATAACCATCGCACAAGGCAGTAAAATGTTATATCTTGACAATGATCTTCAAAGTCCAGTGCTTCGATAAAGTTCTTGAATTGGCGATGGGTTTTTGAATTCGTCCGAATATAGTTCACAATTTGTAGCACAGTTTTCATTACGTTTTCGTATATAAAATATTTTGCAACTAAATGTTCACGATGAACAATGCAATGAAGTGCCGAAATTCGGGTATTCTTGGATCGTTTTTTAATAGACCAATAAGGCCTACATTTTTCCTAACATTGCAGGTGCTCCGTCAGTTGCTACACTTACCAAATTATTCAGTGGAATATCTGTATCTGACAATATATTATCAAGGGCACTCTTAGTATCAATACCACGAGTAGTATTTTTAAGTGCTACCAAATCCAATAGTTCTTCCTTTACGATTAAAGATTCGGAATCGTATCGGATAAATACAGCTAACTGGGGGGGGGGGGGGGGGGGGTCTTGTATATTGATTGATTCGTCAAGGGCTAAGCTGAAAGCTACACTATTTTTTACATCTACTTGTAGCCGCTGTTTAATATCTTTACTTATTTCCGTAATACGTCGCTCAGTGGTATGACGTGATACTGGAACATTGCTAATTAATCTGTGCAATTTGATATTTAAAGGATCCAGCATTTTAACCACCCGTTCCATATTCTTTTTGATAAATTTTCCCTCAGTGTAAGGTCGTTTAGCACGGGCGATGTTCCACGCGATCATAAAACTAGCCTCGGTAGTATTATCAGCTTCTGAACTAAAAGATGATAATAATGTTTGCTGATTACTTAATGCAGATTTGAAAGAGTTTAATTTATTTGCTCGGATGTTGGTATTCAACGGATAATTATCCAAAAATTTACTATGGTTTTTTTCGTGATGCCGTTTTAAATTACTGGTTTTATAATGAGCAAGTGATTCATTGCATATCAGACACAAAGGTTTTCCCCCTTTATCGATGAATGCGTATGCTTCAACCCATTCTTGCCTGAAGCTACGATTTTATCCGTCATATCTCCTTTGTTTGTGGTCTGACATATTTAGCAGTTAAATTAAAAAACGGAGTATTCCTAAAAAACACGCAAAATATTATATTTCGCTACAAGAGATGAAATCACCGTTTTTTTCTTGCAATTTCCTTAAGTTTTTAATTTCGTTTTTGGTTTAGTGTAATATCTTACTGTCGTAGAAGTAGAAGCGGTTGGGTAGCATTAGGCTTGTCAGAAAAAATGAAGCTTTTAAAAACAAAAATGCAATTTTAAAAACAAAAATAACAAAGCTCATGACATTTTCAAATTATGACACTTTCTTGCAGGGTTAGGTATTATGGATTTATTTAATCGACAATATCAATTTTATTTATGTTGAAATAAGGGTTTTTTTCATTGTGTTAGTGTTGTTAAGTTAAAAATAAAGAAAATAACTATAGAATGAAATTTTTTTTGACATATTCCTGAAAATACGTACATTTTGGTACGTATTTTCAAATTTTCACTTAAACGTACATTCGAAATTCAATGACAGAAAATACGTACTGTACGTATAAAATACGTACATATGACAAGCCTGGGTAGCATATGTCGGATTTGCACGTATTTTTAATTCTATTTAATTATGAACTTATTCATTTTTTAATTGGAATATTAAAGGATACATTAAATTTAACGTCGGCAAATCGCCTAAAGATAACATATCAAAAATATTGTTTATAAAAAAATTGCAGAAAAAGATAATCATAGAAAAACAAACGAATCCAAAAGGAAAGACTTTTGATTTTGAGAAAGATTTTTGTGCATTAATTTAAAACGAATACAGGTGATTTTATTTTTAGTCCACTAGAATATGTTAAACGTATAACCTTAAATAATAAAATTAGTTAAATTTATTTATAACAGCGGATTATACTTAATCTTGATTCGCGAAGTAAAGTAGTATCAAACTAAAACAAAGTCGCAAAAAACTCCAATAGTAATAGTAACTTCGACAGGACGGACCTAAATATAATAATATGATTGCATTAAATCATATTATATTATTATTTTAAATATTTTATTTTACTTGTTATATTTTCATATTATATTAAACAGCATTATAAGTTATATGTATTATTTCTAATTTTGTTACAATTTTTATGAATTATTAAATATTGTTTAATTTTTTCATTTCTTTTCGAGAGCCGCATTTATTCTTTTAAAGAGCCGCATGCGGCTCGCGAGCCGCGGTTTGGCCATGTGTGATATATATATATATATATATATATATATATATATATATATATATATATATATATATATATATATATATATATATATATATATATATATATATATATATATATATATATATATATATATATATATATATATATATATATATATATATATATATATATATATATATATATATATATATATATATATATATATATATATATATATATATATATATATATATATATATATAGTCAAACTTCGATTATCCGGAAGCGTTGGGGAATCGATCATTCTGGTTAATCGAATTTTACGGATAATCGATGTAAATTATAAAAAATTCGATTTTTGCAATAATTCATTTATTATAAAAGGTTTAATTCAAGATTTTGTTACAAACAATATAGGTTTTGATAAAAATATCCATTCTTTATCATAAAATTAAAAATTATTAATAGCATTAAAGTTTTAATTCATTATTTTTATGTTTTGGTAAATTTTGTAAATTTATGTTTTATTAAGTTGTAGCGTACTTACTATTTTGCATGAAAGAATCTATCAATTGTTGTTTGTTTCACGTTTTTTAATTTTTTCCGTCAACATTTTATCTTTCACCATTTCCAGCATCATAACTTCCTGCTTGCTAATAAAATCCTTTTTTTCGACAAAATCTATTATATGTTGAATGTTGGTTATTGCTTGGCTTAACGTTATATCGGGAGAGACATACTCAACTTCGCTGTTTTGAGCAGATTGTTCAGATGGTTCAGAAGAGTCTGCCATATTTCTCACTTCTACTACAATCTCTTCGTCATTTAATGAAGCGAAAGTGGAAGCTTCTTTATCTCCATCTATCCAAGTTCTTACGGTTTCGTAATCAAAGTTATCTATTGCGCTCGCTGTTTTAACAATTTCGTCAATAAAATTATAATTTATAGTACTCTCAGTAACACTTTCATCGTCGTTGGTGTCTTCAGGTAACAATTCAGGCCAAATATTTTTCCAACTGTTTTGTAGAACTGTTGTTGGGATTTCTCCCCAAGCACGGTTTATTCCGTATATGAAATCTTTTATTGTGAACCCTTTGATCATATTTGAAATGTCACCGACCGATTCTTGCGCTACTAAAGTTTTAAGTTGATTATGCCTATAATGACATTTCAAACTTCGAATAACTCCTTGATCCATCGGCTGAATCAGTGAAGTACAATTTGGTGGAAGATAGTTAACGGATATATTACCCATGGATAATTATTCGGCCAGTGGATGTGCTGGACAATTATCTAACAGCAAAATAATCTTACTATTAGAAGGCATCCTAATTTTAGTCAGATGATCTTTGACTTCGTTAATAAAGTGCTTTTTAAACCAGTACGTCATTAGTTCTTGAGTCATCCATGCACGCTTGTTTGCAGTATATATAAGTGGAAGATGTGATATTCCTTTTAAGGCCCTCGGTTTTTTGTGCTTCCCTATCACAAAAAGATTACACTTGTGAGTACCTGCGGCATTTGCACAAACAAGTACTGTCAATCGTTCCTTAGAATCTTTAATACCCGAAGGCTGCGGTTCATTGTGACATACTAAAGTTTTTCGTGGTATACTACGCCAAAATATCCCGGTTTCATCCGCGTTGTATATTTGCTCTGGACTAAGATTTTCATTTTGAATTTTTTCTGCTAATTCACCAACGTAAAGTGTGGCCGATACTTTATCTGAGTCTTGTTGTTCTCCAGTTATGGTTGAACATTTGATTCCATAACGGTTCTTAAATTTGTCCAACCAACCTCGTGAATAATTGCAATTTTTGTCGATTTTTAAACTCGAATGAAAATATTTTGCTTTTTCAATAATCATTGCGCCCGAGATAGGCACGCCTGCATTTCTATTTTGACGAAACCAAATATATAAAGCCTGCTCTACAGATGGGTTCTTGGAACTTCGTGTGGTTTTACGTTTTTACATTTTTTCTAGTGAATCAGCTTTTGTATAAAAATTGATAATTTTAGTTTTATTGGCACGAATATCATAGATAGTAGATGTTCCCACGCTATGTTAGTGTTTTAAAATATCTACAGTTACACCCATTTCCAGAGACTTTATTATTTCTAATTTCTCTTTGAGAGATAAAACCTTCCTAGCTCTCTTGTTTTGTCCCGGAGCTGGTGCCATTTTCCCTAAATAAACTTGCTAGAATAGCTATTTATGTACCAAGGGCGTTATGTAGGTTATTACGCCCGGAAAGCGACGTAATCTAGCCCGAGGGCCTTTGGCCCGAGGGATGGATGTCGCTTGATGGGCGTAATACCCAATAACGCCAGTGGTGCATACAAGATTTTATGCTTCACTTAATAAGCTAAAAACTAAGAAAGAATTTAATTTGTTAGTCTATATTGCTATGCAAAAAAATACAAATGTATCCCAGTATGCCAAGAAAATAAATATTTTGAAGTTTAAATTAATTATTTGTTGTTTGTGCGTTGCTATAAACAAATTCTCCCAAATTTTGTAGCGTAGTTTGCCATGAGAAAAAACAGTTTGAAGTTTCAAATAATTATTCATCAGAACTCTGAATTAGTCCTAAACAATAATGGATTTGCAATTGCCAGAGTTTATTAAGCAAAATGCTCAAAAAGCAACGGAATCTTTATTGCCAATTAAATCCAAACAACAATATGATAAAGATTACGGGATTTTTCGTTCATGGAAATCAAGAAATAAAGTACAGGCAGTGAATGAAAATGTGTTGTTAGCATACTTTCAAGAATTGGTAATTCTAATTTGTTTATACATTTTAATAAGTAAATTTATTAATTCAATTTTTTATTTAGTCTGAAAAGTATACCCCGAATTCACTGTGGACCAAATACTCCATTTTAAAATCTACCCTTACATTTTACGAAAAAATTGATATTTCAAAATATAACCAATTGCTTTCGTTTTTAAAAACAAAATCAAGAGGTTATACGCCAAAAAATTCTCAAGTTTTAACCGGCAATCAGGTTATGGCTTTCATAAAAGATGCTCCGGATGACGTTTATCTGTTGCATAAGGTAGTTTTGATTATGGGAGTCTTTGGAGGCTTAAGAAGAGACGAAATGGTAAAAATGTCAGTTGAGGATGTAACTGATAAAGGTTCCGTTTTGATTGTAAAAGTGCCAGAAACTAAAACAGGTATACGTCAAAAGGCTTTACAATCATAGATGAAGAAGAAATGGGTGCTCTGAAAATAGTCCGACAATATATGAATTTAAGGCCAAATAAAACAAATGGGAAACGTTTTTTTCTTACATATAGAAACAGAAAGTGTACAATGCAACCAGTTGGAAAAAATACGATAGGCAGTGTTCTTAAAATAAGTTCTTAAAACTAGAAAACCCTCACCAGTTTACTGGTCATTGTTTGAGACGCACTTCGTCTACTCTCTTAATTGAGGGGGGTGCGTCTTTCGAAACTCTTAAATTGCACGGCAAATGGAAGAGTGACACTGTAGCACAAGGGTACATAGAAGAAAGCATCACTTCGAAAAATAGAATTTCCAACATGATTGCAAGTGCTGTAGGTTCATCTGAAGGAGAAACAAGTGCTATTTCTAGTTTTGAAATCATCTCGAATGTTCAAGAAAAACCATCAACATCATCAACCTACCCCATATCAAATAAAATGATAACTGTATCGGACAATCTTTCCAGTAAATCTGTTGATTTTTCTGGCAAGTTTGAAAATTGCCATTTTTACTTCGAAAAGTAACATTCTGTATTGAAAATTTTGATTTAATTTGAATAAAAATTATTAATTAATAAACATTTTTTAAAACTTTTTAAGTTAAAAGCAAAAATACAATTTACGACAAAAACAAACTGTCTAGTATGCCATGAGGATAAACATTTTGAAGTTTAAAATATTATTTTAGTGTATTAAGAGCGGGCGTTATGAATTCATAATGCCCTCTCATAACGCCCCGGTTTTTATGGATGCGTTTATATATCGCGTATCCAAGACTTTATAATAACATTATATGCATGTGAAGCATAAAAATATTTAATGACCAACAAACGCAACGGTAAAATAATACATGTACTTACCTTTATAATTAAATTTTATTATGAAGTACAAACATGTGAGATCCACACGAAAATAATACACATTACTAACTGCTATTGATTCGAGCATAAAGTTATTTTAAAACAAACATAAATGTACATAAGTCAAAAGTCCCGTTAATCACACAAAATTCACTTACACAAACAGCCAAGCAAATTAGTATTAAATATTAATTTTCTTTCGTTCTCATTCTGCCGTAATGTTCATCCTAGTTTTTATTTCAAACTGCGTACGAAAAAAAAGGAAAAAACAAATCCAAAATAAATTCGTAGAAAATTGAATTCCGGATAAAAGAAGCTTTTCTGGATAACCGAGGTTCATTTCGAATTTTTTTTTTGGTCCGGATAATAGACGTTCCCGATAATGGAAGTCCGGATAATCGAAGTTCGACTGTATATATATATATATATATATATATATATATATATATATATATATATATATATATATATATATATATATATATATATATATATATATATATATATATATATATATATGTATTTAATGTATTTAACGATACTTTGAAAAGTTAGTCTATGCCAACGGGTAATATTCTGAGCCATAAAAATGAATGGTTTGAAGCCATAACAAATGAGCCATACCAAGTAAAAATTTACATAATATGTGGGTCCATTTTGGTAAAGAGCTAGTAAATTCATTACAGTGGCTTTATTAAGTGCGTTTTCTTAAAAAAATTTGTTTACGGCTTAAGAAGAAAAATTTATTTTTAAATATTGTTAGAGTATATTTTTAAATATTGCATTTTGCATTGCATTTTGCAAAATCTTTAAAATTAAATATCTGAAGAACACGAATTAACGCCTCTTTGTAAATTTGATATATATTAAAGGAAGGTTAGAACTATATTTAAAAAATAAAAAAGTTAAAATTTAATTGATTTTAAAATTTTTTGTTAATGGAAGTTGTTTGAAAAAATGAAGAAAAATTCAAATTTCAGCTGTACTAAAAATCTTTAAAATTAAATATCACAAGAATAAGAATTTAAGCTTCTTTGTAAATTTAATATATTTTAGAGAAAGGATAGAACTATTTTCAGAAAAAAAATTAATTAAATTCCAATTGATCTTTAACCCTAGCGCCATCTTTAAAAAAGTTTTTTTAATATTTTCATTTAAAAACTAATTATAAAAACAATAAATTAATTTTTTTTCAAACGACCAATTAATCATCTATCAAACGAAAAAAAGTTTGATGAAATCGGTATAGCCGTTCTAGAGCAATTTAATTTCAAAGTTACATCGGTTTTGCGAAATTTTCATTTTTCATGCATGTTGGGGTGCCCCCTATGCTCAAACTATGCACTTTAAAAAAATTTTAAAATAAGTGGAATTTTTTATTTTGTCCATACTACTTATATGCCAAGTTTCAGGAAAATCAAAAATGGTCAAGTTCAAATTTCCACTTTTTCACCTGCGTAGATCAAGTTTTTCATCAAGTATGGAAAAATACGCATTGTTAAAAATTAAACTAATGCATATGCGGACTCTTTGGGATGAAGTAATTAATATATGGAAAGAGACGGCAAGCAAAAGAATCGAGGAAATTGTTACAAGTGAGATTCAAATATGACTACCATTTTAATGGCATAATGGCCATTATTTAAATATTTTCAAGCTCCAGAACTGGTAAATTACAACATTTTCAAGAATCAAAATTGATTTGAGATTTTTCTGATGAAACCAATTGTGGATATTTTTTATTGCAGATAACCTACGGTTTCTTAAAGAGATATCCGGCACATTGTAGTATATATGAGAAGTGGGAGTAGTTCCTTAAAGTTGAAAAACATTTCAAACTAAATTTAAAAGAGTCTAGAAATAAAGCCTTATTTGAAAGAGTCCAAAAGTCAAAACAGGAACTAACAATAGGTAACATATTTTGTAACCTTAATTTTTATTTGTTTTAAGTTATCATAATATTAACCACTCACTTAATGTTTGCTTTTCAAATTTAGATACATACAATTTACAAATGATATATCTCCTACCAGCTAGTATGCCTCCAGCCCTTCAAAAAATGAATCAAAAAGTGATCTAAAAAAGCCTACTATTTCTGATTCACAGACCAATTTTATAATTAAGGCAGAAGATAGTTCTGATTTAACAAAAAAATTGGACTTAATACGTAAAGACATTAAAAAAGCAAAAAGTGCAACCACTCACTACTAGGTGTCATTGGAGATGATTTAGACTTCCACCAATTTTTCGTAATTTGGACAGTCATAAATTTAAGTTTGGAAGTTTTTTAGAGGCTCTCGATATATGCTTCAAAATCTTCCACATTTTCGATCTGAAATATCTGAAATACCCCAAAGCTGCTTATAATCCGTGGATGTTCATTCAAATGTTTTTTTATAATATTGCAACAAAATATGATAATCATATTCCAGCAGTACTGACTTTATGCCACGATCTAAAAGAGTCAGCGTAATATTATTTATAATGTAATATATATATTAAACAGTAATAATTTAATACTCAATATTTCAATATAATTTTAAAATTTTATTATAATCTATATAATGTACATATTTTTTAAATATAAATTTGTAATAAATGAATTAAATAACAAATAGTTTTGGGTTTTTTTATTTTCAAAAGTTCACAAAACACATAAATTTTTTTTAAAATTGACAAAAAGGATTGGTTGTTGTGTATTTCAATGGTTTAATATCACGAGCGGTTCTCCTATTGTAGATAGGGGTAGTTTTAAAAATTACGGCTTTCATATATGTTCAATTTAATGTATCTCAAGAACTAATTGAAATTTGTATTTTGTTTTAAAGGTAAAAGTGAGTCCTTTTCAAAAAAAAAAATTAAAAGTAACAATTTTTTATAATTTATTATTACAAAATAATAAGGGATGTTGATATGTTCTTTTATTGTTATTTGTTCATACAAACTTGAGTCAACTGAAGTTATATCATTGTTTTTGTACATAATTTTTAAAAATGATCAAAATTCAACATTTTGGTACTATGTAGAAAAATAATCAAGTTTTATAATTGTGGAGAAAAAAAATCCGGTATATCAAACCGTCGAACTCTTATTATTTTATGATTTTTTTATAAAAATTACCAAAATTTGTTATTTTGACCTCAGAAAAACCTCACATTTACTTTTAAGACAAATATAAATTTTTAAAATCCTTCAAGTAGTTCATTAAATACATAAATTTGAACATACATGAAATCCGTAGTTTTTAAAAATATACCTAGTATGTATATACAAAACCTATAAAGGAAAAACAGCTCGCGGTAAAAAAATTTGTTAGTCTAAGAAATATGTTTTTTTTCTTCCACTGTAAAAAACTTTAAGCAAATCAAAGAATGTGTGGCAAAACGATGTAACGAATTGTAGTTTAACATATGGTTGAATTCAACTATTACGCAAAGTTGAAGAATGGTTAGTTTAAACAGGCAACTTCGTTAAAAATGACATTTGTGAATAGTTGTTTCATAATTTTCAAAAGTTACCTTAACTTAGCAATTCTTTTGAAATTTTGTTAAATTTACATACATGCTTCGTTATGTGAACGTTAGAAACGTAGTTTAATACAAACTAACGTTTTTTACTATATAGGTGAAAATAACTAAAAAATTGGTTTAGTTTAAATGATTAGCAAAGGTCAATACAACCTGCAGGTAATAGTTGATGCCATTAGTTAAAATGGACTAGATGCAAGGTTAAAATCTACTTAGCAAAAGTAACGTTTAAATTAACTCTAGCAAAATTATTAATAATAAACTTGCGCTTAGCTGGTTGAAAAACAACCGATTTGCTTGGTTTATGTTAAGTATAGTTTTTGGTGACAATTACCTATATTTTTTTTTCAGTGTTTAAGAAAATCAGATTTATTTCAAGAAGTTGAAGCAAACGAAGAAAGTTTATTCCCAAATCAACATTTCAGAACATTTTATCTTTTTACTTAAAATTTTTCCGACATTGCACTCGAATGTTAATATAACTTGATATAATTGAAATCAAATATTTTGTACAAATATATTGCATAAATCTAAATTAAAATTTTTATCAATTCAATATCAATCAATTTAAATTAAAATTATTACCAATTTAAATCCAACTAAATAATTTATAACATATTTAAATTAAATATTGGTCAAACAAATTAAATCAATTTACTAATATTACTAAATTAAACTACAATTTTATTTAACATTTAATAATATAGATATTTTCAAACATTATAACAATTTATATCAAATTAGATATTTAAATATTTAGAAAGCTAATACTGAAACGTCACCGTACACGCGACTCTGCTAACATCATTTTAACTTTTATATACTGGTCAAAATTAAACCAATTTATTCAATTTATTTAACCAAGTGAACGTAGTTGGGACGATATCTTAAATTCATATATATATTAAAATAAATTAATTAAAATAAAATATATATTCAAATAATTTAAAACAACATATTCTTTTTAAACACAGGGCACAACAATTTTCACGTATAGTGAACAATAACACAAATATTCCTAATTTAACTTTTGTTAACATTATAACTAAATATACAGTATGTCACAAAAACTAGAATATTACGCCAACGTAAATACGGGTACCATATCCAAACGGACTGGATCTTCATCAAAACAAATTTTAAATGACCCACTAATTACTTTCAGCAACGATCAATACGATCATTTACAAAATCCAAACAATATAACGATCAATACAAATCATAGTAATGATTTGAAAACAGAGGTCTACCTACACGATACTCATGAAACACAGACAAACACTATAACGAGCTGCGCTCTCGCGTCCGAAAACTGGAACCAATGCAGACAGTTTTTGTTCGTAATTTTTCCCAAAGCGATGCTACGAAAAGATTATCAGCCAAGTTGTCTTCTAAATTTATCAAAGGAAAAATTCTTAGGTCGGTTGGCAACGTTGCATACGAGGTGGCTGATGAAGCTGGAAGAACACTTGGCATCTTTCATGCCAAAGACATAAAATCTTAGTACCGCATAGGTGGCGTCCTTTCAAACAAGCTCCAGAGCCCGGCTTAGAGACATTTTCAGGGTGTGAGACGTACCCACGATTTGTGGCGGCGAAAAAGAAATCCTATCTTTTTCTTCGTCACAAGTAACAACAGATTGAAATTTGAACCTTTCCAATAATTAATCACCTTAAACTTAATTCGGAACAATTTCCTAAATTTAAATTAATCTAAATTTCTACATTTCTAAATCTAAATTCTTGTCTACAATATCCCAAATATTTCATTTATTGGATTTGCTGCTTGTAAAATCAAGCGAGGGCAAGAAAGCTTTATCAAGTTTTCTTTAATTTTTTTAATATCACCATATTACGAGAAATGGAGAAAACCTTGACAAACTGGTTCATGTATTATAATTCATTAACTTTAATTTTGCGAAATTAATGGATTATAATTACATTTACTGTAAAACAGCATTTTTTGCTTGCGTTTGATAATACACCCGTCAAACAATTTTAACATTTGGGCTTGTAAAATGTATGTTTTGCGTCCTTGTGTATGAGACAAGCGCAGTACGACACAAGTCATTAAGAAGTACATACACAATGCATTAAACCCCTTAGCGCAAGCGCTTGTACCGATGGTGTACAATCTCTTGCGTATGAGCACCGAACAGGCGCAAAGGATTGATTATAGACAGCCTCAAAAGTGTGTTTAATATCTATTCTGTTTAGCACTGACGGTGTACCGTATCTTGCGCATGAGCACAGCACAAGCTCAAAGGAATGTTTATGGTCAGTCTCAAAAGTATGTTAAATATCCATGTCACTTGCACTGATAGCGTACAAACTCTTGCGTATGAGCACAGAACAGGCGCAAATGATTGATTATAGACAGCCTCAAAAGTGTGTTTAATATTTGTGCCATTTACCATTGACGGTGTAGAGTATCTTGCGCACGAGCACAGAAAAAGCTCAAAGGGCTGTTTATGGTCAGTCTCAACAGTATGTTTAATGTCCATGTCACTTGCACTGACAGCGTACAAACTCTTGCGCATGAGCACAGAACAGGGGCAAATGATTGATTATAGACAGCCTCAAAAGTGTGTTTAATATCCATCCATTTTAGTACTGACGGCGTACAGTATCTTGCGCTTGAGCACAGAACAAGCTCATAGCAATGCTTATGGGCAGCCTCAAAAGTATGTTGCATATCCATTTCACTTGCACCGGTGGTTTAAAACCCTTTGCGTATTGGCACAGAACAAGCTTAAAGTAGTGCTTATAGGCAGCCTCAAATGTGTGTTAACAAACACATCTGTACTTGTTGTGCAATAAAAATAACAATATTGCATATACGTGTTATAAAGTGAATGAAAAAACTAGGCAAGAAGATGTAACACATATTTAAAATATCCTCCCCATTTGAGTATGAGTTATGTAAACATTTATTTGAAAAAAAAAACGCAATTGTTTATTTATAGTTTTATTTAAATTAGTTCAAATAATATTTCAATCAAATAATATATTATATACAAATACTATACTATAATATAATTTTATATAATATAATATAATTTTTCAGTTTATTTTTAAAATGCACAGAATAAATCACTTCAAAATCTATATTCAAACTGCCAAAACAAAGTTGGTAATCGTACGAGTCGAATTGTAAATAACGACATGTGTATGTTAACCCAAACTAACTTATTTTTTTATTATTTGATGAGTGCGAGCGCGGTTCATGCACGGAACATGCACAAAAACTTGTATAGCTCATTACTCTTACATGAACAACTTGTAATACCTAATCATTAATTTTTTTTAGTATAACGGCGAACGCGGACCATGCTCAAAACATACATAGTTACATATGTTTTGTGTGTACAATACTAATTTATATCATGCTTTTCGGTAAGGAAGAACGCGGCTCATCCGCAGTACATGCACCAAATAATTCATTCTGTTGTTACATTAATTTGTTAGGTAGGGACGAGCGCCAGCCGTGCCCAGAACATACACACAAACTTGTATCATTATTTTTAACTGAAAAATTTGTTATTCTTGTATATATTTTCTGTATTATATAGCGACGAACGCGGTTCATGCTCAAAACACCCACAATAACACATGTGTTAACAATAATAATTTATTTATATTTAGATTTTAGTAATTTATGTATTTCCTTTCTTTTGGTAAGGGAGAACACCGACCATGCCCAGAACAGGCAAACAAAAATGTATTTTTGTATGTTCATAATCCAAAAAATTGTTTTTATAACCAAAAATTGCAGGTTTGCCACGCGACATGCACAAGGCATACAGAAAAGATCAAACTTCTGTGGTTGCTAAGTACTTGTACTGTGTTTGAGAACAACCGACAAGAAAAGGACATGCAAAGGCGCTTGTAAAAAATTTGAAAAGTTATATTTTTTGTGTACGTAAAACAGGCGCAAGATAAAATATTGGGCATATTTGCGCTTGTTGAACAGACGCACAGACGCGGTTTGTTTGACGGGACATGTAAGTACATTTTCTAAATGATATGTGATACCAAGCCTGATGTGATGATTCTGATTGGCTAGATAATCGTCACATGATTTTCTTCATTAATTAGACAGACGGGTGAAAAATTTCAATCGATGAGTCTGGTTAGGAATTTTGAAGTGGTCGTTTGCTCCACTTAAATTCCATTTTTTTAGTTATTTGTTTTTGTTTTTGGTGCGTTTAAGTTTGTGTGGAGAAGCTTTATTGTGTTTTTTTTATGGTTTTATTTTTGTAATTCGGTTTTGTGAAAATTGTGGTGATTTTTGATGTTAATTAATTTAAGAAACAATTAAAGAATTTGTTCGACTTTGTTTTTTTTAAATCAGTAATTAAAGAATTTCGTATCAATACAAATTATAAGTAAAGTCAAAAAAGTAATAAAACATTTTTAAGTTTGGTTTGAATCAGAATTACTAAAGATTCACAACTTATTTTTGACAAAAAGATTATGATACTTAACACCACTGTGTTTTACACGGGAGTTTAAAATGTTTGTGTCAAAATAAACACAAAACAAAAATATATATATAAAGATAATATTGATCAAAACAACAACTTTTATAAATAATTTATAAACAAACAAAAACCCGTACTTAAAACCAAAATTTGAACTAAATAATGTTAGTTATTGTGAGCTGCAAAAGAAAATAAACTTTGTGAAAATAAATGAGAAAAAAAAATTTTGTTGACAATTCAACTCATTAAATAAAGTTTCAATAAGGTCCAATCAAAACGCTTCATTTACTATTTTTTAGCAAATCAAAACGATTTGTTTCGATTATTTTTTTCTGGTAGGAAGGAACGGCGAATATTTTCGAATATTTTCCGCCTACTTAATATATTAATTTAAAACAAAAATGCACATACAAAATTATGTGAAAATGCAATTTGCAAATAGTAAAAATGTCAGTTTTCATTCATAAATGATTACATGTTTATGTTTATTTTAAAAAAAAAATTACAAATTTAATAACCTTTATGCGCCTACTAAGATGAAATAATATTTAATTTTGTTTGACAACAAAGGATTATGTTGTATGAAATAATGTTACTATTTCTGTTCGTTAAATTGTCTGCTAAATACAACTCGTCATCAAATTATTAGTCGATTATTTTTCAACATTACCACTCATGCCATTTGAGGTCAAACCTCAAATGGCATTCGTAATAATGATTATGAAAAATAATGGACTATTATTTGACGACTCGTGATATTATATATGAAAATATAAATGATGAATAGTGTTTCATTCCAATTGGTGTTCCGAGTACATTTTCTAGCTGCGTTTTGAAGATATTTATCAGCCTGGATCGTAGAACAGCAGTTGTTAAAAGGTAAATTCTACATAATTATTATTATTGTTATTAATGTTTTTAAGATAAAAGTTAACCGTATTTAAGTATGTATGTATCGGGTTTTGGTTTTGTTGGCCGAGTGTTATAGATAGTTGAAAATGTGTTAGTTTGTTTTTTATAAATGGTGTGAGTGAGATGTGCTAATTTCCTGGGATTCCTTTCTGACTTCCGTCCATTGCGTTGTTTGTGATTTCAAATGGCAGTCCCCTATTAATAGTGTTTTCATTTAATTTCAAATGGAGTGAGTTTCATATTTATTTCGTGGAGCAAATAAAATAAATAAAATAAATAAAATTGATTTTTTTAAATAAATTGATATCTACAAAATAGTGCAATTGTATAGTAGTGCAATAGTTCTGTGGTTAGCCAACTAAACTTCATAAATATATTGAATTTAAACACAAAATAAAGTTTTACATGTGGTATACTGTGAAAAATATCTACAGATATCAAATAATCTAATCATAACTTGTGAATTAAATCACGATATTGTAATAACAAAGCTTTTTTGCATTTCTTAGAATTGTTATATTTCGCATACAATATGACTAAAACCAGAAGTAATAGTTCTAACTCAACACAAATTAATGAATTTGATGTAGAAAATCCATCTCTTAAAGAAATCATGGCGGCTGTCCTAGAAACCCGTACATCAATTACATCAAAAATTGATCAAATCAATATCACACTCGCTAATCTTGGGAAAGAATATAAAGTTCTTAAAGAAACTGTAGAGGATATTCAATTAAACTTGGCTAATTGCTTTGACAATGTATCCGAACTACAAAAGGAAATTAATAACATCAAACAAAAGGAACTCTTAAACGACATTGTTATAACTGGATTGCCTACAGATATCCGATCGTCAGAAATTGTCATCACAAGCTTAGACAAATTATTCAAATTTGGTTATGAAAATGTTCAATCTTCATATAAGAAATTAATCGACAGTAAACGCGACAGAAATGTTAAACTACTCCAGGTGATAGCAAAATTTAAAGATTTCCAGTCTAAGAAATTTCTTCTTGATAAATTGAAAACCAATGGACCTGTATTGTTACAATAACTATACCCCGCAAATAAATCTGATAAAAAAATATTTATCGGTAATCGATTGACGTCATATAACATCCAGCTGTTAAAAGAATTGAACGATCTAAAAAAACACAACCAAATATCCTACATGGACATATTTATGCTAGAATTAAAACAGATGATGAATCAGCCGTTAAAATACAATCACAGGCATGATATATTAAAAATCAAACAACAATTAGCTCCGCAATATTCAATTGAAACAAGTAGTGAAATTGATAAAGTCTAAAAAAAACAATTTATTGAATCTTTTGGGATTTGTTAAATCTCTAGTGTTTGAAATAAATAGTGAAATTAATTTTAAAATCTTGTGATATATAGGTTAATTGATTAATTATCCTAATACTTTAAACTAAATAGTGTTAAAAAACTGTTACTATTACCTTTGTTCATAAATATAAAATAGAATTTTTTTTTGTACTCAAACAAAACATATTCTTTTAGCATATTAAATAAATATATTAAGAATGAATTCTGTGCTTTATTGTGATAGTGATAACAACAGTAATTATTTTTTAGATCTTATAAACTTTAAACAAACTGTTAAAGTGGATATTAAAACAGAAAATATTGAGGATATTATTTTACTATCACCTATATTGCATATCCTTAGTTACTATTATTAAATATTTAATCACTTATTTACAAATACCATAAGAAATCTTATCATATATCAATCAGTGAATCACAATTTTGTTAATCAAATATTTTGCCTAAATTTGCATCTAATATTAGATTTTAAACTAAAAAATGTTTTCCTCTGTGAACTTGTTTTTTTTTGGAAAATAAATAAATAAATTTAAAAAAAAAAATGGTCTAATCGTGTTCTCATTTAATTTCTTAAAAAGCAGTCCCCCTATATCAAAGGCACAACGAGGCAAACCACGACCCAGGCCGAGAGCTTAAGACCGGAGCAAAAGACTGCTGCCTCAAAGTTTTTTTTTTTTAAATAAAATGTGTTGTGTTTTTGTTGTCCTTCGATTATTTTCAGATACAGCGGATATTTTTCTCAATTCAAAATCCACTTTAGTTTTAGCCCTATCCGCCTGTATCAACACACGCAATAATATCTCTCATACTACGGCAAATAGTAGCAACCATTTTCCAATATATCGAACAATTAATTCACACGTAAACAACCAACGTTTACCCAATTTGAGGTTAAACCTCCCAACATTCTGGAAAAATAATCCAGTTACCTACTTTGCATATATTGAATCGCTTTTCTTCATAAATTTATTTTTTATTTAGCGTATGGTTTTTTTTGTGACACATTAAAAAAATTAAACTTAAAAATAGGTAGACTCTTCTATGAAATCTACCTAAAACAATACATGGATACACATTAAATGAACTTACAATCGATTTGATTGCGTGTCTTTTAAGTAAATTAAAAAGTAAAATATTTGAACATTGGGCAGTACATCTGAACATTAGATGTTTACATCGAGCGAGTCTATCCATGCTACTACATCGGGAGTTGCCAAATGGATGTCTGAGATGTTGCCATTGTAACGTCGAATTGGACACACAGTTGCAATGTGTTTTATAGTTTGTTGTGGAGCGCCGCAGTCACATTCAGGGGACTCTGAAATGCCCCACTTGTAGAAAGAATCAGCACAACGTCCATTATTCGTTCTTATTCGGTTTAATGTAGTCCAGCTATGACGTGGCAAATCGAAACCAGGTTGGGTAGAAGTCGGGTTAGTAATAGAAAGGCCAGTTGTGTTGTAATGTTGCCAGGAGGTGTCCCAGGCATCCAAGATATTAAAATCAGTTGCCAGCAGGTTGCTGGCAGTTTTATGTGGAGGCTTTCTTGACTTCAAACGACAACGAGTGTGGTCACCGTAATATTCGTGCAAGGGTAACGTGGTGTTGTTGGTTACCTTTTTATGTTCACGCATGAGAGCATGCGAGCATCTGAGTGCAGGTGGAGCGATATTGCTTAACACAGGGAGCCAAGGTAAAGGGGTGGATCTGATAGTACCACTTATAGTACGCATCGTAGCATGCAGCTGGCAGTCAACTTTTTGAGTATGTGTGCTATTCAACCAGACTGGTGCGCCATACTCAGCCACTGAGTAAACCAGACTTAGAGCAGTTGTTCGGAGGGTAGCTGGAGTAGCACCCCATGTAGAGCCTGCCAGTTTGTGCAATATATTGTTTCTCGTTTTAAGTTTTTGTGACGTATTTTCTAGGTGGAGTTTAAAAGAAAGAGTTCTATCATAAATGAAGTTAAGGATCAACTAGCACAATTTCATGCAGTCGTAGCAACTCTCGACCAAAACTTTCTGTCCTAAATTGCCGATCTTTTAACGGATATTGTAACAGGTTAAAATTTAATGCAAATTTTTAATGCCTTCATGGGTTAATTAATTTGAACTTGTTTTACATTAAATTGTTTTGTTTATATAGAAAAATACATATATAGAATAGGATATATATAGAATCCGTTTAATTTATATTTAAGAGATTGTAATTTTGAATTCGGGATTCAATTTTTGATTAGTTTTTGAATAATAATCACATACCTATATTACTTTGTTTAATTTGATTTTTATTGATTTGTTTTTGGAGTAATTATTTTGTATAAATTGTTTGGTTTTTTTTTATAATACAAAAAGAAGTTATAATGTGTAGTTTTGTGAATTTTTTTCCCATTAAATAAAAAAAATATATTTTTATATAGTTTATATATTTAAAAAAAAAATTAGAAATCAAAAGCTTAAAATAAAAATATCTGTGTATTTATAAAATTTTTATAAAGTTTAAAAATGAAAAAAAATTATTAAAGATAATATTTGATGTGAATTGCTGTGTTTTTTGTTGATTTTATTATCAATTTCAATATCAAGGAAAAAATTATTAGAGAAGAATTGAAACCACTAAAGTTAAACGAAAATCGTGAAAATATAAGTAAAATATCAGTGGTCCAACCTAAATACATACAAATCAAAATTAGTTATTGGATTAATTTGATGAGTGATTCTCTGTAAACATACATATTGGGATAAAAATATAATGTGCAGAATATTATATAAATATAATTTTATCAGCAAGCATTTTCTAAAACGTTCAATTTCACCATGGAACGCGTATTTATTTGTTTGGTTGTAATAACAAAAAATATCTAACCCTGGAAAAATTGCCGTTATAATATTGTTGACGTTGGATAAGGCCATTCCTAAAAAACAGACAAAATCTTTGTTATGTAAAAATAAATCATAATCACCTGAGATTGCCTTCTCCATCGTCAATACATCTATGTATATTTATGTATTTTAATTTTATTACTTGCTCTGCAGCATTCTGAGCAATATTTGATGTTTCATTCAAATTATCTATAAAAGAAAAGGAAAAGTAATTATAAAATGTTATTTGGTTAAGAAAACGTATATTAATTACAATATATTTCATAAACTACAATGTATTTCATAAAATTACAATGTATTTCATAAAATTACAATGTATTTCATAAAATCATAATCACTAAGGTATAATACTTACATTAATTGTTGAATCGATGTATATGTTATGTTCGTCCAAGTTCCAAAACGTTATATTTGTCTGAAAAAAAAGAAAGGAAAATTAGTGCTTCGTTTTTAAAAATATAATTTTCAACTTCCTCGATTTGTTGTTTTGACTCACAATATTTACATGTCAATTTTGACATTTCGTTTTTGTTTATCAGGTGAACCAACAACAACAATTTAAAACCCAGTATTTTTGATATTTTGAGCAACATAATTTAATTCCGGTTTTTGAATCGCACGTCGCTGCCGTCGCTTAAACCAACATGCTATGTATATATATATATATGACGTTTGGACTGGAATCTTTCTCTTATATTTTATATACTTGCTTGAACTAGTTTAACCTAATAAAAAAAATCTATGTATTATCTTGTTCAAAAATGTTAAATTAAAATTGCAAAAATATATTTTTAAAAAAGGGAAAATAAATGTTTGAATCATAGAGTGATAAAGTGTTTCTTGTGAAATTATGATGTGGTGAAGAAATTTATACAAATTTTTCTAATATTAGACCTTTCTTCCGTAGTGCCGCCATTGTGAATTCATCAGCGTGGTGTCGTTCATTTAGTAATTGGCTGCCGCCCATAAACCTGATGCCTGGGAGCCAAGAATTGTGAGGCAAGAGCTGTGAGGCAAGAGCTGTGAGGCAAAGGTTAATTAATTATATCGTCATTGACATAGCCTCCAGGAACATCACGTCAATATAATATTCTGTGAGGCAAAAATTAATTTATTATATCGTCATCGACATAGCCTCCAGGAACATCACGTCAATATAATATTCTGTGAGGCAAAAATTAATTTATTATATCGTCATCGACATAGCCTCCAGGAACATCACGTCAATATTATATTCTGTGAGGCAAAAAATTATTTAACTGTGCTAGGATGATGTCATTATATGTATATATTTTGCGGTTTAATTGATGACATCACATATGGTCAAATTACTTTTTTGGATAGCGGTTAATGCCTTGCTAGGCTGACGTCAATAATATTATATGTCAGTGTTTGCTATTCACCCTGACATCGCATTGTTTTAAATTCAACTATTTTAATCTGACTTTCTATCAGATTCTGCAGTTTAATTGATGACATTATGTATAGTCAAAATATTCAGTGGATATTTTCAAATGCCGTGCTAGGCTGATGTTATTGATAACCAATGTCAGATTTTGCTGTCTATTTTATGGATACTGTCTAATATTCTGTTGTACTTGATGACATTATATATAGACAAATTATTTTGTGGATATTGTCGAATGTCGTGCTAGGCTGATGTATTGATAATCAATGTCAGATTTTTGCTATTTTATGGATATTGTCTAATGCCATGCGAAGCTGAGGTCATTAATATTACAAAGCATGCTGCAGTCACAATATTAGTTTTTCATCGTTCATCGAAATTTATATACAGTCCACTGCCAATATTGGAGGCTGCAACAAATATATCAAAACCTAACATATATTTCCTACTTAAACAACGGCTAACCGGATTATACGAGACGCCAGAAACACATCGTATAAACAAATTAGTTTCTGAAACACAGCTAGGGGAACAACGACCTTCAGTGCTGCTACAAAAAATGACAGATCCCGCCCAAGGTTCAGTAAATGAAAATTTTCTAAAAAACAGATGGCTTCAACGGCTACCACCACAAATTGGAATGTTCTTGGCTACATCAGACGATAATTTAGAGCAGCTGGGACAATTAGCGGACAAACTATACGAATTCTCAAATGTCAATACAGTGCACAAAATAGAAGCGTGCCAAAACGCAAACATGCCTACGCAATTCTCACACAACGCGTTAGAAAACCTAAACAAACAAATATCTGAACTCACTGCTCAAATGTCAGAGCTTAAATGGGAACACAAAAACTTCCGACCACGAAATCAATCTCCTCATTTCATAAAACGTTATAGAAACAGATCCAAATCGCGAGATTCTCACCCAAACGCTGGCAACGACGAAATTTGCTATTACCACAAACGTTTTGTAAACAACGCAAGACGTTGTACACAACCATGTAAATTCGGCACCAAAAACGAAGAGAAAACGGGAAACTAAAAAGCCAATTTCAGACGGCGACAATAGAAATTGGCGCAATAATTTGTAACGTCTGTCTAATTTCATATTAATTAAACATTTCAGACATTTAAATAATTTATCAAAACCATTGCGAAACATTCTACAGTAAATTCATTTTCTTTGAATAAAAAAAATTCAAATTTAAACATAAGACCAAATCTTTGACCATCTAAAATGAAAATAAGATTATTAACCACACTCACGCATAACGAAGAATGTATTTTTTTAATGTTGCTAGACTTTGTTTTTGGTACACAAAGATTATTATAAAATGTCACAATGGCTGTAGTTACAATTCAATTCCATGTTTGTTTTCTGGACGGGAAACAGTTTTAAAAAAGTAAATTCTCATTAAAATTATTAAAATAAAAAGTTATTAAACAAATAAAAGAATGATTAATTGTAATAAGTTTTTTTGTTCCACGTTTTTTTTTTATATCTATTCTTGTTGAAATAAAAAATGTGAACAGTGAAAATAATAAAAAATCTATGAATAAAACAAAAGAAAATATGGATTCCATGTTGAGTCCTATAAAAGGTTAAAAACATTGTTAATCTTTCAAAAGAAAATTAATTTTGAATAGAAACCAAAACGTTGTTTGGTTTTCAGTTTATTAATCTTATATATTAATACGCTAAAAAAAACTTTGAGAAGCCTAAGGCTTTTTAGGCTTCGAGAAATGCCAAAAAAAGTGGGGGTAAGAATTTCACTTTTGGCTCATGAATGTAATACTTAGGTCTTTCAGACCGAAGTAACTTGTTTAATCACGATTTAGTATACGACCATTTTTGAATGTAACGTGAATGAGAATGACATTTACAATTTTACTTTTGCATACAGCAAAGTTGCCCAGTTAAAAAACTGTGTCATCGTATACACGACTAAATGATAACATTATTAGACTGGTCGCCACAGCTCCTATAACGTACGGAATTTTTTTTTCTCCTCTTACGATGCCATTTCGTTTGTTATTTCATCCATTGTTGGCCACTTAACATAATGATGACCGATAGAAATAATCCAACAGCATACCTTGACCATCACATTCCACGCACATGATTTGCAGACTCCAAACAAATTACCTGATTCGCGAAATGTATTTGTATTGCCGATGTACCACAAAATTCAATAAATACATTTTGGTTTTTATCGTTAATAACTTAATGCTTTTCACGTGCAAATATTGTGACGCAAGATACTTAACCTATTATACTTTGGATTCATCGTTCGCCAATTTTATGCTTCTCAAAAATACAACTAATTCTATTGTGAGGCAAATTACTTCAACCATTATATTTTGGATTCATCGTTCGTCATTCATGTTTTAAAATTTATTAAAATAATATATGCTGTCATTACAAGTAAAATAAATGACCCAGATGTATGGATCGTAAAAATAACCTTGCAGATAAATTAAAGGGAGCTTGGTGCGTTTTCCAGTTTTTCAAATTTTAGTTTCGTAGTCGATCAAAATACAGTCTACGGCCGAACTGGAGACGTAACATTTTGGTCCTTCGAGCCGGGATTACGTCAAGATTCAACATAACACTCACCAATCAACACATACATTTAAGGTATTTAGTAACATTTTCGAATATATTATTATTTAGTTTATATTCTCAAATTCATTACTATTTAAATCATATTCTTGAATTCACTATTAAGGGAAAAACCACATAAGGTTCACTATAAATTTGTATTTAAAAGAAAAATAATCAGTTATTTCAATCTTTTCGGTAACAATTAAATTCTATCTCTGGCTTACAACCCATGTTCCGCGGAGAAATGTACAATTGGTCTTTGAGTCTAAAAACCAATCGTTTATCCCGATTCCAAAAAATCCAACAGATGATGCATCGGTTTTGGGAAAGATGGTCGAATATTTGTCAGAACTTCAACGTCGAACAAAATGGAGTAAAGAATCATTTACACTTCAAATCGGGTCCTTAGTTCTTATTCACGATGATAATCTTCCTCCACTGAAGTGGATGCTGGGTCGTATTACGGCATTACATCCTGGAAAAGATGGTCGTGTTAGAGTAGTCTCTCTTAAAACAGCTCAGTCTGACATGAAGCGAGCCGTGAACCGAATCAGCGTACTACCAATTTTATACGAGGACAAAGTATAAAACAAACAATATTTTCATAGTTAAAATTATTTTTACTTTCAATTTCTCTTCGAATAACCTCGATTTAAGAAAGCATTTCGTAAACAATGAACGACATTCGCGTGTGTGTGAAAATGCAATGAGCTGCATAAAATTTTCGTCGTATTCTCTGACTCATTAAATTTACAACATTGATCATTCCCAACACATTTCTTGTCGTCGAACCAGTACCTGGGATATGATTGACTACCCATTTTCTTCGTTTTCTGTCCTTTGTTTCATGACTTTTCTTCCATGCCCATTTTTGTCTTCATATATCTATCTTGGATCATGGTTGAATAAAACGAATTGGTTTCTTTTGTAGTTTATCATCGTTTCAAAAATCATATAAAAAATTTTCATCGTATCAGTACTTCTTCGTTAACACTCACATTCAATGAACAATTCATGATCAATTATTATAGAACTCGCATTATACCCTATGTGGCAATTATACTTACCCTTTGCGAATGTCACATCAATGACTTTTGATCGATCATTCTTAACCAATGCAAAATAAAACAAAATTTCAGTAGTGATGGTAACCTACCTTCACATATCGTAAGACATTTCACCTACCTTCACATATCATGCGTAACGTAGAATCTCTACCCTTTACAAAATTCTGATCTGAATCAAATCATAGTTCTGATAATACTTCATCCTTCAATATTATGAAGTTTGTCATCTCTGTTTATTTCACCATACACCAAAGAACAATTTTCTGTTGTTATCTAAAAGAAAGTAATCACAATTTATGCTCCAGCAATTCGCTAGTCACTCTTGAGGTCAGAGAACTCAAGACCAAGTAAACAATTTTCGATGATTTCATAATTTTATGTTGCCGATTGTCATATGAATGACATTCAATATCTGGAAAACTAAGTTTGTATAATGTTATCCATAGATACTTTATTAAATACTCTGAATTGAAAAAATTAATTTTTTTTTTTTTTAATAAAATGTGTTGTGTGATAGGGTTTAGAATATGTTGTAATGCTTAGTATTTCTTTTATTAAATTTTGTAATGCTTAAAATATCGTTTACATCCCATTCCAGGTATCCATTGAATAACAATTATTATATACTTCTTGTATCAACTTTTTACATCCTTAATAGCCAATAGTGGTAATATTTGTATTTAATTATTACCTCTCCAGACAAGCGATTGATAAACCTCCAACGCTTTCAAATAAACATGAAAGAACGGCTAATACTAATACTCATTTGGCTACTGCGTTATTAATATTATACTCAAAAAACAGAATTTATTTCGTTTTGATTTATTTTATGCACAACATGAAATAGTTACACTATGATTTTACACTATGATACGGTACTAAGTGGTTGTAAAATATTTCACTTAATATTATACTCAAAACAATAACTTTGGATTACGAAACAATTATTTAAATCAATTTAAATTAAATTAATATTTTCTAGGAACCTATCAATATTTTTATTATTTAACATAATTCTGGTTCCCAGAAGTTTATTTCGCACCAAAAGCTAATTACAATCTGATTTAACCAATTGATTTCTATTTTTAATTACAAATTTTCAATCATTATTTGTTTGGTCAAATACCATCACAAATATGCTTAGCTGTAATTAATACGGCAATTTACTCAACTTAAATAAAATTGTTAATACATTCCAAAAATTGCCTAACACGTTACACTACCCTTCCTAAAAGGTAATAGTTTTTTATAAATTTTCAAAAATTTATGAAAAACTATTATTCATTTAACTTTTAATCAATTAACACAGTTAGCCAAGAAACTTAAAACTAGAGTAAATTTTTTTTTCTACTTAACAAATAATATTATTTATGCTATGCTTTGTGCCATCAAACCTAATCTAATCCTATTTACGAGCACAGCCAACCTTGATCTTGGAATTATAATATAAACGAATCAACAATAAATACGATGCTATAACAAAATAAACATGCTATCATAAAAAAAAAAAAAACAATTAAATAAATAAATAATTATGGTATCCTATAAATATAATGACAAAGCTTTGAATTTTAATAAATTAAAAATTTTTTTTTTTATATATAACCACCAGAATATCCCTCAATATTGATTTTCGTTTGAAAACTTTAATAGATCATTGGCATGGTAAGTACCCAAAATTCTACCTTCCATGTTCTCCAGTACATACGTCGATGCACCAAGTTTTTCCCGGACCCTACACTTAATATATTTGTTTGCTAGCTTTGAGGAGAAATTATTAGGCGCACTAGATAAATAAAATGATTTTCGACGTACTATCTCTCCAGGCTCGAACGAGATCACCTTTGTTCTCAAATTATAATATTTTGAATATCTTTGGTATGCTTCTTTCAGGTTAGACTTAACCATTTCTCTAATGTCATGCAGTCGATCAATTCTTTCCTTTTATTGTACTTGTGGATTAACCTCCTCCATATGTCGGGTACCATCTAACTGCATATACCGTCCAAAGTTTACAACATAAGGTGAAAATTTTGTAGAGTCATGTTTGGTTGTTCGAATAGCGCAAGCTATTTTTGAAAGATGGAGATCCCAGTTGGTATGGTCTCCATCAACATATGCCCTAATCGAAGCTTCGACAACTTGGTTTACTCTTTCGGTCGGGTTGTGTTGCGCATGATAAAATGCATTATAAGCAACCTTGACCTTATAATCCTTAATCAGGTTTTTAAACACCTTACTAATGAAGGCCGGACCATTATCCGCAACTACTATTGACGGTACACCATAAACTAAAAAAACTTCATTTTCTAATATATTGACCAATGTTGCTGCATTCGAGTTGCGCACAGCTTTGAGAATACAAAATTTAGAAAAATTGTCAACAATTGAAAGTATGAAACAGTTTCCCCTTTTTGATCGTGGCAAAGGACCAATGAAATCCACTGATATTGAGTCCCAAGGTCCGTCTGCTTTCTTTTGTGCTCCCATTGGAACTTTAACTGGGGAGTTAGAGTGTTTATTAATTTGACATTTCTCACAATTCTGGACATAATTCTTGACACATTTTGCCATTTTTGGCCAAAAATAATTAACTTTGATTCGAGATAACGTTTTGTTTATGCCGAAATGCGCACCAAGAGGTTCGTCGTGAAACTTTTTCAATATCGTACTTCTAGAGTTGATTGGCACATACATTTTCCAGTCAGTTTCGCTTAAACTTAATTTGTCAGTGGAAACACAATGCTTGTAAATCAAGCCATTTTTCAATACAAAATTCGAATATTTCTCCGGAAACATGGATATATTCTCGCGAAGTTGTGTATATTCTTTATCAAGGTGAATATCTTCATGAAGTTCTATTGATTCAACACAACGAGACAGCGCATCAGCAATTACATTTAACTTGCCTTTTCGGTGTTTTATTTCAAAGTGATGTGCACTTAGTTTAAGGGCCCAACGGGTGAGTCTTGAGCTTGAATCTCTAGTACTAAAATTTTTGAGCCAAATGAGAGAAGCGTGGTCTGTAATAACAGTAAATTTGCTGCCCTCTACGTAGGTTTTGAAGTGCTGAATTGCTTCAATAACTGCTAAGCATTCTCGTTCCGTTGTAGTATATCTTCGCTGGGCGGGGAGTAATTTTTTAGACATATACGCAATGACTTTCTCATTACCTTCTTCACCTTGTAGAAGAACCGCTCCTATTCCCACATCTGATGCATCTGTTTGTATCGAGAACGGCTTAGTATAATTTGGGCTGCACAGAATCGGGGCTGACACTAGCGCTGACTTTAATTTTGTTAGAGACTCATCAGCTTGAGGAGTCCAGCCAAAATTCTTTGAGCTGCCTTTCTTTAATAACCGAGTCATAGGTTCAACTAGATCAGAAAAATTTTGGATGAATCTTCGATACCACGAAGCCATTCCAATAATTCGACGCAGTTCTTTCAGTGTTTTAGGGGGTGAAATATTAAGGATAGGTGCTATTCTGTCTGGATCCATCGAAAGGCCATTTTCATCCATAATATATCCCAAATACCGTAACTCTTTAGCACAAAACTTTGATTTTTCTTTACTTATCGTAAAGCCACCAACCTTTAATCGCTTGGAGACTTCCTTCAAAACTCTCATATGTTCTTCAAAAGTTTCCGTTGTAACTATAATGTCATCCACATAGGTAAAACAATTAGGTTCTAAATCATAGCCAATGCACTGGTCTAAAGCGCGACATAAACCTTGAGCCGAATTACACAATCCAAAAGGGATAACGGTAAATTGAAATTGTCCACGACCTGGGACTATGAAAGCTGTTTTGGTTTTTGATTCTGAATCCAATGGTACTTGCCAGAACGCATCAGACAAGTCTATCGAGGACTGATATTTGGAGGCTTGTATTTGACCTAAAATTCTACCGATGTGGGGAAGAGGATAACGATCCTTTTCTGTCACAGCGTTAAGTCCTCTAGCGTCTAGACACATTCGAATTTTGCCATTTGGTTTACGGACTATTACCATAGGATTCGCCCATTCTCCCTTTGCTGGCTCTATTACACCTATTCCTAGCATTCGGTTGAGTTCCAAATCTACTTCCTTTTGTACATGTGGAGAAACTGGATATGGACGTTTGACAACAGGTTTAGAATCCCCAGTATTGATATCGTGTTTTAATATGTGGGTGCGGCCTAAAATTCCGTTTGTGGTTGTAGCGAAACTCGAAATAATATCATTTAAAACAATTTTTTGTTTTTGTGACAGCGCGACTTGTTCATAAGTAGAATTATTATTCTTATTGGTATCATTGACACTTTTAACATCACCACCAATACCCAGATTTATTATTGGCATCACATTTTGGTTCGTGTTAGTTAGCCTAACTTCTTCTACTTCTTGACAATCGTTTTGTGGTACATCAAATGTAGGTTTTATACCAAAGGTTTTCCAAAAATCTATTCCCAAAATTAAATGTTTGGTCATCGATGGGATTACTAGAGTCGGAACAACTTTTATTTCATTGTTGACGCGAAATGGAAGATCAACACGACCCAATGCAAGGTGGATGGTTCCATCTGCAGTTCTAATTGCAGTATTGCTAGGACTACCCTTAAGATTAAAAGATTTCACGATTTCTAAGGCATCTTTACCCAAAATAGTGCAAGAGCTACCTGAATCTAACAACCCGTCACACAGCATACCCATGACTTCAACTTGTAGGTAAGGACGTGGATCATCCCCCAGCTTAACTATTTCCGGCATTATTTCAACCTCAAAACATGCCTTCCTTTTGCAATGACAAACGTTTTTAGAAGTTAAGAATTTGTTCGGAGGACAGAATGGCTTTATCTGCCCCCCTCTTGAGAGTTTTCCGGATTAGGTAAAAATGGGTTTTGCGATTGACTATCCATATTGACGCCAACGACCGCTTTCTTTCTTTTAACACAGTTTGAGCAATTAGATGCACGTACTCCATCAGCACCGCAAGAAAAACAAAAGGTTCTTTTCCGAGGGAATCCACAGCTATGGTGCAAATGACCTCTTTGCTTACAGTTGAAGCAAATTGACTGCAAACCTTGATTTAAATTGGGATTCTTTGGATCACGGCTTCTATTTTGAATGGCGCAAACATCAAAAGAGCCATCACAAAAAGGTGGTTGGTCAAAAGACTGCTGTTGTGATTGGCAAGCACCATTTGGTATACATTCTTCTTGCAACCCGTATCGCAATAGGTCGTTCTGTGGTAAAGAACTATCGTTTAGTATCGATTGGGTGTAGTCTTCAGTTTGAAGGGAAGCAACCTGTGGTTTAAATGTATTTCTTCGCTCCTGATGAACTCTTAGTGTATTATAAGAGTTTCTTGGAAAACATGACGGCTCTACAAGAGATACATCTGAGCTAATATGAAACATACTTCGTCTTTGAGTCATCAGTCTTGATTCGTCAAGTCTTCTGCAAACCGAAATCAAATCATTCAAACTATTAATATTCATCATTGCCAAAGACGCGGCATACTCTGGTAACATATTTCTGCGAACTATATACAATTTGAAACTTTCATCTAATGGTGGATCCGCGTGTGAAAATAGGATTTTCATATCCGTCATATATACCGAAAAAGCTTCATTTGGGTACTGTATTCTGTTTTGTATTTCCTCTCTTAAGAAAAAGTTATAATTTTGAGGTAAAAATTCCCGTTTTATTGCTATTAAAAATTCGGGCCATGTCCTAAACTCATTAATATTTCCCCAAAACCAATGTTCAGCTTTTTCTGTTAACAGATGATGGATATTAGCCAATAATTGGGTTTCGTTCACGTTTTCTCCTCTAGCATATGTATTAATTCTCGTCAAAAACTCATTTAAGGACAGACCGTGACCGTTTCCGCTAAACTTTACATTCCAATGGTGAATAGACAATTTTTTACCATAGTTGCCGACATTAAGACGACTAAACATTCCATCTATGTCACTAAGGCCATTTGATACGTTATGACTAGCATTTGAACCTTGTCTTCCTTTCTCTATTTGGTTTTGGTCAAGAACATTGTTTCGAAAAGGACTCGATAAATTTCTGTCCCAACTTGGACCTGCCTGATCCTTTTTTGACTGAAATAAACCTCTTCCGCGCCCCATTGAAGGTAAGCTTTCACGTGTGGTAATATTGATATAGTCAGGGCCTTCCACATCCTTAGAAGTTGCATCTCTAACAGAAGTGGATTCGAAACTTTCTACTCTTGCTAACAATAACTTGAATTCATCAATACTTTTCACCGAGTTTGGTGACGTGGGTTTTAAACTATGAAGTCTGTTAAGCCAATGAGAAATCCTAGCCTTAGCACAACTTAAAATATTTTCTTTTGTTGATGGTGAAATGTTTTCCAATGACTTCGAGATCACTATATATGCAAACAACGCTGTTTGAACCTCTGTCAGCGCATCCGTGGGGTTTTGTGGTCTGATTTCGCTTTCTGCCTCGCACTCCTCCCGAATCTTTGCTTTCAATACGACTGCATCAGCTCGTCGCGATCCGGCACGCGCAACATTTCGTATCAACAAATCAAACGCCAGCTCTGTATCGTCTAACAAAGTCGGGTCATATTCATACCAATCTCCCATTTCAACTAAACACACAATATAAGAGAGAAACTCTAAATTATATAAAAATATTATCTTCCTACCTAATAATTTTTCCTCTCGATTTGATTGAATTTAAATTCTAAATTACCGTAATATTGTTTTTCTATCCATCATCTATTAGTAATAAATTTATGTTAATATGTTTTCTTCTTATTCTTAGCACGAAAATAATTTAAATAACAACAAAAACTTAATCCCAAGATCAAAATTAATTCGCTCGCAATCTTGTTTACACAGTTACACCTAAAAATAATAAAAACAATAATTAATATAATTTTTCAAATAAGTTAAATATATGTCTATGTATTTTCCCAAACAAATTCACTAACTTTTAATATTATTTTTTTCTATGCATGCAAATGAGAATTAAATTTGTTAAATATTCAATTATTTCTAATTAATTTTCAAAATAAGTTAGAATAAATTAGATAATTTGCTAAATAAATAAATAAACTAATTAAATAAATAAATAAATAATTTTAATAATTAAGTTAACCGACCAACAATTTAATATATGACCTTATAAAGTTGAATAAATTTTAATAACTCGATCGTAACAGTATCCGCTAATCTTCCTTTCATCTCATCTGAATGTGTTGTTTTCATTCCGGTCCCTGTTTCGGCGCCATTTTGTAATGCTTAGTATTTCTTTTATTAAATTTTGTAATGCTTAAAATATCGTTTACATCCCATTCCAGGTATCCATTGAATAACAATTATTATATACTTCTTGTATCAACTTTTTACATCCTTAATAGCCAATAGTGGTAATATTTGTATTTAATTATTACCTCTCCAGACAAGCGATTGATAAACCTCCAACGCTTTCAAATAAACATGAAAGAACGGCTAATACTAATACTCATTTGGCTACTGCGTTATTAATATTATACTCAAAAAACAGAATTTATTTCGTTTTGATTTATTTTATGCACAACATGAAATAGTTACACTATGATTTTACACTATGATACGGTACTAAGTGGTTGTAAAATATTTCACTTAATATTATACTCAAAACAATAACTTTGGATTACGAAACAATTATTTAAATCAATTTAAATTAAATTAATATTTTCTAGGAACCTATCAATATTTTATTATTTAACATAATTCTGGTTCCCAGAAGTTTATTTCGCACCAAAAGCTAATTACAATCTGATTTAACCAATTGATTTCTATTTTTAATTACAAATTTTCAATCATTATTTGTTTGGTCAAATACCATCACAAATATGCTTAGCTGTAATTAATACGGCAATTTACTCAACTTAAATAAAATTGTTAATACATTCCAAAAATTGCCTAACACGTTACAATGTGTCACAACAACACAATACCTTTTAAGACCTAGGTCTAGACCTGGGTCCCACAACAACTGACGTTCTAAGGTGTTGATTAACGCTTTCTTTAAACCTCTGCGGGTGGAAGTCACCTAAGACTAAGTGTTCCGGCAAACTATTCCATTTGTACGCAGTTCGGACAAAGAAGTCTCTCTGCGATCTGCCAGTATGACAGCGCGGGATCTGTATCGTTTCAATGGTTGCGTTATATAGGACTTATAAACATGGAGCAATTGGTATGGAGCAATTGGTATGGAGCGAAAATTTTTTGCATCTATTTAGGAGGCCGAGTTTTTTAGACGCGCTTTTTGCCATCGCCATTACATGATCGTTCCAGAGTAGGTCTTTTGAAACTGTGACACCCAATAAACGAATGTTTTTACATTCACCTATTGGTTCATCACACATACTGAAGAAAATATCTTTGGGGAGCTCGGTCTTTAATCTGGAAACAATCAATAGCTGTGTTTTGGTAGAGATTTGCAATCACTTTTAACCAATATGAATAATTTAGTTTTTAACAAGAAGTCAACTTAACTTTATTTATTTTGTATTAAGTTTCGTACATGTAAGAATAATTATTTAACTTAATAACTATATGTACTTTGTAAGTTTGATATTTAAAATCAATAACGTTGCGTTGCAATATTTTTGAGGGATTGTTATTTTTTGTCCTGGAAGTGTGTTAATGCTTCGCATTTCCCTAAAAAGAAAAGAAAAGAATAAACACTAGTATTTTATGTATATTTCAAAAATATTATAATGGAAACTTAACTTATTTTATAGTTGTTGTCCTTGTTTTGTAGTACGTCAAAATTTGCTTCGCATTTCCTTGAAAAACAGAAAATAGAAATTAGTATTTTAGAAATTAAAAAATAATATAATATAAACTTACTTTAATTCCATTGTTGTTGTTTATCAGTACGTCAATCTGACAGAATACGCTCTCCACTCAAAATTGGAGAAAAAGAAAATATGGTTGCGCTCAGCAGTTTTTTTTGGGATAGTATTTTCTTTGAGTATGGAACGTATTTTTGTTAAGTTGTCGGACTGATACAAAACTACTATAATTGTATTTTGTTGAGAATAATTTAACTCTAATCCGTGCGGAGTTAATTTTTCTCAACAAAATAACTTTTTTTGAGTTAATTTTTTTTTTATGTGTTGGTAGTAGAATTTGTTTTAAATCAATTTGACAAGTGTTACCACGAACATCTAACTAGTAAAGAGTTAAATAATTTAATTAAATTATTAATTATTTTTAATGGACAGTTCAAGGAAAATAGCATAGTAAGTAAATATATGGATATAAATATGTTGCCACAAAAACATTGTGTTTGAAATATCAGAGTGTTAATGTTCCTCAATTTTTTAGTGCCCGAAGGAGAACTTGGTCCAGGATAGAGACTAGGACTCTGCTTGTATTTGCCATAAGCAGAAAGGATGAATTTCATCACGTGTTTAAAAGAAAAACAGTCCATTCAAGTCTACTGGAAGATATGACTAGTTCAGGTGTTTCGGTATACATTAATTTATACATTATACTTTTACATTACTTTTAAAATAAAATAATTTCTTGTAGAATATTTCTTACACGGAGACAGAAATAAAAAACAAATTAAAATCGCTAAAACGGGCATATAAAGATGCCCTAGATAATATATCGAGGACAGGATCAGGATATGCGGTGGAACCATATAAAGATTTATTAGAAGAACTTTTTGATACAGAACGACCAGCTGAATTGTCAGAGTTTCAAACAGTTGCAGCTGGTGTTGCAGGTCCAGCGACGCCAATTCCTCTACGGGCACAAGCTATTGTTCACAACAACGACCAAGAAATTTTAAATAATGTTGCTGGCCCTTCAACTTTGGTACAGAAATCAAATTAAAATTCAGTTCCAGACGATGACTCGGATGACTTAATTGAAGTTAGTTTACCCGATGAATCACACCAATCACCACACCAACCACAAAAAAAAACCAGACCTCCAAAAAAATCAATGATAGCTAAAAGGCTGGATTGCTTAAAGGACAGAGAGGCATCAAAAAAGCGAAGGGAGGTAAATAAGCAGCAAAGGCACCAGGATCTTCTAAAAATTCATGCAGATCAATTGAAAATGCATGAAGATCAATTGAAAATGCATGAGGAAAGAAAACAAATGCTTAATAAACTAGTTAATATATTAAAATCTAAATAAAAGATTATTTTTCTTTATTATTTTTACAATGAAATACAAATATACTTTTTACAAAGAAAAACAAATACTGAAATAATTATTGTTATTGTATTTATTGTAATGATCTACAACAAATTTTTGTAAATTAAATCATTAAATACTTGCGCCCGCCGATCTACTTGTCTACTAACCGCCTGAGTATCTTCACCTTCCAAAAAAATGTTGTTTCTGAATTCGTCTTCAGACTCGTCTTCCTCCCAGGGATCATTTAGGTTGATACATATATTATGTAGCACACAGCATGCTATAATAACATTTTTTACCGTTGCCAAATCACAATGTTCGGTGAAATGCAAAAGCCTGCGAAACCGGAATTTCATCATACCAAAAGCATTTTCAACAACAATTCTGGTAGACGAGTGGATTTTATTAAAATTCGTTTGTTGGCTGGTAAGATTTCCTGTATCCTTAAATGGTGGTACAATCCAAAAATTAGAGGGATATGCGGAATCCCCCAATAAAAATGTATTACCTTTGAATACTTCTCCTTGAGATGCGAGGCGAAATAATGGAGACCGTCTCAGCACTCGAGCATCATGCATTGAACCAGGCTCTCCACAGTACACGTCGATGAAACGCTTCTTTGAATTTACCACTGCTTGCAGCAAAACACTGTGATAACCCTTTCTGTTAAAATATATCTGAGGATTTGTAGATGGCTTTCTGATTTAAATGTGACTGCCATCTATAGCTCCTAACACGCCAGATATTCTATTCATCTGTTCGAACGATGTTGTCGTTCGCTGAATTGCTTGATTTGAACGTGGCCACACAATATATTCATGGGAAATACGGACTAACCAGGATGATACTCTATTAACCACATTCCAAGTTGTGGAATCACTTAATCCAAATAGATTTCCCATTTGTCGGTAAGTGATTGTATTAGCTACATACCATAAAAACATATGTGTTTCCTTTTTGGCTCCAACTTTCGCATTACCTCCATGATTGTGACTTGGGCACAAATCCGAAGACTCATATAAGTCTGAAACAGAATTAAATTTAAATTAACTTAAATATGTTTAAGTCAGATTTTTGCATAAACATCAAGACCTATTTAAACTACTTATTAATTAATTTTTTACCATTATCAATATACATAATAAACTTACCAACTAAAGAAGAAATCGTTTCTCGAGTAAGTCGGAAATGTTTCCTAAAACGTTCGTCACTGAAGCTTTCAATTATCTCCATAAAATTATGTATTTTATCTTCGGGAATAAGGAATTCATCGGAATCGTCAGAGTCTGATGAGGAAGAATCTGATACAGCAATTATTGGACACATTTCGTGGTTATCGATTTCATTATCGATAATATTCTAAAACCAAATAATAAAATATTAATAATAAAAATAATTCACCAATCTAAAAAATTTTTATAATTTTTGAAGTGTATACAACACAAGCAGATCACATAACTATGATTAAAAACTGACTTACATATGTAAATATATTTTGGATTTTTGAGATCAATTAAACTCAAGTAAGTAAAGAAGTAATTGGAATATTTTCAATTCAAAGGTATGGTTTGAAGTTTCTCAGAAAAAAACTACAATTCACATTTTTTACGTGTTTCGGATCGGATATGTAAATATGTATAAAATATATATTTAAAATATTTAAATAAAAATATATATTTACCTGGATTAATAATTGTTCAATTGAAGTTTCCATTTTATAAAAAAACACAAAAAGTAGTTATTTTTTTTCAACAAAATACGACTGTTGACGCTTCTGAAATGTCATTTTATTATAGAGATACCTTCAAAAGTATAACATAAAAAAAAACTATAATCATGAAAACCTGGTGTTGGATATTATAACTAAAATTGGAACAGACTCAAAAACTTTTGAAGAGTTATTTAAACACCGCGAGTTATTCAGTGCAATTGTTGTTGCAACAATGCAATTGTTGTTGTACATTTTTCAACAAAATACACTTTATATAAGGTCAGACATTTTTGTGAAAACTGCTTCTCATTTTGTAACGTCGAGAATTCTCATAGATAATATTGAAACCAATTTCTATTCTTTTCTCCGTTCAATCAAAATATATTTCAATCATTTCATTTTTACAATAATAACAATTTAAAAATTTTCAAATTATAACGACTAAATCAAATAACAAACAATAGATAAAGAACTCATTTTTTTTTTATTTTTCATTTAACGATGTATTTGTGTTGCTCAATAAATTTCAATTCTCGATTTAACTAAAAAAAATAAAAATAATAATAAAATAAAGGAATTAAAATAAAAATCAAGAATAAAAGAAAAAATTATCATTATATACAATACAGTTGTGTTTATTTCTTTTGTTTACCTTGATCTACATCGTGTGTGTGGACACATCAATATTGGAGGCAGCCATTGCAGATCCGCAATGTATACAGCTTTGGTGAAATATTGGCAGTAAGGAAGTTTATTATTTTGCTTGGGCTATTGTCAAAAATAGATGTACAGTCTTAGTGAATTGTTGGCATTTTAGTGAATTGTTGGCAGTAAGGAAAGCTAGTATGTTAATTAGACTATTGTCAAAAATTATGTGTAAAGCTTTGATGAATTTGATGGCAGTAAGGAAGTTAATTATTTTACTTGGTCTATTGACAAAAGTATGTATACCGGTTTGGTGAATTGCTGTTTTGGTGAATTGTTAACCGATAAGAAAAGCTACTATTGCATCCAGTTGATGGGTTTGTGAATCGATAACAGGAAATGAAAGACATATTCGGTTTGGCTATTACAGTTTTGTTTATTATTATTATTGTTTATATATATTATTAGATATTCAATGCTAGGATAAATAAAATTTAGAAAAGAGATTCCCAATTTCCAACCCGTTTGGAACATTTCGTTCCCGGATATATATGTTGTTTTATCTTATTATTAATACATTTCGTGGAAAAGTCCAAACGGATTCATAGTTGTGAATCCAAGCTAACAATTTCTTATTTATAATTTTAAGCATCATGTTTGTAAAAATTAATTTTCGTGCTGTTAAAAAAAAATAAAATAAGTCTAAATAAAAATAATAAAATATAAAAATAAAAGTGGTGTTTTATATGTCTTTTAATCGACATTTACCTTCGTAAATAGGGATTGCGGAGAAGAAGTGCTATTCTTGCTGTTGAAACCATGTGCTAATAGTATATTTTTCTTTTTAATTGCAGTTTAATTTGGCCATGTTAGGCAGCTGTAATTATATTATTCTAACAATAGTTATTATCGACTATAATAGCCGCCATGTTAGGCAGATGAATTTAATTAACTTTAATATTGTTTAATAGTTTTCTGCCATATAAGCCAGCTGTGATTGTATTGTTTTTGATAATCATCATCAAGTGAATAGCTGGTATGTTAGGCAGATAAAATTAATCAACGTCTTGTATAAGAGTTTGCTACCATGTTAGGCAGCTGTAATTGATTAGCGTCAAAAAACCATCGTATATTGTCAACAACTAGCTGCCATGTTATGCAGACAATTGAACAACATTGAAGAATCATCGTCCATATATGTAATTAAATAATTGTCACTGTCATCAGATATTATCATAGTTTTCCTGCAGTATTAATAGTCCCTGGGCCTTCACCTACATAATTTTGTGATTACCACATATTTTATACTTCGTAAGACGCTTGTCCCTGACGAGTCCTACAACTTTTTTATCTGCCATTTTCCTTGATTCGGCCGCTTTTTCCCTCGGGAAACTCCGAAACATGGCGATTTCCCGGGGTCTTGTATATTTATTACCATAATTTTGTTATTTATTATAGGGGGTGGAAATTTGTTTTAGAAAACGAGGGTAAATTTGTCCGACAAAAAATTGTCTGCTTTTGTCGAGTCCGACAACTCAAACTGGTCAAAATACCAGGGTATTGAAAATCAAACACCACAAAACTAATTTTCACAGGATTGTTTAACAAAAGTTAGTGAAATTGAAGGGTCATATTGTCCGACGAATTTTCGGCCGCGTTTTTTCAGTCCGACGACTTGAAGTCGGAATTCTGGCGGGGTAGTGTTTATTGATTACCACATGTCGGACAAAAATGAAACACGATAAAAAACCATTTCTCTCTCTCTCTCTCTGGCGTTTACATCCCATGAAGGGATTTTGCCGTCTGTGCCACCAGCTTCCAATCATCTCGTTCCATGACCAGTTGACCCCAGTTTCGACATCCTATATCACGAAGGTCTTGGATGATGTCATCACGCCAGCGTTGTCTAGGTCTTCCTCTTCGACGAACACCAGCTGGTTGTTGTTGGGACGCTTTTTTTATCATTCTTTCCAATGGAGCCCTTTCTACATGACCAAACCATCTAATCCGGTTGGATTTAATGAATCCGATTACATCGCAGCCTCCAAGAAGCTGTCTGATTTCATGATTCATTCGGATTCTATACTGATTCTCAGCAACTTTACATGGACCATAAATTGTTCGTATGACTTTCCTCTCGAATGTTGATAGAATTCTACAATCGGAGGAAGTCAGTGTCCAGCTTTCACTTCCAAATGTAAGCACAGGTCGTATCAATGCTTTGTAAAGTGTGAGTTTACACGACCGCGAAAGATGTTTTGATCGCAGAAGTTTTGAGTATGCGTAGAAAACTCTGTATGCGGCAGAGACACGGGCTTTGATATCTGCCTGCATGTCATTTGACGATGTTATTACAGACCCGAGGTATTTGAAGTTTTCCACGCGTTCCACTTCATAGTCGCCAGTATCCAGATTTCCGGGAGGTATGTTCTTAGATGTTGTTAACACTTTAGTTTTGCTGGTGTTGATGCATAATCCAAGCCGTTTAGCATTTCTTTCAAGCTGAGAGAGACTATCCTTAATATCGCTTGTTCTACGTCCGAGAAGCACAATATCATCTGCGTAGCCAAGAACTTGACTAGATTTGTTATATATGCAGTTTTGTGTCTCAATTCGGCTTTTTCTTATCGCGTACTCCAGCGCCAAATTAAATAGTACGGGCGCGAGTGCATCACCTTGTCGAACACCTGATGTTATATCGAAAGGATCAGAAACTGACCCTTCGATTACTATTCTACAATTTGATCCCGATGTTGTGAGTTTACACAGAGAAACAAGTTTCTCTGGGATACCAAGGCATATGAGTGCGGACCAGAGGTTGTCGCGGATGATACTATCATATGCTTGCCTGAAATCAACGTAGAGCTGGTGAATGCTGATGTTGTACTCCCAACATTTTTCCAGAATCATCCTTAATGTAAAACATTGATCTGTGGTTGAGCGGTTGGGACGAAAACCACACTGATAGTCACCGATGATAGATTCGGCGAACGGGATGAGTCGAGCAAGTACAACATTAGCTAGTATTTTATATGCAGTGTTCAACAGTGCGATGCCACGATAATTTTCACACTTTAAACGGTCACCTTTCTTATGTAGCGGAACAATGAGAGCTGTTTTCCATTCATCAGGTAGTTCTTCTTGGTCCCAGATTGCAAGAATCAGATCGTATATACGTGAGACCAGAGCTGCTCCTCCATTTTTCAGAAGTTCTGCGGGAATTCCATCGAAACCTGGTGATTTGCCATTTTTCAGTTTTTTAATGGCAGCTTCCACTTCTTCTATTGCTGGGTAAGGGACAAAAATCTCTTCAGTTGATGGAGCAATTGCTCGAATAGGATGAACTTCGTTCGTCCTATTCAGTAGGTCTTGAAAGTGGGATCGCCACACTGCCAGCACATCACGTTCACTTGTTGTAAGTTCATTATTTACATTTTTGATGGCTGTAGATCTTGGGTGGAAATCTTTGGTCAGATTTCGTGCATTGGCAAAGCACTCTTTTGAATTTCCGTTGGCCGCATGTTGGTTGATGTTTTCGATGCAGCTCTTCATGTGTTCGCGTTTCTTTTTACGTAGAAGTTTTGCTGAGGCTTTCCTGGCGCATAGATAATCAGCTTGGGAGCTTCGGGTGTTCCTTGTTAACCATTTTTCTCGCAGTTTTTGTTTATTTTCAACGGATTGGCGGCACTCGTCGTCAAACCATTCGTTGTGTGATTTCGGTGGTCGTTTTCCGATTGTAGTTTGTGCTGCGGCTATAATGGTTGATTGAAGCGTTTGCCATTCTTCTTGTATGTTTAATGGCATCTCAGAAGAGATGTCATGCTCTTCTATGTTTTGTGTTATTATTTCCTGATATCTATTCAGCGTTTCCGGATGTTTAAATGCTTCGACATTCCAGCGCACGGTCTTTTTTGCTTGTCTGTTAAATGTGGATGACAACTTGCACTTGTACTTAAAGATGACAAGCATATGATCGGTGTCCATATCAGCACCTCTGTATGATCGAACGTCAGTTATACTTGTAGAGTGTCTCTTAGAGATCATGACGTGATCGATTTGATTTTCCGTTCTTCCGTCATTTGATTTCCACGTTGCCTTGTGAATTCTCTTGTGAGGGAAGAAAGTGCTGGAAATTACTAGATCATACATCATAGCCAGCTCGGCTGCGCGAAAACCGTTATTGTTGCTGGTATGATGCAAGCTGTTAGGGCCGATATGTGTTTTAAGTTCTGCAATCCTACCGATTTGAGCATTAAAGTCACCTACCACGATTTTTATATCGTGCCGCGGGATGTTATTGATGACTTCCTCGAGTTCTAGGAAGAACAGGTCTTTAATATCATCTGCTTTATCTTCAGTAGGTGCATGAGCATTGACGATCGTTACATTGAATTTTTGCGTGCGGATTCTCAGTGTGCATAACCGCATATTAATAGGGCAGAAGTCGATAACATGCTGATTCACGCGACGGTGTATAAGAAAGCCAACTCCAAATTCTCCTCCGTTTTGATGACCGCAATAATACAGAGTGTATCCTTTCGCTGTTTCATGGATTCCACTGCCTGGCCATCTTAGTTCTTGTAATGCCACTATATCCAGTGTGTAGCTCTCGACTTGTTGAGTGAGTTTTAGGAGATCTCCTGGTCTTCTGAGGCTAAGCACGTTCCAGGTTCCCATTTTTAAATCGTAGTCCGGGTACAGTTTCCGAGGTCGTTCCAATAATGAATCCGAGATATTCCGAGGCCTGTGTACAGAATTCATGACAATAATTTTTTTACGGAAATGGGGTGTTAGCCCTTCGCCCAACCCAAATTTTCGTGAATGGGTTCGTTCTGCATCTTAAGGTCACCAGAAACAACCTTTTTACACGTTTATATAGCGAGCCGCTTGATCCAAGACAGACGCCCACTGAAAGCCGCCCCTAACATGGAGAACAGACGCTTTCTACACATTTATATAGCGAGCCGCTTGATCCAAGACAGACGCCCGCTCCAAGCCGCCCCTAACATGGAGAACAGACGCTTGAGTTGCATTGGTTTTATGGCGCCAATGACTCGCCATGGTGCAGAATCATTGAGTATAAGCAGTATTTACTCTGCCCCTCTCAACTACACCAACCTAATTCTGTTAGCGTTACCCAGGTAGCACGGCGTGGACGTAGAATTTCGGATTTTCGCTACCCAAAAAACCATTTGCTATTATAAAAAATCGAGTTGTCCGACAAAAATATAGCCGCGTTCGGCCAGTCCGACAAGAAAATGAGAAAAATATTTCAGGAGAACGATTATTTTTGTTTCTTTGTTAAATTTGCTAATATTTATGAACAAATTTGATGTATACATTTATGACGTAACATTTTTTAATGAAACAGTGTTTACAGATGGCACTGTCTAAAGAAAATTAGAAAATTTTTGTAAATAGAACAATTATAAAAAAGGAGCATGTACCCAAAAAATGATGTAAAACATGTTCTCATATTAATTTTAAAAATTTAAGGAACATTAACCAGTTGAAAAGGTTATTTACACAATTTTAATTAAAAAGATTGAGAAGGATTAAAAATATGCGCCAATTTTAACAAGAAAAAAATATTTCCATTTTTTCTATTTACCAGATTTAAAACTATATGCGCCGATAGAGTATATAAATATAAATGATACTTTTACTCGCCGCGAGAACGGAAAAGTAGTATATATACGACCGATATTTTTAATCGTCGTCTTGCAATCTGGGACCAACAAAAACAACCTGCTGAATGGAAAATAACAAGCAACACAAGAAATGTGGCCGCCTAAAGTGTGTTTATTATCATGGAGTCGCACTGATGAACACTGCATATAAAATACTAGCTAATGTCGTACTTGCTAGACTCATTCCGTTCGCCGAATCAATCATCGGTGACTATCAGTGTTGTTTTCGTCCCAACCGCAGAGCAATGTTTTACCTTAAGGATGATTCTTGAAAAAAATTGGGTGATTAACATCAGCATTCATCAGCTTTACGTTGATTTCAAGAAAGCATATGATATTATTTTATCTCCGATCATATTCCTTGGTATCCCAGAGAATCTTGTTTCTCTGGGTAAACTCACAACATAGGGATCAAATTGTAGAATAGTAATCAGTCAGTTTTTGATTCTTTTGATATAACATCTGGTGTTCAACAAGGCGATTTACAATGATAAGAGAGAGAGAAAGAGAGAGTGTGAGAGAGAGAGAGAGAGAGAGAGAGAGAGGGAGAGAGAGAGAGAGAGAGAGAGAGAGAGAGAGAGAGAGAGAGAGAGAGAGAGAGAGAGAGAGAGAGAGAGAGAGAGAGAGAGAGAGAGAGAGAGAGACAGTTAATATAATTATAATTTGAATTACAATTAACAATAATATAAATTAAACCAATGGGTTACTGAGATACGTTTATAAATTAAACCAATAGGTTACTGAGATACGTGCTTGAAATTATGACATTTTTCGATAGTTAGCGGTCACTAATTTGTCGGACAATTGTATCAGAGTAAAATAATATTAATAAAAACTATAAAAAAATTAGACATGTGGTAATCAATAAACACTACCCCGCCAGAATTCCGACTTCCAGTCGTCGGACTGAAAAAACGCGGCCGAAAATTTGTCGGACAATATGACCCTTCAATTTCACTAACTTTTGTTAAACAATCCCGTGAAAACTAGATTTGTGGTGTTTGATTTTCAATACCCTGGTATTTTGACCAGTTTGAGTTGTCGGACTCGACAAAAGCAGACAATTTTTTGTCGGACAAATTTACTCTCGTTTTCTAAACAAATTTCCACCCCCTATAATAAATAACAAAATTATGGTAATAAATATACAAGACCCCGGGAAATCGCCATGTTTCGGAGTTTCCCGAGGGAAAAAGCGGCCGAATCAAGGAAAATGGCAGATAAAAAAGTTGTAGGACTCGCCAGGGACAAGCGTCTTACGAAGTATAAAATATGTGGTAATCACAAAATTATGTAGGTGAAGGCCCAGGGACTATAAGCAGTTGTAATTATATTATTTTTATAATCATTTTCATCAAATAAATGGCTGCCATGTTAGGCAGATTGTTTTTGAACAATTTCGAAAAATCATCTTATATTGTCTAGTCAGAATCACCAATTCGTCGCATTTTTGTATACTATCAACGGTTTCATTGAGGTCAAACCTATAACGTTGTATAGTGGGTTGACGAAATATCTGCTCTGTCAGGCAGGCATCATCGATTGAAAAGTTTATGTATTGCGGACCAATGATCTCGTCGACCATCGAAGATCAATTCTAAGGATAAGATACAGCCCGCTGCCACTTTGGAAGCCGCAATTACACAGTCTTCAATATGATGTTGAACATAATATACGTCAGTATTCAAATAGAATCATGAGCCAGTCTTCAAATTGAATTATGTTACATCCAGTCTTCAATATGATGTCAAACATAATATACGTCGGTCTTCAAATTGAATTATGTTACATCCAGTCTTCATTATGATGTTAAACATAATATACGTCAGTCTTCAAAATGAATTATGTTATTTGTCATTTTCCAAGTATTATCAAATCCAGTCTTCATTTGATGTCAAGTATTTACCATTTTCCAAGTATTATTGCTTTGTGACAATGTCATATATTTACCATTTTCCAAGTATTATTACTTTGTGACAATGCACAATTAAATATAACAACATATAAAAGAAAGGTTGAAGACCCCTGCCCGATCATAATGTTTTTAATATGACAAAAAAAAGCATGATCAGGTATTTTACACAATCAATTAAATTTTTATATTCTTTAAAAAAGATTACGAAAATCTAGTAAAGAATAAATATTTGGCAACGTATTTATAAAATAAAAATAAAAAAGTGAAAAAATTATTTAGTTAAGGAATTTCCATAATTGTTTAGTTAAAGCATAAGGAATAAAAATAAAAAGAAGGTTATCACTTATCACTAGATCATTTGGTGATATGTTAAACATTGCATTGATCAGTTACGGAGAATTAGAAAAGTCATCTTAAGGAAAATAGCAACATAGTTGCATGCATTATCAACCAGAATATCATATAAATTAATTAATTTCGTTACAACATTATTATAATTGGTGAACAATAATCAAGAAAATTACTGTTTTTCATATAAATTAATTGATTTCTTAACAACATTAGCAGTGTTTTTCTTCATGTCAAGATCAAGGTTTGAAAAAAAAAATGTGGGTCACGCAAAAAAAAAATATTATATTTTAAATTGTTGGCGACACTGAGGTTCAGAATTGCAAAAATAAAATGTCAAAACAACATTTTGATTAATCAGTAAAGTTTATGAAGAATTGTATTTTATTGTTATGCTTTAATAAAAACTAATAAAATAATCAATAAAAAATTGTAAACATGTAATCTTTAAAAAATATGGATTTTATATCGGAGATTTGTATGTTTTGCTTTAAAATTGATTTTAAACAAATTTTAATAAAGTTACTTTGCCAGTTTTTTTATTTTGAATAAATTTTCTTTGACATTTATAAGTTTTAAAATGACGATACCAACCTTTTAAAATCAAAACCTACTTTTTTGCCATCTCTTGCAATTTTATGTAACCAAAATATTTCAGATCATTGGTCGAGACCCAGATAAATATATGGGTAATGGGTTGTTGTTGTTTTTACATGTAAAAATTAGACTTGATCTAGACCTTGACGCCGACCCAAATGAAAAAACGCAGCTATTATTACAATTGGCGAACAACAATCAGGAAAATTACTGTTTGTGTTATATTTTTGGGAAAGTTGGGTTTAAATCTGGAATACTGGATACAATCAAGAATTACCTCATACGGTATAGTTTTATTAAGATAAGTTTTTTTTCTATAAATTAATTTTGTTAATTTAAATAAATAAAAGATTATAATAACTACTAAAGAAATATATAAGTGGCCCAAACAAAGGTTTAGATTATACTTTAATTTTGTCTTTCTTAAACTTTTTTTATTGGATTGTGAAAAAATTTAATTTAATTTAATTTAAATTTTTTTTTATTGGATTGTGAAATAAATTTAATAATTGTTGGAAGAAATTTTTTGTTGAAACATTGATATTAATTTTGTTAATCTTATTATCTCAAGCGTAATAATAATTATGTGCTAAAAAAGGATAACGGGCAGTAAATTGGTGTAGTGGAAATATAGTGTTGAGATAATGTGTGTGAATCATATGTTAAACCGGTTATTTACTTGATATAATTTTATTTTAGCAGTTAAAAATAAATCCTGGTATTGTGCGGAAAACCTACGCCTAAGATCCCACTCAAGCTAGCGGGTTAATGACTGCACCGCAAAAACGTCAGTATCAGGATCTATTGCAAAAATATTTCACGGAAGAGATAAAATGTAACTACTTTAATTAGATATTTAAAAAGAAGGAAAGAAATCAAAGCATAATTTTAATATAATTCTTTGTTATGATTGATTTCTTTGACATTTTATCGAAATGTCAATTGTTTTCATTCTTAATCAGGGTTCGGCGAAACTTAACGAAGATAGAGATCGTGTTATGTCGTAGTCCAGTAATCGATGACGCAGTTGTATAAAATCTCTGTTTTAGACATACACTGTTTCCTCATACGTATCAAAATTGCATTCGCATAAGTTTTTTTTATAGTCGTTTTTCATTCTGTCCTATATACTTGGTATTATACTTAATTCATGGTCATCATTTATTATAGCTTTCGCCACATAAATTTAGTACCAGAAAAATAGTTGTGTACTATTATTCCAATACCGTTTCCTTCGCCCAATATATAATCATTAATCGCTATAAAATTTGTTATTCTAAATCGGTTGTGTGGTCTTTTTCATTAAAACACTATTTGCTCAATTTGTGATCGTTAACCACTGTTATATAATTGATATAATTAACCCGTAGTTCCGCTAATCAATATATATTTTCTACAATCAATCATCTTGTTTATATTAGATTTACTTATTATTCTTTTAATTTCAATTTTGATTGCAGAGCTAAAAAAAAAAGGAATAATTATATTTATATTATAATGAATTATCATTTACTTATCTTGTTGTTGTTTGCTATTTGACAATTAACAAGTGTCAAATCAATTCAATTAATTATAATTGCCATTTGGCTGCAATCGGTTTTATTAGGGATATTTTTTTTTAAACAAAAGAGGTACTAGAATTAATGTTAGGATATACTTATAAGTTATATGCTTGTATTAAGGTTGTAAACCAAAAAACTCTTTATTGTATTAGTAAAATATTTAGTATATAAGACGGATGCTTTTGTATACAATTCATTACAAATTGTGTAGTTTAACCAGTGAACAATAAAACCAATTATAAAGTTTAATAAGTTTATTAATTTTTATCTTAAGTTTAAAAAGTGAAATTCTACAAATAGAATCAAGTGAAAATTAATATTTGAGCAGGATTATTATTTATTTTCTATTATTTGGATTAACAAGCTATTTTCTAGTTACAGCTTCAATAGCTATTTAGGCTGTAGTTCTCAGCATTTTTCAAGCTTTCTCTACAAGCCACATCAACGAGAGATTAGTTATTTGATCAGAACAAAACATTTTGTTTACAAACATTGTGTCTTTGAATTTACAAATATTGTGTCTTAATATTATTTGCAAATTGTGAAATAATAAATAAAAACAATTAAAATGTTTAAATAAAAGGTTTTATTAAATTAAATCTATAAGTTGAGATTTCAGAAATAAACTGTAACGTCGACTATATTCGCAATAATAATATTAGAACCAATCTCTATTCTCTTTTCCATTCATCAAAAATATTTCCATATTCCATTTCATTTTTACAATCATAATAGTTTAACAGTTTTTTTCAAATAAAACCGAACAGCCTCAAATTCGAATATCACGGGAAATAAATAAACGTACTCATTGCTTACTCAATGCTGTTTCATTTTTTTTGCTGAAAAGAAAGAGATGTCAAAAAAATCACATTTTTTGATTTGTTGGTTAATCAATTTAATCATTCATTCCAAGTTTATTTTTTGGATAAGAATAGTCTTTTCTCTTTGAATAACAAAAACAAAACGATTAATTAAAAAAACTTAAAATAAAATTCGAGCTAACAAATGCTCATATCATATAATTGTATATATATATTATAAAAATTTTTTTGTAATTTTGATGTCTACACGACACAATAAATTGTTCATATCAACAAGAATGAAAATCGCAATAAGCTTAGCTGAATGAATTAGCTGGTTTTTTTTGATAATAATTGAGCAGCGGGATAGCAACAATAAAATAAAACCTGGGTGGCCGATGTTAAAGAATTACGTCTTGTTCTTTGGTAAACCTGGTACCAGAAGTACCAGGTTAAAAAGGACTGGATATATATAATAACTGGCTGTAAGAGAATGGAGTGGGCTCGCCCTTTATTCCCAGTTAATATTCTTTTTTGGGCAACTGCAAGCTGTTTCGATTGTTATATCGGAATTGGAAATTCATAAATAGAACTCCCAAACAATCAAGATTTAAATTGAATCAACAAAGAAGAAAACTACGGTGGAAGGAAAGAAAAGCAACACGGTTAGTTGTAAGTCATAAATTGTTTTTATTAATTTTATATCTGGACACATATTTCATAATTGTTTTCATATCAGAATAGATATGTATATATATATATTTGTTACATTTAGCTTCTTTGAAATAAGATATTAGGTTAAAAATCACAAAATAAGAGATTTCCAAAATTTCAGTGGTCGTCAAGGGGATAGCTTGTTATCCGGTGAACTAATTTTTCTGTGTCTATGATTTCTTTTTATTATTATTTACTAAATATTTCGTATCAAAAGTCCTAATCTAACAAAACAAATAGAAGCAAGTGATAATTAGTTTCAACAGAATTTAGAACTTGGTTTCTCTATTATCATTAACAAGCTATTTTCTAGAAAACATTCCAGATTCAACAGGAAAATAGTTACTTGGGCTGAAGTTTTCAATATTTTCAACAAGTTTTCTCTACAATTAATATAAACAAGAAATAACCACCTGGGCAGAACAAAACACATCTATTAATTAATAATATTCCACCCGTAGTTTCCTATGTTTGATTTGTAATCCTTAATCGCTGTAAAATTGTATAAAAACGGTTGGTTATTCTCATTAATCCATACTCATGTTATTTACATATATAATTCGTTCAAATGTTTTGTAAATAATTTCTTTCTTTGAAAAATTTTCCAAATTTCTATTACAAACTAGCATCCGTATTTCTTAATGGGTAAAATAAAATTAACGAAATAGCGAAAATCAAATTTCCCCAATGAAACTGCATTATCATTTTCGATATTAATTGTATATAAATAGTAATTGACAGGCAGCCTCGCTCTCTTATATTTTGGTTTATCTATTGTGACTCTGTCTGATTCATTTTCCTATTGGATTGATGATTATTATTTTTGACGTCTTCTTGCTGGGTGGCCATCTTTTCTTTGGATAAGGAGTGGAAATAATTTGAAAGTATTAAAAAAATCAAAAATTGAGGTGAGATCCGCACAAGATTGTAAACGATTGTCTGTTTTGTAATTAAATTATTGGTGAGCGATTAAAAATAAAAGAAAAAAACCGCGATTATCTCCAGTGGAAGATGTGTTATAAATCAAAGATCAAAAAAATCAAATAATTATAATTTGTTATTTGTTCCCATAAGGCGAGTCAAAATTTTGCAAACCGATCCTAAACCAAAAATAAAAAAACACATTAGGACGTATTAGATTAGTAATAAGTTTTAGTAAGTTTTGTGTTTTTGTTCAAAGATAAATGTACTGAGGAGGGTCCCAAGAAAGGACCGAAATATTTGCAAATAAAATAGTAATTTATGATCTAAGGCTTGGTGTGTTATTTATCAAGATAAATAGAACCAAAGGCGGTAACCCAAATTTATCGGTTAGATCAGATTCAGTGTATGTGTAAGGAATTACATATACATTTGAACAAAGAAACTTCATATTAGGACAGTTAAAATTCGTGTTAGTCTTGTTCAAATTAGTGAATATGTTTATTGTAATTAAATTGATGAATCTAAGGATTATAAAAAGTAAATAGTTGATGTTAGTCGTTAATTGAAAATTTAGAACAACATAAAATTTATTTTTTAAAATATATATTTTTTCATTAATTGGTTAATAGAAATTTTTTTTTATGTTTATTTTTTATTTAAACTGTGTTTCTTATAATTTCAGTTCTGACATTTTTCCTAATATTAGTTTTTATCTTATAAAGTAAAAATAATATGGCTAATACAACAACTATCACTATTACTATAATTTCATATTTATTAACTTCGTTAACGCCCGATTGAATGTTGGTTGCGAAACCAGCTCCATTGGATATGAAGACCTCCTCAGTACGGTCTGGTTTTTTCGCGAAATTTCCCATTTATAAAGTGTTATTAGCTATATTATTTTTAATTATTAGTTTTGTTTTTATTAAAAAAAAAAATTTTTTAGAAATTAATATTAAATTGTAACATAAAATATAAAATTGTAATTTAGTGTAATTTTTAATTAAAATTATTATTAATCAATTTTGTTTTTTATTGAAAAATTTTTAGGAATTAATATTTAATTGTAACATAAAATCGTATTTAAAATTATTCTTAATTAATTTTATTGAAAAGTTTTTTGAAATTAATATTTAAGCTTAACATATGATATAAAATTTTAATTTAGTTTAATTTCGCTGACTTTTTTTTTATTATTTTATTTTTTTCTATTTTTAGTTCTGCGGCTTTCTTCAAGAATATTACTTTTTGTTCTTCGCTTGAAATTACAATCGATGTAAACTGGCAATTTCTTGGTTTAATTTTGCTAGCTGACCTCCTCTTTTTGGTTTATTAGAAATAAAGTTTGTTTTTTGTTTTTCAATTATAACAGGTTTCCTCAATTTATACTCCTCAATTGAAATCGGTTGCCTCTTGATGAGCTTAAAAAGTTCCTTCTCGCTCGGATTGACATAGGTCGCCATATAACGCTCGTAATCCTCTTCAAAAATATGAGTTAAATCCATTTATGAGTTGCACTAAAGAATATATCTTTCAGTGAGTAGAAATTATTTTCTGTCCAAAAAGTCCGTAGGTCAGAACCGTCCAATCTTCATATACCAACACTTTGCTCAAATCAAATGGTTGTTATACTCCAATCGTTAGAAGTCACTTAAGCTAAGCAAAATGGACTTCGTCAGATTTATATATTTGTCTAACAATAATACAAGTGTTTTTATTCATATATGTGCCGTTCACTGCACAGACCGACTAACTCCACTTTTTGGAAAATTTTAAATTTAAATGTCAAAGTACTTGCTATAGTCATAACTTTCTATGTTAAAAACAACTTTCCTGAATAATTAAGATAAACACCATTAAAAGTCAAAATTTGTCTGACCATTAAAAAATGACTATTAAAAACCTGACATTAAAAACTAATAATATCTATTATATTAATTAAATTACTACTATAATAGCTAATTGATATACTTAGTAACCAAAATTAAATAAATTGTGTTTATAATAACATTCCTGAATGATAAAGATTAACACTACTAAATATCGAAATTTATTTGACCTTTGAAACAACTCAATTTTCTCAACATTTTGTTTTATGGAGTTAATCGTGTTGTGCAGTGAACGGCTCATATATAAGTCTGACGAAGTCCATTTTGCTTAGCTTAAGTGACTTCTAACGATTGGAGTATAACAACCATTTGATTTGAGCAAAGTTATATGAAGATTGGACGGTTCTGACCTACGGACTTTTTGGACAGAAAATAATTTCTCCTCACTGAAAAATATATTCTTTAGTGCAAGTCATAAATGGATTTAACTCATAACTTTGAAGAGGATTACGAGCGTTATATCAGCTCAGTTTTTTTTGTTAGCTGGTTCGTCTCATGCATGTTAGTGATAGCTAAAATTAAATAGAAAATATGTTTATGATAATAATTAGTGTATTCCAAGCAGAATATTAAGTTACTTTTATTAACAATTTGTGTTAAATTATTAAATGTATACATAACGGATAAATAAAAAATTAAATTGCAAATGGTCGGACTAACTGAATTGTTGGATGTAATTTTTTTTGTGGGTGTAAAGGAAATAAACGTCATCAACATAAATATCGGTTAGCATTTAAACAAAAAAAAAAGATATATTGGGAGTTGTTTCCTTTTCATTTGATCATATCAGTCGTCGTGAATGACGTAGATCGAGGACAAAATTACTGAAGCTGTAGTTTACGAGTTGGCAGTGATTAAATTGTGGGTGTTTAAGATCGAAACAAAGTAATATCTACGTTGTGAAATTTAATAGTGGATACCGAACCAAGAGCAAACCTTGCGTCAGTGATCACTATTACGTAAGGAGGGAGTTTTGGTCACTGCAAAATAACAGTTTATCGAAGCATGATGATGAGCTAAACGATTATGAATTGGAATGGGAGGGGACGATATCATGGGGGTGAGTTTTCTTTTATTTAATTTAATTTAATTATATTTTATTTTATAATCAATGTAAATGAATGCGTGATCGTGCGACTGCGGGTGTGTGAATGAGTGGATATGTGATGAGGAATGTAGTTGGCGATACCGATGTTATTAGGCTAAATTAAATTATATTGATAACGTTATCCAGTTGTATAGGATCATGATTATATGCTATAATGTAGATATGCTAGATAAAGTTGATCAATGCCATTAGTATTTTGATCTACAATCATGCGGAGTATTAAGAATCATATTTTCTGTTGTCAATGACATAGGGGGATTATCATCGGTCCTTTATGTTTATATACATCTCGGAAATTAAAATACAACTGTTACGACGGACAACGTTAATTTTTATTCTAAAAATGATAATTTTCAAATTCAAATATAATTTTATTAATTTTATTAAAAATCGCAACATTTTTGTATGCTACTGTTGATGATTTAGTTACGTCATTAAGTTCTATCAATAAAAAAATGTTTATTATTGGAGTGGGAGAAAAGAACAGAAAAACCGATGATATAAAAATAAGAAATTTTCAAACGAAATCGATTAGTATAATTTTGGAAATTTAATAACAACATTGTTGTTATTATAAATAAATTTAATTTTTCTGTCAAATTTTAATTTATTAAAATAATTGTGTAAGTTTCTGTAATTGTTTGGTGAAAATAAAATATAAATATAAATTAAAAATTTTGTGCAAAAAAAAATAATAATGTTATAAAAAAAATTATGATTGTTTTCCTTGTTTTTGTTAAATTATTTTCATAAATAAGTGATGATCTTGTAAAGAAATTGATTGGTTTAAAATCGTTGGAAAAAAATGGCTTCAACTGAAGTAAACAAACAAACTTGAAGGAACTAAACTAAATGTAAGTTATTTAAGATATTTGATTTGTATAAATTTTGATTTTTCTTTTGATAAATTATTTTTGATGTTAGCAAAATATTAGTGATATTTATTCTGTAAAGTAGTAAGAGATTTCCAAGTGGAATTTTGTTTGTTTGTCGCGTTAAATTCAGTGTTTTCAGTTTATAGTTTTGAGCTATCCGGCATAATAAAATTATAAGTATAAAATATTTCTAATTTAGTTTCAAGAAAAGTTCAAATTATTATACGTGACGCCGAACAAAAAGGGACTCTAAATCCAGATATTCTGGATATTATTTTTGATGAGTCATATTTTTTTTGCGCGAATTTTAAGCGCAATTTTTAGTAAAACCAGTTTTGGTTATGTTTTCGTTATAAGGATTTTGTTCTGTTATAATTTTTGATGCAACCAGTTTTGGGTTTATGCTATTTTGAGAGTAAAACCAGTTTTGGTTTTGATTTTTTGGAATTTTTTCTAATGAAATGTACACTGTTATGATTGTACAGTTTGATGATTTTTTTTGTGTTTTTGGTTAATGTGATATAAATAATGTACATATTGTGAGTTAAAAAAAAAAATGTACATAAATAATGTACAATTTTGTAAGTTTTTTGTATATATGTATATTATCTTTCTCAAATAGTAGGTCTAAAAATCCATCCATGGGGCTTCGTTCTTAGGTGGCCTATTAAAAAAAAAATTACGAAACGCATGAAAATATTGAACGAAAGAACGATTTTATTACTTCAAGGTTGGTAGTTTTTTTTTTGCAGAAAAAATCATTATAAAAATGTCAAAATCATATTTTGCTCATGTCAATTCTTATTTGGAGTTTCATGAATGAAACATTATTTTTTTCAATTGATTCAATTGTTATAAAATCACAAAAGAAAATAAAATGTGTTATTTAATTGTTAAGGAAATTAACATTCAGTTTTGTAATTCAAGAAAAATAATTAAACTGTGTTCTTGTAAAATACATGGGAGTTTATATATTACAAACTATTAAGTTTGTAAAGGAAAATCAAGGTTTTTCTTTTCTTATTGTGAGAAAATCATAAGGCAGAAAAAAGGATTGGTAGAGTAAAGTATATTATAATTTATGGAAAAAAAATGTCGTGTTTTCACCTTTTCTGCGAGTAATAAGACAACATATTATCCTCAAGTGATTCATATTGGAATTGATACAACATATATTTTAAACGGTGTGGTGTTGTGCGTATGCATACTGTATTTCATTGGGCGAATCTATTAAAAATTAAAAAGGAAATCAACTGGTTACGGAATTTAGATATTTGGTACTTCGCATTGCGGTTCTAACATTGCAATTGGATGGAAAGAACTGCTGAGGATTCAATTGTGGAATACACGTGATGTATCTCATTTTGGCAAGTGTATAATTCATTTTAAAAAGGATACAAAACCCTGAACACATCACTCAACGAGGATCAGACGTAAGCGTAATTTTTATTTATTGTTATTTTTCTTTTATGAACATATATTTAAAGCTAGGCTTTTTTTTTAGGAGTATGTTAGATTATTTGATGTTAGTCTAAGAAATAACCCCTGTTAAGGGATTCCCAAAGACGAACTCGTCTGTATGACAACTGTCATTCCGTGTGTCAATAGAAATTAATTCAGTTCTCGGTGTAATTGTAGGTATCATTATATTACAACATTTAGATATTCAGTAAAAGTCCGAGTAGATTCAAAGAAATTGAATAGGTGAATAGACAAGAATAACACAACCTTCGATAGGAACATATTGGTATAGTAAGGAAAATAAAGGCTTTAAGGGAATTTGTTGTTTCCAGTTAATTCTCAGTATACGCCGTGACTACGTTGATGAAAGTGGTGTATGTGTAGATGTATGCATGAACGTATGTAGATATGGTAGCCGGTGTGAATGCATGTACGGGTATATGTGTGTGGGTGGGTGAGTGTCTGAGGTGAAAAAGAGTGTGTATGTTCGAGTGATCGTGGGGTTGGACGTGATGATCGTGGTTCTTTCACCTAGGGGGTCGCCAGAGTCTCATTCTTTTACTTGTTTTTTTTCCACTACCGTATATATCATGTATTTCGCGTACATTATGGTATTTGTGCTGGAGTAGCAGGATTTCTTACTCGATCCACAATGATTGAAGCTAGTCTACAGGGGCTATAAACCTCGCTTGGTACGCGACCTGCTATGCCGCTTCATTGGCTCGCCAATGGAACAGCGCTTCATTACAATCGATTAACATAATATTACAAAATAGTACTTTTTTTATTGTTGGAATGTTGGTAACTGAATTATTATGAAGAACGAAATACATAAATAGAGTAGAGTTGACACTGTATAAAAAGAAAGATGGATTGTATGAAAATGGACGATTATTTTCCACGCGTTTATTGGTAACATAGATATGATTTATTGGTCATAAATAAAGAATTAACTATTTTTAGTTAAATGAAATGCGTTTATGTTAAACACATCTATTTATAATGATATAACAAATAGTTAAACCACTGAAGATAAGGATTTGTGAATTATTTTGGTATGTTTTAAGACATTAAATAAAACGCTAAACTTTTATTTTTAAGCCCATTTTTAAACGCTAAACATTCTAAATTTTGTACTTTGTTTATTTTGTTGACATTTCTATTCGAAGAACAATATAAATTCTATTTTGCATTATATTCTAAAAACATAGAAAAACTATGGCATAGCCATCTATTTGTAAACTTTCGAATTAATTAAATTTTGAAAGTGAAATAATAAAAATAAAAATCTCTCTTGCGCTAACCTTCAAAGAGCACAGTCACAAAATGAAAAAATGAAAAAATAAAAATAAAAAATCTAAATAAAAAATGAAAAAATCAATTGTATCTTTATTTGTAGCAGCCTATTTTTAAGTTTGTACCCGAGGTCTGGTACACACATATGGTCCTTCGAACCAAATACAACTAGCGGCATACCAAGCCAAATCACATCAAACATAAATAAAATATCACATAACCTAAACCAGCGGCATACCCAGCCGAATTAGGACGGATTTCAACCAGATTACACATTATCGCTGAACCAGGGAAAACCTGCCAGTATCACAACTTATATTACTTATTTACCATATATACGTGAAAAATATTATTACATAATTATTTACCAAAATCGTTTGATTTTGTTGAAGTGATAATTGCTTAGATACATGATATAAGAGCGAGATTGACCAGCGTTGATGAATACCGCAGCGAATTTAATGATATGGAAGATAAAATAGTTTCCCTGAAAAATGACGGGGAAGTGGACGTAGAATTCGAAGAGAACAACTACAAAGCAGTGGCGGGTTTAAATCTAGCATTACGAAAGAAAACTTAGCCAACCAATCACTTAACGATACCATACTAGATACGTCAACATCAGGAATGCACATGGATGATTAACTACCTAAACTATCCATTCCGTTCTTCAATGGCGATTATACAGATGGGCAATCATTTCACGATTTTTTTCTGTGCAACAATCAACGACAATTCTAAGCTCCATCACAAAAATTGCAGTATCTCAAAGGTACATTAAGGGGAGAAGCTGCAAATTTACTAAAACACTTTAGCATGGTTTGCATTAGTAGAATCAACATTTGCCATTAATAATATTAAAAGCGAAGAACTGCGATATCACCATGTTCTTACTGCTCTTCCTGAAGCCATTCTTATGTCAATTACCGATCTTATTCAGAAACTTCCGGTTGATCACAAATATAGTAAAATAAAACCAACTATTTTAGGGTTAGAAAACTATTAGATGGAGTAGTAATGGGCGATTGCAATCCTTCAGAGTATTATAGAAAGCTAGAGAATCTACACTGAAAAAAAAACGTTTGTCATATTGAAAAATTCACTTGATAATTTCTGTGATAGATGTTTTTTGTCAAAGTGATTAACATTTGTTCGATATAAATAACACATTTTTCTCTTATATTATCAAATGTTTCATTAGAAAATCTATTATCAGATATTTTTATTTTGAACACGATTTTTTCAATAGATAAAATGTTAATTATATCGAATATAGAACATTTTCTATATGATCAAAGAATATCATTTTAAATCTGAAATTTAATTATCTTATTGAGTTTCCAACTATCAAAATGTTTTTTCCTATGGATAATCATTGATCCATACTGCAAATGTAAATTATCATTATGATTGAATAATATAATAGAACATCAAAAAGTTACAAAGAATTGTCATTTGGAAAATAAATATTGATTTGAACTAGGTCGATTGTTATTTTGAATATTTATTTTCCCTATGAAAATCGATCTTTAGATATTGTGTTTTTATCCCGTTTGTCAGGTGTACATTATTGTATATAAGCTCAGGCTATCTGTATCATTTGTTAGATAATTTACTGGTATTTAAACGTGAAAGTAATTTTGTTAAATAAATTGAAATTAAAAAAGTTAATAGTTTGCAGTTATAATCATTTATTGAATAATTTTTAAGTAAGTATATTTTAATATGTATTATTATTATAAATATGATAATAATTTTATAATTTCTTTTGTACCTGTATGTAGATTGACTTAATTAGCTATAAAATAAAATTGTTTACGTTGGATCACCTCACCTCGCTACTAAGCCAAAAGATCAACGAGCTACAAAAATTTACATCTCTAAATTTAATATAACAGTATAGTCAGTTCGATCAAAAGGCGCAAGTAAGTTTTTTTCCTTAAAAGTGACATTAATAACCCCGACAGTATAGATGTGTAATTGTTTTTTAATTTACATATTATTGTTAATTTTAGGAAAGTGTAATTTTAAGTTTAAGTTTAAGGTGTAGTTTTGTTTTAAAATAATTTTAATTTATAATGAAGTGTTTTAAATGTTGCCAAAATTTTCAAAATTTTTCTTCCTTTAAGCTACACTTTCAAATATGGCACGAATTAGGTAGTAATAGTTGTTACAATTGTTGCGAAGAAAACTGTTCTCAATCGTTTTTTAACTTTTCAACATTTAAAAGACACCTTTCTCGATCTCATTCACCTTGTAAAATTGAAAATTTCAATCACGTTAAAGAACCAATTCACAGTTTAACCACTATAGAAAATTGTGCCGAAAGTTCAAATAATGTTTCCAATTCTACCTCTAATAGCAAACAAAATAAAACATCAAATATTAATATAGATTTGATATCTAACTTTCTTGATAAACTGCCTTCTGATATGTTAGAACTTAGTACATTTTTATACGCCAATAATCGTTTTGCTTTAGCGGACGTAAAACTTATTCAGAAAATGATAACAAATAAAATTTTAAGGCCGGTAACACAAGTATTGTGCCACGAAGTAAAAAAAACGGTTACTGATATTACTGAGAAGTCCAATTTAATAAAATTAAGCAATGCATTAGAAACTGTATTTGAAAATTGTGATTCCAGTTACAAGACTTTTAAGCAGTTAACAAAAAAAGATGCCTTGAGTGAACTAATTCATTTTTCTATGAACAATGAGATAAGTGCTATAAGCTATCGTGGTGAAATAGTTTACAAAGAAATTTTGACAAAGGGTATCATTGTGCCGCTTAAATTTCAGTTTCGTAAAATATTTGAAAAAAATCTGTCTTTGTTATCTTATTTTGAACGCGCACAACAATTGTCTGACAATAGTACCGTGTTATCCAGTTTCGTCGATGGTCTGCTTTGGAAAAGTAAAATTTCAAAAAATCAAACTAAAAATTGTTTACCTTTTTTTTTATATTTTGATGAATTTGAGGTAAATAACCCTTTAGGAACTCAAACTCAATCTATTACAGCAATATATTTTAGTTTTCCAGCTTCGCACAACATATCAAAACTTGAGAATATCTATCTCGCAGGGTTTATAAAAGCGACTGACCTTAAAAAATATGGTACAGATGTATGTTTAAAATATTTAGTGAATGAAATTAATTCATTGTCTGATGAGGGGTTGGATATAAAAACTAATAGTGGGTACTTTCGAATATATTTCGTTCTTGGTTTAATCTTAGGTGACAATTTAGGTTTAAATTCGATATTAGAATTTAGTAAATCATTTTCTAGCAACCATTACTGTCGGTTTTGTAGTCTAAAAAAGTGTGAAACAAAGATATCATGTGTTCAGAATTGTGAAGCTCTCCGAAATAAAGAAAATTATAACATTGATATAGAACGTAATATTTCAGAGGAAACTGGAATTTCGAGACACTCTATTTTAAATAATATAAATTGTTTTCATGTGGTTGAAAATTATTCCGTAGATCTAATGCATGACTTATTTGAAGGTGTGTGTCATTACGATCTGAGTCACATTTTTCAATATTTTATTGAAAATATGCCAAATAAATTTACAATCGAAATTTTAAATTTTAGAAAAAGTAATTTTAATTACGGGTGTATTGAAATAGGAAACTTTTCCAAACCTATCACAATGCATCATTTGAAAAATAAACGACTTAAAATGACTGCTAGTGAAATGAAATGTTTCATTCATTTTGTTCCCCTCATGATTGGGGACTTAATTCCACACAATGATCGAGTGTGGCATTTTCTCTTGTGTTTAATAAAAATGATCGATTTGCTGCTAACTTCCCACTTCACTAGAGAAATGTTGTATACATTAAAGAACTTAATTGAAAAACACAACACAGAATATCAAATTTTGTTTAGTGATACTCTTAAGCCTAAATTCCATTTTCTTACACACTACCCCTACATTATTGAGCAATCTGGTCCTCCTAGATATTTTTGGTGTTTTAGACATGAAGCAAAGCACAAGGAATTTAAAACATATGCGCGCGCAATAACATCACGAAAAAATATAATTTTTACTTTAGCTCGAAAATATCAATTAAAATTTTCTCAATATATCTTATTCAATCAGTCATCAGAACTGAACTTAAAAAATAGGTTTATATTGAAATCAGCCAATAAAAAATTAGTAATGGCTGTAGTTAAATTAAAATCTGAAGCATGTCTGCAATCTTATTTTGAAATTTATTATTACGGTACATTGTATAGACAAGGTTGTTATCTAATAAAACATTCTGAAAATTCATGCGTTTTTCGTATCTCTGAAATTTTTTTTGATTCTGAGTGTAGCGAGATTTATTTTCTACTTAACGAAGTTTTAATCAAAACTTTTAATCAACATTTGTTAGCTTACGAAACAGACCAGGTTGAAACTATTATTTCAGAAAATATAGTAATGAATATTAAAGAATTTACTGTGCCGCCTTTTACACTAATTCGTACTGCAAACGGAACCAAATGTTTTCGACCAAAACATAATTTCTAATTAATTAATTAATTAATAATGAAAGTAAAACATTCTTATTATTGTTTTCTGATATTCTATTAGTACTATAAACGCGTTTCGAAAGCTATATAAATATGCTTTCATATTCTTTCAAATAAAGAATTAAAATTTTGATTAAAGTTATCTTCAACTTATAATTAAATTATTTTAAAATTAATTATTTAAAAATGTAAATTAGTTTAAAAATTAGTGTAATTAACATACATATATATATATATATATGTATATATATATATATATATATATATATATATATATATATATATATATATATATATATATATATATATATATATATATATATACATACATATATATATATATATATACATATATATAAATATATATATATATATATATATATATATATATATATATATATATATATATATATATATATATATATATATATATATATATATATATATATATATATATATATATATATTTATTTATATATATATATATATATATATATATATATATATATATATATATATATATATATATATATATATATATATATATATATATGTATATATATATATATATATATATATATATATATATATATATATATATATATATATATATATATATATATATATATATATATATATATATATATATATATATATATATATGTATATATATATATATATATATATATATATATATATATATATATATATATATATATATATATATATATATATATATATATATATATATATATATATATATATATATATATATATATATATATATATATATAAATTAATATAGGAATTAATATAGTATAGTAATTAATATATAAATATATATAAATTGAAAAAATTTGTAATGTCTGAAAACTATGGATACAATATAACTAATAAGAACACTCCGTCAAATGAATTTTATTATGAAAAAGATTCGACTGTTGCCGAAGTAAACCGAACAAATATTATAAGCCTAGGCGATTTAAACGAATATGAATTTATATCCAATGATGATATAACACAGTTAAATTTACAAAATATGAATTCAGACGAAGAGTTAAAACTCTTATTAGACAGCTGGCAGTTTGGAGTATTTTATAACATTTTTATAAGTAAGAATGATATTTAATGATATGTTTGGTAGATTTATATTTAATGAAAAACAATATTCCAGAAGAAAAAATAGATATCGCAGCTTTGAAGTTTTTAAACAGCCAGTACATTATAGAAATATGTAAAAAAGGACATATCGGACTTGGAGTTGGCGCTAAATTTGAAGGAAAACTAAAAGAATGGAACGAAGATACATCAAAAAGAGAAAATCTCGCTAAAACTATAAATCCACCTGATATAGCTGTAAAAGAAATAATAGAAATAGATCATATCAACAATGATCTTGATATTAAAAAAATTTTAGAAGAAAGCAGCCAAGGGAAATTAATTCTTGTTAAGTACAATAGTACAAAAAAATTGAACGATGGAACCAGAAACGTGCTACTCACGATTTTAAATAATTACTTTATCAAAAATGATATTCAAATGACATCCGAATTGGCAAAAGATGTTTCTAAAAAAATTGTGAAGTTTTTTCATCAGAAGATATGGTAAGCAGAATATATTAATTATTTTGTGTATTGTAACAATAAACTTTAAATATCTTTTAGGGCTTATATTACGTTAAACAACCTGGGAAGCCAATAATATCGAAAATTTATACAAAATATTTTAATTCCCAACGAGCTCTTAAGAGATGTGGCTTAAAAGAAAAAAGGACATATATAAATAATGTTTCTCAAATAAGAAAAACTTCCACTTTGAATTTGGGTAAGTTTTTTATCTAAACACTTCGTGGTTTTTAAAGAAACCAATTTTTAAAATTTTAGAAATTGAAAATAATTCGGAAATGTTATTGAAAAATTTAAGTATTGACTGCACATGGGCTGATACAGAGATGTTTTGGGTGCGCACGAAAAATTATCGAATTAGTGAACTCACTAATTTATCCATAAATTCTTCGAAAACTGATGTTGCTACAACAATTTTTACAAAGTGGTACCAATATAAAAAATCTTTGGGTTATAAATTGGTAAAATATTCATTTTATAGTTGGTTTTCAGTTTATTAAAAACATAATTTCAGATTGAAATAGATTATAACCATATTTACCCAGAAGCAAAGATATTCACAGAAGGTTTAGAATTGCTTATTCCAAAATTAATTGTAATATTTAAAAATACAATTAAAACGGGTGAGTTCAGAGAATATCTCGATGTTTTAACGGGTTCCTCCTCAATTTTAGAAAGTATGATTAATAAAATAAAAATAATTTCTAGTTCATAATTAATATCTTTACCATTTTATTTATTTCTCAGATGTTCGAAACTGTACCGTTTTTTATTTAATTCATTGTGTTCTACCGCCAGTAAGTAGATCATATTCCAAAGAATCAAATTCAAACAAAAATGTGTGTAGAAGATACACGATTCGCGATTCACAAAATGCGTTTATGCTAATATCCGAAAGTGTAATTGAGGCCGAGGAAAAACTTCGACAGATGAAAGAAAAGGGACTACCTATTCAACCCTTTATTATAGTAATAGGATCTATAGCTGATCCTAAAGAATTTTTGGTTTATTATGATGAAATAAAATACTCATTTTTGTCGTTCATAACGGCAATGGATGTGTGTTTTAAAATTTTCATGACATTCAATATCGGGTTCCCAACAGAATGTGAATTAGTTTGGAATTTCGTTCAACAACATATATATAGCATCGAGACGGAGTTTGATAAATTTCATCCTTCCATTAATGCTTTAAAAAAAAAATTGTTGACTTAATAGATTCATAACATTTATTATAATTTATTATATCTGTTTTATTTATTTTTTAAATAGTTTTTGAAATATATTTCTTTTTATTTATTTTTTATGTATATGTTTTAAAATATTTAAAATAAATGAATTGTTTAAAAAGTATCTAAATAATTGTTTTAATTTATTACACACTTTTATTTAACTTGACTTTTTTGTATTTTTTGGTTTTTTAAACATCATAGATCATCACATTAATAATGAGGTCTATTCAGTAAAATCTTTTGTCGACAATTTTTGCTATGCTTGTATGTTTTGTATGAAATATAAAATTTTACTGAAGGTTTTACTAAATTGATAATGGTAAAGAAAAACTCTTTTTTAACAAGACGAAGGGGAGATCGTCTTTCTTTTTTCTTATTGAAAGTTATGCATTTTTAGTGTTGATATAATAAATTATAAATTAACGTCTCTGAATATCCGGTGATACCATGCCAACTATGGATTATGATCGATAGTAATAGGAAACGAATTCCAGAGATGAGATACTCTGTTAAAAAAGTCGCTCTGGAGATCTCCAGTTTTATATTTTATTATTTTAATCGTAAAAGGATAGACCGCTATCGAAACTCTGGTCTTACGTGGTATATTTGCACACTTAGGTACACTCAATTTGATCTCTTCAGAAGCGCCGTCGATCCATAACATATTTTTAAAAAATCGTCAAATCCGCAACATTTATTCTGTGCTGCAGGAAATCAAGATCATTACTAAGATTTGAGTTGCCAGTTAAATTAACTGCATAAAACTAATAATCTACATAAATTTTAGAACTGACAGTGGTGAACAATTTATATCAACACTATAGAAATATTACATGGAATATGAAAATAACATTTTCAAATTGATAACTAGCATAATAGTAATGATTATGTTATTTAGTTCTATTGGAAAATATATCATTTATATTGAAAATACATTTTATAATTAATATAATAATGATCAAATAGAAAGTTTAACTCATTCGTTGTGATTATTTATTTTCAATAAGATAACGGTCTTTTTTAACTTGAAATATAATTTGTTAAACTAACAATTGTTAATATTCTAATTAATTATATGTTTGTTCAAATGATTTTTCATGTTTATAACGATAAAAGATTTTAAAATTGAAAGATTCTTCAATTCAACTAACAATCAATTGTAAATGTGAACATTAATTGCAACATTAATAAAAAGTATATTGTTTTCAAAACAATTAAAATTCATTTTGAAAATATTTATGATCATTTAACATAAATTTTGTTCATATTGATTTTTTTTTATTCAAATTGACAGTACATGTACATAGAAAAGTAAATATATATTTTCATAACAATAATATATTTTACTATAGAACAAAATTTTTTTATTAAAGGAATCATGATTAAATCAAGATGACAATTCAACTCAAAAACAAAAGTTTCAATAAGGTCCAATCAAAACGCTTCATTTACTATTTTTTAGCAAATCAAAACGATTTGTTTCGATTATTTTTTTCTGTTAGGAAGGAACAGCGAATATTTTCGAATATTTTCCGCCTACTTTAATATATTAATTTAAAACCAAAATGCATATACAAAATTATGTGAAAATGCAATTTGCAAATAGTAAAAATGTCCGTTTTCATTCATAAATGATTGCATGTTTATGTTTATTTTTCAAAAATAAATTACAAATTTATAACATTTATGCGCCTACTAAGATGAAATAATATTTAATTTTGTTTGACAACAAAGGAATATGTTGTATGAAATAATGTTACTATTTCTGTTCGTTAAATTGTCTGCTAAATACAACTCGTCATCAAATTATTAGTCGATTATTTTTCAACATTACCACTCATGCCATTTGAGGTCAAAAATTTCCCTCGTGCGCTACGCGCACTCGGGACCTCAAATGACATTCGTAATAATGATTATGAAAAATAATCGACTATTATTTGACGACTCGTTATATTGTATATGATAATTTTTTTATTCTATTTGATAATTTGCTAAGTTGATAAAGATTTAATAATCATATTGATAAAATTGAGCTTGGCTGTATACTAATCATGAATTTGTCTTATTGATCACACTTCTGCATATTTGATAACGAAATTTCTTTCAGTGTACCGGAAGTGTGTCAAAAAAATCGTCAAGTGTGTCAAAACAAGGAAATTTGCATATTTTTTGCTTAAAAAACGTTCATTTTAAGTGATTACGAGTAGGAACATTGAATTTGGAAAAATCTTGATGGTCGGGATTGGTATGTGAGACCAAAATCTAGATTATTGCATTATAAGTTTGTCAAAAAAATGTTGTCAAGTGTGTCAAAAGAAAGATTTTTATTAATTTTTTTACCTAATTTTTTGGAAAAAAAATAAAATTAATTGTTTGTTTGAAATGAAGTTTTATTATTATTTTTGAGGATTATGTTATGGCATTATAAGTTTGTCAAAAAAATGTTGTCAAGTGTGTCAAAAGAAAGATTTTTATTTATTTTTTTACTTAATTTTTTGGAAAAATAATAAAATTAATTGTTTGTTTGAAATGAAGTTTTATTATTATTTTTGCGGATTATGGCATTATAAGTTTGTCAAAAAAATGTTGTCAAGTGTGTCAAAAGAAAGATTTTTATTTATTTTTTTACCCAATTTTTTGGAAAAAATAAAATTGTTTGTTTGAAATGAAATTTTATTATTATTATTGAGAATTATGGCATTATAAGTTTGTCAAAAAAATGTTATCAAGTGTGTCAAAAGATTTTTATTTATTTTTTTACCCAATTTTTTGGAAAAAAATAGAATTGTTTGTTTGAAATGAAATTTTATTATTACTAGGAGGGCCCGGCGTGCTTCGCTACGCTTATAAATAAAGTTTTTGCGTAGACCACGCTTATAAATAAAGTTTTTGCGTAGACATTTTGTTGACGTAGAAGCAATGATTTCAAAAAGCGGTAATGAGAAATGCTAGCATATAATTTTTAATTTTTCTTTTTAAATATATGAATGATAAATAATCAGAACTCTAGCTGATCAGTTCGGATATATGACAAATTAGCGATCGAATAAGTTAGAGATCAAATAAGCCTACTTGAAAACTTATTTGATCGCTAATTTGTCATATATCCGAACTGATCAGCTAAAGTTCTGATTATTTATCATTCATATATTGTACAATCCTTCAGTAATAACTAACCCGCTTTTCACTGGTGGGGGCTGGACAGTTAGCTTTACTGGAAGATTTGTATGATGAAGAAAAATAACGTTAAAGTTTTAATGTTAAAATAATTCTTATTTATTTATGGTAATTCATTTTCTTTAAATAAGCAATTTTTGCTGCGTTAACAATTATATCAAGTTATTATAAAGAAAATTAATTAAATATAATAATGCAATTTTGCATTATTATGCATTATTATGCATTATTGATTTCCGCTGGGTTGGTTGATATATTTTTATCTGTTGAGGTATCAACATACTCCGGGGCCCAGCTGTATACTGTTATACTTCTAGTTGCTGGGCTGCAGGAATTCCATTAACCTCTTTACTGCATCGATATTTGATAATTATAATAATTGCAATGGACACAATTAGTCCATACAAAATAAAATAATGATGAACATCATGAACTGATGGCCTTTGCAAGAAAGGTAAGGTTTCTTGATATTTTACTGTATTAATAGAATTTTCTGCGATTCTCACTTCTTGAAGAATACTGTTATTGATAGAGCAATTCAAAAGTTGACTAAAGTTGTTAAACCCGACTTCATCATCAAAATCCATTTGATTCAAAATTACTGAGTAGATGGTACTGTTGTATGATCCCTGGGATTGTAACAATATTTTTTCACTCTTTGCCACGCACCTTGGTTTCACTATAAGTTTTCCGCTTCCGTTTAGATGGATCATAAATTGTTCTTCTTTGCATATGATCCGAAGATTGGTTTCATTGCTTAATGCAAACAACCAAGTGTTGTTCTTTAATTGGTACCAACTATCAACAGCTTTTGCTTTTTGAACGTTACAGTATTTGTTGATTTTGTTCCAGTAGAGTATTGATAGTTCACACGATTTTGTAGGATCAGTTGTATGAATTGGATGTGTTTGCTTGCATAAAAACTCTTCTGAGCTTGCTGCAAAGCACTTATCCAAATCCGTGGTTGACATAAAATAGTATTGGTCCATGTGTAAGCCTGTGATGAGAATCTCTCCTTTTGGTACAATTGCTTTAGATTCATTAAATGTATTCATTGGAAAAGCGGTGAGTTTGTACATATTATGGAGCATGTTGTCTGCTAATGGAAGATTGAAGTTGACAATTAGCAGATTTTCAATTGTTCTTGCTGTGACTGTTAACACACGATACATGTGAAGGATGTTGTGTTTTCCGTTTGGCCATGGTATTTGTTGTCCCTTTGGTATATTTTCATTAATATATGATAGTTCTTTCTGCAATTGTTCTGTTGTTAAGATAGAAGTTTTTGCCATTATGGAATGTGTGTTTGTCAACACTTGTATAAGTGTTGTTTGCCTATTTCGGAAATTAACCATTAGAAGCGTTGTGTATAAAGACATTTTGATAAATGTTGTTTCATGATTTATTCCTTGCAAAACCAATTAGATTGCTCTTTGAATTGTAACCAATGGTTGTTTATATCAGCCTCTTGTCTTTTTAATATGTTCAAGGTGGATTCCGCAATTGATGTTTGATTTTTCTGCAGCTGGAGTAAGTGATTTTCATTCATTTGAAGTAGTTTTATTTGTTGTTTGTAGTGATTAGCATCCCGATCATCCATTACTCCAAATAATTCATGTTCTATTCGACCAATGACATTGATCAAACCTCTTTTTTCTCGATGATGAGTTGGATGTCTGATCAACTGCACTCAGAAAAAAGAGATAGTTTATTTAACGTAAAGTATATGTAAATTTAACTGAAAATGACGTACGAATTGAGCCAGCGGAGGCATAAGTAAAGTAAACAAAATTGACAAAGTAAAATCTACTTAAAAACATTGTAAAAAGGTCAGTTTTTAATTAATTTAAAAAAAAATAAATTTTTTTGCAAATATTAATTTTGTGTTTTTTTATCAATTCAGGCGGATTATATACACGGGGGTTAATGATAACAGCGGTGAAGAATGGTCCTGTAAAGATAAAATGCTATTTATTATTAATATTTATTTTAGACTTAATTCGGATTCGATCCCCAGACCTCTGTGTACAAGGCAGCAACATTAACCATTCGTCTTTCTAAATAATTATTTACATCAATTTATTTATGAATATTATGTTGATGCTAAAGTTTAGGACGGTCCAGGGTTCGATTGCCAGAGTGACCACTATTTATTTTTTAATACATTTTTATTATTTTTTTTAAAATAACACAAAAATGATTCCTTTTTATTCATAAATTATTCATAAAAATTTAATTTTACCGCATTTCAATTTATCGATACTGTAGTTTTTTTTAAATTATCTAGACCGATAGATATGTTTTACAAAATTGTTAAGTAAATGTAACGACTTTTTAGGTAATTTTGTTTTCATATTTCAAAATCAACTTTCGTATAAGCTACAACTACAGCAATCATATGTTGATTTTACTGTTTCAGTAGTAAATTTATTTTCCAAAATTTTACAATTCAAATTTTGCCTTTTTAACGTGGCACAGGTTAATATTACTTAAATTATCAATACTTTGCACTATTAAATTTTAGAAAAACGTATGTTATGTTTTCAATTTTGGAGTTACTATAGCGCATAAGTAACAAACGCATCGATTTTTTTTCTGAGTGTGGTCGTGCTGTACTGTTTCCGTTAGCATGTGATCAAACTGTTGATATGTTTGATTACAATTTGAAATATTGGTTTTCTTGCATATTTGGCTTATTTTTTCCAAACAGCGGTGAAAAATATTTAGTTCTTGCTCGTAGGTTGACAAATTTAAATAGACAATTATGTTCCAATTATTGTTGGTGAACCACATTTTACCTAATTTTTCAAAGATAATTCCTGGTTGGTTGTTCAGTTTGTGAACCTCACACTGATTATTTACGAAACTTATGTTTGCTGCTTGACCAGGACAAAGGATTGCAAATATCACAAACATTGTAAACATATAGTGGTTACTGCTTATTTTGCATGGTGCCGTGTTCCTTCTTGTACATCTAGTATTGGTGGTAGTTTTGTGCTCTTCAGACTTCTTTTCGTTGTTTCCTTTTTGTTGTAGATTTGTATCATCATTAATTTCTATTTTTTCAATAGGTAGGCGTGATAATTTAGATATAGGCCTTTTCAGAATGACCTTCCCCGGGCCACAAATTGTCGCCACTCGCACCTTGTTATCTAGTCCTGGATGTACTTTTTCTACTCTGGCCGTCATCCATTTTGTTGGTGGCAGTTGATCATCTATTACCAAAACTAACTCCCCGATATTTAAGTTAGTTTCAGTTTTATCCCATTTAGACCTTTGTTGCAGAGTTGATAAATAGTCCTTGGACCATTTCGTCCAAAAATGTTGTTTCATTGCTTCACAGAAAAAAATAAGCTGGCTTACATTTAGAAATGCATTTCTTAATTTAAGAATTGCCTAAATAGT
>OY856186.1:315420521-315452710 GCA_963693315.1 Diogma glabrata
TATATATATATTATATATATATATATATATATATATATATATATATATATATATATATATATATATATATATATATATATATATATATATATATATGACGTTTTGGCCTGGTATCAGCCTTCTTATATTTTATATACTTGTTGTTTGAACAAGTTTAAGTTTTAAAAAATCTATGTTAATTTCTTGTCAAATGTTAAATTAAATTGAAAATATGTATTTCAAAATGAAAATAAGTGTTTGAATTATAGAAAAAGTGTTTATTTGTGAAAATTATGGTGTTGTGACAAATTTACTAAAATTGTACCTCTCTTTCCGTAGTGCCGCCATTGTAAAACCATCAGCCTGGTGTCGTTTCATTAATTAAGTAGTTGCTGCCTGCAAACCTGATGCCTTATGGAATATTATGTCATCCAATACTGTTACCTGGGAGGCAAGAATTGTGAGGCAAAAATTAATTACATTTACTACCTGTAAACTGATGCCTATGGAACATCACATCACCAAATATTATATTCTGTGAGGCAAGAACTAATTATATTTTCATCGATATTGCCTTATGGAACATCACGTCATCAAATATTATATTCTGTGAGGAAAAACCTAATTATATTTTCATCGATATTGCCTTATGGAACATCACGTCGTCAAATATTATATTCTGTGAGGCAAGAACTAATCATATTTTCATCGATATTGTCTCATGGAAAATAACGTCATCAAATATTATATTCTGTGAGGCAAGAACTAATTATATTTTCATCGATATTGCCTTATGGAACATCACGTCATCAAATATTATATTCTGTGAGGAAAAACCTAATTATATTTTCATCGATATTGCCTTATGGAACATCACGTCGTCAAATATTATATTCTGTGAGGTGGGTATGGTGGGCCCAATCGTGCTCGAAATTATGTGTGAGATTCATCTATCGAAAAATCTAAATTCTTTATTAATTTGATGCGAGATTCCTAAATGCAAATCTCGAGGAGAATTATAACACTTTAGTCAATCGTACGTATTCAGTCTATAGAACTGTCCCTACAATCAGTGAAACTTTTTGACGAGCAAGTCAGTCTCAATGATGTGTAGTTAGCTTTCTTTGCACGCAAATCGAAAGCGTCGAGATCGAAATAAAACACACAAGTTCAGTTTTAAAATCAATCTGATTTATTCAATATCAAGTCATTCTATTTATAGTAAATTTTCATTTTTAATTTCCTAATTTCTATCCCTACCAAAATGTTATTTCCAAAAATCAATAATAAATAAAAATGCATTTTCCACCGAAATGCAATTCAAGCATAAAACTATAAAAATATAAATAAAATATTCCTTCCTGGTCATCACATTTCAAAGCAAAAATTGTAAAATTTATTAAGTTATATTTTGTTCACACAATTAGTAAAAAATGTTATTTGTTATGAAATTTGATAATTTACATATTTTAAGTTAGGTCAGTGTTACGATTTTATGTATGTTATTTATTTTAATGTCTCGTGACCAGCTTTATTCATAATTGAAATAAGATCTTTTGTAAGTTCTTTTAATTTTTATATTGTGTGACGAGAATTATTAGTTTTTATATATTATGTGTGATCTTTCGTATTGGAATATTAACAAGGTTTTTATCTATTAATTTGGTAGAGTTTGGTGGTTTTTGGTGGTTATATATGAAATGTACCACACAAGAACTAATCATATTTTCATCGATATTGTCTCATGGAACATCACGTCATCAAATATTATATTCTGTGGGGCAAGAACTAATTATATTTTCATCGATATTGCCTTATGGAACATCACGTCCGCAAATATTAACATTTCTGAGGCAAGAACTAATTATTTCCTTCAGCATTAATGCATCATGAACATTATGCCATCAATCATTATTTGTGAGGCAAGAATTAATTACATTTGCCTTCAACAATAGCGCTTAACGAATCATTATGTCAAGAAATATTAACTGTAATGCGAAAATTAGTTATTTCAAGGAATGCATTAGGAAACCACTATACTAATAATCATTATTGTGAGGCAAGACTTATTGGGTACTTCAACACATGTTGCTTCATGAATCAATATCATCGAATTATATAAATATATATATATTATTAAATAAATCATAACATACCAGATCATACCATACACCAACAATATCATAGTATTATTTCGGCCAAACTTGCAATATCATCTGATGATGTTCAGATGATTATTGGATATTTCTGAAACCAAATTTCTGTGTCAAATTCTCTGATGTCATCCGTCATCATCATTATCAAAAACATTTATAAATATATACAGTCTACTGCCTCATTGGGGGACGCGACAAGCATTTTCGATTAATAAACAGTTTTCCGTTCCCATTTGTTACATAAACTAAAAATATTTGACGCATCTCATCAGCATTGGTGATCTGAGCATTTATTGGTTCACTCATGGTACCTGTTCAATACTTACTTTAAGGTAGGATCGATAAAACTATAAAAAATGTTTGATCAACAAAATATTATAAATTTGTTTAACAAACATCTGGTCGTTTCATCGATCTTAGTTTAAGTTATATAAAAGTAGTTTAAGTAATACAAAAAAAAGAAATATAAACTTACCGTAAAATATTTGAATAAGTTTATGAAAAGATCCTTAATAAAAAAGTGCAATAGATTGCAACTATGTAAATAAAATAAAAATGAAAAAGCGTACAAAAAAGATGTGTCTCCAATCGAGACACATTTATTGAGGATATTTTTATTGAGAATACACATTTCTTAAAAAGGAAATTCTTATTTGTTCTTATTTGTTAGTTAAATTTTTATATTTTTAAAAACATGAGATCATTTACTCTCAGATCTTTGAGATATAATATACAATAAAATTTTGTCCTAAATAAAAATTTATGTTACACATAAAATAAAATATAGTTTGTTTAATTCAAAATTAATCAATAATTTTTTAGCTATTAACGTAGCTGAAAAGGTAGACAATTACGTTGTCACCAAAATAAACAATACCATCGTCAATATAAAGTTCATCACTACCACATCAGTATTTGGAAATATATATATTATTTAACATTACTTCCGTAACCATCAACATTACATACATGAAATTGATTCATCGATCAAAACTAAACATACAGTCCACTACATTTTCAAGAACATCAATTTTCATTTTCCTACTATATGTATGGATCTTCAAAACAGTAAATATTTTGGCAGATTTGGCATGGAAAAAAATAGAACAATATCTTCATATTTTTTTTGTAGAACGATGGAAAAAAAAACAACGAAAAAAACAATCATGTGTATTTTGTAAGCTTCGAAGTAAATTTTTCCAAACCTTCAATGTTATAATACAAATAAAGATTCTAAGGAATTGAAGTCGCTTGTCGCTTTATACTAATTCATTTTCGAATATCTTAATATCATTTTTAATATAATCAAACTGTTATTGCTGGATCAGTTTTTTTCCTGTAAATATATAAATCAGAGGTATTAATTTATTCAATACTCACGATATCTCTGGATCCATCGTTGACGTCCTCTGCTGCTTGTTCAATCCATTTGGATCATACTGTAAGAAAAAAAAAGTATTAATAATCATATTGTTAGTAATTTAATAGTCAAATATGTTTCTTACCTTATTTGAAGTTTTATGACAATATTTTTGTTTTGAATGTCATTCTGATATTTCGCCTTTGATCTGTTTAGTTCACGTTTTTACCACGTAGCAAAATTTAGCATATGTTAAATCGATAAGGCAGTTTTTTAGTACTAGTTAGTATAGTGTTGGAAACCAGAGATGAGAAAGAAACGTTCTTCGAACGAATATTTAAGAATTATATAATTTTCTTGTGTGAACTGCTTGAAGTGATTGCAATAATACAGAGTAAAACAACGTCTTTTTTCACTTCAAAAACTTTTTATCCAGTTTAGAAAACAATTAACCCAAGAAGAAGGTCTCTTAGAGACAGAAAATATTTGGTGTTACAATAAAAAGTTTTTGAAGTGAAAAAAAACGTTGTTTTACTCTGTATTATATTTAAGAATGTTTTGAAAATCCAATCGCATTTATTCCTTTTTTTTATTAAGGAAAGAATACGAATATATAAAGAATAGAAATAAGAGAAATGTTTTCATTCGAATGTTTTATATTCTCCAGCACTCGTGTTTTAAAATATCTGCCGTTTTTATTTTATTTCTTTTATTCTTCCTATTCGCTTTATAATCATAACATTTTCTTAGTTTTTTTTACTATTTGCCTTGTTGATTAAAAACGAAAAACTGCGATTTGAGGACGATATCAATCGATATTCGTGTTCGTTTTGAGTGAAGCAACTGAAACAAATGAAAAATTATATGCAATCGTTGTTGTTTTTTCAGTTACTTCAGTCAAATCGGACGCACCTATATTATTTAGTTTATGTATGATAATTGATAACAAATCGGAACGAAATTAGCATATTAAAGGACCCAAGTTGAAGTTTTAATTAAATAAAATTGGACTATTGTTTATTTAATATATTAGATTAATTAATTTAACAATTTTTTTAAAACTTGTAATCATGGAACCAGAGGCTCTGGCGTAAACAAAACTGCGTCATTTATATTAAATAAAATTAACTTAAATGTTTACAAAATATTTTAAAAAATTTCAATATGAACTTCTAGTATAAATAATTAATTATTTTATATTAAAATGATATTTTTGCTTGTTAAAAAAGACCTAATGAATTTAGAATTAAATATTTTTTTTATTTTCAAGCTCTATTACAAAGACTACCTCTATTTTCTATTGACAAATGGTGGTAAGGGTAGAAAGTTGCTACGAGGTGTCAGGACTTCGGTTTGTACGAAGGGTCTAGTATTTACTTCATGAAAGGTGAGAGGGTGTGTGTTTACTTCTAGCTAGAGAAGTAAAAGAAAACCAATACAAAACATAAATGCGATGTCGTAAACAACAAAATATATTATCACATTACATTACATGCTTGAGTTTAATTCCAGTTAATCCGTTGCGTTTTTTTATAGAGAAAATGAAACGATTTATTTTTATCTAAAAAACATTGAATAAGCCAAACGATTTATCAACCCAAATTTTTAATGCATTTGCAATCTAGTGATCTAACCCTAGAATTTAACGGAGTAAAAATTTTGAATCTCCGCCAAGTAGTGTTCAACATTTCGTTGTTTTTCGGTCCAAAGACAGACTAAAATTATTCTTAGTATTATAGACCGCATAACATAAAAGTCCAAAAATAAAATTTTAAATTGATTTAATAAATATAAACTTCGAGTTAGTAAAGTATTAATACAAAAAAAACGTATAAAATTTCTTTTTTTTAACCCAAAAAAAATAATCCCAATCCTAAGAATATATTCGCAAATACATTTGCGTTTCTATTCGCATAATTCTTTATTCCTGTTTTAAACTAAACCATTCGAATATAGAGAATAAACAAAACAGAATAAAAACAAACAGAAACATTTTAATAATTCTCTCACTGTTTTCATTTGTTTTAAAATGAGAATACAAAAGAACACGAATATATAAAAACACTCGTTATATGGGAAACGTTTGTTTCTTAGCGAAGAACGTTCTTTTCTCATCTCTGTTGGAAACGTGTGGCTCTGCAGTAAGAAAAAGGTGTGATTCTTTGGCTATATTATGTTAGTTTTTAGGCTAAAAGTGTCTCTTCTTCATCTTTGGTTTGGAAGTGATGGTTCATTTTCCGTGATTTTATTTTATTAAAAATAGTGTTGTAAATTGTTATAATTAATTTAAAGAAAATCAAAAATATAAATTAATGTGTCATCGTACGCCTTTGTTAGGCGTAATTATTATTGAAGTGCCATATTGTGGCGCAGTTTATATTTTCATCGTCATCGATCAAGTTTTGTCATCGCTCAATTAAATCATTGAAATTAATGTGTCATCGTACGCCGTTGTTGTGCGTAATTATTATTGAAGTGCCGTATTGAGGTAAAGTTTATATTTTCATTGTTATCAATCAAGTTTTGTCATCGAACCCTAGTATACTCAAACCCTATAATATTTTTAACTACTTACCATCGTAACTCGCTACTCAAATTAAAACACTGAAATATGCGAATTAAGTTGTATATCAAATTAACATTTTCTAATTAGAATATTTCTAATAAATAAAATATTACATTACATTTATTTTCTCACAAATATTTTAAATAAATAAAAATATTCTATTACAATTATTTTCTCACAAGTAATTGTAAACGAAGGAATGTGATGATGATTCAAATAGAATGGAACTGAAAAGGTTCATAAAAGAAAGAAAAATAAAATATAATATATATCGGAATGGGCAGCCTAGAACTGCACATAATTTAGTTTCATTCAGGTTTTAATCGAGTGATTAATGTAAAGTGTTTTTCTTTAATAATAAATAAATGAGTTGATAAATATTGAAAGTGTTTTATTGAATGTTCAGTGATTCAGGAATAATCCCACCATATGGCGACTTTGCCAAAATTTCAGTTAAATTAAGAAATTTAACAAAGAAATAGTTTTTTTCTAAAAAAACAAGTGTCGTGAAATTGAACAAAAAAAAATAAACAGTTTTTTTGAAAAAAGCAGTGAAAATGAAGCATTGTTTTGGAAAGTGCACATTAAAATAAATTTAAACCAATTTATAAAGAAAATGTGTTCAGACAATTGAAAAAGAAAATGTGTTTAGACAATTGAAAAAGAAAATGTGTTTAGACAATTATGTCATACAATCACGTCAATCATGACAATCATGTCATATGTACTTATGTCAAATTTTTAAACCAATTTATACGTGTTGAGACAATTAATTTATGTCAATTTAATAACATAACATTTTTACAACAATTACGTAATTACAAGTGAATTGATATTTAAAATATCTCACAGCCAAATAACGCATTTAAACATAGTGAACTTGATTGTTCATAAAATGAACACTGTTGAAGAATAGCAAAACAAAACATAAAATATTTAAGACAGTGGCATATGAATTGTTAATGAATATTGATGGATTGAATGTCGAACAGAAATAAATTACAAAACTAGGGAACATTTAAACAATGGGAGGATCCAGCTCAAAAGACACAGCTCAGCAACAACAGCAACAAATCATTTTAGAAGAAGAAAATTGAATTGTTCTGCCCAAGTAGCTATCTCTTGATGGTTTTGGTGGTGTAGATAAAGCTTGAAAAAAACCACAACAACAAGTCGTGTTCCCAAGCGGTCACCAATCGAAGTACTAACCACGTCCAATGTTGCTTAACTTCGTGATCAGACGAGAATCGGTGATTTCAATTTAGCTGTTCTGCCCAGGTAGCTATCTCTTGATGGTTTTGTTGGTGTAGAGAAAGCTTGACCACTTATTTCAGAACTTAAGCCCAAGTAGTTATTTTCCTGTTGAAAAATAACTTGTTAGTAATAATTTATAGGAACCAAAATTATAATCTATTCGGAAACTAAATCACTTGCTCGTACTAAATTATTTAATAAAACTTTTTATTTAAACTTTTTAATTCCTTGTATTTATTGTTTAACCAGTAAATCACAATTTGTAATGAATTAAATACAAATTTATCCGACTTATATACTAAATATTTAACTACTACATATAAAGATTAATTTTTATTATACCTTAACACAAGTGTACGACTTATTGTTATATCCTAATAAAAATTCTAGTACCTTTTGTTTCTATGTTTACAGAAAAATTATCCATAATACAAAACATCTGATTGCAGCCAATTAAATTTAAGTGTTTTGACATTTAGTGTTTTGAAGTTTGTAATTATTATGTTTATGTTTAGTTAGTTATATTTTAGTAATTTGGATTTAAACAGATAAGTATACATATTTATAATATAAATTCTTAACTTAAATTAATTTATGTTTTTTAGATAATTCTATATGATGTTAATATGTGTGATGTTAATTATTGTGAAATTCTATGTGATGTAAATTATAAATGTAAGTTTTAATTCTAAACAAAAATAAAGGCAACTCAATTTTTTCGTATATTGTCCAAGATTTTTTTATAATAATATTCTTTACAATAATTTTATTCTTCCTAATAAAAAAGATATGGCTCAATTTAAAAGCCAATATAGTAAATACAGCAGTAACAGCTGCAAACGTTTAATATTAAAATTTTAATAATAGTAGTAAAAATAAATTTTACTGAAGTATAATAAAATGTTCAGTAATAAAATTTTTTTCTTGATCAATGTTTACTAAATAAAAATATGTTAAATAATTAAAACTCTTAATTATTTACAAACTTTTGCTTTATACCAAATATAAATACTTTTTAATTGAAAATTTTTTACAATGGAATTCGATATAATAACTGCCAATAAGTTGTGGGCAACAACTTATTGGCAGTTATTAAATCGAATTCCATTGTAAGAAAATTTCAATTTAAAAGTATTTATATTTGGTATAAAGCAAAAGTTTGTAAATAATTAAGAGTTTTGATTATTTGATGGGAATACAAAACATTTAAATTCATTTGTACCAAGATGATCGGGTTCCAATATCTTCAAATGATGTTGGCACAAATTTAATGGTGATATAAAAGGTTTGGTTTTTTATATTATTACCATGCTGGTAATAATCTTTTGGTTTTTGTAACTAAAAAATTCTTGATTAAAACTCTTCGACTGTTTTTGGATAAGTGATTTTATTATATTTTTATCAAGGTCTCAAAAAATTATATTTCTTTTTTAATTGAGCAATTAAAATTAAGCTATTCATTTTTCAATTTAGAAAACTTAAGATAGATGGAGACAAGTTAACAATTATAAGATTTTAATCAATTGACATTTGTGTTGTTACGTAAATAGTTGAAAGTGACATTAAATAATTTTAGGTTAGAATTTAAGTGTTCCTACGAAATTTAAGATAAGTATTGTAACTACTTTATAATTAATTTTTACATAAGTAATTGTTTTAATTTTAAGATGCTATCTAGTATCTTCAACATACCGACCGCCTTGAATCGGTTGATTCAATTTATTGAAAGTAAACATAACTTATGAATTGGTCGTTTTATAGTTCCGTTTGTAGTTTACAAGGTGACGACTCTGATAATTTCGTCTTTTCCGACATCGATATCTGTGACTCGTCCCATCAACCATTTTGATGGAGGTAAATTATTCTCTTTGATAAGAGCTATGTCTCCAATTTTAATGTTGGTTTTCTTTTTATACCATTTAATTCGATTTTGTAGATTGGGTAAATATTCAAGATGCCATCTCTTCCAGATATCCTGATTCATTTTTTGCACTCGTAGCCATCTGAATAGTTTAGATAGCTTGACGTCTTGTAGATTATACTCTGGAAGCTGTGTTGTTGGACGACCGATGAGGAAATGTTGTAACGTCTACTATATTCGCAATAATAGCATTAAAACCAATTTCCATTTTCTTTTCCATCCATCAAAAATATTTCCATATTCCATTTACATTTTTGGCATCATAATAGTTTAACGGTCTATTCAAATAACACCGAACAGGCTCACATTCAAATATCATCACAAAGTGAAATAAAGAACGCTTACTCAAGGCTGTTTGATTTTGTTTTTTTTAGAAAAAATACAAACGTCAGAAAACAAATCACATTTTTGCATTTTGCAATTTTGATTTCATTCGGTTTTCAGTTTTTGAGGATTTAAAAACCTTTTTTAGTTTGCAATAAAAAAAAAAAATATTTTTAATCAATGTTAAAAATCTATATTAATCACATTGTTTTTGTAAATTCAATTAGTTTTTTTTTATTTTGATGTGAACAAATAATTTAAAAGATTAAAATTAAAGGTAGATTCCAAGTTTGATAATCAAATATAAAGCAAACATGCGATTTTCAATAATTAATTTTACGAGTCATTTTTGATATTTAAAATTAAAAGGAAAGAATTCCGGGTTTTAATTTAAAAAAAAAAATCAATTCCAAGTTGAATGGAATTAAAAAAAAATTAAATTGTTTTATGTAATTGATAAAAGTTTAATTGGCTAACCAATAAAAGTTGTATGGACAAAATAAATATATAGATTGGATAAAGTTGTTTTGGTAAACTGAGGGGTTTTTATCATATGTACTGTTCCTTATTTCTGGTGTTATCAAAATAAGTAAATTGATATGTAAAAAAGAAAGAAAAACTAACGAAGCAAAGGGAAAAAAATACATTTTGAAAGGGAGCTTGATTAAAGGGATGATTAACAGGATTTAAGTAGAAGCGGTTGAAAATAATGGTTGTATAAAAGTTGGTAAAAGAAGCGGTTAAAGGGAAACGAAAACACATATGGAAGGATTGCTGGATTTGTTAAAGATAAAGAAACGGGATCTGGGAAATAGTTTTGGGTAAACGAGTGATTATTAACAGCAGAACCACCTGCATTCATTTTAAGATAAGTTTATCTTTCTTTGTTTATATTCTGTTATATAAGTAAATACATACATGTTAATATTTGTTATTTTTTCTATTTTAGTATGAATAGCTAATAACACAAGATAGATAAGAGATGTCTAGAATCCGGATTCGACGGGATAAATGTGAGTTTTAGTCGGAATTTTTTTTGTCTTTTATATAATAATGTTGAGCTATAAAGTCCAAATAGATTCACAAACTGAATCTTAAGTAATTAACAATGTCCTGGTGTTAAATATTCCAGATCTTCGGCTGATAGTACACAAATTTCTAAAGATTTCCTAAAGTTTTAGCAAGGTATATTTACAAATTATTTATATGTATTTCAAATAAAGAATATATTTTTAAATCAAGTTATATATTTGAGAGCGAAACTTTGGATGTCAAGAGTCGGCAAGGAGGATTTGGAGCACAAAAATTATAAGGAGTTCCGTTTATGCGTTAAACACTTTACAAACAGGGATATTATCACCAAAAATAAGAAAAGGTTTCGGCTCACATCAAATCCATTACCAACCAATATTAATATAAACATTTCTTTTTCAGATAATATTATAGCTCCACCAGCAGTGCCGTCATCAAATCAACATGACCATGTCGGTCTCACTTGTATTTTGCCACCGCAGTTTTCACCACCCCATTTCAACAATATTTTATGCCGGCGAAAACAAATGGATGTTAGATGACGATGAACTTATGGAGGTAGAAATTTTAGATTTATACAAAAGTTTATTTAATTTTAAATCCCTTTCGGCTTTGAATTGTGATATTTCGAGTTGTGTTAGTGTTCAGACGTCTTCCGCTGATATTTCGAGTAGTGTTCGTGTTCAGACATCTTCCGCTGTCTCGAACCCACGCAAGGTTAAATTACACAAGAAAATAGAACGTTTGCGGTACAGTTCGATGGTAAGGAAAGAAGCACGCGATAGTAAAAATAGTTCTTCAAATATACAGATGTTTTTAGACGCCCATAAGAAAAAAGGTAGAATTACAAAAGAATTTTAAAATTATTGCTTAGCAATTTATTTCTGTGGTCCCATAGCATATAAAAATGAAAAGTCGATTTTCATTTACCTTCCATTCGAATCCTTCAACGGATCACAGAAAATTTCCAACATGCACTCGGGTTCCATGAATTTGAAAGTTGAAAGTTGAAGTTTGAAAGATCAAGGTAGACAAGTTTCGTGCAATAGAGAGGGAATGCGTAGTTTGTTTCGACGAAATGTCAATCAAGTTTTTTCTAACATTTTCTCGACAGCATGATAAAATTATAGGACTAGTTGACTTTGGTGAGAGCGCGAGTAATGGAATCCCTGTGACATCAGTGTTAGTTGTTATGGCTAGGGGAATATTTAGTAAGTGGAAACAGGCAGTGGCTTATTTGTTAGTAATAGTTGTTCGATAGTAGATTTGTTCAAACAGTTTAGAGGTTGACACAGACAGGCCATATTTCTTTAGAAATAACAAGAAATATTATTATATTTTTGACCCCCCCACATTTGATAAAAAGTATTAGAAATAATTTACTCCAAAACCATTACCAGTGGCAAGAAGATAGCCACAAATATTCCACATCTTGGAAATATGTCCAAGAAGCATACCATAGCGACAAATCGAAGCATTTGCGTTTAATGCCTCGGTTAACTGATGCCCATTTATATCCAACAAATTTTCAACGGATGAAGGTAAAATATGCCACCCAAATTTTAAACCATTCAGTTTATTCCTGCCTTCAATCCTCTATTTTAAATAACTTCCTACCCCAGTTCGCAGTTGGAACAGCCAAATTTATAAAATTTTTCGATGAATTATTTGATGTAATGAATTCATCAACAATCCATGGCAAAACTGCTTTTAGAAATGCTTATATTGGCTCGCCAAGTCAAACTAAATTTCTAGAGGATGCTCTTTCTTTTATTTATAACTTATCTATTACAAATAAAAATGAACAAGATATTTCAAAAAACATTAAATGTCTCCGGGGTTGGAAAATTTACATTCAGCTGGGTACACCTATCTTGTAACGTCGGTGAAAGTCTCATATTTAATACTAAAACCAATTTCGATCTTTTTCTCCGTTTATTTAAAATATATTTCAATCATTCTAAATAATCTAATTTCTCTCAATCAATAAAAAATTTAGAAAGATTTAAAACATAACGAACCACCCTAATTTCAAAAAAATAACGAACAAAAGAATTAAATTACGGAACTCATTTATTGAACGAAAATATATTTTTTTTGTCAACGTTGCTTCATCTTCGTTCTTCAATATAAATGTCAGATTAGCACATTTTTTTTTGAATCAATCAATTTTTATCAGAGATGGAAACCAAAGTTTTTTTCAGTTGGTTCAGTTTTGGTTTAATAACAAATTTTTATTATGGTTTTGGTTTCTTGATATTTCAAAACTTGGTTTTGGTTTGGTTTTGGTTCGGTTTTAGCTCAATTTTAGAATTTAGATTCACATTTTTATTCTAAATTAATTTTCGATATTCAAATAAAAACAGCTGTATTCCTCTAATAAGTCGCATTAAAGAGACTGTTTTTATGAATTTCATTAAATTCGAAAATAAAAGAATAATTGCACGCTGTATTCCACTTAATAAACTAAAAACCTAAGAATTGTCAAAACAAAAAATACCTGGGGTACGTTCCGAAACTTTATTATAGCTAAATATTTAATGTACCAATCAAATCACCGCATTAAAATATTTAATAACTATAGTTAAATAATTCCTGAACGACGATCATTAAGTAAAATATTAAATACACAAATACTAAAACAATCTGTTAAAATCGTATGTCAGAATAATTCTTTCATAAAATGTTTCAATTGAATAAAATTCAAACCGAAGAAATTACTAACCGTATTGTTATAGAAAACATGCATTTCATTCAGAATTTGACAAATATATATGCTGCAATTTCAAAATAAATTGAACTGTCAATTTGAAATCGTTAAATTTTAAATAATGCTTATGTATATGTGTATTTAATTTTAACTCTACTCGAGAGCACATTTAATTTTTTAATAAATGTGGGCAGGGCGTAGTGTGTTTCTGAACGCAAACAGCTGTCAAATAGTTAAATATTAACTTTACTATTTCGTATCTGAACGACCGTATTTAAATATAGTTAACTATAGTAAAGTTTCGGAACGTACCCCTGTAATTTAAATTTGAATACAAAAATGTAGTAGCCGTGAAAAAATAATGTAGTAGTTTCAAAAAGAAATGAATAGATTTTTCCAATTTATGTAGGTACTAGACCAAATTTTCTACTATAAAACCGAACCGTGAACCAAACAGAAAAACATTGGTTTATGGTTCGGTTCAACTATTATTTAAAAAACTGGTTTGGTTTTGGTTTGGTTTTGGTTCGGTAAAATTTCGTTGGTTCAGTGGTTTTGGTTTGGTTCAAACGAACCGGTTTCCGTCTCTGATTTTTATGATTCCATGTTTTATTTTCAATGATGAAACATCATTTTTCAAAGTTTGAGCTTTTTCAATTAAAATCATTTTTTTGTTTTTGAACTTATAAACATAAAAGGGAAATAGAATCAATAAAGAAAAATTGTAAAATTACCGAAAAGTGGTAAGAAAACTAATAATTAGTGATGCTTGTAATAAATAAAAAGAAACCAAATTATTAAGTTACAACAAAAAGAATTTTCATGATTTTGAATGGGGATTGGCGTAGCAAAATTATATATGCTGCATACCTATGTATATACTTATATGTGTTGTAAATTAGTGGAAGAAAGGTGGAAGACTTATGACATTTCGGATTTGTTTGCTCGCCATAGTGTGTTTTGTATAAGAAAAGCTGGAACTGTTATTGATATTTGTTGGTATTTGGAGAGATGGAGAATATTGTTTTGTATAAGAAAAGCTGGAACTGTTATTGATATCTTTTTGGTATTTGGAAAGATGGAGAATATTGTTTTGCATAAGGAAAGCTGGAACTGATATTGTTGAGTGTTTGAAAAGGCTGAGATTGAAGACTTCAATCAACAGGACACATCCAAGTAAGAAAAATAAAACTTCTTTTTATTATAGTATAACAACAAAAATATATATATATGTAAATTTTTCACAATTTTTTTATTTTCTTTATACTAATATTAATATAGTTAGTGGTTAAAGTGAAATGATAGGCTAAACGAAGCCATTTAGTAAGAGATTCCCAATTTCGAAACTCGTGGTGGTGCTGATTCGATATCCCGTATAGGTCTAACTAAATAACTTTTATATAATTATTTGTAGTAAAAGTCTAAGCCATATGCATACATCTTAACCAAGATTGTCTGGAAAACTTTTTTGGAAGTATTCACCAGCAGGAAATTCTTCCAATCCCACCCCTATTCAGTTTTTTAGTTTTAAAAAAAGCTTCTGTTCTCAATCTTTGAATTTTTCAAATTTTAAAATTGTGAAACCGATCCTCAAGATTTTTTCGATCTTTTAGCAAATATAACTCCACCTAACGACCGGTTTGTCACTGCAAATTCTCAGGAAATCCCAAGTTTTACATGATCTTTGGTTAGTTCAAATCACAAACAGTTATCCGCTTCAAGTTCAAGTGCATTAGTATATTTTACTTTTAAAGTAACTTTAATAATACAAACTTATTTACAGACAAACATATCTCGAACGATATCCGATATCGTAGAAGCTCCGGCTAAAGTTTTAAATAAAACGAAAAACAAAAAGGATCTTAGTGCTTTAGAAGATAAGAAAACAAAGTGCCTTTTACAAGCGCCTAATGCCATAAAAGAAATCCAAACACGAAAAGAAAACTCAAAAAAACATGAAAACGATGATAAAACATTTTATGGACACCACGTGAACACCACTCTAAATGAGCTGTCACCTATTCTAAAAGCCAATGTCTTCAATGAAATTGATAATATTTTATTTAAATCTAAAATGTTACATTTGGAAAATAATGCTGATAAATATTAATTTTTTTATGTGTAGTGTATTTTATTTTGCATTAAAGTTCAAAATACCGTGTACATTGTATGTTATTTATTTTATTTTCGACAAATGGCCGTGCTGACAGGTCGACAAAGTGGATGATGTACAGTTCTTTTGAAGGTATTTTTTTGATTAATTGCTAGTTAAATTAATTCTATGCCATTTTGTTTCATATGTGATGAAAGTATTGTTCATTGTGAGAAGTATCGATTGGTGCGGATAGATTGCCGTCACTATTGTATATGCAGTTTTGTTGCATGCAGTTATTATATATTTGCTAGACGCATAAATTAGTCATCATTTGCTGTGATGTTGCCGTCATCATTTGTCATCGTTAATGGAGATGCAGTTATCATGCACTTATTAGATGCATGAATGAATCATCATTTGTCACCGTTACTGGACATGCAGTTATCATGCACTTATTAGAGGCATGAATGAATCATCATTTGTCATCGTTACTGTACATGCAGTTATCATGCACTTATTAGATCCATGAATGAATCATCATTTGCTGTGATATTGTCGTCGTTATTGTGCATGCAGTTTAGTATGTATTTGCTGAATGCATGAATTAATCATCATTCTTGCCATCAGAGTACCATTGATACTAATCATATATTATATTGTTTTGATTGACATCATCTGTTGATGCACTACCGTCGCTGCTGAACGCATCACTGATGAGTGATTGTCATCATATCTGGTGTATTGCCGTCGCTACTGATCATGCATCATTATTGTCATGGCTGTTATATTATCGTCGCTACTGATCACATATTATATTATTTGATTGACATCATCTTTTGATGCACTAATCCGCTAGTATTGGAGATAAGGGGTTTTCCATCGCAAGGCCAAAGTTCTGTATGTAAAATTTATTATTATATTGGAAGTAATTATTATCTATAATACATGCATCGAACATCTCTAAGAAGTCAGTTTGAGTAATTGTTGAGGACGTGTCCATTTTCGATTATGTAGAAATATTAAATTTTTGATTAGTTTTTTAAAAAAAGTGTTAATGTTAATTTTTATTAGTTTAGAAAGTAGAAAAATTTTTATTTATTTATTTATTTTTAAATGCAAAAGTGATATTGTTGAAGTAATTTAATTATTTTAATTTAAAAAACTGTAGTGATATTTTTATGTTTATTTTAAATGGAACTTTGTATATTTGTACAATATGTTAAGTTATATATATATATATATATATATATATATATATATATATATATATATATATATATATATATATATATATATATATATATATATATATATATATATATATATATATAGTGTTGATAAAGATTATAAGGTAAGATTTGTTCTAAATGTATTTTTTTATGGCAGAATTTTTGTGAATAATCTAACTTAGTTATACCGCTCGTTTTAATTGTAATTTAACATATTGTTTCTAGCCAATGAAGATGACCTGCAAGGTCGAAATATAGGCATCATAAAATAACTTTATTAATAAATAGTCTATAAACAAGCCAGTCTTTGTAATATTTAATATTCACAAATAAATATAAAAAAATTTATGAACAGATTATTAAACTGAAAATTCTAGAGAAGATATTTTATGTATTTGAAATATGAAAATTAATGTTTTCCATATGAATTTAGTTTTCGGAAAACAAATAAAGAACAAAAAAAACACTGGAAAGTACATGAGGGCTAGACTTTCAGTGATCATCGTGCTATATCTTTTGAGATAATTGATTCTCAAAATCGTTCTGCCTGCGTTTTTCGTGATAAAAATTCAAATACCAAAAGGTTCAAAATAGAGGCTACCAACGGAGAGGGATCTCCTTACTCTAAATCTAGTACGGAGATCCAAATCCAAAAGCCGGAGATTGGGACTTTAGCGACCCAAAATCTTATCGACCAATCATGCTTCTTTCAGTTCTGGGTAAAGCTTTCGAGAAAATAGTTAATAAAAAACTATTAAGTGGCATCGATTTGAGTGGTGGGATGTCGAATAAGCAGTATGGCTTTAGAACGGGTCGCTCTACCGAGGATGCAGTCTGCAAACTAATAGATACTGTCCAATCAACCGCGGAAAAGCACTGTCTTGGCATTTTCGTAGATATATCAGGAGCTTTCAATAATCTATGGTGGATGTCATGAGCTACCTAACTGAACTCGGCTGCCCAGCTAATCTCCTGAGATTGCTGGATAGCTACCCTAATTCGAGAAAGGCAATAATTAGGGATGAGCTTGACTCGGTGGAAAAGAATATTACAAGAGGAGCCCCGCAAGGGTCTGTTCTTAGCCCAACTCTTTGGAATATGGTCTTTGATACTAGTATGATAGATGGAATCTCAGAAGTCGCATACGCTGATGATAAAGTAATTGTAATATCTGGAAATTCTAGAACACAATTGCAAGAAAAAGTTCAAGAAGCATTAAACCATATGACCAACTGGTGCAGAAGGAACAAATTATGTTTGTCGGAGCAAAAAACTGTTATGCTACAGCTAAAGGGCAAGTACGATAGAGCTAGACCACCAACCATTAAGATTAATGGAAATACAATCAGGATGGTCAGCTCAACTAGATACTTTGGTGTTGACTTGGATGAGAGGATGGCGGTTTCAAGTCATGTTACACGAATATGCGAGAAATCCAAGTCCCTCTTCCACAGCTTCACAAGATTATCTCATGAATGGTGGGGTCTCGATGGAAACACTGCATCTTATTTATAAGATTGCTGTGGAATCTTGTAACAGTTCACATAAGTGTGAATTCCAGTTATCAACAGATCCGCTTCTTGTTTCGTCATCACATCATTTCACAGGTCATTTCATTTCTCAGATTATTGTTTTTGTTAGTTCAATTAAAGACGGGAGTTAACATTCAAATAATTTTTCTTTATTTTTGTTGGTAGAAACGAAGTCCTGTTTTATACAAATATATACATGCAAGTTTTTTTTTTGCTTGAATTACCCCAAAATCAAATCTATCATTTTTTTTATTCCTTGACGGAAAAAAGCATATATCAGTATAGGTTTCGTATAAAAGTCGCATTATTGTTTTACTGCATTACTAGCAGTAAAGAATTGTTCTACGTCATCGCCGTCATATAAGGTTCCTAAAAGTATACAGAGATTAAGAAAGAAGTTTGACTTTAATATATTCGCTCTCCTTAGTGAGTCCCGTTCATTTTTTTTTTTTGCATTTGTGTTATTCTGGTGTGGCAGAAGACACCATAGGTTCCTATCAGATTGCATGATCCTTGAAAAAGGCTTCCAATTATTTTTACACTGAATATAAACAGCTGTCAGATATTAATTGCCGGTCATTGCTGGAATGGTTTGTGTGGATTAGACGAATAATATGAATAGAATTATGCATTAATACATGATTTACTTTATTAGTAAAATCATAGCATAACAAAAAAAATGACACTATTGTATTTTATATAAATTTTAAAATGTTTAAATTCAAATGTCACTTCTCTAATGTAAACAACTTATTGACTGTTTTATTGTTTTGTCAGGTCGCGTTCTTGTTGTTAAGAATCGCAAAGAAACAAAACAATAAAGCAAACTATAAAAAAAAACATTTTAGTCGCACCTCGTCTAAATAGTTTATACGATTTAAAGAACTTTTAGTTGCACCTTGTGCATAAGTTCATTCGTTTTCCTACGAAATATTTAAACTTGTTTTACTTCGTACATTTGTTTCTTTACGAAAAATAGTTTTTTGCTAATATAAATTTACTTGCCTTTATCACGCCATAAGATATGTTTGTATAAGAATTGGAATATTTGTTGTCAATAAAATTCATTGAAAGTGTTTTATTGTTTGTTTGATTGTTTTATTAATCGTTTTACTAAGTTTTTTTATTAAGTAATTGTGTTAATAATAATTCGACATTTTAAATGGTGTTAGCATAAAATAAATGCCAATTAAATACATAATATAAAACACTTGTTGTTGTTTTTTTTTATTCGCGGTTTACTATTCTTTTCCGGAAGAAAAGAAAGCATTTGATACTGCAAGCCACAACTGATTAAAACTAGTAATTCAATAATTATTGAATTCAATATTTACAATAAAATAGTGAATTTGTTGTGAAGTGTCATTTGGAGGCGGATTCGACTAATTTTTTTTTATTGATGATAAGTGATGAAAACAAGCCTTACAGACCATATTTCAAATTTACTATTTTATGCATTGGTACAAAAATGGAATGTACTTTTACTTTTCTTGAGTTTGTTGGTCTTGTTTTCACACATGGTAATAGTGAAGAGGGGAACGAAGAAAACGGTATATAACTTGGTTTTTGGCATGCATCTAGTCTCTTCTTAACTAACAAGCGTGGTAGTAATATCGGGGAGCCTGAACTCAACGTTTTTTTTACATTTTCTTTTGTTTCTTTAATTAATTTTTTTTTTGTTCATACCAGTGAACAGTGTATAAAGTTTTGATGAAAATAGTTCAAATTTTAAATTAAAATTTTTGTGAATAGTACCAGTGATTCGACGAATGTTATTTCTGAGACCGAGCACACGGGAAATGCATCCAAGGGCCAAGGTATAAATCGTGACGAATTCAAGCTATCAAATTGTAAACAATTAAATCACGTATTCGTTACATATAGATAAGGTAATATGTACTTTTTCTTTGGATTAATATAAACCTAATATTCGTATGAAATTTAAATAAAACAGAAGTTTTGAAAAATTGTGTGTTTAGTGATTGATTCGAATTAATAATGTTTTCTGTCTTATTGAGGCTAATTTCCACATGCTAAAGAGTAAAATTTCGCTTAGTATAACCGGGTGTGGCTAAGTTGGCGGCGTCAATTTACCAATCATACAAGCACGCCATATTATTTTTTTTTGTAACAAAGAAAAAAGTAAATGAAACTATACTATTATTATTATCGGTGTGACTCATTGCCCGAAAACAGCTGAATTATATCGCATTATCATTGGTTTGCCGATTCGCATATATTATTTGAACACTATCGTTGTCATATATTAACTGATGACATCATAGCTGAATTACATTATTACTATTCATTATCATATATTTTCTGAAGACATCAAAGTTTACTATCATTGCTACATATTACCTGATGACATCGTAATTGTATTACATCAATTGGATGCCGACTATTATTATATATTATTTGAAGACATCAAATTTTCCTATCGTTGTCATATATTAACTAATGACATCATAACTGAATTGCATTATTACTATTCATTATTATAAAACATCTGAAGACATCAAATTTTACTATCGTTGTCATATATTAACTGATGACATCATAACTGAATTGCATTATTACTATTCATTATTATAAATCATCTGAAGACATCAAATTTAACCATCATTGTTATATATTATCTGATGACATCATAACTGAATGACGTCATTTCTGCTCGTCAATATATATTATTTGAAGACATTGTGGTGGACCAGTAACCAGGCTGACACACCCCATTGATACAAACACCCAAACAATCCCACAATAATCTCATTCGATAACAATTATTCCAAACAATTGACCCATTGATCGATTCAGTGATCATCATAAAAAGTCTAGACATAATAACTGCTACATAATCCCACAATAAATCTTTAATTGAAATCCCGCAATTAATTTTCAGTTGATAACATTTTTCCAAACTAAATTCCAATTACTATTAGTAATATTAAACCACATAAAATATCATTCAAATTAAAAAACTTTCTCAATGATTTCTTCATAAAAAATACAAACGTATTTTTTATGTCTATTTTCCAAAACCAAACAATCCAAACAATTTGCTAACATTACAGCTGGCAAATGAATTTCTTTAATCCAAAGTCCAATATACACATTCTTTCAAATCAACTAAAAACTTCAATTTACTAAATCGAAATTACAAATTTCTATAATCCAAAGTCCAACTGGTTACAATCCAAAGTCCAATAAACAATCGACACATTCTTTCAATTCTAATAAAATTTCCATTTACAAGATCCAAATAACAACCAAATTATTTAAAACTAATTACAAATAGTTCCATTCTGGTTCTGAAATCTAAAACCACCACGAGCCAAGAATCGAATATTTAAATATAAAATAAATTCTAGAGGAAAGTTGTTTCTATTAAAAACGACAGAAAGAAATATTAAAACAAAAATTCGATTACTCAGTCATTTATATTTATTTTCATTTTTATGGAAAACCATTTTCTATTGGTCAAATTGGTTTTACCAAACGAATTTTGTCAAAATATATAATACTGACTTTTCCGTTAAAAAATCAGTCTTAATCTTCAGTGTTCCGTGTTCGGTCGAACAGACTATTTTCAAATCTAATCGCGGGGAAATCGAATTCCCAAAAACTTTAAGTATCGTGTGTGTGAAGTAAATTGTGCTCTTTAAAATAAGTTAAGAAAATTGTAATATAATAAAACCCATCCAACTAATAAAATTGTGCTAGTACACAATCGAATAAATTCCAAAAACCGTGTAAAAGTTAAATAAACGTTTCAGCTTAATAAACGTGTTAAAAACCAAATTTAAAAATAATTTTCTCTTTTATTAAAAACAACGAGAAAGTCAACCTGGTTGCGCCATCTCTTAAAAAACAAAAAAAAAATAAAAGATACCATATCACCATTATGGTTGTTATTATTCTGCACAACAAAGGCAACACCTTTTGTATATATTTGTTTGGTAATCTCTTTTATTCATTACTTTTACATTACTTTTGGTTTTCAACAACAAAAAGGAGCAACGCCAAAAATACAGATAAATATACAAATTTTTTATATAATTTTATATTTCTTTAATTCAAAAATATATAATATTTAAAGTTGAAATAAAATTTAAAATTGTTCAAATATATTGTAAATACTTCAAAATAAATCTATAGTGTTTTATATTGATTATTGTGATATCGAAGTGTTTGTAAACTAATCTGAAATTAAAAGTGTTATATCGCCCAGCAAACTAGAAAATTAGTTCGTTGCCGAAACATAATGGTGCCGAAACCCAGGCTATGACCTTTTTAGTATATCCTTGATTTATTGTAAATATCAATAATTAATTAATTGATTAATTAATTAATTTATTGTTTAAATCAATAATTATTTGTTAGCGCTAATGCTGTTTTGGATGTAATTTTCGATCATGTTATCTTCGATTACCGCTGCTGATTACGTCACTGTTAGCACTGAGGTCGTTGTGAATGTAATTGATAATAACTGATAATAATTACATTCTTATTAAAGATTACTCAATTTCATTGTAATCTAGGGTTACCGCTATTGATTACATTTGTTTATTGCTAATGAACTTTAAATATACATTTTAATTGCTACTATTTATTACGTCATTGTTAGTGCTAATGCTTTTTTTTGGTGTAGAATTCGATTACTGCTATTACATTCGTGTTAGTGCCAACCATATTTGATTGTAATTTTCAATTTCTGGTTTAATTAAAGTCATGGTGGTTATACTATAAATTAATAATCAAATCATTTATTAAAATAAATCAACATAAACGTTAATTTGTAAATTTCGAAATTGCTATTGCATTTACGTTTATAATAATACCATTTGAGCCGATTCGGTTATTTTTGCTTTACCGTATTCTCAATTATAATTACTTTGGTATAAAGAAAAAATTAAAACTCTATAAGATGTCTGATTTACAGGCCTTAACGAAAAAACGTGGCATGGTAAAAGCTACTTTAACCAATATAAAAAAATTTGCAGATAAGTTTAGTTAATAAAAATAAACAAATAGTAAAAACAATATAGCTAATAGTATTATCTAAATGGGGAATTCTGTGCAAAAACCAGACCGTAAGGAGAAGGTCTTCATATCTATTGGAACTGGTTCCGTAACAAATATACACTCGGGCGCAAAAGAGATCAATAAATACGAAATTATCGTGATAGTTATAATCATTATATTGGCCATACTATTGTAACGTCTACTATATTCGCAATAGTAGCATTAAAATCAATTTTTATTCTCTTTTCCATCCATCAAAAATATTTCCATATTCCATTTCATTTTTCACAATCATAATAGTTTAACGGTTTTTTTTAAATAACACGAACAGGCCTAAATTCAAAAATCATCACAAAATTAAAAAAACAGGACGCTTACTCAGCGCTGCTTAATTTTTGATTTTTTTTATTAAGAAAAAAAAGAGAAACGTCAAAAAATCACATTCTGGATTTTTGATGAAAATTATATATCATTCATTCTGTTTTTGGTAGTAAAATGAAAAAGTTAACAATACAATAAATCAATTGATGTTAAAACATTTTTATAGAAATTATTGAGTTATTAAAGTAAATTTCAATTTGGTTATAAAAAAAAATAAAAGGAATTAATAATGTGGCTAAAACATAAATGTGGCAAAAAAACATAATTAATAATGTGGCTAAATAATAAATGTTAACTTTTGTCAAACAAATAAGAATTTTTGTCTTTCCAAAATTAATATGATATTTTCCAGATTTTCACATCCCAAAAGAAATCTGAACAATGCTAAACAAACCAATATTAAAATTTAAATGAAGTTTTCATGAATAGTATGGTGGTTAACCTTGAGCAAAGAACAACAGAAAATAAGTGGGGAGAAATTGTGATCTGGAAATACATATATGTATATAGTGGGGAATATTATATTATATATATAATATATGTATATAGTGGGGAATACGTAATTACAATTTGGAACTAGAAAAGGATATTTGGGATAACAAATCTGGAGCTGAAAAAATAAAAAAAATTAATATATTTGGGGATAAGAGTTTTTGTTGGAAATTGAAGCGGTCAGATTGGCAAAGGCTGAATTACAATTCATCAAGGACAGTACTCAACATTATAGAGATTAAGGTTAGACTTTACTTTTAGAGATTTTAGACTTTACTTTTACTTTTTATTATTATTATTATAATATATTATTGTTATTTTCATTAGAATGTTAGGCTAAAATGGGTTGCGTAAGAGATTCCTAAATCCACGTTCGTTTGGGAACAACTTTATTTCCCGTGCATTTTCTTCTTTTTGTAAAATAATTAATGATATGTGTTAACAAAGGTCCAACAAAATAATACTATTTTTACTATATAAGACAAAAATAAAAACTAATATAAGAAAAAATGTTAGAACTGAAATTATAAGAAATACAGTCTAAAAATAAAATAAAAAACAAAAATTTCTGAATAATTTCTGAAAAATTTCTGAATAATAATACTAACTTAAGAAATCGTCATTATTTACTCAAATGCCCCAATGAGAAGTAATTTTTCTCAACTTAGGTTAATAATAATAACAAAAAATTACCTATGTTAATAATGACAAATTTTCTTCTATTTTTAATTGAAATGAACAAAAAAATAATAATTGCATTCCTTTGTTTTGTTTTATTTGTATGAAATTAAACTGCTAGACTACTTTGTTGTGCCTGCGAGGATCGTTCTTTCAAACTTCACTTTTATTAATAACACAAACTCTTTAGTGATGAAAATTTTTGTAATTTATTTATATCTATATATATAAAATTGAAAGTATAATATAATGAAAATATAATCTGAAACAATTACATTTGTATATCAAAACTATATGTATTTGAATTAAACACTTAATGATGTTACAAATTTTATTATCTACACTAAATATATTATTGGTTTGCAATTACATGTAATAAATCTTTCTTCAACAAAGAAAGATAGTTGATAACATCGATTAAAAGCTCAAAATTTATAATATCTGCCCCCCGTAGGAACATATGTAATATTTAAAATTTTGTATCTATGTGTATGACAAAGCCAAGTACCTGCTATTGGCAAATCAGTTAACGTGAGATATCGTATACTACTGACAATAACAGTAAGAGATCACTTTTATTAAAGGGATAAGTGATATTTTACGGGTGCTAGCGGATGTTCTTTTTTCAATCAACGATAGTACCCTTAGTCTTAGTTATGGAATATTCTTGGACGATAACGCTCTATTTTCTATATATATAAAATTGAATGTATGTGAGTTTGTCGTTTATGCATTAATACACTATTCATCCGATCATTATGAAACTTTGGGAAGTTGTTGTGTACACTTGCGCATAGGTAACAGGCAAACATAATTTAATGAAATTGAAAAATGAAATCTGAAACATTTACATTTGTAGATCAAATCTGTATGTATTGGAATTTAACACATCACGAGCATCAAAGACGGATGGCAATCATGATGAACAAACTAATTAAATATAATGGCACTTAGCCGGTAACACGTTTTTTAATAGTAATTTGCAAACGGTAACAGTGCATTAATACAAATGAATTTAACTTATCTGCCCGCACGAAGATTTGTAAAATTTAAAATTTTGGATCTATATGGGTGTGACAATCTTGCATACTTTAGTCTCTGCTATTGGCATATGAGTTAACTTTATATATCGTATACCACAGGCAATAGCAGTAAGATATTACTAGCCAAGGTGACATCATAGGAGTGTTGGCAGATGAACTTTTTTCAGTCAACCTTCAGTTTTAGCTCTGAAATATTATTTGATGATGATGATGGTAGTTGGCACCCTATTGCTTGCTCGAGTCAATGAGCTTCCAGATAATTATTATATATACTCATATGATGCATTGTTATGGGGAGGTTTATCTGGTAGACCGTGAAGGTCTACCATTTGGTCTTGCACGCCAAAAAACCCTGCCGCTAACTCGTCGAGCGAAGGTTCTAGACCAACCTCACTAACAAGAAATTTAAACTAAACAAAAAAATTTCGCGTGCCTAAATCAACACCCAGAATCTCCATGGGAGAACCGTCATGTCACAACCCTCCCTATTGATTTACGTTAACAATACATCCTCGCCCTTAATTTTCACTTAATAAAAAACTCTTACCCTTCAATTTTTTTCCAGGATGGTCATTTTGTTGTGTTTTCTCACTTCGTTAATCACTTATTTTATCATTTTTGGATAATTGTAGAAATATTAAAAAATCTCTACATACCCATACTCAAATTTCCCCTCATAATGAATTCACTGGAAATAAAATTCATTTGTAGGAGAAATAAACGAAGGGGATTTATCATATTTAAATGTCAAAAAGTTGACATTTTATCGCGAACAAATTTGTTAATGATAAAAATATTTTGTAGTGTTATTTTTAATAAAAAGAGTGTTAATTTCAATATAAAATACGAAAAATGGTATGTATATCTTAAATAAACGTAACTAAAGGAGATTTTTTTATAAAATAAATATATAAGTGTGGTGACTTTTTTTAATCGTTTGCTTTGCTAAAAGTTTTGTTTTTTCATTATTGATTTTGGATAAAAAAAGATTGAGATTCATTTTATTATTATTAACCGTATGTTTTAACAAATTTTTGAAAAATTTATACAAGTTAAATATTAATATCTAATGAATCTAACCAATCAATTGCCAAATCGGTCATATTGTGAAGCTGATTTAGATTAAACTAACCATACGTACAGCATTGTGCTGTATTATACAGCATTTTAACTGCATGTACAGCATCAGTATCCGTCCAGCAAAATGTACAGCATTTATAAAATTTGTCCAGCCAACCTAAATTTGTCGTTTTGTTTGTTGTGCATTTTTTTCTGATATAATTAGATGCGTTCAGAAAATAGATCATAATGTTTAGTGGGTACAGCAAGTAATAAGTCGTCAGTGTCAGTTAGAAGTATAAATATCCGTTCTCAGTTTTACAGAGTAATGCGGTTTGTTTTGTTGTGGATTTATATAATTAATAATAAAATAAGACTTCGATGAGCGTTTTGTAAGTAATTATATATATATGAGGCATTCCACGTGAACGGGAACAACTAAAAATTTGTTTTTGCCCAAATTTTGAGTATTGATAGTACTCCATTAGAATACGAATTTTTTTTAGAATTTTTGGCCAGCCCCTTTGCCGTGACGGTCACAAATTTGAAACTTTTGTCTTGAACGACAAACGTCTCCATTTTGTAGGGAGTTTAATACGTATAAACTTTTTTTTAAAAACTTAGTTCGTTAGCATTTTTCCGTAGAATACGATAAAAATATTTAAAAAAATTTTTAGGGTAGTTTTCTCCCTTATGTTGAGGTTTTAAAGTTTAAAATCATTTTTTCGGAATGTATGACACGTTTTGTTTTTAATTTTCGTTTTTTAAATTTAGTTTAAAATATGCACTTTCAAATAATTTTTATCGCGTGATGAAAGTTGTATCGATGTGAGCGCTAGAGGGCGCCGAATGTAAAAAAAAACAAGGTTTTCACGTAGTTCTAAAACTTTATGATTTTTTTTCTCGGAAATAGCTCCATGTAGGAAAACTTTGGACATAACAATATGTATTCGTAATTTACGTACAAAACTGTACGTAAATTACGAATACATATTTTGATTTTAAAAAATCTTCAATTTAAAAAACATTGCCGCCATATTGGTGCCGCCATTTTGAATTTTAATAATTTGACACTGAATTTGAATTTAGTGACCATGACTTTCTTATAATACATTCCTTGAATTTTAATTTTCATTTAACAGCACAAGATATATCGTGAAAACTGGTTTTGAGGGTGGTTTTTAACTTACAGCGCTCTCTAGCGCTCACATCGATACAACTTCCATCACCCGATAAAAATTATTTAAAAGTCCATATTTTGAACTAGATTAAAAAAAAATTTGTCATACATTCCGAAAAAATGATGGGGTAAAGTTGTTGGCCAAAAAATCTAAATAAATTACGAAATCGTTTTCTAATGGAGTACTATGAATCCCCAAAATTTGGGCAAAAACAAATTGTTGGTTGTTCCCATCCACGTAGAATGCCCCATATACATAATTAATTTTAAATTTTAAAGTATTTATTTATGCCTTCAGAAGAAAATAACTTACAATGACGACAATACTACCCAATGACGACAATACCACCAAAAAGAAAACGACGTGATTGTAAATTTACTGAAGAACTGGAAAAAGAACTTTTCCTTTTATAAAAAATGTATTTCTAATTCTACAGATGAAGGAAATGTCCATTGCACAATTTGTAACGGAATATTTTCCATAACTTCTGGTGGAAGGCGTGATATATCACGACACATAATTTCAGACAAACATAAAAGACCGGTGCAGGCATCTGCTTCATCCTGTAAACTGGGCACATTTGTTCGACAACAGGATTTTGGTATGAAAGAAAAAGAATTGGCCATGGCGGAAGGAATTTTCGCATTTTATGCAGTTCTCCATAATCACAGTAAGATATATTTGAGTTTTATTCCTAAATATATAATAAATTAGCGGCTATTTCAGTTACTTGCAATAATCTTTTGCAAAATCAATACAAGGTAGCCTAGTATATTTTTATCTTTAAATAAATATGTTTTTTAATTTGTCCAGCATTGCAGCTTCTGGCATCTGGTCAGTTTAATTTAGATCAATACATGGTTAACTCTAATACGGTTTATAGTAATCCAACGTCTTCGAGAATCAGACATTCCTGGAACTTCAACGAATTGTTCTATGAGTTCCTTATTGTTAAAATCCGAATTATTGTGTAATATTTGCAATTGATTATTAATTGAATATTCATCAATATTTTCAATAGATGCAATCTTTGGCAAAAGTGGGGTACGAGATAACAAACGATTTTGTCCTCTATTCATTAAATCCGAGTGGATTGGCAGTCTATCATTTTCATTGAATTTCATCTACGTGTTAACCACTGACTTCTCTTCTTAATGCTGGTGGGGCGATATTTGATATAATAGGAAGCCATTGAAGAGGAGTAGTTCGCAAAGTTCCAGAAATTATTCTCATACAACTATTAAGTTGGATATCAATAATACGAGAATGAACACTGTGATTCCAAACAGGAGCACAATATTCTGCTGTAGAATACACTAATGCTAGAGCGATATCCTTAACGTTTTTCCATTAGCTCCCCATCGAGTTCCTGATAATTTTGGAATAATATTAATACGAGATTTGATTTTTTGACCCAATTTTTCGCAATGTTGTCTAAAAGTAAGTGATCTATCCAAAGTAACTCCAAGATATTTAGGTGTTGGATTAAAACTAACCAAATGTCCATCCATAAGTACATTATGTTGATCATTAGCACGATGCGTAGATAAATGAAACACTGCAACTTCCGTTTTACCAGGATTAATCTTTAAACGCCATCCTTCATAATATTTTCTTAAAATTTCTAAATCTTGAGCTACAATTGATTCAACATTGACTATTTTTTGACCGTATGAGTATTGATATGCAATAGCCAAATCATCCGCATATATAAATTTTCGACATATTGTTTGTGGTAAATCCGACGTATAAAGATTAAACAGGATAGGAGCAAGGACTGAACCCTGTGGAAGACCATTATTTATATAACGAGTCCTGCTTTGTAGATTTGATAAATGTACAACAAAATTACGATTGGACAACAAAGCCGATCACTTGATCACAGCAACTTCTATTTGGACGAAAACCAGCTTGTTCAATCGGAATTTTTTCGTTGTTTATTTTATTTCTGTTGTTTTCTGTTATTTCTAAGTTGCTCGTTGTTTATTTCTAAGTTGCTCAAGCTTAAGTTATTTATATTGCGAAATGTAACTTGGACAATTACTGAACCGGTGGTTGAAATCAGCTTCAAGTATAGAAATTGCACAACAGCGAACAACTCCATGTTGTGTACATCTTATACACCGAAAGAAAAAATCTTGGTTGATTCAAACATGTTGCATTGTTAATCGAAAATTAAGTGAAAATTGGGGAACTAAATACGTTTGTGATTGAATCAACCAACGCTCCGTATTTAAATTAACAATTTAACCGTTGTTGATATATTTTTTTATAAGTATCACAAACATATTTGATTTAACCATGTTTGTAGTTGAGTCAACTATGATTTAATTTTCAATTGACTACAAACGTTGTAAATTAAAAATTGGACTAAAAATAGTGATATTGAATACGTTTGTGATAGAATCAAGCAATACGCCGTATTAAATCTTTTGGTTTGGTACATCTTTGTTTTGTTTTTGCTGCTATCGATGTTTGTATGGGTTCGTTTTTTTCGTAAATATAATATTTGAAATTTTTTATATTATAAGTATGTATTTCGCATCAATCCCGACAAACATTTTTATGTATAAAGCTAGCGTTCGTATATTTACGTTCTAAATAGGAAATGTATGAGTGTGATTTTGTTTGTAAAGGATGCGTCCATTTTTTCGCCATTTTTTTAATGATACAATTTAAAAGACCAAAATTCGGAAATCAAAAAATTTAAATATTTGAATTATGTGTAGAAAATTATACTAATTTTCCATAATTTTCTCATTATTATGAAAAATTAAATTAAAATATCGATAAATGGACATGAAACAAGACAAATAAAAAATATTAAAAAAATATAATAATTTTTTTAAATCACCAAAATTAATTATAGAAAGGGCCTGTTTCATTAACGATATTTTTGTTATAACATTAACTGAAAAATTTCTTTCGCACATAATTTTATATGCAAATAATATGAAAATTATTTAAATCAATTAAACACATCTAAATTATTTCCTAAAGTAAAATGTTGAATAAAACCAGCCATGTTAAAATATATAAAAACTTTTTATTACTCTATTCTTTATTGTTTATTATTTTTCTTTATTTTGTTTATTCGTTTCTTTTATCCTTGTTTTTTATTTTAACAAACACAATAATTTTTAAACAAAAACATGAACAAACTGAACTGAAAAATATGAACAAGAAAAATTGATCACGCCGTGGTTGATTTAAATAATGAAAATTGTTACGTTTTTTAAAATAAATCGACAATGCTACATTGGTTAAAATAATCACGTTCGTATTAGACGCAAAATCAAACAAACTTTGTAGTTGATTCTACCAACGTTTTTTTTTCGGTGTAGTATTTCAATTTTTCTCTAAATGTAGCTCTGTAGCCGTCTTTCAATGGTTTGTGAAAGTGCGACCAAAACTGCCATTATTTGATATAAAACCATGTTGATGGACTAGAAAATAAATGTTAGTTGATTGATCGACTAACATAATCGAAACTTCTGACGTCTTTTTGTGCCATCCGGTGGATTCTATCAAGCTATTTGAAGAAGAATTGGAAGCAAGTTTACTAAAATCGACTACCTACTTAGCGAAAAAAACGTTTTAACAATACATTGTCGCTAAATTTATCTAGTTGAATTGTTGTTGTTGTTGTAGCAACGAGTTGTGCTATTCTTCGGCTCCAATTCCAGATTCAGGAACTCTGCTACCCAGCTAGCACAGATTTCGATTTGTAACATAAATAAGTTACAATTCGGTTGCAATTCAGTTTTTTGAAATAAATTTAGTCACATATGGGTTATATTACAGTTTCGACTTAGCGATTGGCAACAAATCATTCGGCTCAGTTACAATACAGTTTTAGGTAGATTTCATATAAAAATCTACCTATTGCAGCGTGCTTTATCTCGGAATTTCGGAAAAATTTTGGTGCCAAACGACTATATATGATAAGCGGAGACGGAAAATCAAAATGAAAAAAAAATGTATAATTCATAAAAAAATTTAAATTTACGATGTTGCAGCGAGGTTTTTATTTAGTTTCAATGACAGAAAAAATAAGGACGCTACAATGAGGTTGTTATATAGTTGCAATGACAGAAAAAGAAAACGAATCGAGTACTATAATTTTAGATAGCAATTAGTAACAAGGACGCTGCAATGAAGTTTTTATTTAG
>OY856186.1:315452910-315587772 GCA_963693315.1 Diogma glabrata
TATATATATATATATATTATATATAATATATATATATATATATATATATATATATATATATAGTATATAGTATATATATATATAAAGAGAAAAATATTTAAATTTAATGGAATCGTAACATGTATTAAAGTAAATAAAACTATAAACTATATAAAACTAAACTAAACTATATACTATTTCTAGAGAAATCCAGAAATACATGTAATGTTTTATTTTAGTTTTTAATCCGAATATTTATGAAAGTATTTGTTTATCATCAATTTTTTTTATCAATATATTTTTTTTTATCAATATACCTTTGCAAAATTTTGAAATTTTGAAAAAAGTAAATGGAGGGAACAAAAGAATGAAGAGTTGAGAGTTCTGTAAAACATAATTCAAGATTTAAATATAGCCAATTATATTTGTTTTAAAATTTTAATTGATTTGGAAAAATTTTGTAGTTTTAAAAAATTAAAAAAATAGGAAAGAATAGTGTTAATTGGTTTCATTAATTGTGTTTATTATAATTTAATCATATATATAGATTTAAAAATTATATAAATAAAAACAAACAAAGAAAATATAAAATTAAAAGAAAATTCCACATTTGTTAGAACCTTAAAAATAAATTTAGTAATTTTCAAAAGAAAAGATAAACGCAAAAGTAACAAGGAAAAACGTAAGTTGAATTGATAACGTTAATTTTCATTTTAAATTTGTCTTATCTATCTTCTATCTATATATATAAAATTGAAAGTGTGTCTGTTTGTTCTTTATGCATTACTACACCGATCACATGAAACTTTAGAATGTTGATTTTTCTGTTTATTTATTTTAGGAAAATTTACGACCATCGTTGACAGTTATGCCACCCAAACGGAAATCGATTAGTCGATCTACAACTAAAGCCAGAAAGTTAAAGGGCATTACGAGCTTCAGAAACAGACGAGCAACGGGAAGCAAGATTAGAAATAATTCGAAAACAAACATCTCAAGCCCGTTCTTCTGAAACGAACGATCAACGAGGATTAAGAATAGAAACCCTTCGATTACGCTCTGCTCAAGCCCGTTCGAAAGAAAGAATTGACCAACGGAGAGCAAGACTGGGAAAAAATCGAGAATACAATATTCGATCCAGAGGGACACTGCATTGTGATTTGAATCTGATTGCGTTCCATTACGATGCTGATTATGACTACAGTTTTCATCAAAGTGTCGTTATTGGAAAAATGGATAGGCTATGTAAATTTTGCCATGCTTTAAAATTTAAAAATGAAACTCCAGGAATGTGCTGTGCAAGCGGAAAAGTGAAATTGCCCGAATTGTTGTCTCCACCCAACCTATTATCTATGTTGCTATCAGGTGACACAAGTGAGTCTAAACTTTTTTTGGCAAACATACGCAAGTATAATTCATGTTTCCAAATGACATCGTTCGGTGCAACAGAAATCATACATGATAATTACATTCCAACGTTCAAAGTCCAAGGGCAAATTTATCATCGTACTGGATCACTTCTACCACTGCCGGATTCAGATCACAAATTTCTCCAAATTTATTTCATGGGAACCACTGATGAGCAAGTTGATCAACGTTGTCGATTTAATACCAAAACTAATCGAGAAATTGTTGCTGCATTGCAAAATTTATTCGATCAACACAACGAATTAGTTCGATTGTTCAGGACGGTCCTCGAGCGAATGCCAGATGATGAATACGTTCTTATTATTAAAGCTGACAAAACACCAATCGGCCAACACGAAAGACAATATAACGCACCAACAATTAATGAAGTGGCGATCGTCATAGTTGGCGAAGAATTTAACTCGCGTGATATAGTTCTTCATCGGAGAGATGGTAATGTTCAGCGAGTCTCCGAAACTCATCGCTCATACGATGCATTGCAATATCCAATTTTATTCTGGCAAGGAGAAGATGGATATCATTTCAACATAAAAATGAGAAATCCGCAAACACATGAAGAAATCAATAAGAAAGTCAGTGCAATGAATTACTATTCATATCGATTGATGATTCGTGAGAGCCAAGACAATCACATTTTGAAATGTCGGCAATTGTTCCATCAATACATTGTCGATATGTATGCAAAAATCGAGACCGAACGACTTCTCTTTATTCGATTGAATCAAACCAAACTGCGTTCAGAAGAATATATTCATTTACGCGACGCAATTGCTACTGATGGCAATCCTAACGAACTAGGAAAAATGGTCATACTGCCAGCTACATTCACAGGAAGTCCACGGCATTTACATGAATACGCATAAGATGCAATGACTTATGTTCGCGCATACGGCCGTCCAGATTTTTTCATAACATTCACATGCAATCCTACGTGGGGTGAAATTAAAGAACTTCTGTTGCCTGGACAATCGTCTTCGGATCGCCATGACATCATCGCACGTGTGTTTAAACAAAAATTGAAATCTATGATGGATTTCATTGTCAAACATCATGTTTTTGGTGAGACACGCTGTTGGATGTATTCCATTGAATGGCAGAAAAGAGGATTGCCTCATGCACATGTTTTGATTTGGTTAATCTGCAAAATTACACCAGACAAAATAGATGAAGTCATCTCAGCAGAAATACCAGATGTCGACATTGATCCAGACTTATTCCCAGTTTTCGGCTCGAATGATGGTGTCCCTTTAACAAAATAATAACATTTAGATATAGTTTAACAAAAAATGAGATACAATCCTACCATAAGTTTTTGCACTATGAAATGTTTTAGTTTTATCCAATCCAATAATCGTTTTTACTATTTTTTTTGTATTTAACTCCCAAACAATTATTTTCCCGGCTCCATCACCTGATGCCAACAAATTATTTGGGCTAAGTTCAATTTTCAAAACAACCGATTCATTTCCGGTTAATTAAAAATAAATATCTGGATCATTTAATCCTTTAACTTTAATTTCCATAGCATCTGAACATGCAGCTATATAGTTTTTATTTACTTCAATACATGTTACGATTCCATTAAATTTAAATATTTTTCTCTTCTGTCTATAATTAGGAATTGTCAACTCTCGAACAACAGAATTTCTGGAAACTAGCATACGATTTTCATATTGGACAACACAAATAACATACTCTCCAACACATTTACTGTATGGATTATCATCATCGACACCAGTCCATATTTTAACATCTCCATCAGCTCCACACGTAAAAAATACACTAAAAAATAAATAAACAAAGGTAAATTTTGTTGTTCTTAATGGAAAAATGTGGACCAATTTAAATAATTACCTTCCGTCATTCGCATATGTGCTATGTGTATATCCAGCACAATGTGCATATCTCATAACTACCGTACAAATTTTAGTACATGCAAAACTTTAATATTCAAACACAGAACACACCCTGAAAAATAATTATATTTTATTTTCTTTAAGTTGGTAAATGTTTATTACTTTGTAATATTAATTCAAACTTCAAAGTGTAAACATAAAACATAATTACAATGTCATTTACACGACATTAAACCTATAATATATTTAATATATATATAACTTTAATGTATATAATATATTAATGACTTTAATATATTTAATATATATATAACCTATATAAATTAAATTACAATGTCATTTACACGACATCAAAAGTGCGCAACAATGACATTGAAGTCGATAATCGTTGGGTTGTGCCGTATTCACCATTACTCTCTAAGACATTAAAAGCACACATCAATGTTGAGTATTGCAACTGAGTGAAATCGATAAAATACATTTGCAAATATGTCAACAAAGGAAGCGATATGGCAGTTTTTGGATTGGAAAATGCATCTGCACCAATTGATGAAATCAAACACTACCAATTGGGACGCTACATTAGTAGCAATGAAGCTGTTTGGCGTATTTTCTCTTTTCCAATTCATGCACGTCATCCAACAGTTGTTCATTTGGCTGTTCATCTTGAAAATGGACAGCGCGTGTATTTTACAACGCAAAACGTACATGCAAGAGTATGTTCGCCATCGCAAACAACGTTAAATGCGTTCTTCTCATTGTGCACGGACGATTTGTTTGCAAGAAATCTACTTTACTCAGAAGTGCCAAAATACTACACATGGAATGCATCAGCGGGAAAGTTTCAACGTCGTAAGCAGGGCAAACCAGTTGAAGGACATCCGAATTTGTATTCGTTTGACACATTAGGCCGTCTGTATACAGTTCATCCAAACAATCAAGAATGTTTTTACTTGCGATTACATGGCCCGAAATCCTTCCAAGAACTGAGAACAGTAAATGGTGAAGTATGTGCAACCTATCGAGAAGCTTGCCAAGAATTACATCTTCTTGAAAACGATGCCCATTGGGATACAGCAATTGCTGATGCATCGAATACTGCTCAGCCACAGCAAATACGCACGTTATTTGCAATAATATTGACAACGTGTTTCCCATCCAATCCTAAAAATATTTGGGAAAAATACAAAGATTGTATGAGTGAAGACATCCTACGTCGTTTGCGAGCAATGAATTCGGACATACAATTCACACCAAACGTGTATAACGAGGCATTGCTTTCAATCGAGGATATATGTTTGACAATAGTCAACAAACGATTGGCGCAGTTGGGAATGTGTGCACCGCATCGACTTGAAAATGACGCTTATGATCGTGATTTGCAACGGGAAACACACTTTGATATCGATAATTTGGGTACATATATTAAAAAAAATCTCCCGAAATTAGGTCAAGAACAGCGCTTTGTATACGATACAATCATGCAAGCAATAAGAAGTCAGAGCGGTGGATTGTACTTCATAGATGCGCCAGGAGGTACAGGCAAAACCTTTCTAATTTCAGTCATATTGGCAAGCATACGATCACGGAATGAAATTGCACTGGCAATTGCTTCATCTGGAATTGCGGCAACACTTTTAGATGGAGGTAGAACAGCGCATTCAGCACTGAAATTGCCGTTGAATTTGCAAACCACTGAGACGCCAACTTGCAATATTACAAAAAATTCTGGAATGGGAAAAGTTCTTCAAACATGTAAACTAATCATATGGGACGAGTGTAAAATGGCTCACAAGAAAGCATTGGAAGCGCTTGATCGAACACTGCGAGATTTGAGGAGCAATGAACAAACCTTTGGTGGAGCACTTATTTTATTGTCTGGTGATTTTCGACAAACTCTACCAGTAATACCACGTTCAACACCGGCTGATGAACTTAATGCATGTCAGAAATCATCAGTTCTTTGGCGACATGTAAAAAAATTTACTCTGAAAACTAATATGCGTGTTCAACTACAAAATGATACATCCGCCGAACGTTTTGCTAAACAATTGCTGGATATTGGGAATGGGAAGATGCCAATCGACAGATCAACTCAATGTATCACATTACCAACAAACTTTTGTGAGATGACATCAACGAAAAACGAATTGATTCAAAAGGTTTTTCCTAATATCGCGCAAAATTACCAAGATCCTCAGTGGCTCAGTGCACATGCAATATTAGCAGCTACGAACAACGATGTAAACGCCATCAATTTTAGCATTCTAAACGAAATACCAGGTAAAGCTACAACGTATAAGTCTATCGATACTGTGATGAATCAAGACGAAGTTGTCAATTATCCAACGGAATTCTTGAATTCACTGGATTTACCAGGTATGCCCCCACACATTTTAATATTAAAAATTGGCGTGCCTATCATTCTTCTCCGAAACATCAATCCACCACGACTTTGCAACGGCACAAGACTTGCGGTGAAAAAGATGATGAACAATGTCATTGAAGCTACAATTTTGAAAGGTAAATTCAAAGGGGAAGACGTACTGCTGCCACGTATTCCAATCATCCCAACAGATATGCCATTTGAATTCAAACGGTTCCAGTTTCCAGTGCGACTCGCTTTTGCAATGACCATCAACAAAGCACAAGGACAATCACTGCAAGTGTGTGGACTTAATTTGGAGAATCCTTGCTTCTCACATGGACAACTGTATGTGGCGAGTTCACGCGTCGGTAACCCTTCAAATTTATTCGTCTATGCACCAGACGGAAAAACAAAATATTTCGTGTATCCACAAGCACTCGCATAAAAAAATAAAACGTCTTGAAATTTTTTCCATATTAAAATGAATAAGTTTCAACAAAGTGAAACAATGTAAATTTAATGTTAACATAAATGTTATCACAAGTTTTCTTGAATTTTTTTCCTTCTCAGATTGTGGCAATGCGCGACGGGTAATGAATGTTAAATAACCAAAACTTTTATACTTTTTGATTTAAAATAAATAACATGTTTGAAATAAAAAAAAAATTTGATGTTTTGCATCGCTATAGATAGCGCCATCTGTTTTTAATTAATGTGAGTATGTTTAAAATTTGTAAACGGATTTGTTGACACCTTCATCTAATTTTTCTCGATATTCTGCCTGCCCTTGCTGACCAAAATTAAATCACGATTACAATTTGTTTGCAAGTTTTCAACAGCCTGCAAGGAAAGAAATCATATTAACAACATGACCACTGTTCACCTTTGTGAATCTATTTTGGTTCCGTGCAATGGTCTATATAGAATGCCACACCTCTGCTAATTCAAAAAGTCATTTAAATTTTTTATTGCTTAATTGAAAACTTATTTGATCGCTAATTTTTCATAGATCCGAACTGATCAGCTATAGTGCTGATTGTTTTTGGTTCATATTTTTAAAAAGAAAAATTAAGAATTATGCTATCATTTCACATTACCACTTTTTGAAATCATTGCTACTACGTCAACAAACTTTCTGCGCACAAACTTTATTTATAAGCGTAGCAAAGCACGCCGGGTCCTGCTAGTATTGAATATTTTATTCACTGAACTCAAACAACAGTCGGACTTCAGACTTAATTTTTTTATCACTAATTTACAGACCGAAACATTTGCTTATACGGATTCTTATTTAATTTTTTTTTTTAGTATTTTATTCACTTCAAGAACTTTTTCTTATAACGGATTCTTAAAAATAACGGACTTAATTTACAACGGACTATTAACTATATGAACGAATTGAATTCTTACTACCAGATTAGACTTAAAATTTCTGACTGATTATTATCGACTATTTTTTACAGATTGACTCTTTTTGCCTTTTTTTCATTATTATATATAATATTTTTTTTTATTTGACATAGTTTTACTGACACGATAATTTTGGATTATAAAATTTAAACTAATGATTCTGCAATTCGATAATAATTTTAAATTGGTAAATCATTTTAATTGAAAAAGACAAAATTATTGCTTATATCTATTTTTACTTTAAATTTATAAATGGAATTGTATATATATTTTAATTATTTTTTTTGTTTATTATAATTTGACATAGTTTTATTTTCTATAAATGTTTTCCAAATTAAAATTAATATAAAATTATTGTAATATACAGGTTAAATGTTGAAATACAGTTTTTTTTATTAAAATTTTGGAAACAGTTATTTAATCATTTAAATTTGTGTGTTATGATTAGTGCACGGGCGCAACACAAATTTGGAAATAGTTATTTTATAGTACAAATTTGTTGCATATGATTAGTGCACGGGCATAACAACTTGATATTTTAAAATATTTAAAAAATGAAATGGAAAAAGACTAATATCAAAATCTAATCAAAGCAAATATGATAATTAGTGTTAATTCTATATATACCTCGGTTGAGAAGACTAATATAGACCTCGAACATTATATCCCTCGGCGCTACGCGCCTCAGGATCTAAGAGTTCTTGGTCAATAATAGCTTACTTCTCAACCTTGTTATATAATGTACTATAGTGTTGTTTTAAACGTTTTCTTTTGCTGTAAAATATTTTTCGGGTGGTTTTGAAAGTTCCTTGATATATGGAATTAGTGAAATGGGTAACGAAATAATAAAAGAGTTAGAGAGAACGCTAACAAATCTACAAAAGAATCCATATAGTGATTTTTCGCATGAGCACATTTTGAACTGTTCTACTTACTCAGTTAAAAACTTTAAGGACAGAGTTTAGAGCCTTATTTAATAAACTAAATTTAGATACAGCCAATGAGGTAACCGATAAATTAAAAAATATATTCATGACGGTTTACGGAGAACTTAAAGAAAAATTAAAAATTTATTCTGAAAATCTTTTAGAAATTTCTCTACAGAGTGATAGCTTGGACAACGTCTTTTGATATAGAAAAAAAAACGTTGAAAATTGTGCCAATTTTTGATGGCAAATCTAATGTATTACCAATATTTCTAAACTTGATCCAACATTTTAGCGAAACATTAAATGATGATCAGGAAAAAGAAAAATTGATAAAATTCATCGTAGATACCAGATTGACAGCAAACGCCAAGACCAAATTTATAGCTGCTATACACCAAAGACAATTCAGGAGTTAAAAGACCTATTTAATAAAATTTTTAAGATTGATCTACATCTCTAAATTTACAGTCACAGATAGCTCAATCAACGCAAGGTAATCATTCGGCTGAAAAATTTGGAAATAAAATAGAGCAATTGATTACGGAGCTAAACTGAACACGAAGGATGTACAAGTTCAACAAACAACAATGTCATCTGAAATCAGTGAGTTGCAAATGGAAGTAAATAGAATTAAAGAAAAAGAAATTTCAAATGACACCGTAATAACTGGTTGTCCGTATGATATCGGATTGGATCACTTAATGAAAAAATTTGCAGCAGTTTTCCAATTTGATATAAATCAAATTTATTGTGGTTTTGATCGTCCAGTGGAAGTAAAAAATAGTGCGAATCGAACAAAAACATATAGACAGATTGTGGTGCAGTTCAAGGATTATGGCACAAAAATTAATGTAGTTCAAAAAAAGAAACAGCTTAAAAAAATATTTGTTAAAGAATGGTTTACATCATCATCATCACTTCCGATCCAGGAAATATTCATCAAGGAGAGATTAACTCATTTCAATGTCCAGTTACTCAAAAAACTAAATGAAATAGAAAAACTAAATAAATTAGCCTACTGTTGGTACCAGCATGGAAATATCTACATAAAAATCAACGAAAATGATAGGCGAGGAAGTTCCATCAAATCTGTTAAAGACATCCAAAATTTAGAAAAATTAATACCAGAAACAAAATCATCTACAACGTCTAATAATTCTAAAATCAGCTGTTATGCCACAATTCAACGTGTTATCTAACCAGTAGCCTTTGGGAGAAGACCTACACTCACTCCAGAGCGAGTTCAGGTTCTGTACTGGTGGATTGGAAGGAATGTATGCTTTGGTAGTTAACGGTTAAAAGACCAATTAACAGTCAAAGATACATTTCCGCCCAAACGCTACACTTTTCCATTTTTCTTCCCTATAACATGACTACTTGGTATTTTTTTGTATCAACATCTACAAACACGCATAACATCAAGTATAATATTCTCGACAATGCATTACATTATTCATTGTCCGTACAATTAACAATCAATATAAAGAATCTATTAATCGCTTCCAACAATACGATTTTCCATAATTATATTGTTACACGTTCATCATAACATTATCGAATTTCCTTTATTTTTCTGTTGAAACAAACCAAAAGAAATTCTAAAATAATCGTATTTTTACATTTCTGTTAATGTTTATTGATACGACCTGATACTTGATGTTATTTGAAGGCCATATCAGCAGTTCGTTATTTTTTTTTGTTAACGATTTGCAATTTCCCCAGTTTTACTTAGTATAAAGTGAAACAAAACAAAAAATATGTTTATATTTGATTACTTCATCCTTCTTATCTCTATATCGAAGCGAAATTTCTGAATACACAATATTATTATAACTGGTTTTCGTGCAGTTTGTTCATGGTTTATAATATGTTTCGCATGATAAATGAACCAACAAAAAATGATTGTATCACCCTCTAACTTAGTATAACGAAAATGAAAGAACAACATGAACAAATCGTTTTTAAATCCGTGTTTGAATATTAAACAAAAATTAAAGAAGAAATATTTATAATACATAACTTAAATAAAATAAATTCTTTTGTTTGCTTCCTTGTCTTAGGCATGGGAGTTAAGTTAAACTTAAACACAGTGATATTTGAAATTGCTATTCAAGGCTAAGTTATAAATTCATTTTTCACGTCAGATAATAAAAAAACCCTTTTTTGTGGTGATTAAGTTAATAAGGAAGAAAAGAAATATATAAAAAAATTTTGTGTTTATATGAACTCAATAAAGGTTTCCCGTGGTAAAGGTCGAAACAAGACAATACATATATATATATTGGATAAACATAAGAAAACTATAAGTCATTTTATACTAATAACTTATCAATTTATGAGTGGATATTGCCGTGGTTTGACTAAAGATACGAAGAGAGGAAACTTTTGTAGTGAAGAGCTTCTTCGTGGCATAGCAACGAAATGGCATAGCAGGTCGCGCACCTGGATGAGATTTATTTAGTCCCAAGCTAGCTTCAACCTATGGGGTCGAGAAAGGAATCCTGCTGCTCCATTACAAATAACAGTGTTGTATGCGTATTTCGAGACCAAATAAACGGATAAGAAAAAAAACACAAGTGAAATGAGTAGACTCTGGCGACCCCTTTATGCGAAAGAACCACGATCACCACACCCACCCCCTACACTCTAAACTCACAGTCACACACTCTCACATCTCATCCACTTGCGGCCGCACCCACATGAACACCGACACGTACCCACACGTGCCTACATACCATACCCCCACACGCTCGTACATACATAAATACACACACCACTTTCATCATCGAGGTTATGGCATTTACCGTAAGTAAAATAAAATATCCACACAGAACTTCCATTTTTCCTAAAAATACCGACAAATGTATATTGAATGTTGCATGCTAATTGCAGAGATAACCCAAAAATGAAAACTTCAACATCCATTATGATAACAAAAAACTACTATCAATAGAAATAATAGGGTTAACAAAAAAAATTTTTGAGAGCTTGATCCAACCATTATGTAATATGTTGTAATACTTTTTAGTTTTATAATAGTATAATATGCTACGATCATGTAATCACGGTTATTAATACACGAGCATTAACCGGGATACGAAACGAGCTGTAGGCGAGTTTCGTATGGTGTATGCGAGTGTATTAATAACCTTTACATGAAAGTGGCATACGCTATTTTTTCTACACCCGCTAAATAACGAAGAACGAAAATTACAACGAAGATTTCAAATTTCAAATTTCAGTTTTTTTCCCATACGAAAATTTCAACAAACGTCAAATGCATAGCATGTTTGATTAAAAAACTAAGGGTTTCTTTCTATTGATTAAAAATCTGTATCGTAATAAAATCTGTATCGAAATAAATATCACTATAAAACGGATTTTGGTCATATAAGTGTATTTTTATAGTACGGGTGTAGAAAAATTAGTTTAAAATTTTATTACAAATCACGTAATCACATTAATTGTGTTTTTTTGTACTTCATAAAGAAAGTTATTCATTATATAGTTGCTATGAAAATCTCTCGCTTTTAAAATGACAGCAGCTGTGGAACTTGAGTACTTTTACCACACCCCATTTCACCGATTGATATTAATGTTTGAAAGTTTTCCAAACAATACAATATATGATTTTGATAATTTGTTTTTTTAATAGGAAGACGATCACGTTGATTTTGAAATGTCAATGAATGGTGTGAGTTAAAGATAACAGTTGTCACGTTATCATCAGTTGATTGAGCGTCTATTGTTGATGCAAAAGAATCGTCATCAGGTTTCTGGAACTTAGGTTTAACAGATGTTGAGTTCATAACGCATTCAAATTTTAGAAAACTATTTTTATTCAATTGACCTAAAGCATAAAACACAATTTTGGAATACTCATAATTGGATTTACTAATCAAATTAAATTCAATATTTAAAATATTTACACAAATTTTTTACCTTGAATATTGTAATGACGGACTATTTTCAATTTTTACTTTAAAATAATAGTATTTAAATTCATTAATTTATTTCTCTTAATTGTGGTAAACGTAGCTACATTTTTTTGTACTACTGTTGACGTTTTAGTAACGTCACTCAATTTCAATTAATAAACATGTTTGGATAAATGATTTTTTAACTTGAAAAAAAGTTGAATTGTTGATTATTGCTGGAAGGGAAAACAGAAGATCGATGATATGATTGATATGATATAAATACGATCAAATTGTTTGAATCGTAGGTTAGTATAATTTTAAAATCGAACAATATATAATTTTAAATCAAAAGATTAAATGATAAAAAAAAAAAAATTAAATCAAAAATTGAAAAATATGTAAATGTTTATTGTATAGAGAATAAAGTTGTTTGTTTTTGAAGTGTCATATCTAAGTTTTTCTATTTATTTATTTTCAATGTTGTAATGAGTTTTTTTGGTGAAAAATGTTTAATAAATCATTTAGGTGATAAAATGAATTTTTACTCTGAAAATAATAGTTTTCCAATTCGATAATACTTTTATTAATTTTCTCCAATTGCACTGAACATAGACGTTTATCTATGCCACTGTTTTTTTAAACAAATTCAAGTAAATAAAAAAATACAAGTTTTGATAAATGATGAAAAAATGAAACAGAAAATCTGGTTGTATACGGAAGATGCAGCTATGTATGTATGCGAAATACTATATAAAACGATCAAAATGTTTTGGATCGTCAATTAGTATAATTTCGTAGCTCAATGAGTATATGAAATTAATTCAAAATATACGTGCTCAATAATCATGTAAATTAAAGTAAAATTATAAACTCAGTAATGGCTGAATTGTCAGTCATAGCTTACTTTTGAGTAGTTTTAAAAATATTAATTATTTTAAAAAAATGTTGTTTTAAAACTAAGAAGAAATAAATTTGTTTTTTTCAATTATTGTGTTAATGGTCAAAGGTTTTTTTATATTTGTGAAATAAATAAAATTACAAAACCTCAATTGCATCTATAAAAAGTCCAAGCGGCACGTATATCCGCTAGAAATAGGTAGATTTCGAGATCAGACAGTTTTGTGTGCCAGTAGAATCTGATGTATCAGATTAGTTTAAACAAAACAAACTAATTTCAAACAGATATCAAACAAATTTTAAAAAGAAAATTAACTACCTACAAGCAAAATTATATCTATCCAATTTTGCAACAAACAAATATCAAATCTACCACAGAATATGTGTGTGATAATTTATGACACAAACCTACTCTATATCATATGTCGTGCAATTACTGCAAAATATCAAAATAGTTTATTTCTAAGAAAAAAAAATTAATTTCTTCCATTCAAATCTTTTATTTTTTGACTGTTATAAGGTTGACATTGACTGTTATAAGGTTTTTGGAAATTGTAGTTGGGGATTGTTGCAAACTTTTTTGTTGAAGCCTACAAGTCAAAAACCTCTAACTGCAGAGGTTTATATTTATAAGAAACGGATTACAATGTTTCCACAGATTCTAAATTTATGAGGATTTTAAAAATATTAGTATTCAAACGGCCGTTATAACGGATTAAAAAAAACACTTTTTTTTTTAGTATAAAGCCTATAGTTCCTTAACCATGTGTCAGATTTTTCTGATGTACGAACTTGTCCAAGATATTAATAAAACACACATGTTTTCGGAAGGTTTTTTGATCTGGCTCCACAAATGCAACCGTGAGAGCGCCGGTTGATTCAAACGCATTTTGTGTTTTACAAGCTTTTTTGTTGGAGCCGTTCACTCAGAAACCTCCAACTGCAGAGGTCTTTTTTTTCAAAGAAACTGATTAAAAAGGTTTCAAAGATTCTAAACTTATGAAATTTTTAAAAATATTAGAATCCAAACGGCCGTTATAACGGATCTAAAAAACAGAGTTTTTTTCTAGTATAAATCCTCTAGTTTCTTAACCATGTGTTGGATGGGGCTGATCTACGAACTTGTCCAAGATATTAATAAAACGCACATTTTTAAAAAAAGTTTTTGGATCTGGCCTTATAAATGCGACCGTGAGAGTGCCGGTTGTTTCAAAAAAAAATTTTTTTTTGCAAACTTTTTTGTTGGAGCCGCTCACTCAGGAACCTCTAACTGCAGAGGTCTAGTTTTAAAACAAATTGATAAAAAAGATTCCAAAAATTCTAAATTTGTTAAATTTTTTGAAATATTAGTATCCAAACGGCCGTTATAACGGTTTTAAAAAATCAATTTTTTTCAGAAAAAAGCCTCTAGTTTCTTAACCACGTGTCGGATTTTGCTGATTCACGAACTTGTCCAAGATATTAATAGAACACACAAGTACAGAAAATTTTTTTGATCTACCTCAACAAATGCGACCGTGAGAGTGCCGGTCGTTTTCGTTATATCTCATATCGTTTATATATATATATATATATATATATATATATATATAAATTTTTTTTTTTTTTTGTTTTTTTGTCTCCGCTTATCATATATAGTCGTTTGGCATCAAAATTTTTCCGAAATTCCGAGATGAAGCCCATTGCAATAGGTAGATTTTTATATGAAATCTACCTAAAATATGTAAACGAAATATGTTTTTTTACATTCAAGAATAAAAGTTATTTATCAAGCAAGTGTTATGTTATCAGTTTTTGAAAATGACTTTGTAACTTTGTGAATGGTACATGAACTTTGATGATGATGAAAGACAAAGATTAATTGAAAAAGTTCATGATGTTGTTACCTTATGAGATGCTAAACACAAATTTGTCTAATTCTATTTGTAGAATTGATCATCAAGTTGGTTTATGAAGTTTCGTGCAGTGATATTATTATGTATTGCTTTTTATTGTGGAGGAACGGATTAGTTTCGGCTTGATATACAAAAACCTTTAATTAACCATCAAGATAAACGAAGACGTAAAATAAAATCTAAACAAGACAACATTGAAGAAATTAAATAATGTATGCTTTTAATTTGATTTGTATAAGTTTTTGTTAATTTATTTCTGTGCCGTAAATGATTTGTTTTTGTTAGCTAATTACTATAGTTTCTTGATATTTAATCTGTGATTGGTAAGAGATTTCCAAGTGTAAATTCAGTTTGATTGTGTTAGGCTCAGTATTCCGGTGCAATATAGTTTGTAAATTATATAATTTCGCGTAAAAGTTCAAATTTCGTTACAAGATCTCTCAAATTTTCGTTTTTTCTTTATTTTTTCGTTCTTTTACTTTGTCTTTATTTGGCTTTTAATATTGAGTATATTCTACACATATAAATATGAACTTTTCATATCAAGTAAACAACAACAATAAGCAAAAGCAAGAACTGCTAAAAAAATTGGTTGCTGGCCATGGGATTCTCACACTCCCAACCAAAAAGAAGGGAAAAACTTTAGAGTGCGTAACTGAAGCTCTGGTTACTCAGTTTTATTATCAGCGAGATGATGAGTCGCTTGATGTCAGGGATGAAAGACTGGGTATCTGTACGAATCAATGGCAAGAAAGTTCAAATGCAGAAGAGAATGGTTCTCTGCAAACTGAATGAGTTATTCGCAACATTTCAATCTGAACACGAGGATGTCAAAATTGGCTTCACAAAATTTACCCAACTGAGGCCAAAACATTGTGTTTTGGCACGAAGCAGTATGTGTTTGCATTTAATATGCAAATGTTGAACTGATGTTGAAGGAAATCAACTTAAAGTACTTAACAGATGATTCGCGTGTGAATGTTCAAATTGCCCGGAACCACATTTCCGGTTTTTAATTATTGGATATACAAATTTATCTTGCAGAATGTGCGGTAGTTTTCGATTGTTAAAAATACATTCAGAAAGAAGACGACATCAAACAAATGTTTCCTGGACGACAAAACATTGGATTACGAGCAACACTCATAGAAAAAATTTTCTCTTGGAAAGCAAAGCAAGTACATATACGCACAATCGATAATTTTAATTACTTTTATCAACTTTATAACTACCAACTATAGGGAATGGACGATAATACCACAGTAACGGACAACTCAAAAGCAGTTGAAGGTTCTACGAATTTTTGAAAGTAATGAAATTTTTGAGAATGAAGAAGTGAATTTGTTTGCTCTTCGTTATCAACATAAAAGTTGATTTGGCTTGCTCAATATTGTTATTGTAATTACATACGTACATATATATTTTTTGGTTTTTGTTAAGTTTTGTTTTTTTTTTTTTTTTTTTTTTAATTCATAATATTGATAATCAGTTGCCTATTTGTATACAATGTTATATTATAATTCAAACTTCTATTTTCATGTAAATTTATATTTTTGAAAATAAATAAATAAATAAATAAAAAAAAAAAAAATGTATATTACATTCCAAGATTGAACAGAAAGAATCCGTCTGGTTGCCTTTACAATCATTTGGTTCGAGTACTGACAAATAAACAAAATAGTTCCTAAGATCTCTGTACACAACTTAAATGAAAGTATGCTACTATTTCTGAAATGTGCTTCAATAAATCGATGTGCATGAAGAAGAGAACATTAGAAAAAAAACTTGTTGTAAATTCCGACATTAATACTATGGATATGTGAAAATATTCATATCAGTTACGATATTCATTAAGGACAAAAACAATTCAGTGGAAGATATATTTAAAAACTGGCCATACTTTACAGAATCTGGTGGCGAAAATTTTGATTTTCTATTTTTTTACTGTTGACAACACTTACTAAAATTAAAAAGTAAAAGTAAAAAGTAAAAACTTTTTTAACTTATCGAATGAGTATGAAATTTTATTTTGGTCCAAAAGAACTATCGTTTTTAAAACGAAGACTATCGAATGTGAGAGTAAGGCAACTGATATTTTTATTGATTTACAATATGTAAAAACAAAAACGGAAAACAAAGAAATTTTATTGAAAAAGTGGGCCAACTTTTATCCAATTCGATCAAAACTTTTAAATGATAAAATCCTATCCATGTTAAACTATATTTCTACGTTTCCAATATTCAACACTAGTTTCATTTTCGAGTTAGTAAGAGGTTTAAATAATTTTTTTATTATTTTGGTTATACCATTTTATTTATTCTCAGATTTTATCGGAAACCAAAGCCAAATATCCCAAAATAAAAAACCTGGATTGTTGGGATGATGTATATAAAAATGTTTTAAAAGAAGGAAGAAAAATAAAAGACGCGTTAGTCAAAAGTTGGACTTCCTCAAGCATCGGCGGTGATGAAGGTTAGTGATAATAATTATTGTTGCAAAAATAATCCAAGCTAATTGAAAATGTTTTTCATTTTAGAAGTAAAAAAAGCTATAGCGTTTTTAATATTGGCATATCTATTTCTATCATTTCTCATTCAATATTCATGATATTAAGAAGAAAAACCAAATCAAACGTGTTGTAAAATATTTATAATAAAATATAAAAGTTCAAACAAAATTAAATTAAAACTATAAACTATTAAAAAACATTAAATGTGTTATTTTGTTGTATTGAAAAAACTATAAAAAACATATGTAAATTTAAAAAAAACATTATTTGTGCTAAAGTGTTGTGTTATAATCTAATAAATATTAAAGTTTATTAGAAAAATATTTTTTGTGTTATTGTGTTTAATAAACGATTTGTTTAAGTTCAGGTAAGGTTCCACATATATCTCAAAACTATTCCTAATATATATTACTGTAAGAATGCAATGCTAATCAAAATATTTTATTTAAAAAAAATAATTTTAAATCTAATAGACCATGACAATGGAATTTTGTACAGGGTGTCCGCCGGGAAGGTATACTACTTTGTTTTGCCGCCATTTTGATAAACATTAGTTTTGACAGTTCATATTTGGCAGTCGTGAAGTAGACACGTGGCAAATATATTATAGAAAAATATTCGATAAACCAACGTATTTTAATCGTTAAAACATGTTATCAAAATCAATCATCGATTACTGTGACGATGAGAAAGTTACGTGAAATTTTTGGTAGAAAACGTTACGTGAAATTTTTGGTCGCCTGATTTGACTGCTCCGGACTTCTTTTTGTGGGGATATCTAAAAAGCAAGGTCTATGCAAACAAACCAGAAACACTTGAGCAACTCAAACAAAATATTCGTGATGAAATTAATGAAATACCGCGTGAAATGTGTGAGAATGTAATGAAAAATGTGCTCAATAGGGCTCGCATTTGTGAGGCTAACAGAGGCGGACATTTATCTGATATTGTATTCCATACATAATTGCTGACATTAAATAAAACATTTATCAATATAAGATCCATTCTCTTTCATTTCATCAAAAATTATAAACAAACAAAGTGGTATACCGTCCCGGCGGACACCCTGTATAATAAATGTTTGTTCAGCTAATCTCATTGTGAGACTGGCAATATAACTCCTCCGGATGGTAGATAATGGCTGTCTTCGACCAGTTTTATTTCCAAAGTTGCTAAGTGACATGAAATTTTATCAAGAAATGATGTTCTCTTAGGGATTACTTGATCTTTCAAATTTTATTGTTGTTTTTTAATGTATATCGCTGAACCAGTAATGTATATCGCTGATTCATTCATCAACCGGAGACAGAAGAAGAAGGTTTTTTCTAAATTTTAAAGAAAAAATCATAAAATAAAGAAATAAAAAAAAATAACCGAAATTAAAAAAAAATAAGTATATTTTGTTTCATTTTATTTTTGCATGTATTCTTTATAAGTACAAAGTAGGGGTAAAATGAGATACAATACATTAAGTGTGTGTTAGTGTTTATCAAAATAAAAGAAGTGAGGATAGAACGCGTACAATTATATAATTGGTGAGATTGTTCTTTATTAAAAAATTATTTGGTATTCTGCATTTACTGTTACCAGGCGGTAGACAGGTAAAAATTTTACCTTTTATTACTTTGATGTTATTAATTTTTTTATTGCTTTGTTATTATTTTAAAGCATAAATTTGTTTTGTATTGCCTGGTAACAAGAAATATAGAATTTTCTTTTAGTTATTAGTAGGAATTTCGAATTTATTACTTTATCTGTACTCTTCAATTTTGTTAGTGTCTTTTGTGTTCCCATTTTTTTGCTTTTTCTTTATCGTACAACTGTTGCATGAAACCTGCTATCGTGTTTTTGAGACTGAGATACCCAGTTTTTTTTGTACTGTTTAGTGCTGAAATTTAGGCCTGGCCGAATTTCAGTATCTATATCTGTAATGGCAAAGGGTAAGTCTGGGTCTCAACAAAATGGCAGCAGAGTGAACCAACAGCTTAGCATTCACTTCACCAACATAAGAGGTCTCAATTCGAATCTAAAGGAGGTTCATCACTACATCGAAAAAAATAAACCTGACATATTGTTTCTTACCGAAACAATTATCAGTGGCAAAGCATCGAAATTGGATCTCGATAAATACAGGATACCTAGTTACGAATTGGAACATTCCTTTTATAACAAACATGGTGTCTGTGTATTTGTTCGAAATTCACTTTCATGTATGAGAATTAAGGCTTACGAGTTGAACTCTAAGCACCATAATTCTCTAGCACTGAAGATCTCAGGTGTTGATGAAACTATGTTTATAATAGGATTATACAGATCCCCAAATTGTCCCCCCAGGATTCCATTTTTCGATCAAATATTGGCTAACCTAGACAAGATTATCACGGACTACCCCAAAGCAAGACTGGCCATTCTTGGAGACCTTAATATCCATAATAAAGAATAGTTTAAGTATTCATCGCACACTGACGACGTAGGAAGACAAGCCGAACTGATACTCGCAGATTATCATGGTTTGACGAAAATGATAGAGTGTCCCACTAAAATCCCAGATAATTCACATCATAACAGTAATTTTCTGGATCTGTTTTTGACAAACGATCCAGATAGTACGAAGACAAAAGTTGAACAACCCCTCAGAACATCGGACCATTTACTAATATCAGCAATAGTGCAATTTACATCTCCGACACAAATTAAAGCAAATCCTCGTCGCGTTTGAAATTACAAACGCGCTGACTGGGAGGGACTAAGAAACTTTTATGATGAAACACATTGGAAAACTATTTGTTGTGTTGATCAAGATCCTAGCACATCGGCAATAAGAATTTCTGAAATCATAAAATACGGAATGAAGCCGTTTATTCCAAATCGATTAATCACTCCTAAAACTGAGGCTTGGTTCACCCGGGATGTTGATGAGGCAGTGAAGAATAAACGCAAAGCATTTAAGACATATAATTCAAATAAAACACCTGAAACCCATAGCGCCTATAAGAAAGCCAGAAATATTAGTAAATACAAAATAGACTTGGACACACGGAGAAAAATCATATTTCATAGATTATGATTTATCTTGTCATAATTTCAGAAACGTCGTGGATATTTTAGGATATTTTAGATATGATGGATATTTTATATCCGAAACGCGTCTGATATTATATTTTAATAAAAAGGTGTTTGAAAAATATTATTTTTGTTAAATTATTAAATTTAATAATTTACTACTTAATTTTGCGTTATGAATTAATTTTTACGCCAATCGATGGAATTTGTATAAAAAACACAAAAAACATATACCAAAATTGTGATTTTGGCAGTAACTATATTGTTCTTGTCAGATTCACAATATTGTGTTGAATTTTCACCAAATTGGTGTTACATAATACGAAATTCACAACATTGTGTGAATTTACAATATTGTGATGACATTTATGTGTTCGGGAATAGGGCCCCTGTTCGCGCACTTGTTTGTAGATTGTTTTAATTTTTTAAAGTTTGTTGGTTCGCAGTTGCGTGAATATATTTAGATCTTTTGGGTCGCATTTTAGCAGAAACCTCAAACATAGTTAAACCTCCTCACTCTCCCACACTCATTTCCCCAGTTGTAACGAAAATGAAACCAATTATTTCTCGTTGCAATATTATACAGAAACTGCTTCTTTCTATCAATATCATCAAATCTGCTGGCCCCGACGGTATTCCACCCCTCATTCTTAAAAACGTTGCTAGACAACTAGCTCCAATTTTACCCAAAATTTTCTATTTATCGTATAAAACCGGAATATTTCCCGATTCTTGGAAGCTGGCTAGCGTTCAACCCATATCAAAGAAAGACAGTAAGTTAGACCCTTACAATTATAGACCAATTGCAATTCTATCGGTTTTGGCTAAAATATTTGAAAAATATGTTAACTACAATCTATTAGATTATTTGGAAATGTCAAGAGTTATTGATGATAAGCAGTATGGTTTTCGTAGAAGTCAAGAAACAGGTGATCTGTTAGCTACGTATCCCATCTTTGGAACAAATCGCTGGAAAACCATGGTGAAACATTCAGTATTTCACTTGACATTTCTACACTCAAAAAAATAAATTTCTTTTTTACAAAATTTTTATAAATATACAACACACAAAATTTTTTGATAAAACTACATTTTTTTTCCTTCAAATCCAAAACTAATTTGTAAATCAAATATATTTTTGGTTTTTTCAAATAATTTTTTTTGTATTCTACAATATTGTATTCTACAATGTTGTATATTTATAAAAAAATTGTAAAATTTACTTAGTTTTTTTTTTTGAGAGTAAAACATTTGATAAAGTGTGGCATAAATATCTCATTGCTAAATTAAAATCTTATGGCATATACCATCTTACTGTCTCATGGATTCATAGTTTTCTTACAGGACGCCAATTTCATATTAATTTAGATGGTATTACATCCAATATTTTCACAACCAATTCTGAGGTTCCACAAGGTTCTGCCCTCTCACCAACCTTGTTTCTTCTATACATTAATGATTTACTTATTTCCACAGTGTACCCAATCCATAGTTTTGCTGATGACAGCACATTGCATGCATCTCCAAAATTTCGGTCTCATACTGCAGTTACCACTGATAGAGAGCTGCTAATTGATTCTATCAACAAAGACCTGGATCGTATAATGGAATGGAGTGATCGTAATCTTGTTTCATTTAATCAAACCAAAACCAAACTTTGCCGTTTTCACGAATAGAGCGACATAAAAATTTACCTATTAAGATAAACCATAAGGAACTGCGTGAGGTTAAATCAGTTAGACTTCTGGGAGTGGATATATATAAATAACAAAATAACCTGAAATGGAATAAACATGTGTTCAACCTCGCTAAATCTGCAATGCAAAAATTAGAATTCTTGAGTCGATGTAAAAAGTATTTCAATCTCGATCAAATTTTGCTAATCTTCAAGTCCTTTATTCGTCCATGTATGGAATACTGCTGTCATGTTTGGGGAGGTGACTGTCAGTCAAATAAAATGTCTAGACTCTGTACAGAGAAAAGCAATACGGTTGATTAGTAATACCAAACTAACGGACCACCTTGATTCGCTCCATCAAAGAAAAAATGTGGCTGAATTGTCAATATACTATAAATCGTCGCTTTAATAATGAAATAACGTATGCCATATATACGTTGTTATTATATAATGGGTGCGCTGCATTCCCCATAAGGATGTCTATAAAGTGGCATTTTAACATTTTCCAATTTTTTTATAACTGGGGTTGAAAATTAATATATTGTTAATTAACGTACATGCAAATTTGAATTTGGTTAAATATTAAAACAGCGTAAATGCATGTACGATATTTCAATTCCTACAGAATAATAACTTGGGTAAAATCAGTGTCGTATACTTTACATACATTACGATCGCCACACGAAATGGTAAATCTAAAATATTGTATAAGCATCATTCATTACTACATGATATGCCGGTTCATATAAATAAAAAATTGTAAGAATATTATGCGTTAGTTCAATAATAATTAGTTTTAGGCTTAATCGTACTTCCATGCAAAATGAAATAACGTATATGAAATATGAAATAACGTATAAGGTACCTGATTGACTTTTCACCTCTTTTTAGGTAGAAAAGCCAGCAGGTACCAATGTGAAATTTTAATATGTTGTGGGGAAATTAGTCAAGATTAATTGGTAGAAATTTTTTTTCCAATATCTTTATTCATTCATAGTGCTGCCGAGTTTACGAAAATCAGAAAATCGAAAAATCTTTAAACCCAATTATCTCGAAACTACACTTTTGCGAATACGTTGTTTCATTATTAAAGCGACGAAATATAACTTTAGCAAACTCTCCTCAAAGGAAATTCAAAATATCCTTCCACCATGTGCGCAATATAATCGACAAACAAGAGCTGCCAATTTATCTCATCCATTTGTTGTACAAATACCTCGTTGTAGAACTGTGTCCTTCCAGAACGACTATTTTAATAGTGGCCAAATTGTGGAACTCAATACCCTCCTCTGTATTTCCCAATGAATTTTCCCCTCAGGCATTTAAAGAAAATGTACATCGTCATTTAAAACAATTAGTATAGTGGTCCCTATATCCTCTTTCCTTCCATTTTCCTCATCTCCTTCCTTTATAGTTGACATGGTATCTTCGGATATTCAAAGAGTCTGAATAATGAATATTTCATATTTAGTGTGCTAAACATGTCTAACTAATTAATTTAAAAAAAAAATTAAAAAACAAACAGTCAACGTAAAAAATGCTGACAAAAAAATAATTTTAAGAAGACATTCTTTTCGGTGTAGATTAATTCTATCTAAATTTGTATAAAAAAGAAAACGAAGGATTTGTTAAAAAAAACGCAGTTCAACATGGCGGGACGATATTCTTATGGGAACTTTTTCCGATCGGGATTGGATCGATAATTTCCGAGTTGACAAAGAAACATTTAAGGAAATATGCGATAGTGATCTTGAGCCTCGTCCACAAAACTAAGCCCACGAAAACCAATAGCTGTGGAATAAAAAGTGGCAGTTGCGTTATATAAATTTGCATCATTTGCTGAGTATAGAGTGATTGAAAATAACATGGGGGTACGCTATTATTTTAAAATATTAAAATTATTCATTAAATGGTTTTTATTTTTAGATAAGCAAATGTTCAGTTTGGAACTGCATTCACCAACTCACCAACGCGTTTATAAAGCATGCAAAAGATATAATTAAAATTTGTAGTTTGATTCTTTTTTGTAGTTAAACTTCTTTGTTATTACAGCATTAGAGAAGTCAGCTGTAAGTTTCCAGGTGCATTCTAGGAAAGTCATGTTTTCGGAACTCCGGTTTTTTAAAACACAAAAGTGAATTATTGCCAAACGTAAATTGTTATTGTCAAAAGTGTAACATATATATATTTATATATTATATAGAATATAACAGCCAAATATTTTTCATTTTCAGATAACTAAAATAGGTGATCCTGCATATTCTGAATGGCTTTTAAAAGGATATTCTGGAAGCCTCGATACTTATCATGAGTCATTTAATACTTACCATAATTCAACCAGAATTATTGTGGAGCAGACGATTGGGAAATTGAAGAATAGGTGGAGAAATCTAAAAAAAATAAATAAACTGGACTATAGATTTGTCCCGAAGGCAATTTGCTAATAATCTTAAATTTTTTACGAGATCATTAACATTTCCATTAAAAATCGTAGGTGGACTAGACCTGTTGTATGCTCCATAACATAATTAAAAAAAAAACTACAAAATATTGCAAATGGCTCTGATGTCAATACATCTCAACCTCCAATACAGCATATGCCGAGATATTTCCCTACAAACGCCAATGTTGAGGCTGAGGTGAGATGCTATTCGTAGCATAACAGACTTACTGCCACTAAAAAAACTAATACAATTTAAAAAAAAAAATAAAAACATCGGGTACCAAACTATTTCGCTGTAAATTTGCAAAGTTCAACTATGCCGCAAGAGGGTAGCCAAGACATGTCCGAAACTTTCGAGCATTTAACTTATTCTCTTGATGCCGAACATTCCATAATGAGCCAAATACCTGGACTATCTGGAATTGCCAATACGTAAGCCAGCGGTTTCCAAACTGTGGGTCGCGACCCACAGGGGGGTCGCGCAATAACCTCAAGGGGGTCGTGAAGTTTTTAATTTAATAATAATAATAAATAAATCAATGCAAGGTCCATAAATGCATGCTCTGATTCAAAAAGACAAAGTCACTACATTCATTAAAAAATGGGAGCTATGGATATCCAATTTAGATAAGGATTTATTTGGCATGTTTCCAATTTTAAATGACGACGGTACCGGAAACAATATTAAAGCAAACAAAAATCTTTTTATAGAACATTTGCAAAGTTTACTAAAACATTTTTCACATTACATGCGTTCCTTTGGAACAAAATAGCTGCTCAAAACAGCTTTTGAGTAGATCACCAATGGAACGCCAAAAATTTGAAAATTTTTCAAAAGAAACCACACAATTTTATTATTAGCAAAATTTTTCATTTTGGGCTGATATTTAGATCTGACTGGTCCATTTTATTATTAACAATACCAAAACAAAATTATAACATGATTTAAATAAAATCGAATAATAAACTGCTTTTCAACTACACAACTTGTTCGAGGTAGAGTAGATCAAAGCAAATTTGAGTATGTTTCTCGAAGCTCAAGTAAAACGATTTTGGGAACTGGAATCAGTATCGTCCAAACCGGTGTGGTCTAAAGAAGAATTCGCATGCGATACCCATTTCAAGGAACATGTCCAGAGATCAGTTGATGGCCGTTACACCGTCGCACTCCCTACCAATCCCAAGCTAGACCAACTAGGTTTATCCGATTTGTCAGCGCGTCGTCAGTTCTACGCCCTGGAAACTCGTTTACAAGGGAAACCTGAGGTTCTATAAACAATACCAAGACTTTATGCGTGAATACCATCAGTTGGGACACATGACCACTGCGGTACACGACAGTGATAAATGCAACTTTTACTTGCCCCATCATTATGTGATAAAGGAACAAAGTGAAACAACAAAGTTGCGCGTAGTATTCAATGCGTCCGCAAAATCTTCATCTCTTGTTTCTGAACGACTGCCTGATGGTAGGCCCTACGATCCAACAGGATCTTGTTTCGATAATGCTTCGCTTTCGGAAACATAACATTGCGTTCAGTGCTGACATCGCGAAGATGTATCGACAGATCAGACTTCGAGATGACCAACAAGACCTTCAACGAGTATTTTGGCGCTTAAACCCTTCCGAACGTCTTCAAGTGTTCAAACTCGCCACTGTTACATACGGAACTGCAAGTGCTCCATTTTTAGCCACTCGGACGCTACATCAGCTCGCCATTGATGAACGTATCAAATATCCAGAAGCATCTAAAATTCTTGATAATGACTTTTATGTAGATGACGTATTAACGGGAGCATCAAACATGTCAGAGGCCAGCCAACTGAAGACAGAGTTAATTGAACTTCTAGCCTGTGGTGGCTTCGAACTACGAAAGTTTGTTTCTAACATGAAGCAATTGTCATCTGAAGATCACGACACATCAACCGTTACCATTTTATTGGGGGTTATATGGAATACAAAATCTGATCAGTTCGAAATGGTATTTGACTTGCCTCCTACTGTTGCTTTATGTACCAAGCGCAGGCTTCTTTCGGAATTATGCCAAATTTTTGATCCTTTGGGTATTTGTGCTCCAATTGTTCTCTCCGGAAAACTCATCATGCAAGCTATTTGGAAACTTCAAACTCTGGGTTGGGATGATCCACTACCACCTCACATCGCACAAGCCTGGTCAACTTACAAACAGGAACTAAATACATTGCAACGGATCAACATCCCTCGGTTAATTGCTTCCTCCACGTCTAATCCGATCGAACTGCATGGGTTTTGCGACGCTTCCGAGCGAGCATACGGTTGTGTACTGTACACCCGAACTTTCTCCTCAACGAATCACTATCAACTAAATCTCGTTTGTGCAAAAACACGAGTGTCACCTTTGAAGAAGGAAACAATCCCAAGGTTGGAGCTGTGTGCAGCAGTACTCTTGTCTGAATTGACTCACAAAGCTGTGTCTGTCTTAAAAATGAATTTTTCTGCGATATTTCTGTGGACAGATTCACAAATAACGTTGCATGCATCGGATTAAGTCGGAACCATCAAAATATGCAGTATTTGTAGCAAATCGTCTCTCCAGAATTCAAGAAATTACGTCAGCTAATGATTGGCACTATATTACTACAGCTGCAAATCCAGCGGACTCAGCGTCACGAGGACTTATGCCTTCGCATTTTTCTACGGCATCACTTTGGTGGACGGGGCCCGATTTTTTGTAGAGCTACTCGTCAGCCTGGCCATTGTCACATGATATCAAACTAGCAGACGACTTCGTGAACTTGGAAGTGCGAAAAACCAACGATCGTGTTTTAGTCCAGTCTGCAGTAGAGGCTAACTTTCTCATCCTTCGTTTTTCGTCTCTCACAAGCTTGATTCGAGTTGTTGCCTACATGCTTCGTTTCATTAACAACACCAGACACGAAGATATTCGAGACGGAACTTCGTCTATCTTTCTAGTACCTAGTGATATTAAAAATGCTACACTGTGTTTGATACGATTGATTCAACAAAATCACTTTGGTGACGATATACGTTGCATTAAGAAGACCAAGTGTTGCTCACCAAGCAGTTCGCTTCGACCTCTTGCGATATTTTTAGATAATGATGGCATACTAAGAGTCGGCGGTAGACTGAATAACGCAAAAATTACTGAAGACCAAAAACATCCGATTTTATTACCTGGTAATCATCCCTTTAGTATTTTGATCGTTCGACATGAGCACCAAAAGTTGTTACACGCTGGACCTCAATCACTTCTATACAATCTCCGCCTGCAGTATTGGATAACTGGCGGAAGGAATTTATGTAGGACTGTTGTCCATCGATGTGTTCGTTGTCATCGAGTAAAGCCTCAATTACGGAATCAATTAATGGGTGACTTGCCTTCTGATAGGGTGAAATCCGTGGAGCGTCCATTTCTCATCGTCGGGGTTGATTTCTGTGGGCCATTTTTTTATATTCAAACCAATAAGGCCAGAACAAGAACTAAATGCTACATCTGTCTTTTTGTCTGTTTCACCACCAAAGCGGTGCATTTGGAACTTGTGATGAGCGCCTCAACTGAATCCTTTTTGGCTTGCTTACGAAGGTTTGTTGCTCGACGCGGGATATGCACTCGTATTTATTCCGACAACGCCACTAATTTCGTAGGATCACGGTCGGAACTCAAAGAGCTCAAAACGTTATTCCTTTCTCAGTCATTTCAAGATACCAATTTAAAATTCTGCAACGAAAACAACATAGAATGGAAAACCATCCCTCCACGTTCGCCGCACTTTGGGGGTTTATGGGAGGCGGCAATCAAAAGTGCTAAGCATCATTTCAAACGCGCAGTCGGCAATGCAGCCCTTACCGTGGAAGAACTTCTCACACTGATATCCCAAATCGAAGCATGTCTCAATTCTCGGCCGCTTACGCCTTTATCTAGCGATCCGTCAGACCTGAATGCTCTCTCTCCTGGTCATTTTATTATCGGTGCTCCGTTGACATCAATACCAGAACCATCATTAATTGATTTGTCCAGCAACCGACTTTCTAGTTTGCAACGGATTCAACAAAGTTTGCATCAGTTTTGGGAAAGATTGCACAAAGAATATTTATCCGAACTTCAACGACGACACAAGTGGCATCAGGGTCACATAATTTCCAAGTAGGTTCTTTAGTTATCCTCCATGACGATAATTCACCACCATTAAAATGGCACTTAGGTCGCATAACAGCATTACATCCTGGACAAGATGGGATCACTCGTGTGGTTACAGTCAAGACAGCACTGTCAGAATTGAAAAGAGCTGTCAATCGTATAAGTGTTCTACCATTTGAAACCGAGATCGACAAAGGCGTTACTACCTAACATGTTCATCGTAACGTAGCTTGCTTTCAGACATACCATCATTAACCCGATTTTAATACAAACTCGGCTAAAATCATTCATATGTTCCCCCTACTAACTTGATGATCCTCTGCATTAAATGAACCACCTAGCCTTGGTCATAACATGTGTATCAAATAGGAGTTATTTCTATTTTGTTGATGTCACATACATCGCCTCAACTTGATGTCACATACATCACACTCAATGATTAAACCTTTAGTCGTCGTCAATGATCTGCATAATCCAGGTTTAATTATTTATTTCTTCGGTTGCTACGCACACTCAATGATTAAACCTTTAGTCGTCGTCAATGCTCTGCATAATCCAGGTTTAATTATTTATTTCTTCGGTTGCTACGCACACTCAATGATTAAACCTTTAGTCTTCGTCAATGCTCTGCATAATCCAGGTTTAATTATTTATTTCTTCGGTTGCTACGCACACTCTATTATTAAACCTTTAGTCGTCAATGCTCAGCACATTTAATGGTTAATCCGCTATAACGTCAGCTGCACAGCACATTAAATGATTTTATCCGTCATGATTTCGGACTAATTCAAATTTTAAATTCATTGTCATCAATTTCGTCGATTGACTCGTCTTCGAAAGTATTTAATATACGAGTCATTGTCTCTATCGATCAGAATATTCATCGTCTCAATTTGCATCATCTATAATTCCATTTAGGAACAAGAACCTATTATCAATTAGGTCCAATTTAAAATCTAATCGCGTTACTCATGTATCATCACTTCACAACATCAGTTCCGTTGAGTCGTTACCATTGTCGCTTTGTTACAACCATAACACCACCGTTGGTCGAGTCCACAAGATCAGTCTTTAGCAGACTTGATGAAGATCTCAAGTTGTTGTTTGCGTCACTAAGAACTATGCGTTACTGCCCAGCGTGAACTCTAGCATATTATTCAACCAACCTCAACGGCAGAAAGTACACTGATACTTACGGTAATGCGAGCTTTTAAAACTTCACTTCTTGTCATTTGGCATCTCTCATGATATCTCATGTTCAATTGTAAATAAAAAAAAGTCCAGCGGCAGGTATATCCGCTAGAAAAAGGTAGATTTCTTGATCAGACAGATATGCATGCAAGTAGAATCAATGTATCAAATTAGTTGAAATCAAAAAACTAAATAGAAACGGAATTATCCAACAAATTTCACAAAAGACATTTAATACATTAACCGAAACTACTTTATGCAATTTCGGAACAGTTTTGTTTAATTTGGTTAAAATTAGTCATAACATATTAAATCCACCAAAGATCAAATAAACGTCCAACAAAGATCAAAAAAACTACGTGACAACTACAATTATACCATCACACATAATTTATAATCAAACATTATTAAACAATTTTAATTTAAAATCATCTTTGTGTTGTATTTTTTTGTTCTCATATAATCTTTTTTCAAATACATAGTTTACTTAGTGAAAAAAAAATAAAAATACAAACAAAAGAGCATATGATAATTTTCCTTTGGTATTAAATGGCTTGAGATTTGTCTGTAATAGGTGCATTATATTGCTTATAAAAATGGAACCTTTTGGGTTAGAAAGCTGGAATTTTGTGAGGCTATAGTTTAAAAATTGTCTTAAAAGTTAAGATGAATTTAAATAACATAAACTCAAACATAATGAAATCATTGCCTTTTGCGTTTGTTTTCATTTCAACAGACCTGGGGCCTCAACCTTTAGACCTGAACTATTTTTTTTTAAATTTTGGAAAGATTTATATTGAAACTTTGTGTAAAAAAGTTTTCAAGTGTGAGCTTGGCCATTTCAGCTAGATCAAGGACAAAAAAGATTGGCAAATTTTTAAAACAGCTGATTTTTCAGGAGCCTGGAACATCAAAGTTGTCATTTGGATAAAAATGATAGAAATATGTTCAAATATTCAATATTTATAAATTTTATTAAAATATTATGATTCAAACGGAAGTTATAGCGCCCTAGATTATTCAACATTTTAGGCTCTAGTCGCTTAACTGGTACCCGGATATGGCCAGTTCACGAACTTGTCCAAGACATTATTTGCCGAAACACACACAAAAAATTATTTTGGTGTAGGTCGAAAAATGCGACCGTGAGAGTGCCGCCAAATTCCGTTATATCTCATATCGTTATATATATATATATATATATATATATATATATATATATATATATATATATATATATATATATATATATATATATATATATATATATATATATAAATTTTTTTTTCATTTTGATTTTCCGTCTCCGCTTATCATATATAGTCGTTTGGCACCAAAATTTTTCCGAAATTCCGAGGTGAAGCACATACCAATGGTAGATTTTTATATGAAATCTACCTAAAAGTACATAATCACAACAGTTGTTGTTGATAAATTTATTCAAAATAAAAAATTTTTTTTTTGTTTTTGTAAAAATAAACATTTCTAAAGCAAAAAAATGATAGTTGGTTATGAACCAGAAATAAGTATCTTAAAACTAGTAGTAACATAATTTTCTGAATTAAAGTAACTTACATAAAATGTTCTGAATTAAAATTAAAGTGGTCATATGACACACTTATAATATTAGCTATAAGTTGTTAACTCTCTGAATTTTTAAATAACCAATTAGATTAATAGTTTTCATCAATTCATGATTTATAATAATTTATATAAGTAATTATCGTCAAAGGCGGGAATATGTTGACAACGGACAGAGCTGTTCAAAATAAAAAAACAATAATGTTTTGTAAATAGTCATACTTACCAATAATATCTCTGTCCTTCGTCAAAATATTTGTTGAATAACCTCAGTCAACATTTCGTGGCTGTTTGTTTTGTTGTCTCTGAAAAAAGAAAGAAAAAAATTGACTTGTATTAATTGGTTAATTACTTTAATTTAAGCTGTTAATTTAAGTTTCTTAATTAACTTTGCTTAGCCGTCGGGATTTTTATTAACACTGGATATTGTCTGTCTGCAACCATTAAAATTATTTATATTAAGTTGTTCAGAACTTACAAGTCTTGCAATCCATGACGTCTCCAGCTGTTGATGTTTCCGATCCATAGAATAATACTGAAAGAGAAAGGTTTTATTAATTTATTGTTTGTAATTTAATCAAATAATTTTACCTTTAATAATATTATTGTTTTTTGAAATGTCAATTTTTGACATTTAGTTTTCATCTGATGAGTTCACGTTCTCACCACTTGGCAAGATTTATCATATCTTGTGTCGATACGACAGTATTTAGTACTAATTTATGCTAATGTTGAACACGTGAGCTCTGTAGTCAATAAAATGATTAGTTTTTTGGCTATATATTTTAGATTTTATGATTAATAAGTCTTCTTCTTCGTTTATTTTTTGACAAGTGACGGTTAATTTTTGAGTATTTTAATTTACTACAAATAATGTTCAGAAAAAATGTAAAATTAATGTGAATTATAAAACCTTGTAAAACTAAAAAGTTTTTAAAATAAAATAAATAGTTCTACAATTAATTGGTGAAATTGTGCAGTTGTGTTGTTTATATTCATCTGCCTGCCAGTGTGATGCCGAAATTATTGTTGCATGGCCGCCATATTTAAGCATCAGAATATCTGATTGTAATGCTGATTAGTTTTCACAAGGAGTGAAATTCATGTTATAAGCCCTATTTGGCACAGTGTCTTCAAACATTTTTTACTTCTTATGAAACTCATTTTCTAATTCATTGCCCTTTTTTAGGCAATACAATAATTTACTAGCACATGCCAACTGAGGCATTGATGAGTTGGCACATAATGATCATCATCTTCTGCCATTGCTAGGCGTGATAACAGTGGACACGCATACTATCAATCAATTTATAGTATATCATCAGTCGTCATATAGTGTATTATCAGTCGCATTCATATCATATTATCAGTCGTCATCATCATCTTCTGCCATTGCTAGGCGTGATAACAATGGACACGCATACTATCAATCAATTTATAGTATATCATCAGTCGTCATATAGTATATTATCAGTCGCATTTATATTATATTATCAGTCGTCATCATCATCTTCTACCATTGCTAAGCGTGATAACAGTGGACACGCATACTATCAATCAATTTATAGTATATCATCAGTCGTCATATAGTATATTATCAGTCGCATTTATATTATATTATCAGTCGTCATCATCATCTTCTACCGTTGCTAGGCGTGATAACAGTGGACACGCATAACATCAATCAATTTATATTATATCATCAGTCGTCATATATTATTATTATCAGTCGTCATCATCAACATTTGCCATTCTTAGACGCGATAACTGAGGACACGCATATAATAAAACCAAAATTCTTGATAGCTCTCTGGCTTTTTATTTAACGTCGTTCGTCAAAAAGAAAACATACAGTCCACTGCCAAGTCAGAGGCGCCTTCAATTTTCAATGATTATTTCAACGATATTGATTTTACAAAAATATTGATTTTACATATTGATTGAAATATCTTGCGATACTTCATTGCAACAGGAATTTGATAGTAAAACTTTAATTCAGTTTTGGGTGGAACGAAAAAAAGATTATATTACTTTGTCGGACAGAGCTATAATAGTGCTGTTACCATTCGTAACATCATATTTATGTAAAACCGGATTTGCTGCTTTAGCAGTCATGAAATCGAAATATCGAAATCGTTTAGTAGTAGAAAAAGAACTTCGGGTGACTATTTCAACAATAACACCACGATTTGAGAAACTTTGTGCTAACAAGCAAGCTCATCCATCACAATAAATTTTTTTATCCACGACTACTAAAGAATATATACTTTCCATGCGTATATCTTTCATTGTAATTGTATTCATTCCTTTTCTATATATCAAATTCTTTTTTATTTCTTTTATTACGCTTTATTTATTCAAAATTCCCCTAACAAATTAAAAACTTGATTTGTTGGTATAGTAATATAAACCAGTTAAAACAAAAACAATACATATATAAAATCTAAAATAAACAAACATGTTTGGTTTTGTTTTTCATTTCATTCAATATGGCGATACAAACTTCTACAGGAAAACATGAATAAAATTATTTGAAATTATTAATTGCCTTCATTCTAGCTCATACAAGAATATACTATTCTATAAATATACATATTAAATTTTTATCAATTCTTGTTTAGTTTTATTCTATGAATGCATTACTTTTTACAACTTGAAAATGTGCTTGAAAATGTGCTTACGCTGACGTAAGCTTTGTTTTTATTGTATATAAAACAATCACTATTAAATATAATTATTTTAGATTTTAGCACCAACACAAATGGAACCACCGACTGAAATTTCTTCAAGCCAACTGTCCGGACCATCTATCGCTATAAATACAGAGGTGAGTTCTAGTTTTGTTTAGTATAATGCAATTATTATTAAATATAATTATTTTAGGTTTTAACGCTAACATCGATTAATGAAGAAGTACCAGAAAGCGAAGAAAATGATCAGTCTGCAACATGAGCTGGTATAATTACTGAGTTAAATTTTGCTATATTTTATCGACTTTTTTTATTATTTTGCTTATTATATACATAATTTAAAAATAAATTTTCAATTTCATTTACTCAAAATAACTCACCACAACTGTAACGAATCATTCTGATTTGAAAATATTTTGTTTTTGTTTTTCATTACTATTGTGACGACCATAAAAGCCGACCCTAGTATTTTTTTTTGTTTTCAAATCTGGTTGGTTATTTCTTTGTATTGGTATGTAGAAGTAACAATAAATTAGATTGTGATTTTTTTTTGTATTTTTTTTGAAAATCGATAAAATGAATATGAAAAGAGGATTTAGAGGACAGTCGAATTTGAGAAGCAGTGTGGTTTAAGTAAATTTTAGAAAGAAAAAAAGAAAAAGTATATAAAAATATATGTACATAAAAATAATTATAAAAATATAATTTTGGTTTAATTAAATTTTAAAAACAAAAGGAAGTAAGATTAAATTTTGATAAAAAAGAAAAAAAAATATAAAAATATAAGTTTGGTTGAATTGAATTTAAGAAGGAAAAAAAGAAGTAAAATTTAAAAGAATTGATTTTTTTTAAAAATGAAAATGAATATTAAAATATAAGTTTGGTTAAGTAATTAAGAGGAAATTTCAAGACTGTATATTTATTTAAAAAAATAAAAAAAAAACAAAACAATTTATTATAGAAAAACCTAAATAACCTAAATGTGCAAGAAATGTATAATATAATATCATTTAATCTTAAAAATTATAAACGATTATAAATTTAAAAATGTGGAATTTTATTTTTCTTTGAAATCATTAAAAGGTTGTGTATAAAAACATAAAATTCTAAAAAGTTTTTTTTTTTTCAATTGTTTGGAAGAGAGAAAAAACTACTAAAAATTATTATGACTGTGAGTGATCATAATCACTCATCTATCATAAGACTTACGAAAAAAAATAAAAATGATGATAATGCCATTACGCGAATAATAACAAGAAACAAAATTCAATAAGTTCAATTCTATTAGAAGAAATACACAGGAACTATACATTAATAATTGGGATAATTTATAAGAGGATCTGTGGCCTATTTCACCAAAATCACAATTTACATTCACAACTTACATCTAAAATATTGATGTACTTACAATTTACATTATTTTTTATTTCACCAAAACTACATTTACAATGACTTCAGTGTATGATTTTTGCAAAGAATTTATCAAAAAAAAGATGTTTCACCAGTTTCGAAGAGAATTATTTTACAACAAATTTTGATTTGTTCTTAATTTGTTCAAATTTCTGTTTCACCAACTATAAATTTTTGTTGTAACTACAACTACAAATTTTGTTAATTGTTAATGTTTCGGTTTCACGAAAAATTGATGTATTAACAATATTGTTAAATTGTAATCACAATTCTACACCCGAACAGACGTGTGTAAAATTGTGATTTTAGAATATATAAAATTTAACGTTAATTGATAGAGCATATATTTTAAATTTTAAGTTTTGATAAAGTTCTAGTGATTGCAAATAGTTTTAGGCTAGGCAAATAATTTTAGAGAATGTTTATAAATAACGAATTTAGAAGGAAAGGGGGTTTGCAAATTTGCTACGGTGGGAGCAAAGCATTTTTTGTGTCTTGATAGGTTTTGTTACGATGATGCGGAAAGCGGTCAAAAAATGGTGTACAGACCCTTAGTTTGATTTTAAAACGAAAAAAAGGTTATTGTAGTCCAATAAATTTTAATTTCGGTACAGTTTATTATCAAATTATCAAATCATCAAATATGAAAAATATTTTATCAAAGATGAGGTTATTAATACAGTCGCCAAAACAAAAATAACTTGACATTTTCGGCGATTATGAAACCACAGTATAAAAGACACATACGATACTGTAAAATCTACAGTATGCAGCAAACAAATTCTGTAACTGTGAAGTGGCGGTGTTAAACATTTCTTCATTTATTTTCAATTAAAAATTTATCTCTTGATCGCTTTACAGTTGCAGAATTTGGCTATTCAACCATCATTTTTTCATATAATACCCTATATAAAGTATTATTTAAAAGTATAATTTTATAGCTCACAACACTTAGAAATAAATGAATCACAGTGATATATGTTTTAGATGACCTTTATTGTTTTACTTCGGTTTTGAAAAAATTACTTCGGTTTTGAAAAAACCTAAGTATTACATTCATGAGCCAAAACTGAAATTCGTACCCCAACTTTTTTGGAATTTCTCGACATTTTATGACCTTCTGATTCTAAAAAAGCAACAAAAAAAATGTATGACTGTCTGCCGACCTTCGGCCTTTCCCTTCGGCCATTTCCACAAATATTTATTTCAAGTCAAAAGGAGCTAAATTTGACGACAAACAATTAATTAATAAGATTATATTTTTTTAAACGAAACCATAAAAAGAAATTATTTAAATTGGGAGCCAGCACCACCAGTCTTTATATAATTTAGAATTAAGTTTAGAAATATTTGCTACAAACGTTTGATCTTTTAACTACTTTTCTTATCGATCTGCGGCCAAATTCTGTTACTGTGATGTGATAAAGTGATAAATTTTCAATTGAAAAGAAATGAAGAAATGTTTAACACTTCGCCGCGTCACAGTTTCACAATTTGGCTGCAGGATTGTTAAAAAATATATTTAAATATTTTGGTTTAGAAAGTTTTTCTTAAAATTTAAACTTTCGGTATTTTTCTGCCCTTCCTCGCGAATTTAATAGAACGAAAATTTAAAAAAAAATTACAAAGATAGAAAATTTAATACATTTCCAACGCAAAGATTAGTGTGTGTGGTGTATCTAACAAATATATAGGGGAGGGGTAGGAATGCAAAAAAGAAAATAATATTTTTTAGGCAAGTCGGATGGCGAATAAAAGAATTTAAGTACCAATCTAAATTTTAATTTTACAATGCACAGCTGAAGAAAAACGTATTCTAGACCAAATTGTGAAAACTTGACCTTTTTCATTTTCCTGAAACTTGGCATATAAGTAAAATGAATATATTAAAAATTCGAATAATTTAACAATTTTTTGAAGTGCATAGCTTGAGCATAGAGGGCACCCAACATGCATGAAAAATAAAATATCCGATGTATCTTTGAAATTAAATTTCGAACGGGTATACCGGTTTTAATAGTCTGTTAATAGTCTGAAAAAAATTAATAACCTGTTTTTGTAGTTAATTTTAAAATTCAAACATTAAAAAAACTCTTTTAAAGATGGTGCTATGGTCGAAGATAAATTGGAATTTAATTTATTTTTTTTTAAACCGTTTCATCTTTCGAACTTCAGTGGTTAAAATTTTTTGTTGATAAAAATTGTTGGAAACAATAATGAATAATTAGAATTTTAGTCGGACTAAAAATCTTTAAAATTAAATTTCTCAAGAACATGAATTAACGCCTATTTGTAAATTTGATATATTTCAAAGTAAGGATAGAATTGTTTAAAAAAGAATAAATTAAATTCAAATAGATCTTCAACCCTAGCGCCATCTTTAAAATATTTTTTTTTAAATTTAAGTTTTAAAGTTAATTACAAAAAAACCTTAATTAATTTTTTTCAAACGATTTACAAATCACTTATCAAACAAAAAAATTTTTGATGACATCGGTACAGCCATTCTTGGGCAATTTAATTTCAAATTTACATCGGATTGGCAGAATTAACATTTTTCATGCATGTTGGGGTGCTCCCTATGATCAAACTATGCACCATAATACTTATATATCAAATTTCAGAAAGATCAAAATAGGTCAAGTTTAAATTTTGAGTAGATCTCGTTTTTCATCAGCTTTTGAAATATTTAAAAAATATGGCATCACTTAGTTCCAAACGAAATGCATATTCCAAAAAAATCACACTTATAGAAATGTTAATAATGAAAAATGTGAAAGAAAAATATAGCTATATGTGTCCAGTATTCATAATTTTATTCTTGCGGAATGAGAGTTTTTCCTAGTAATGTAAGGTACCAATTACAAATATATTTAACTCAAGTTACATAATATTTTTCATGCAATTTCAAATTTGCTTTGATCTCAAAATAATTCAGGTGGTAGAAAAACAAACAAGTCTGAATAATTTGACTGACACCATCAACATTCAAAAAAGTTCATTACGTCTTTTTTCAAATACAAGAGTCTCTGAGTTGCAGACTTGCCACAGTGGATTAACTGTGCTGCACTCACAATATTATATCAAAATTTATTAGTTTGCAACAAAAATCACCTTAAAATTCTAAAGTTTTTGATATATCTTTTTTCAACTGGTGATAATAGTTTTTACTATTCAAGTAATTATTCAATTAATCAAGCATTGTATTAAACTTTAATTAACTTACTATCGTTGACTTTTTTGATGTTTACCATACTATACTTTTCACTAGGGTTTCTCATTTCCCGTAAAAATTCAAATCCCGGGAAGCCGGGACAAAAAATATCCAATTCCCGGGATCCCGTGAAATCCCAGGAAACGCTAAAAAGCTAGATTTTTCTAATTGGGTGGTAGAAAAATGTGTAAAATTAAAACAGCACAAAAAATGCGCTATTGATTTTTAAATTTAAATTATTTTGAATTAAAAAAACTTCAAAAATTAAATAAAAAAGAATACATAAAAACAAAACATAAATGAACGTAAATTCATAATACTAATTTTTAAACAATTTTTCAAAAAAATAGGTGGTCAATGGCGCCATCACTCAATTTTATCCGAATTTTCGTGACGAAACGTCCATTGAACCATCCATTGAACACCATCCGCCAAGAGAACCATTAAACATAAATTTAGAGAAATGAAGCGCAAGTTTTAGGTAGATTTCTTAGAAAAATCTACCTATTTTAAGTTTTATTGGTTTTAATTTGTTGTGTTTATATGTGTCAAAAAAAACATACAAAAAAACCATGATACCATATGTGTCAAAAAAAACATTTTCCTAATTTTGAACGAAATTAATTATTACAGAGAGAAAAGAATTAAAAACTACTCAATTTTCGAGTGAGAAAACTTTTAATATCTTTGAAAAGTGTACAAAAAAATGTTAATACAAATTAGTGTTTGCAATCTTGGTATCCGGGTACCCGGATACCCGGGTATTTAGGCAGATTTTTCGGGTATTTAATATCCGGATATTTTGGTCGGGTACCCGAACAACAAAAGGTCCAGTTTTTTCTCAATAAAATTTACAAAATAAAATTCAGCTCATTCTCTTTTTGCAAATTTGAATTATTCTTTATGCTAGTTGTTGACAAATGATTCTATTCTCACCATACAAATTGCAATATGTCCATAAACATTAAACCAACCACATCCGTAAACATTAAACTGCCCTCTAGTTAATTATTATGGTTTGGATTACGAAAACAACAGAAAAACGACGAAAAACACATAACAAAATTTATGGAATTTTAGTTATTATTAAAATTAAAATTAAGTCATAAAAAATTAAGGATCTCCATTGGTTATTTGTTTATATTTAGTTTAAAATAGGAACGGTAAATATATTATGATAAGTTTTTGTTTAAGATTTAAGCTAATAATTAAAATAAGTGTTATCGAAAGTTTGGGACCAGTTCAAGAAAATGCCATCAGATAAATCTCGATGCCACCTAGTTGGATGCGAACGAATAATTTCAACTAAATGGGGAAATACATCAGCAATGAAAAATCAAATCGGATAATGATGCGGCTAATTATAATATTGAAAATTTACAACTACAACTGCACAAGTACAACAGTTGATAAAGAGCTGAAAATGTTGTATGTAAATAAAGGAAACCGAAAAAAATGATAGAAAATTTAAATCAATCGTTATTGACCGTGAAGCCAACATCCACTTTATCGGAGCGGGTTTTTTCTACTGCAGGAATTTAAAAAAGAAAATACGAAATCGGATGCTTAAATGCTTTAATATTTTTGAAATATTATTTTACAATTAAAAAATGATCAATTTTTAGTTTACTACAGTGAGGTTTTTTTTATTGTTTTTCATCTTTTAATTTTTTTATAACTACCCGGGTTATCCGGGTAATCCGGGTAATTTGGAAAATACTAATCGAGTAACCGGGTAATTTGAGATCGGGTAATTTGCAATCACTAATACAAATTAGCGGGATACCCGGGACGAAATCCCGGGAAAACGGGATGAAAATTTACCCCGGGGATCCCGGAGAAAACGGGATCCCGGGATCCCGTTTGAGAAACCCAACTTTTCACGCCTTTATTGTCTTTTTCGCAATCAGTACATGATAAAAAAAGTCAGACAAGTTCGAATAAAATTCGCTCGTCAAGGGTTCCGTGAATGTAAAGAAAACAATATCAAAATAATTAACATAAAGTTGTATTGTAAAGGGTTTATATTGCCAGACCATAGACACATAAAAAATAAATGGTTCATCGTAAATATCTATAGTAAATGTCAATCTCATCTAAATTGATCGAAATGATATAAAAAATATTACTTTAGGTTAAATCCATAACTGTTTATGGTAGCTAAGGAACGACTCAATTCTGTTAATCAACGACGGAATTTAGGGTGGTGTTAACACTAACAATAGGACTTTTTTGACAATAATTCAAAAACGGTGCATCGCATCAAAATTGTGATTTTTCTTAATTTTGGTGTAATTTTGTAATTTTTTTTTCTTAATTTTAAATGACACCCCACTCATGCGAGCCAAAAAACACATCACCCTTTTCCACTCCCATCCCCTAAACTCATAGAAATAAAATCACTTGAGGCTTCGCTGTATTTTTTGTTAAGGGTTTATTAAATTTCCTATCTCTATGAATTTTTTCAAATTTTTCTGTCAATCAACGAAGAAACGTATAGGGGGGGACCAACTGTTTGTTACACTTTTTTGAGAATAATTCAAAAACGGTACATAGCAAAATTCTAAAAAAAAATTGTAATGTTTCTTAATTTTGGTGCTCTTTCAAATGACACCCCACTTTACCGGGTCAAAAAACCTTTTTTTCACCCTTCCCCACTCCCATCCCCTAAACACATAGAAATAAAATCACTTGAAGCTTCGTTATATTGTGTTGTGAAAACTTCACCCCGAGTTGTGAAAACTTGACCATTTTTGATTTTCCTGAAATTTGGCATATAAGTAGTATGGACAAAATAAGAAATACAACTTATTTTATAATTTTTTTAAAGTGCATAGTGTGAGCGAGCATACGGGGCATGTTGCATGAAAGATGAAAATTCTGCCAATCGGATGTAACTTTGAAATTAAATTGCTCAAAAACGGCTATACCGATTTTTTTTTGAAAATAGTGTTATCCTTACTCTAAAATATATCAAATTTACAAAGAGGTGCTCATTTTTGTTCTTGAGATATTTAACTATTTTAATGATTTTTAGTACGACTAAAGTTCTAATTTTTCATCATTTTTTCGAACAACTTCCATTAGCAAAAAATTTTATACTCGATTAAATTTTAATTTTTTTTTAGAAGTAGTTCTATCTTTACTTTAAAATATATCAAATTTAAATAGAGGTGTTAATTCGTGCTCTTGAGATATTTAATTTTAAAGATTTTTGGTCCAACCAAAATTCGAATTTTTCATCATTTATTCGAACTTCATTGGTTAAAATTTTTTGTTGATAAAAATTGTTCAAAAAATAATGAACAATTAGGATTTTAAACGGACTAAACATCTCTAAAATTAAATATCTCGAAAACGTGAATTAGCGCTTCTTTGTAAATTTGATATATTTTAGAGTAAGGATAAAACTATTTTCAGACAAAAAATTTTTTAAATTCCAATTGTCCTCGACCCTAGCGCCATCTTTAAAAAAGTTTTTTTTAATATTTTTATTTAAAAATTAATTACAAAAAAAATAATTAATTTTTTTTCAAACGACTAACTAATCATCTATCAAACAAAAAATAGTTTGATGAAATCGGTATAGCCGTTCTTGAGCAATTTAATTTCAAAGTTACATCGGATTGGCAGAATTTTCATTTTTCATGCATTTTGGGGTGTCCCCTATGCTCAAACTATGCACTTTAAAAAAATTCTAAAATAAGTGGTATTTTTTATTTTATCCATACTACTTATATTCCAAGTTTCAGGAAAATCAAAAATGGTCAAGTTTCACAACTCGGTCTAGAACACGTTTTTCTTCACATGTACTACAGAAGCAAGTTTTATTCAATTTCACTCGCCCTTTTTTATTTTATGAAAAATAAGAAACATTTTCCAAACACAGTTTATTTTGTTCCTAATTATATTTATTTTTATAATTTTTTTCCTTCCGAAATCCATAATTTTAGTTAAATTGATAAAATTGTAATTACAATTGATCAAAATTTTTGGTGAAATACTGTTTTACAAAAATTGTAATCACAAATTTTTAATTGTAAATTTTAATACGTAATTTTGTTTTACCTCTGTTTCGTTTTATTTTTACTTTATTTTAATCTATTTACGCTTGTAGGTGTTTATATAACGTATAATGCAAATTCAATTATTTATATGCATACATCTATCTTGTGTTTGTGTTGTGACTTCAATGAATTATGATTTCTGTGTTAAATTATTAAATTATAGAAAATAAAAAACGGTTATGTTATTTAATTAAAGTATTCTTTTTAATGACCACACTTGAAACAGCATTTGTTCTAGCATCCGGACTGACCCCCTACGATTTCGATGAAATTTCATACACAGATAACCAATGACGAAATAAAAATACCATTTCTTTCGAAAAATGAAATTTCGCTCTAGGAATGACACAGGGTGGCGGCAAAGTTTTAGGGGTTTGCGAAACATGAGTATCTTTGAATGTCGATTGCTAACGATTGACTAAACCGATTTAAGTCATTTATAGCTCATTGGAATTGATAGGACTCATCATTAGTAAGTTAGTAAGACTTGAGTTTTTGCCAGTGAAATCAAGGCAATTTAGAATTTTCACGTAAGCTCCACTCCCTATGTGAGAACAGTATTCCATGCAGAGACGTATAAAAGATTTAAAAGATTTAAAAATTAGAAGAAGCTGTTCACTGTTGAAAAACTCACAACATCGCCCTAAAAATCATAACGTTTAAAAATATGATCATTCCACTTAATATTATTTACAATCTTAACTCCTAGAAGTCTGACAGACTCATTCACGATTAGATCTTTGAGACCAAACGTTAATGAAAAAGGATTAGGTGTCATAAGTCTATAGAAATATATGACAAACCTGTGTTTTGTTTGTATTGAATTCAACACTGTTAGCAATACCCTAATCCATAACTTTTTTAAAATCAGTGTTAAGGAAATCTATAAATTTTGATCTGCAGTGCTTAGGGTGTGTATAATTATATATATATATGCTGTTTTGAAAAAATCGGATAAAATATATAAAAATAATTTTTTTTCAATGTCCTGAAAAAACTGTAATTTTCACATCAAAGAAAAAAAATATGGAACCACCTCAGAATATACCTTAATATAATAGAATTTAAATCATCTAAATCGAATAAGCCATTTTCGAGAAATCGGTGCAAATACATAAAAAAAAACCAACAATGAAACACAAACCCTCCTTTTTAAGACGGTTGAAAACCACTTGTTTATCAGTACAATTCTTTAAAATCACAAACATCATTGCTGTTCCTAAGTGAAAAACTTTAAATATAGCATTATACTTTCACATTAAACAGGAACCCTATGCCGGAACACATAAATGTGAATTTTGACAATATAGAAAAGTTTGTATTTCATCACATTCAACGGTAATGGTAACGATTTTACGAGAAACGAATTTCACAATATTGTCAAAAATGAATTTATACAATATTGTGAAATTCGTTTTTCGGAAAATCGTTACCGTTACCGTTTGATGTTATGCAATACAAACTTCACAATATTGTCAAAATTTACATTTGTGTGTTCGGGAATAGGGCCCCAGCATAGAACATAGAATGGCTCATGCCTCATACACAACTAGTGCACTGATGGCAATGGTAGCAAAGCTAAATTATTTGAGTTGTATCATAATTTCACCCGAAAGACTTATCGATCTACAAGAAATACAAGTATTCCTCTGCATAGGTTTTTGGGAGGTTCTAACCATAATTTGATCTTAAGTACTTTAAAAATCGGAACCCCGAAGCATTTTAAAGCCAATGCACGTCGCTTTTGAGGCTACAAAATACTTAGTGATAAGGTCTTAGAAGGTATTACAAATCCCTTCTATGAAAATAGATTGGTTTGTCGGGACAAGATCCAAAAAGAGTGGATTCTTGTTAAGTGGATTTCCAGTTCTGTATTGAGAAGTGGAAATGCAAAGAGGCAATTAAAATCCCCCTCGCAATTAAAAGGCCCTCACCCTTTTCATTTGATGATTACCACATATTTTATACTTCGTGAGGTGTCTGTCCGTGACGAGTCTGACAACCTTTTTATCTGCCATTTTCCTCGATTCAACCGCTTTTACTGAATATGGCGATTGCTCGGAGTCTTCTAAATTTACTATCAAAATTTTGTTTATTATTAATGAGGGGAGAAGTTTGTTTTACAAATCGAGAGTAACCTTGTCGGACTTGACAATAGCGCACCATTTTTTTCAGGACAAAGTCATCCTCATTTTCTAAAACAGATTTCCACCCCCAAATAATAAAAAAATAAAATTATGGTAGTAAATGTAAAGATCCCGGGCAATCGATATGTTTCGGAGTTTGCCGAGTGGAAAAAGCGATCTAATCGAGGAAAAGGGCAGCTAAAAAAGCTGTCGCACTTGTCAAGGATAGGCATCTCATGAATTATAAAATATGTGGTAATCATCAAATGAAAGGAACGAGGGTCTTTTGACTCTAAAGACTCTAAAAAAATTTCGTGTTTAATTTTAAGTTTAACTCTATGTTTAACTTAATTTCTTAAATAAATAAATTTGGTTAGCGAGATAATTAGCGGTAAAAAGTTGGTAGATATGTATAAACAGATGAACAGATAACCTTTGCAATCTCATCAAAAGGTTTAGATTTACTTTTAAATGTAGCTCCTTAAAAATATATCATATTTACAGATAGCTACGGCTGGAATCTTGTTTTTAAAATATAAGAAAAACTCGCAAACTTAATAAATGTAAAAAAAATCCAAAATCGTTTTCTTGAATCCAAATCCCCAATTTCAAAATATCAACACATTTATTTAATTTGTTTTTAATTTAATTTTAATAATATTCAAAAAATAATATATGGGCAAACCTAAAAAGTAAATTAATGTCCTTTAGTCAAGTTTTAATATTATCATAACATGAAAATGGAGGGGCTGAAATCTCAAGCTCTGAGATATCAAGACTTGGGTCTGAATTAAGGATTTTAATATAGTTTTTGGCTAAAAACTTTTATGAGGACATTGTTGTTAGCGATGTATATTAAACATTTTGTAGAAATACGAGTATTTTATCTCTGCTTAGAATTTTATTACAAAACTAACGTAACTTAGTGAAAAAATAATACAATCAGCAAACTACTCAAAAACCTCTTCATTTAGCATTTTAAGAAAATATTACAAAATCTAAAATTTAAATTTCTTTCAAAATTCTCAAAAGATAAAAGCAATAATAAAATCAAAAATTTAAACATACATAATTCAAAATTCTTCATATATTGCAAAAATTATAACAAAATCGAAAATCGAAACTTTTTCAAATATTATAAAAATTTTGCAAAAATTATAACAAAATCAAAAATACAAACTTTTTTTTCCAAAAATTATAATAAAATCAAAAATTGAAACTTTTTAAAATTCTAGAAAATTTAAAAAATTCAAAATGCAAAAATTCAATTTTATTTTGAAAGTCTTAAAATATGCCGAAAATTGTAACAAAATTAAAAATACAAAACATTTTTCAAAATCCAAAAATTATAATAAATCCAAAAATTTCCATGTACAATTTCATGTTAAATTCATTTCATATCTCACATATAATTTTCCAATTGCGAAATCTTTTTTCCAAAAATAAATGCAAATCATTCTTTTGACAAACTTGACAATATTTTTTTGTAACACATGTATAAAAAATATGTAATTTTGTACTAGAATAAAATAGAAGAAAAAACTACTTTTCCGCACATATGACCATATTTTGTGGTTTGTGCACGGGCTAGCACGCCGCCTGCATGTGAGATTTGTAGTTAAATCTATCCATATATCTATCTATATATAATATTTTTATAGCACCAAAATATCAAAATAATAATTTAAATAACTTAGCATATAGTAAAAACAACTTAAACACATTGCATCATTTGAATTGCAAGAAAAAACAATTCATTTAGGTTTTCAAAGTTCACAATTTTGACAGGATTTAGTCGGATTCTTATGTTTATTTTTTCGAGCTAGTATAATTTACAACTATTACAACGAAGATGGCGCACTTTAATTATTTAAAAATCTTAAATTTGTTTATAACTTTGTTAAATAGATGATCAAATGAACAATTAAATAAATATTTATAAATTTTAAGCACTTGTTACAAAAAATAGTGTGTATTACTAGTGCGAATGCGTTTTCCAAACATGAGTTAGTTTGCCGCACGACCGCAGTAATACAATCTACTATTGTGACCAACTTATAATGCAATAATTTATTTTTTAGTCCCACATACCAATCCCGATCACATGCATTGTTCCATCACTTAAAATGAACGTTTTTTAAGGAAAAAATGCATATTTCCTTGTTTTGACAACATGACGATTTTTTGGGTACACTTCCGGTACAGTTATCGAACACACCGTCCTTTCGGTCGTTACCATTGTAGGCTCGAGAATGTAATACTTAGGTATTTAAGACCGAAGTAATTATAATATGATAATCGACTAAAAATAAAACCATCACCGAAATTAATTCTAATCTTTTTAGTCATAAAAACCGAAACGCAAACCAAAACTTATCAGATAAATAAATAAATAATAATAAATAAACCGAAACCAACATTGAAAGCAAAAAATTTCTTAGAAAAAAAAACAAAAATCACAATACTCTAAAACACACAATTTGTTGGTTTGTATAAATGAAATAAAAAATTTTGCCAATAAATCAATTTTTCATAAAAAAAATCTACATTTTACATTACATCTATAAAAATGTATAGTTGTAGTTACATTAAAAAAATTGTAGTTGGTGAAATCCAAATTTTACAATTTTTATCGCATTTTACAAATTTTGTGAAAATTTTGATGTAATTGTAGAATTGTAAGTTTGGTGGAATAGGCCACTGCTTTAATCTAAATGGGATATAATTTTTTTTAAAGAAAAAAAAACAAGACGACCAAACAACTTTCAAGAAAAAAAAACACGTTGTACCCTCACCAATAGTGTTCCGTATAAAAAACGGAACCCTAAAAAATCCAGCTACATGTTTTATAGATAAGGTATATTTTTATTATTTCATTTGTTTGTTTTTTCTCTATTTTTTTTTTCTTCCTTTATAAAAATTCATTTGCTAAATCATGAAATAGTTAATTTAATTTATTTGAGATATACCAGGGTGACGTTAAAAGTTCAATGTTTAAAAAAAAAATTCGCATATAATCAGTTATACTATCCCGCGGTTAAAACGCTTAAGAGATATTTTCAACCTAATATTCTTAAACATTCAATGAAGCTGAAAGGGTATCGTCACAATAAGAGTTTCTTTGGAACACACAGCTTTCATATTTTATTTCTGCAGACTAAAAACAATAACAAACACAAATTTCAAGTACCCTGGGACAACCTGCTTAAGAGATATTTTCAACCTAATATTCTTAAACATTCAATGATGCTACAAGGGTATCGTCACAATAAGAGTTTCTTTGGAACACACAGCTTTCGTATTTTATTTCTGCAGACTAAAAACAATAACAAACACAAATTTCAAGCACCCTGGGATAACCCGCTTAAGAGATATTTTCAACCTAATATTCTTAAACATTCAATGAAGCTACAAGGGTATCGTCGAAATAGGAGTTTCTCTGAAACATACAGTTTTCATATTTCGTTAAATATATCCAGAAATTAGTGGAGGAAAAATACCAATTGAATTACATCAATACATTAATTATCATCAATCAGCTGTTTTGTCCGCTTAACTTTTCTATCTGATTCATTTATAACGTAATTTAAAAAGAAATTTTACTTTCATCAATTAATTATTTTTAATATTTTGTACATTCATAATATCAATCAAATTATTTTACGGTGTTGGGTAGAATAGATAAAACTTTTTTGCTTTAATTGAATTCATTTTACTACTTCAAAATTAAAATTTTTCAGCAAATGTTTAAGTTGTTCAAAAAGAGTTTTTATTTTGTTGTTGTTATTAATGAATGTTTCTTTTAAAATGATTTTTTCTTTATTATAAATTTGATGATTAACTAATTTCTGTATAAAATTTTTTGGATAATTTTTTTTTCCCAGAGTTTCGAAAAGTTGTTTATAATTTTTATTATGGAATTTTGGATCAGATAATGTCAAAATTTTTTGAACCATTAAGGTAACAGTGTTTCTTTTATAAGATAGAGGTAGCCATGAATCAAAATTTAAATATCGCCCTGACCAGGTTTTTTTTTGTGGAACCCATCAGTAGCTAGCTGTCCGTTACTTGAACGGTGTATGACTTAATCCAAAAACGGTAAACAGAAATCAATTTCTGTTTCTAGAGTAAATTGTATTTTGTTGTTAAAACTATTAAATTTTGATAGAAAATCTTTGGTTTTCAAAAGTTTTCTTTTTTGAAAAGAAAAATCCCGCCCAATGTGATGTGTGCAAAACAGTTTTAAAATACCGTTTTGGCCTTACTCGGCCCAAGAAAGATAAACATGGAATAATAGAAGAAAAAAATTATTGCAAAATATGCAAAATCAAATTTAATAAAAAAGACGACCTTGAAAAGCACAAGGTTGACGTACACAAGGAACCGAATCAACACAAATGCCAATATAACGGATGTAGCAAAAGTTTTAAACAAAAGAATAATTTAAACGCTCATATAAGAACAAAAACCAAAGCCAAAATAGAGAACAAATGGAGGTATCACCATTGGAGGCATCTCCATTGAAGGTAGCTCTATTGGGGGCATCTCCATTGGAGGTAGCTCCATTGGAGGCGTCTCCATCTGAGGCTAAACGTAGGTGTGTGTATGTGTGTGTGTGTGTGTGTGTGTGACTGCGGTGCGTGAGCGTGTGAGTGAAGTATAGTATGGGGGTGAACGTGACGGTAGTGGCTTCTTCGGCCTGTCGGGCCGCCAGAGTCTCCTTTCTCCACCTTTTAATTTAGTTGTGATCAGTTTGTCGTTTCATACGCGCACACCGTGTAATTTGTACTGGATAGTAGGTAGAATCGTTCGTTCCCACACGCTGAAACAAGTCATGGTTTCTAAAATCTCGCAAGGTGCGCATTCTACCGATACGGACATAAGGAAGTGATCCTTACGCCAGTTCTCCATTACAATATTAAACATCGCGTATGTTTAATTTGATATGCTACAATAATATTTTAAACAAAATAAAATGCTGCTGAGCTAAACAATAATTTGTTTATGCGAGGCATAAAGTAAAGAGAATATAAAATTGAATTCAGAGTTTGTTTGAGGTTGATGTGATGTGGTATTCAATCTTTTGAATTATATATAGTTCTTGTAAAATTAAACATAAAGGTGTGAATAAATATATAATGTTTAATTTAATATACAAAGCTATGTATTTTATTTATTATATATAAACAAAAAGATGAAAAATGGTGACATTGTGTAATAGGTTAGTGTATAAATTAAAAGCTTCTGTAATCAAGTTAAAAATATAAATAAAACCTTTTATATGGCGACCTGCCTTTTCGTGCCTGATCACAAAATTTCGAATCGAATCGACAATTTCGAATTAATAATTAATAACGAAAATCCTACAACAACTAAAACCATCATAGTTAAACATCAACTCAACATAAGGAAGAACATACAAGCTCTCCACACTTAACCAAAACATCAAAGTGTGACTAAACAAAAACATCAACTAAACAAAAATGAAAAGGAACATACAAATTGTCCACACTTAATACCGTCATCAATTCAAAAAGAAAACACAAATTCTCAAAATACAACATTTATCAACAATCAATATTAAAAAAAAATACATACACAAGTATTCATTGAAATTATTCCACCAACGAATTATAATCAACATACAATGGGTTCGGGAGCAACCAAAGAGATAAACACTGCACAACAACAACAACAACAGTGAGTCAACTTTTTTTAAAGTATAACGCTAGCCATAATTATTTTAATTTTTATCGTGATTATAACAATAAAATTTGCATTGAAAAAACTAAAGAAAAATATAGTGGTAACTGTAATATCAAAGAATGAAACTGTTTAAAAGAAACTACATATTTGTGTTCTCAAACGTAATTTGTTTAATCAATAATTAATTTAAATCTTAAATTACTTATAATCTAAAATCTCTTAACTTAAAATTTAATTTAGAAAATTGTAATTTAGAGAATTGTTAATCTCCCACTTTATTCCTAATTTATATCAACGAACTGTTGCAAATCACCAGTAACCCAATAAATAGTTTTGCAGATGATAGTACACTGCACAAGTCATTCGTCCCCCTATCTTCAAAGGGTAAAATGCATGAACGAATAAATCCCGCCCGGAGAGACGCTGCCATAAATTGTAACATCGGTGAATTCTCATATATAACACTAAAACCAATGTCTATCTTTTCTCCGTTTATTTGAAATATATTTCAATCATCTTATTTCATTTTTCTCAATCAAAATAATAAAAATTTACAATATAACGAATAAACCTACTTTCGAAAATAAGACGAACAAAAGATAAAAGAACTCATTTTTTTTTAACGAAGATATGTTTGTTTTTCTCAACGTTGTTATATCTTCGTTTTTTTTATCGAAATGTCAGAAATCACATTTTTTTTGGAAAATTTGTCAATTTTGTGTTTGATTTGTTTAAAATCGAAAAGTTTAATCAATATCAGTTTGGTGGCTTAACTAAAAGCATCGTGCAAAAAAATTCGATTCGGTGTATTTAAAAATAAAGTAAAATTTAATTAAAATAGAAAATGATAAGAAGATATTTATTTTTAACTTTAAAGTTGATGAGTTGCGGTTCTAAGAGAATCCTTAAGATTCTTATTAGTTTTCGATTAATTGAAAAGAATTGTTTCAATGACTTTCAACATAAAAAGAAAATAAATTATGGTGGAAATAACCATCCTTATGAATTTTGTTTAGTGTCATGTGATTTAAGGCCTAAAAAAGAAAACTGGTCTTGAATGAAAAGTTAATGTTAATACTTGGCAAAATAAATAAAAATATAACCAACAAAAAAATCAAATCAAACATAAATTTGTATATTAAACTTTAAAAATATTATTATCTCAAGAAGAACTATGTTTTTGTCTTTTTGACTGGAAAGTTATGTTAGTGTTAGTACATGCAAAATAAATAAAACATAACCAACAAAAAAAAAATCAAATCAAGTGATATGTATACATTGAACTTTAAAATATATTAATGTTTAAAAGAAAATTCTTTCTTCTTATTTGGAAAACTATTATGCTAAATGCAAAATAAATTAACTAGTAATCAACCATTTTGTTACTAATGACGAAGTCAAATTTACAAGAAAATCTAAGTGTGTGAATCGAAGGAGGAAATTAATATCCAGTTATATGGGAATGTAATGAACCAAGTGACTATTTGTGACATTATATGAGATCGAAAATAGGAAATGACAGAAGAGTCAAGCACATAAGAAAGGACGAACATAAATGATAACCTTCAACGCTCACTACCAGCTAAGTTTTTATCTTTTTTGTTTATTAATTTTTTTTATAATATATATAAAGACATGTTACTTTTCGAATGCTATTTGTAAAAACAATTTACTCAGGGATGATAGGTTAAAAAAAAAAGGTTGTAAGAGATTCCTAAATCCAAGATTCGGGCAGGGGCTCATTACGTATTCCGAATTAATTAAGCTTATTTAGTGTAAATTTGTATTAAAGTTCAACTCTACAAAATCTAAACGAGGATCTAAAAAAAGTCGCCGATTAGGGTGACAAAAATTTGGTCAATTTTAATTCCACCAAAACACAGCTATTGATTGTTTCCAGATCAAAGACCGAGTTTCCCAACGATATTTCAATTAATATGTGTGACGACCAAATAGACGAATGTGAAAGCATTCGGTTATTGGGAGTCACAATATCCAATGACTTACTCTGGAACGATCATATAATGGCCATGGCAAAGAGCGCGTCAAGAAAACTCGGCCTCCTCAATTGATGTAAAAAATATTTTACTTCGCATCAATTACTCCACATTTATAAGTCCTATATTCGTTCCTGTATGGAATATTGTTGTCAAGTTTGGGGCACTGCATCTGTTACTATCCTAGCTCTTTTGAACTCTGTTCCAAAGTGTGCTATACGAATTGTTGGTGATCGAGATTTAACATTAGATCTTGATTCCCTACAACATCGTCGCTCTGTTGCTGATCTCGTTGTTTTTTATAAATATCGTCACCAGCAGTGCTCGGATGAAATCAGGTCCATAATGTCTCAGACATATGTTTTTCCCCGTTTGACTCGTTAATCGGTTTGTGCAGGTGGTCGGACTGTCGAGATTACTCACTGTCATAGTAATAGAATGCAAAGAGATTTCTTTGTACGTACATCGTACAAATGGAATGCTTTGCCCTAATCAATAGTCTCGAGTGCCTTCAATCCACAAAGATTTAAAAAAGCGTCCACCTATACATCAAGTCGCATGTTGTTGTGGGACCTGGGTCTTAAAAGGATGTGTTGTTATGTGACACATTTTGTAATTCCTACTACACAACACTTTTTATTAAAAACAAAAAAGAAAAAAATATATATATTTTAAAACAAATTAAATAGATTCAATAATTTAAATGAAAGATAATCAAACAAAAATAAGAAAATGATAAAAAAAGATACAAATCTCTAAGGACTAAGGGTGCGTTTATGTTGGAGCTTCGATAATAGCGTCGACCATCGATGTGATTCAAACGAAGTAAATGAATACATACTTTTAAATAGCAGTGTTTATATTGAAGCATCGATAAGAGTCAAGCATCGAGTCAAGCGTCGGTAATCGATTTGTTCTTTTTCGACGCTATGATCGATAATCATTTCATTTTTTGTTTTCTTTATTTTTAAAAAGTGTACCAAACAAATTAGTACTTCGTTTGTGGTGAAATTTTTATTAATATATATTTTTAATATTTTGATTGTTTTTAGTTGAAAAATTGTACTATTTATTAGTTTTAATAAATTTTTTTCATTTTTTTAGGTTTAATAATAGTAGTTTAATCAATGAGTGAATAATGAAGTAGTTTATTCTCAAGCAAAAGTTTAAAATTTGAGCGAGGCACGAGCGAGAATTTTAATTTGCGAGAGAATAAAATTCATTATTCACGAATCGATTACAATACTTTATTCTCTGACAAAGATTTTATTATAAAAAAGAATTGTGTATTATAAAAAATAAAAACATTTTCTTCAATTAAAACAATAAATCTTTATTGTTTTAATTGATAAATCAAATTTCTTAATAAAAAAACCCTGATGATAAAAAACGCCCTTCTCATACAATCAACCAAGTTCAACTAAACGAAATAAGAGAATTACTCAAAATTTGATTTTTGAAGAAAACTTATCAAAGCAATTGTGATTATAATTTGAAAATAATTTTAATGAAATCAAAACAATTTGACCAATTGGAATCATACCAATTGAATAAAATGTTCATTAGGCAATAGGTTAAGTTCATTAGGCTATAGGTTAGAAAACAATACAATAATACATACTATTATTATCGAAAAAACATACAAATAAAGCTGATATAATTAAATGGAAGAGAATAAATAAAATTTTTAAATAAAGTTTTGATGGTGGAAACAAGGACAATCTTTTAAACAATCTTTTAAAAAATGTAAAAACTAAAATGTATGTTTTAATCACCGAACTTAAAACTATGGAAGGCTAATATTGCTATCTAAAATAGCAACACATTTGGTTTTAGACCATTCAATTTTGCAGATGCTGAAAATCTTTCGATGTCGTTTATAAAATATTATTTTTCAAAATATCATCAAATTTTTTTATTTTGCTATAAATATGACCAAAAATGATCAAAACTATTGAAAATGTTCAACAAAAATTCATATTAGTAACACACGCATGTTGTTTTTCTTATTTTTATACATTTCAATGTTATGATGAAAACGTTTTTCTACCCCATTGTGATGGGTCGTAGAGGAGTTAAGATATATAAAATTTTAACATTTTCTTTTTCATTTTTTGTATTTTTTCGAGACGCCAACTGCAAGAAAACAAATATTTGCCCGCTAATTTAATTTTCATTCCGAACTGTCAAATATGTTTATATTTTTATATTATCAAACAATTTTTGAAGTTGTGTTAAAAAATTTATTGAATTAATTTTTAAATTTAAATTTTAAATTGGAACTATGGAACGAATTTCTGTTCACTGTATAGTGCAAAGTTGTTGTTATAACAAGTGCAGCAAAGGTGAAATTAAAAGTGATGTGAAATTTTTCAGGTAAGTCAAAATTAAGGTGACCAGACGTTCCGCTTTGGCGGGACAGTCCCGACTTTTGAAAAGGAAACAGAATTTCGAATTCAAATGAAAAACAAATTCGTTATTCAAAATTAAATTTGGACAATTTTGTTATGGCTAAATACAACAACTTTCTTAGTTTAAATATATATAAATAAATTAAAATTATATGACAATCATTATCAATAGTGTAGTAAACACTAAGCATAAACTGAGCACCACTCTGTCTCTTATTTAAATTTCAACTAAAACTATATATATGAATATGTATACTTTTTAATTATTTATATCAAAATTTGAAAAATAAAATAATCGGTCAAACTTTAGGTATTTTAACTTTAGTTTTACGCGTGGAGGAATCAGTTTTTATTGATTTGTAAATTTTTTTATTTTGATCTACGGGAGTGACAGACTCAACAACAACAACAGTAACTCCCTGCTATTGACATACGAGCCAGCGTGAGATATCACATATCACTGGGAATAGCAGTGTGATATCACTAGCCAAGGTGATCTCTTAGTGCCGGTGAATAGATGATGATAGGAATATGGTGATTTGTGAAATCTCGAGAGAAAGTTTCTCAAGAAATGAGAATCTCGAAAATGTGGAATAATTCCTCGTGATTGGGGAGTTCAAGATAACAAATCTTTCTTGAGCATCTCGAGACCGGATTTTTCGAGCAGAAACTGTACTTGAGACTTTGAAAGTCATTTTATATGTGAAATATAATTTAATAAATTTTTGTGGAATATTTCATGACCTTTTCAGCAACAATAGTAACCGCAAATAAGAAATATTCCGAAGAATGAAATAACACTTTACTTAATTTTTTATTCGTTATATATTGTACATTGCACTTATCTTGTAATTAAAAAAATGACTATAATTTTTTCGTTCTATGAAAATTTTTGCTGCTTCATATAAGCTTCAGCCCCCCCCCCCAGTCTTTGGTGTCCCGCTTTGCCAATATTAAAATCTGGTCACAATGTCAAAATATCGATTTCTTATAAACTAAATTTTTTTAATAATATTATAAACATTTTAGCTTTCCCAAAAATAATACGAAGCTTCGTCTTTGGTGCTCTGCTCTCAAAATGGATCCAAAAATTTTGAAAACAGTAAAAAAGCCAAGGAGGAAGGAGGAGGATATTTTTTGTTCTCTGTTTACAACGCGGCCATCATTTAATGCTGTTCCTTTTTCGAACGGAGGGTCAGAAGATTTGGACACACAGCAGGTTTATGCCAATATTGAGGACCTGAACACTAGCGATGATTCCTTATTTCTGGAAAATGAGGGCGATTACTTGGAGCCAACGATTTCAATATCCTCATATGATATCGTATCTTCAAATAATATGCCTTCAACAAGTAAAGCCGCTAACAGGAAGCTCAATGTGGATTTTATAGATGCATCTCTAACCACACAAACTTCAGCTGTTCCTTCCGTGAAATCATATAGTCCTCAACCCGGTCCTTCAGGTAAAGTAGTGATAAAAAATAAAATTAAATCTCTTTTCAGGTCTCGTCCTACAAGCTGTAACGTCCGCTATATTCACCTAAACAATAATAAAACCAATTCATATTCTTTTTCCAATTCAATAAAAATTTATTTCAATCATTTCAATTCAATTTTTTTCAATAGTAATAACTTAAAACATTTTTTTTTTTCAAATAACTATAACGGCCAACTCAATTTCAAAATGTAATTATGAACATAAACGAACGCACCATTTTATTTTACTCAGTTTTGCTCGATCTTCATTTTGATTTTTCAGTACAAAATGTCAAAAAAATAAAATCACATTATCGATTTGTGATTGATTTGAATTTTTTCAAAATAAACAATTCAATTCATGTTGAATGTTAAACATGATAACTTCTTTTTAAGTTTCATATTTAAAAGGAAAACAAAATCAAAAATATAAATAATTGTGAAAAAAAAGTCATATAGTTATTCTAAAGTTATTAAAAACAAATTGTATGATAAAATTGTATATTTTGAAGAAAGTTAATGTAAAGGGAATTTTGGAAAATACAAAGCCATCTTTTAAAAAAAAAACCCAATTTGTCTTCAAGGTTTTTTTTCCTTTATTTATGATTTACATCCATTTTGGAATGAGAAGGTTTGTTTTTTTCGTTTATTGCAATTAAAGCAAATCTTTTTCTATGTTTGCCACAGAAACAAACAACCTGAAGGTAATCCAGATATATTTGAAAAATTGGCTGATAATTATATTAAAACATTGTGGATGAATGGTGGTAATTCTTCATTACCCGTAGACCATATTATTCTTGTCATAATCTGGAACAGATGGAAAATACATTCGTTAATACATATCAGAAGCAGATTTTTGATTAAAGTAAATTACATCGTTATTTATATTAATATACAAAACAGAAAGGAAAAGGAAATATTACATGTTCAATTTGGGAGCGGTAAGCTGATCAACTCAATCAAAATTACGCAAGTTACAATTTTTTTTTATATTATTATTATATTATTATGGAAGTTCAGTTTTTTTGGTTTTTCAATTTTCTTTAAGATGCTCGGCTAATTTATTTTTAATAAGATATTCCCAAAGTCTCCTAATTCGTTGAGGAGGACAAACAGTAAATCCCGCATTTTTGTAATTTTTGTTCATGCGATAACAATATCAAATTGAAAAGTCTAAACAATTTAACAAAGCTCATCAAATTCTGATAAGGTAACAAGTTTACGAAAAAAAGTTAAGTTGCAGGATGGTGTTATCTATAATTTATGTAGAAAACTTTTGAGGAATTCAAAAAAGTGTCAAACTTGCGTGATCTTACCGAATCGCTTATGGAAAAAAACTTGATTTCCCATGAAACCGCAAATCTTTTAGATAAGGCAGGAATGGAAATTCCAAATGCATTATTTTCTAGTTTAATTTCCAAAAAAACTGGTAGAGGAATCACTTATCCTGATATTATTAGAAACTTTGCTCTAACTTTACATTTTTATTCTCCGAAAGCTTATAATTATGTTCGGGAAACATTTAAAAATGTCCTCCCAAATGAAAGTACGATCCGAAAATGGTATGCAAGTATTGATTGTGAGCCTGGTTTTCTTCAAGAAGCATTTAACACGTTACGTGTTAAATCTTCACTGTGTAAAGAAAATTCTAAGGAATGCGTCTGCACTTTAGTTATTGACGAGATGTCCATTATGAAGAAAATTGAGTTGGTCAATAACAAAATTCGTGGTTATGTAGATATGGGACTGTTCGATAGTTCTGATGATCTTCCTTCCGCAACAGAGGCATTTGTTTTTATGGTAGTTTCTGTGAATGAGCATTGGAAAATTGCAATAGCTTATTTTCTTATCCACTCCTTAAATAGTGAGGAAAGAGCTTACATGGTCAGAGAAGCTCTTAAAAGTTTGCATGAAGCAGGCGTATATGTAGCTTGTCTCACCTGTGATGGATCAAATTATAATAAAACTATGTTTATAGTCCCTGGGCCTTCACCTACATAATTTTGTGATTACCACATATTTTATACTTCGTGATGCGCCTGTCCTTGACGAGCCTGAAAACATTTGTTCTATGATTTTGCTCAAATCGGCCGCGTTTGCGTTCGGCAAGCTCCGAAAAATGCCGATTGCCCGCGATCTTGTAAATTTGCTACCACATTTATTTTTTTTGACTGTGGAGGTTGGAAATTTGTTTTAGAATACGAGGGTAAGCTTGTCCGGCTAAAATGTGTTTGCTATTGTCGAGTCCGACAACTGACATTTTGGATGTTTGGGTTGTCGGACTAGACAATAGCAGACAAATTTTTGTCGGACAAGGCTACTCTTGTGTTCTAAATCAAATTTCCAACCCCCATAGTTAAAAAAAACAAAAATTTACAAGATCCCGGGCAATCGGCATTTTTCGGAGCTTGCCGAAAGCAAAAGCGGCCGATTTGAAAAAAATCGCAGAACAAATGTTTTCGGGCTCGTTAAGGACAGGCGCATCACGAAGTATAAAATATGTGGTAATCACAAAATATGTAGGTGAAGGCCCAGGGACTATTAAGCTTCTTGGAAGTGACATAAGTCTTCCAAATACTAAACCATATTTTCCACCTCCTTCCGATCAAAATCTTCGAGTATATACTTGTGACGAAGGATATTCACAACCAAACCGCTCTCCTAATATTTTCTTTTATTAAGTTCCTTCGTCCCAAGTTGCCCAATTCCAGAAATAAAACAAATAATTAATCTTGATGTTGCATTACATTACACCCATTTTCAAAGCTAGTTTCCATATTTCAGTTTTGCTAATCCGCAAAAACTCATTTAATTAAATTAAAATGTTCCCACAATCAAAAGTTTTATAACTCGTTTTTGTAATGTATGCAAAAACTTATTCTCAAATTTTCTAATTGTTTCTTTCTTTCCGACTGAAATTGTCATTTTAAACTTAATAGGTTTCTTTGTTTTAATTGTGAGAAAATTTATTTTCACACAATTAGGTTTCTGGAATTGTGGTTTTTTTTTCACTAACTTGACGATTTTTTTTTGTTTTTTTGAGCGGATCAAATAAAACCGAGGTTTTGAGAAAGGTTGGTTGGGACTCGACAATTAGCACGGTACGCGGACGGTCGTTTTTTTTTTCTTGTGTTTATTTAGTTAAAGAGATTGTGTTTTTGTCTTTGGTTTTGTTTCGATATTGTCGGCTTCTGGTTTTAGTGTTTCGTTGGTTTTTTTTTGTGTGAAGAAGATTATTAATTAAATAATTGCAATTCCATAGAAGTGATTCTAATTTGTGAAAAAAATTATTAATTAAATATTTGCAATTCTATAGAAGTGATTCCAATTTGTGAAAAAATTACTAATTAAATATTTGCAATTCCATAGAAGTGATTCTAATTTTTGAAGAAAATTATTAATTAAATAATTGCAATTCCATAGAAGTGATTTTAAGATCTAAAGAAAATTATTAATTAAATAATTGCAATTCCATAGAAGTGATTCTAATTTTGTGAAGAAAATTATTAATTAAATGATTGCGATTCAATATATGTGATTAACCCTGAGTAGTTGCGGAAATTAAGTAAATAAAGTTGCTTAATATTTGAATACTAAATTACCAGCGTTGTTATTTATTGGAGTAACGGCAGGCGATTGGGAAACATTTTTCGAATTGGAACCTCCCGCAGGAATAGGTGAGTCCACCATGTTAATTATATTTATTTTAGGTTAGTATAATGTGGTATCGTGCGATATCTCGAGTTACCTTTTGTAGCACCTCGAGTAAGAGTTCCCCTAGTTGGTAAAAATGTGAGGTGAGAATACTTAAGTGGCGTAGGGACGACAGGTAAGTAGGGATGGCCGTCTACATTCCTTCTTCTGATTCATGTTACGAACCGCTTCCTACCAGGACTATCTAGTTACCGGACAACCCACGACCGAAAACATACGTCTGAGCCAAACCGAAGAAGCGGGTCCGGATTTCTAGCTAGCTGGTCAAATCTTTAACGTTGGCCAGGGCAATCTTTACTCCTTTTTGGGGGCTCAGGTTGCACTGCTAAACGTTATATACTCTATTAGACCCATGCCATATGATAAAATTAGTGAGGAATTGTCTGGCTAGTGAAAGAGAGTTAAAATCTTCCAAAGGCATTATTAGATGGGATTTTGTTGAATATTTACACAGAGAGCAGTAAAAACAGGACTGCAAATTAGCCAACAAATTATCCAAGCAGCATATACAATGGGATAAACAAAAACTGAAAGTCCACCTTGCCACCCAAACAATTAGTTCCAGTGTTGCACAAGCCATTGACTTTTGTAATAGTTATTTACATCTGCCCCAATTTCAAGGAAGCGAATCCACTGTGGAATTTTTATTACAGTTTGATAAAGCGTTTGACCTTATGAACTCCAGAAATATCTTTGGTAAAGGAAAAAAATCCCCTTTGTCTAGATTGAATCAGTAACAATGGCGTCTGACCATTACAGAAGTGCAAAACTACATTCTTGATCTCCAAAATTTGTCAGGGACTCCTCTTTATAAGACCAGGAAAAATACAGCTTTTCAGGGCTTTTTCATTGAACTTGAAGTTGCAAAACTAATTGTAACGTTCGCTATTCATACTAGCATATCACTCAAATGATTACACTGGTTTGAATGAAGAAACAGGGAGTGAAAATCGAATAATCTCCTTAATTTCAATTACAAACAAAAGTAAACTCTTATTATTCAGTAAAGTAAGTCAATTCTGTTGATTTTTTAATCGAGCTACACGTTTGTTGCCGTTGCACCGGTTCTGTCGATTGCACTCCTCCGTCTGGCAGTGGATCTAGGTAAAGCTAACCCGAAATTAAAGGTGTTATTTTCCTTAAGTATATTAAAGATTTCGTAATGTTGTTGGTACACGGTCAGCTTGCTCAATGTTGGTTGGACCGCTTAGACTAATGTAATTGTCTAATCATGCTCGCTGTATCGTGTTTGTTTTCTTTCTCAATTCCCAAATCTAAAAGGTGTCTATTTTGTAACAGCCTGGACAATGGACCAACTTCATTTTATTAACGAATAATAACTTATATTGAATATAATTGAAAAATGCGTTGAGGTTATTATGTGTTTTCAGACAGTCTAATTTGGTTATCATTTAAATGTATGGTAGGATTTTTCTTTAATGTACCCCTGCTTATTTTGTAGTATGGAACACAATTTTATATCTGTCAGAAAACGAATTGGACCTGGACGCGAACATATGGGGAATATAAATTGTACTAAATGTTACGCTTAACTAGCAAAAGAGGCCGTATAGTTTTATGTGTGGGGAGTTGAAAAATTTAAGGTGTGGTGTTAAAATTTTCGAGAAGGCACGCTCTCTTACTTTTGTACCGTCGTGGTGGACAGTCGATTTTTAGAATTATTTCTTTCTTTTGTTTTTTTATATTTCTATTTTTTGGCAGATTTTTTTGTGTTAATATATATTTTTGTGAATTAATTTATTACTGATTAGAATAATTTTTGTATTGAGATATTGTTGGATTATTCGTGTGTAATTTATTTACTGATTATTAATTTATTGCTCTTACCTTTTACCGTCGGGGCGGATAGACGTCTTTTTTTTTGTTTTGTTAAATTTTTTTTGTTTGTAATAAATTATATTAATTCATTTTTGTTAAACATTTATTTTTTTGTATCAACTTATATCGATTTGGTTGTGTTAATTTATTATTTTCGTGATTATTTTTATACGGTTGCACTGTCAAATTTATGTTGTGAACACGCTCTCTTACTTTTGGATCGTGATCGCGATTGTATTTTATTCTTTGGTCTAAGAGAGCACCTTGCCAGCATGATAAGGCAAACAGCGGTATTTAAATTGTAAGTAAGTCCTAGAATAAACGCGTGTATCGTTTACTGCACACGGATAGTTATTTCCATCATTGAAAATACATCAGTAGACGCTGTAAATGTCAACAGATTACAACGTTAAAAGTTTTATTATTGTATCAATCAATTCTGGTGCCATACCTATGCACCCGGATTGCTAATTTCATCATTGAATATATATCAGTCGACGCTGTAAATGTCAACAGATTACAACGTTAAAAGTTTTAAATATTGTACAGATCGATTCCGGTGCCACACCAATGCACCTGGATTGTTAATGTCATTATTGAATACCCATCAGTAGACGCTGTAATTGTCAATAGTTTTCAACTTTAAAACATTTTATTATTGTATAATTCAATTCCGGTGCCACACCAATGCACCTGGATTGTTGATTTCATCATTGAATACCCATCAGTAGACGCTGTGATTGTCAATAGTTTTCAAATTTAAAAATTTTATTATTGTATAGTTCAATTCCGGTGCCATACCAATGCACCTGGATTGTTAATTGGATCATTACATACACATCAGTAGACGCTGTAATTGTCAATAGTTTTCAACTTTATAAATTTTATTATTATTTCGACGCTGTATCTGGACGTAACCAGTCATTGGAGAGTGCGGCCAGCTTAAATACAGGAGTTAGACAAAAGGGTGAGTACCTTTTATTAGGATATATTATTATCTATTAAGATATATTATTATTTTGTTTTTATAAGTACTTTCCCTTCTGGACACATACATGTCGGGTTTCCTAATTTGATTGTAAGTAAGTCGCAAAATAAACTCTTGTTTTTTTTTGTTAATAAGTAAATTTTTATAATTTCATTTATTATCGCCTTTATGTCGGGTTGAAGGTAATAGTGGAGTTGGAACAGTAAGTTTATTCCTCAATTAATTACTTCATCGCAGATCTCGCGCTGCAATCATTAATTTGGCTGCCTTCATTTTGCTTGTTTTTTTTATTTCTTTTTTTTGGTCGCGAAATATCTGAGCTGGAACTCGGCAACCGACTCGAGTTAACCCGGTGTATGCTCAGAGGGAGAAAACGAAAGTTTTTTACCACATAATATTTGATGATCTAGTTTTAGAGAAAAATTATCTAAAATATATATTAACTTATAAATTTTCTCAGGATCATATAGAGCTTTTCTTTTGTGCTATCCGTAATAGAAACGGATGTAATAACAATCCAACAGCTAGGCAATTCATCGCAGCTATGAAAACTTTATTAAAGCATGCCCAAATCAGACGCTCGAAAGGAAATGACAGAGAACTAGATGTCACAACCATATTAAAAGTTTCATCAAGTACTATTCCTGTTGAAAATAATTGTATTATTATTAAACCTTAAAGAAAATAATAAAAATAAATTTCGATTTGTATTAGGAGTTAAAGCTGTTATAGATGCCGAGGATCTGAGGCTCATCGAAAATAATGTGGATTACGACGATGAGGATCTTTAAGAGACCACCAATTATCTATCTTGCTCTTCTGAATTTAAAGAACAAGCAATTGGATATATCAGCGGCTATGTTGTACGCATGGTAGGCAGAAACATAAAGTGCGCCGATTGTCAAGCAGCAAGCTGCTATGTTTTCTCAAAGGGAAGGGGCTCACGAGCGCGCGTTAAATTTTCTGTTTAGGAAGACAAGAGGAGGACTCATAATACCGTCAAAAGATGTCACAGATATTTGCCTTGTTACTGACACGGTCCTCATTGGATTTAAAAATAATAATTTAAGATTAGATGATAAATTACTGTATGATAAAATAGCATTAAGAGTCTTAGGGAAATTAGATATAACAAAACTATTTTAAGCTTAGAAAATCATTTTCGAGATTTTGAATTTGATAATAATCATGTTTATAAATTAGTCAAATGTATAATTTATTCGTTTTTAAAAATTAAGTTTCATTATTATGTGAAACAAATTAATGAAAGTAGTACCTATTTAATTAGATCTAGACTATATCGGTTAATTATTTTTAGAAACGAATAGTTATTTAAGCAGTAACCTTTGATAAATATGAACCTGTTCTTCTACATTATAAAATTTTCTCTTCTTTTATTTATTTATTGGACACTTAATACTATTGTTTATAAATAAACAGATTATAATTTTTAAATAATTTTAATAACTTCACAATTTAAATAACTTCACAAATAACTAACATTTTCAAGTGTTAAATTTTTTTTGTCATTTGACAACAAAGTTTTAATAATTTTTATGTCGTTTTCTTTTTGCCAGAGCAGAAAAAGTGATTTTTTTTTCATAAAAAACATATGAAAGTAGTTTTGTAGTTGTGCTTGAAAACTATCATTTAATTAATAGTATTTAATTAAATAATTTATTAATTTTTAATTTAAAACACGATTTATGTTTTGTACGTTTATTTAAACAATAACTATTTCACTTTAAAAAAATAGTAATAAGTCAACGGAGTCTAGTTGGTTTACTAATTTGCCAGAGGTGCAAATGTATTTTTGTAAATTTATTGTATCCACAACTTGATCTACATTAATTAGATAAAAAAAGAGCAATTTTTTGTGCAAAAAGAAGACAAAATGCAAGAAAAGTGATCTGACAGCTGCTTTTTTTGCTCTTAGATCACTTTTTTTCTCAAAAAGAAAACGACATTAGTTTTATATACAGACGAGTAGAAAATCACATCAAATTTCATAATTTAGTCTAACTAACTCTCAAAAAATAAAAGTTTCTTTTAATATAATATTTTTTATTTTGTTCATAAAAATATTAAAAGAATGTATACAAATATGTACTATTGACTATTTAATTTATAATAAACGAATGGCCACTACAATATTATATTATACAAAGTATAAGACAAATAAAAGCAGGTGTTTTAGTATTATTTGATAACGAATATTTGAAAAAAAACAAAAATATTATTTTATTTATAATTTATTTCAATTTCTTGATGATTTATAAAAGCCGATAAAATTTTGTATATAATCATTACTATACATTAATCATGTATATAATCATTACTTGTATTACTTGTATTCATTATTTGTATTGTAATTAAAAGCGGAAAAAAACATCAAAAATGTAAATACAGCAGTTTTTTAGAGAGATTAGGTACACAACGTAAAAAACAAATAAAAAGCAATGATATCTTATCACACGCACGTTTCAGCGGTAAGAACGTCAAAGGAACCAAATCAGGAGTTTGTTTTTAGGATTTAGTACACAACATAAAAGTACCAAACCAAATAAATGATACATTTTGATAAGCAAATTGGATACTGCGACAGTAAAAACATTTCATGTAACTATTCAAGCTAAAATTTTCAATAAACATACCAAGCTACAAAAATGCATGTACATTTTATGAACTAAAACTTAAAAATAAAAAATATATAAATAAATAGTCCCGATGGTCGACACAATTAAGTTTACAAAGTATAAATTTATTTTTCTTCGAATTCTAAATGTACAATGCATTATTTGAAAGTTAATCTGAAACGAGAGAAGTACAAGCCAAACGCAAAAACTCTTTGAAGGCACACAGTATTTTATTTTTGAAAGCCCTTTTTTACGTTGTGTACCTAATCTTTCTAAAAAACTGCTGTATTTACATTTTTGATGTTTTTTCCCGCTAAGATATCATTTCTTTTTGTTTGTTTTGTTTTCGTACATTGTGTATTAAACATCTTAAAAAAACTGCTGAATTTACATTTTTAATGTTTTTTCTGTTGATATCATTTCTTTTTGTTGGTCTATATAAAAAAAATATAACATCAATATCCAATTTTTAATCCATTACTAATCCCTTTTCAATTATTATCCAATCCACATCCATTCCATATCTAATCCATATCCAATCCATATCCAATCCATATCCAATCCATATCCAATCCATATCCAATCCATATCCAATCCATATTCAATTCATATCCAATCCATATCCAATCCATATCCAATCCATATCCAATTCATACCCAATCTATATCCAATCTATATCTTATCCATATCCAATTCATATCCAATCCATATCCAATACATATCCATTCCATATTCAATCCATATCTAATCCATATCCAATCCATATCCAAATACATCTCCAATCCATACTCAATTAATATCCAAACCATATCCAATTCATACCCAATCCATAGCCAATCCATATCCAATTCATATACAATCCCATATTCAACCCATATCAAATCAATATCCAATCTGTATTTAATACATATCCAATCCATATCCAATTCATGTCCATGTCATATCCATACGAAGTCCAATCCATATTGTTATATTTGCTTTTCCCACCACTCCCTGTGGGTTCAGGACTTTTAAACACTAATAAAAAAACAATGTATATCTATATGCAATTAAATTAAATGCCACCGGGAACGAAATTGTTCCCAAACGAACCAAAATTTGGGAATCTCTTAACTTTTTTTTCAATTAGCCTATCATTGTAACACCTTATTTAGATCACATAAAAGATAAAAAGAAAATTTAGACAAATACCTTATTTTAAATTGTTGATTGGTGGATCTCATTCACTTCCAGTATGATTTCTTAATTTTCAAAGTTTAATTTCCAAAAACCTCAACAGCATCTGATGTTGTGATACGCAGATTGATCACCAGCAAAAAAAATCCATGTGGGAATATAGCTCTTAATTCACTTCCTTTTCGTACGTCACACATTAAACACTTGAACGCTTCTGCGGTATTTCGATATGTCCAGACACTACAGTCCCAATGATTATCATCCAAAACTTTTGATTGACGTTTAGCACGACGTATTGGCGATTTCTTGTGATCCCTTTCTTATAAAAATCGCGTTTTTATTGACTAACTCGCGATGCCCTGACATTTTTAGTCGGTCATTTTGTATTTGTTTCCTAATACATTTGTTGTTTTTTCTATTACTAAAAAAATTATATTATACTTTTCTTGTTTGAAACATTAATATATTAATTCACGGTTTCTGCGAAAACTTAAAACAAAATTGTATCCAAACTTAAAGTTGTTTTTAATAAACTTTAACAACAATATAAAATAATATTTATTTCTTCTTTTTAGTACAAAAAAAATTGTGTGGTTATTGACACAAAGCTGAATTGTTTTGTTATTCATTTAATGACAAAATCGGAAAGATTTACATTAAAATGTTTTCAAAGTTAAAAACTGAATGAAATCAAAAAATGTGATTTTTTGTTTTACATCTTCCAATCAAAAAAAATCAAATCGTATAATCCCAAAGATTCAACAAAAATTAGCAACGACATCTGTTCGTTAGAATTGGAAATAAAATTGAGTACGTTCGTTTGTTTTTTATAGTATATTCGAAATTTAATTAAGTATTAGAAAATTTTAAAATTATTATTAATGTAAAAGTGAACTGAAACTAATGAAATAAATTTTATTGAATTAGAAAAAGAAGATGAATTGGTTTTATTGTTGTTTTGCGAATATTGCGAACGTTACAATATCCTCATCCATATCCATATCTATATCTTTATCTATATCCATATCCACATCCACATCCATATTCATATCCATATCCATATCAATATCCATATCCATATCCATATCCATATCCATATCCATATCCATATCTATATCCATATCCATATCCATGTCCATATCCATATCCATATCCATATCCATATCCATATCCATATCCATATCCATATCCATATCCATATCCATATCCATATCCATATCCATATTCATACCTATATCAATATCCATATCCATATCCATATCCATATCCATATCCATATCCATATCCATATCCACATCCATATCCATATCCATATCTAAATCCATATCCAGCCCAAGTTAACAAATCATCTTAAAATTAGGAACAATAACATATTTATGAGACTACCAGTGTAAACTACTGAAGAGTTTTTAAAAGCGATATTACATCTTTTTGATTAGTAGCCCGAATAATTGCTGTACCAGCAACAATCATATTTGCTCCAGCTTTAGCACACTCATTAATTGTTTCTGGTCCAACTCCTCCATCAACCTCTATATCTGATGTTGGGGTAATTTTAACGTGGCCATTCCACTTTTGGCATAATATCACTCATAAATTTTGACCCCCGAAATCGGGTTCAACGGTCATAATTAAAATCATATCAGCTAAGGGAATGTACTCTTTCACAAGCTCAACCGGAGTGCATGGTTTTAAAGCTAAAACCTTCATTCCAGCGTCTTTAACTTTCCTTGAAACTTCTGCAACAATTGTTTGAACCGGTTCAACATGAAAAGTATATTGATCAACACCAGCATCGGCCATTGGTTCTATCCACTGATCTGGGTTCGATACCATCATATGAGTTTCACTCATAAATTTTTGACCACCAAAACCGGGTTCAACGGTCATAATTAAAATAACTAAAAAGAAAAAGTTAAATTAAATATAATTAACAAGTTACACGATTAGAAACTTATTTGATCAATTATTGTTATCTAATATCTAGTATGTGTGTTTCGGAGAGTAGATGTTGTACAGACCGTGATATTATAGATCTACTGATCTTATAAATAAACAAAACTTAAGCAAACGTTCTAACAAAGCTAAAGTTGGAATTCCAGTCACAGAATATAATTTTTAACAGATGGTAGCTTATTAGAGTTTGCTGATTCACTATTAATTTGAAGAAATATGTCGCACTTGTTACAAACTAGAAAATAAAACATAATTCCACACATACTTGATACTATATAACAATTATTAATCAAATAAGTTTAATAATTAATAATTATTAATCATTTAAGTTTAACTTAACTTTTTCTTTTCAGTTAACTGTAGTAATTTAAGATAATAATTATATTAAAAATAACAAAAGCAACCTTGATTTGGAAGAAATAATATTTGTGAATGTTTTCAAAATACAAATTAGCTGTCAAAATTTTCAAATAGGAAAGTAGGTAAGGTAGTTTCGGAAAGTAGGAATGTAAAATGTATTTCGAAAAAAGGAAATCAATGCCATCTCTATTAAAAATTATGTAACTACGGCGAATTTTTAAGTGAAAATAAAATCGCATTCCATAAATATTAAATTATTTCTGTTTTTCGTTGTTTTTTTCAGTTTTTTAGTTTTAAACTATGTTACAATTTCAGATTTATAGAATATTTATATGCTTTGAGCCATATAATGACTATAATATTATTACAATGGTGAAATAAAGGAATTCGAAATTGGATTTTTTCATGGTTAGCTGTAAGATAAGGGCTCGTCAAAATTTTAAATGGAGTTTTTTTTTTGAGTAATTTTTTTGTTGACTTAAAAAACTCGCCAATTTCTATCGAAATTTATGATTAAAAGAAAAGAAAAAAAAATCTGAAGATCTATTCTGTCTTTATATATAAAGACAGAATTGATTTAAAAAAAAGGAAGTGAACGTAATAAAACAAAAGTGAATAAATCTATTTATTTTAGTATATATATTAAGTGCTAGTGCTCTCATTTTAATATAAATTAAGTGTATTAGTGACAATAAAAACAAAGTGTACAGAAATCCCACCCACTTATTAAAGAATATAAAGAAACATCGTTAAGGTAAATTCTGTATCTCTAGTGTTATTTTTATTTATATTTTGTAAATGGGTTTTTCCCAATTACCAACATTTTTTCTATATATAATATTTTTAGTTTTTATTACTTATCGGTAATTTTTTTACATAACTAGGAGATTAAGTTTTTCTTTGCTTTGTTTCCTGTTTTGTTTCGTTATCATTTTTAGAGAAACACTCTTTAGTTATAAAAATATTGTTATATTATTTAAGTTTATAGCCTTGACAGGAATCTTAGACATAGATTCAAGATTTTCAGTTGTTTTGGCATTAAACTCTAATAATACTCAATTATTTTTCTCCCATTGATTGTTTTTTTTTTCATTTTTTTCATCCCCTTTTGGTCATGGCAAAACTGTCGCTCAGTTTTACAAATATTAGAGGTTTAGCGGCTAATCTTAACTCGGTGCAGCATGAGTATTTGCAACGTATTTCACCTGATATTCTTTTCCTCACAGAAACGATTATCAGTGGAAAGGCGGCCAAATTAGACGTAAACAAATATCTATGTCCAAATTACGAGTTAGAACACTCATTTTATGATAAGCATGGTGTTTGTGCTCATATACGAAACTCCATACCATATGTGAGGATTAAAGCATTTGAATTGAGTTCAAAGCATCACAATATGGTTTCTTTGAAGATTTGCTGTCCTAATCAAACTCTTTTTGTATTTGGATTATATCGCTCACCAAACTCCCCTGCCCGACTAGAAATTAGATCAGTATAGGGTCCGATCCGGATCAGGATTGCCTGAAGACTGATCAGGGATGAATCAGGCCTCCTGATCCGGACATGATGAAAAATCGTCACGCCATATATGATCCGTACAGGATCCGTTTGAATGATCCATGCCGGATACATTTCAAAGATCCATTCCGGATCCATTTCAAAGATCCATTCCGGATCCATTTCAAAGATCTATTCCGGATCTATCTTAAAGATCCATGCCGGATCCATTCAACAGTTTCATGTCCGGTCTGGTCAAGAGATCCATACCAGATCCATTCAAAAGTTTAGAATTAATTTTGTTCTTAAATATTAATTTGACATTAAATAAATGAAAAAAATATTACCATTTTTCCTTAATTTTGTTCATAATTTAAAGTACACTTCAAATGCTAATAAATTTAAACACTCAGAAAAAAAGATAGCTTATTTAACGTAAAGTATATGTAAATTTAACTGAAAATGACGTACGAATTGAGCCAGCGGAGGCATAAGTAAACTAAACAAAATTGACTAAGTAAAATCTACTTAAAAGCATGTAAAACATTTTGCGCTGTTATGCTACTATTATGCTACCATCTTGTCTCACCAAAAACATGAAAAAAATTTAGTTTTTTGCAATTATTAATCGTTTTTTTATCAATTCAGGGTGAGAGAATTTTATACACGGCAATGATTAACAGCGGTTAAAAAGGGCCCTGTAAAGATAAAATGCTATTTATTATTAATATTTATTTTGGACTTAACCCGGATTCGATCCCCAGACCTCTGTGTACAAGGCAGCAGCATTAACCATTCGTCTATCTAAATAATTATTTACATCAATTTATTTATGAATATTATGTTGATGCTTAAGTTTAGGACGTTCGAGGGTTCGATTTACAGACTGACCACTATTTATTTTTATTACATTTTTATTATTTTTTTAAAATAACATAAAAATGATTCCTTTTTATTCATAAAAATTCAATTTCACAGCATTTCAATTTATCGATACTGTAGTTATTTTAAAATTATATAGACCTAAACATTTCAAATTTATTCCGACAATAATAATAATGTAACTATAAGGTAACACAGAAATAACAATTATATATATGTCAAATTCTTTTTGCCAAAACATTGTTCTGACATTTTTTGATCTCAGATCAATTTATTATTTGACATTACTTGTTTTATTTGGTCAAAAAAAGTGAGTTTTCACCCTAAAAAGATTTTTTTGAATCTAGATTTTTAGCTATAGGGCAAAACATAAAATACAATAAAAAAAAAGAAATACATATATCTCTCAAAATTATTAAACAAACAAAACGCCACGCCAAAACGTGTGCTGCATAAATTGACAGCTATACATATGTAAATTTTACTATTATTTTAAGTAAAATTTACGTTTTATATGACTTTAATACTCGAAGTCATACGTAATTTTCAAACTATGAAAACGTAAATTTAAAGATGCCTTAGTAAACAGCACGTATCATATAAGCAATTTCCAGCATACTTAAGTTAATCTCTTTGGGTAAATAGTGGATTATATATACGCGTGTGTATAAGTATGTTTAGCACTATTTGCCATGTAAATTTAGCATTTTTCGACGGTTATGTTTTACAAAATTGTTAAGTAAATGTAACGACCATTAGGTAACTTTGTTCATCTTTCAAAATTTACTGTTTCAGTAGTAAATTTATTTTCAAAAATTTTACAATTCCAATTTTGCTTTTTAACGTGGCACAGGATAATATTGCTTAAATTATAAATACTTTGCACTAGTAAATTTTAGAAGAACATACGTTATGTTTACAATTTTGGAGTTACTATAGCGCATAAGTAACAAACGCATCGTTTTTTTTTCTGAGTGCAGTAAATTTGTTAATTATTTCTTATTTTTATTTTATTTAGTCCAAGTTTTGGCATTATTGATGATTTTTCCAATGGTATCATAAAACTCTTTGTCACATAGGCTATTATGAAGGTATGGATCCAAGTTTGGATTCGAAAACTAACTTCACCCATACCTGCTTTAGATCACTTGTCATATTTCAAATAGAATAATTTTTGAGCAACAAAATAAGTATTTCACCGATTACTGCTAACAAAAAACATCTGGAAATTCTTGAGTAAAGAGGAGATGCAAGATAAAAATTTAAATTATATGCTTTAAGGTTAATAAGCAAGATCCCTCACAACTGTAAGTTTGACAATGCTGTTTTCGATTCTACAATAAATTTGTACTTATAAGTACAAAATATTAAACAATTAAATAGATTCAGTCTACAGTTAATTATTACAGTTAAGTATATTATAATTAACTTTTTAAAAAGTTATTAAAAATTCGTGAAGAATGAGAAAATTTTTTGCACAAAAAAATTTTAAGTTAAGTACCCGAGCAGAAACTTGTCAGGGCTCAAGTAAGGCCCTGATCAGGTTTGCCCTAACCCGGATCAGGCATTGGTAGGACAGCCTGATTGGGCCCTGATCATGAGTGTAACGCTTTTGCCCTATCAGGTCCTGATTGGGATTACCGGATCAGACCCTGATTGGGATAATCGGATCAGGCCCTGATTGGGATATCCGGACCAGACCCTGATATATATTTATATATTATATACATAAATTAATCAAATTAAAATAAAAAATTACAATGGAAACAATTAAAACATACATACCACCTTAATGACTATTATTATAGTCTTTCAGCCGAGAAGCTATAACTAAAATATACATGAAACGATTTTAACTATATATTTCTAAAATGGATAATACTCTAGTGAATTTTAACCAATTGAAATTTCAGCTAGGGGTCAAACACGAGAAACCTGATCCGGGCCGGATGTATTCAAATAAGGTTAACCCTAAAAGGGTATTCTAAATCAGGCCCTAAACAGGCCCACATCAGCTTGCTCTAATAGAGATTACCCTTGTAGGACTGACCAGGCCCTGATCCCGACCTTACTGTATTCAGGTTTTCCCTAACTAGTTTCCGCTCGGGTAAATGTACTATTATGACGTCGATAATAAAATCAAAATAATAATTCAGTTAAACCATTAATAACGAATTTATTGTTTAATGAGCAATATATTATATACAGAATGGATCAGGTAAAAAACTAAATTTTGTATTATTATCCAGTTCAGGACATCGGATAAGATGAGTTTTTCCGATCAGAAACTGATCGTATGACTGGATCAACGGATAAAGTACTGCACGCTGATCAGTAACTGATCAGATAGCCGGATCAACGGATAAAGTACTGCACGCTGATCAGTAACTGATCAGATAGCCGGATCAAGGGAAACGGTACTGTACGCTGATCAGGAACTGATCAGATAACCGGATCAAGGGAAACGGTACTGTACGCTGATCAGGAACTGATCAGATGGCCGTATTACGGAAAATCTGTTCCGGATCTGATCATAATCCGGGTTTCCTGAACTAATTTCCAGTCGGGTGAGAACTCACATTTTTTTCAAGACTTATCTGATAAGATAGATATGTTAAATGACTACACAACTGCTAAATTCGTTGTACTTGGTGACTTTAATGTGCACAACAAGGAATGGCTTAAGCACAGTTCGAAAACGGATGAACTTGGTAAACAAGCAAAATTATTTTCGTTGTACCATAACTACACGCACAATTAAACAAAAAACAATTGCGTTTCGCAATTACATTAAAACAAGCAATACAAAAACCTTGCGAGAATATAAAGCTGCCAGGAACCCCATGTCGGTTATTGATAAACAAAGAAAAAAATCGTTATAGTTCAAAAAAGCAGCGAAATTTGCCGAGCATCCTACGGGCTCTCGAAAATTTTTTAAAGCCGTTAAAGCAGTGCAAAATCATTTCACTCAATTGTCACTACCACCTTTAATTCATAATGATGTACCCATAATAAACCCAAAAGAAAAGGCTGATCTTCTTGGAAAACTCTTTTCTGAAAACTCAACTTTAACTGCGCCTAATTTCCCGCCAAAACCAATTCCTCAGGTACCGTACAAAATGAAGCATGACAATCTTATATGTAAGATGAGATGTTATGGTGTTGAAGAGCAACTTATTTTTTGGATTCAAAACTTTTTAACTGGCAGGGAGTTTCGAGTAAATATTGATGGGATATCATCGGAAACATTTTCTACCAACGCAGGAGTGCCTCAAGGATCATCTTTGTCTCCCACCCTTTTTCTTATATATATCAACGACTTGTTAGATTCCACAGTTCATTCCATTCATAGTTTCGCCGATGATAGTACGCTACATGCATCCCATGAAACACAAAGGCAACGGGCGTCTGATGTTATTAATAACCATAGATCTAATTCGACGGATTCCTTAAAACCTGATCTTAAAACAATTTTAGAATGGGGTCATACAAACAGTGTAGAATTTAATGCAAGTAAAACACAGTTTTGCCACTTTACAAGATCATCTACATTTAACCCTTTTCCATTAAAATTTGATTTTAACGATCTAGAAGAAAAGGAATCTATCAAATTTTTGGGGGTTGAGGTTGAAAATGATATGAAATGGAATACTCACATTTTCAATTTTGCTAAGAGCGCGGTTCAAAAGTTAGGATATCTAGGGCGTTGTTGTAAGTTTTTCAATAGCGAACAGGTTTTTTAATATATAAATCATTTATTTGCCCCTGCCTGGAGTACTGTTCTCACATCTGGGGTGGTGCATACCCAACCTCTTTAAAATGTCTAGACACTGTCCAACGGAAAGCAATTAAATTGATCGGCAATTCAAATCTTACAAACGAGCTTGCTTCGTTACAGCATAGAAGAAATGTCGCTGATTTGACGATGTTTTACAAATACATTATGAATGAGTACTCTTCAGAGGAGATCAAATCAATACTACCCAAACCCGCTATTTTTTCTCGTTCAACCAGAACATCAGCCATGGCCCACTCATTCACCGTTCAAATAACAAAATGTAGAACTGTCGCCTTTTAACGTGATTTTTTCAACCGTGTTTCTTATCTTTGGAATTTCTTGCCCTTATGGGGTTTCCCTGATTATTTTAATCCCCAACTTTTTAAAGTCCATGTCCACCAATTTCTTAAAGAAACATAATCCATTTCCACAATCCACAGTTGGCATGGTATCTTCGGATATACAGAGACGTTAATTTATAATTTATTTAAATTAACACTAAACATGTCTAACTTAGTATAAAAAAAAAAAAAAAAAAAATCAGGATTGTAACTCACAACCTTATTACATAAATAACTATTGTGTGATGTAAACAGTAATAAATAAGAGTGCTAATAAAACAATAAATTATTAGTATATTTATAAATAAAACGTTTATGTTAATATTGTGTTGTAAATATAACAAGCAGAGTTCACGGTGTTTTGCACAGTGAAACGGATCTGATTTGTCCAAGCTATAGTGGAACTCAAGTGCCCGCTATTATATACCGTAAGCACGGTCTTGCGAGCCGCAACCGAATGTCACTTTATGGCCCACCGAGTGTAGAGAATTGGACTTTTAAAAAACTACTGAATCCTGCTTGAGGAATCTCTTATTTTATCACAGAAATTTTTTATCAAAAGAAAAAATAAATTAAATATTAAATACAACAAAAACTAATAATTTAATACAAAAAGAAAGAACTAAAACATAAAAATTATCAAATCAAAAGGCTTACATTAATTAGTTGTCTTCTTCCAAAACCAGTTCTGTGCAACAAATGTTGATTGTAGGCTGTCACAAATTTCATTAATAAAAGCATTTATCTAAAAATCTGAAGCGTCATCCATAAACGCTTTGTAGAATGCAATACAATATGTTAATTAATCCCACTCCAGATGAACAAAATCAAAAAATGAACCAGCATAACAATCATACATATAAGAATCATTTGTAATTAAATCATCAGCACCTGCTCTTTTAAATCATCACTGGATGCCCCCTTTGTAATGTTAAAAAATCCTCAAACACTAATTTGTACATATATGTTTCGCGTTAAAATAAAACTATCACGTTCAAATATTGACGACGAATTTGTATGCGCTAACTTACAAAAATAATCTAAATATATTATTTTTATGAAACTTCTCGTTTACTTTTGTCAACGGTTTCGCTATCTTCGAAGCCGTTTTCTAATCCAAACAACAAAAATATGTTTTTCAAAATAAATGTTGAAATTTGTTTGAAAAAAAAAACTGTTGCTAGCCAAACTTCTTAACACCCAAAACTTAATAAATGGCAATGAAAACTTAACAGTGTTAGAATAAAAAAACACCAATTTTCAAAAGTATATCAATCTAACATATTTAAAATTCACAATTTTGTTTAAGAATATACATTTTTTTATTTTTACATTAACACTATTCTGACAATGTTTACCATTCGATTTAAATTTACATAATGATCCCTGGATCAAAAATGATCGAAAATAAATAGTAATTTTTTCAGCTTTTGTTTCTTTTTTACTCTTTCATCCTATATAAATTATACATTTAAGCTTCTATTTCTATACATCATCCGGTCAAACAAGTTTTCTAAAACTCAATAAATTTGAACTGTATTACATTTATTATGAATAAGCCTACATAGCAAAAACCTCTATGCAGGCACAAACAAGAATTTTTAATTAGTATTGAGTGCATTTAACTAAAAAAAATGTTAAAATATTATTGATATATGTATATAAATGCTTTCATGTCTGTTGCATTTTTATTGGCAAGTAAATTAGCAAATTATTAGCGAATTTCTTTATATATGAATATTCTTACTTTTAAAGAAATATTCAAAATAGTCAGGCGTTACACAAGATCACTTGCACGAGGAATATAACATATTGCCGGTCCGTAAACATAATGGAATGCTAACCAAACAATATCTTTTGGCCTGTCATAAAGAGCATCATCCTTGCAATGGCACCTTAACTACGATCAACCTAGAGACATAAGGAGAACAGCAAGATGCTTTCTGCATGTCAGAGATAGGCAGGTTACTGGTAACATTAACGAATCTACATATCATAGAACTGCCTTAAAAGCACTCCACAACAAAACTGTTGAAAATGTAATAAGGAACTATGCTCCAAATCGAGTCTAAATAGAAAGGTCCCGAAAGGGTTGGTCTCGCATCCTGAACAATTACATCAGCAGAGTTGTTCCTGAAACTATTGACAAGTGTCCCGCATGGTACACGGGCACGATGTAGACCACTATTCAATTGTCCTGATAATGTAACCAAACTAACGAAGGCAGATTTGTAGAGTTCTTGAACCTGGACATGGAGCCGGCGGATTAGCACGAAACCCGTCGCTACAACAACATGAGAGTCTTGCATATAAACGCTTTTGCAATTTTGAACTACATGGTGAAGGCTACAACACAGTAGAGTTAAAGATTTGTCTATTTTTCACAATAGCTTTATCAATAGCAAACAAACATAATTCCAAACTTTTCCAGCTTTATACCGGTCCCCAAACAAAAATAGTCCTAATTTTTTTAATCGCCTGACTAATATTGTTGAGTGGAAGAAATTAGAGCAAAATTTACGAAATGCTAGATTATCGTCATCGATGGCTTCAACGACCACAACAAATCGTGGTTAGAACTAAGACGGCCGAAGTCCATAGCAATGGAAGGCTGGCAGAAATATTTGCCCACCGCAGAGCCTGTCTCAAATTGAATAAAAACTTTCACTACTATCATGACGGCGATAAACTTCAAGTTAACTCACAAATCAAGTTAACTCACAAATCAAGTTAACAATAACTCGGCTTTAGGAATAGTTTCGTTTGGCCATGGAAGCCGATGATATAGGAAGACGATGATATTCTTCACATATGGAATATAAAGTGTTTTCTTTCATTTTTTCTTGAAGATACTGAAAGACAAATATTCTCAAAGATCGCTCTAAAGATTTACTAAAAAAAGCGAACATAAATGATCTGTGAAACAGGAATTGTTTTATTAGTGAAAGGAATATTTTATTGGGGCTAATTTTATGTAAACATATTTTCTGACTGAAACTTGTGTTAGCAACCTACCACCTATTTTGTACATTAAAAATGTGGACTTGCTCAAGTTGCACACCATTTAATAAACAGAACTCAGATATCAATTGAAATACCTAGCTTCAGAAAAAAAAGAAATTCACATAATGTTATTTTATTTGTTTTAACTTTACCTTCATTAACTGATTTCAATTTTTAAAAATTATCTCTCTGATGAAACATATTTCTGCGGATAAATCAACATCTCTCGAGAGTAACCTTTATTATATTATATGTCACCTATAAGTATAACCAACGCTGACTCTTGCGAACTAATCATACCAGACATGTCAACTATAATCAAACTAAATTTTACTTAAAAAAAAGTCCAAACAAACACAGGGGCTATTACATACGTTGCAAAGAAAACCAGTCTATTTTGTTTCAACGAGCCCTTATGTAAACATTGTTTCAATTTGTATCAATTAATCAACGATTGTGTTGATTCCAATTGTAAATAAAGTAATTTAACTAAGTTAATGCACATAAAAAAATGCTAAAGTCTAAGAAGCTTTGAGCAAGCTATTGAATTTATCTTTAGTTCCCTAGTTTCTGTAAAAAAATAACAAGAATTAATTTTTGTCTAATTAACAATTAACCAAGTTAAATTGGTTCTACCAATTTAAATACTTTTACCTTAAAATTAAATGTAACATTTGACAGCCTATTGGCTGTTGTCGATGTAATTTATTTTATCTATAAGTTAGAAGGAAAAATAACAAGATTGTAAAAATTATTAATTTTTTATTCGCCTACATATCAAAGTGTTACTTTATTACTGGTGATTTGCAACTTTAAAGTATCACTTTTCAACTATTTATTTTGTTGTCATAGCTACGTCCAAAATAGTAAAAAGCATTTTTATTTGTTTAAATTCTATGAAAAATAAAATTTTTTATTAAAGCAACCCCCAAATTCAAAATTTCATTATCCAATTAAAATAGTTGTTATCATTTGTTGTCATAGCTACACAATAATTTGGAAAAAATAATAAATATTTTGTCAAAGGTTATTTGTACCACATATTTTTATTTTAAAATTTTTGAAAATTTATAATTTAGAATAAACAACTTTTCTTAAAATTTTTTGCTTGCGGCGAATAAAAAATAGTATATGATGTACGGACGTAAGCTATTTTGGACTTAATGTGGGTGCAAATCTCGGCTAGCGCCTCGATTTGCAAACCCCACATCCGTCCAAAATCTTTAGCTTTGCGTCCTAGCATCATAATGTACTATTTTGTACTTATGATTATTAAGAAAGATTCAATAAAGTTTTCTTACTTACAATAACTATTTAGAATTGAACAAAGTGACGTTTGACGTTTATTTTATATTATATTTTTTGACCTTTCGTATGTAATAAATTTTCTTTATATTGGCAGTGGAAAATTGAACGTAGAGCGAGAGGAATATATTTTTGTTGCCGTTTTTTTGAAAATTTTGTATGGAATTAGAATTCCATCTAATATGATTTCAATGGTTTTAATGACAAATATTTTCGTTTTGTAGCTAAGAAGTTTTATTATTTATTTATAAAAAAATACATATTTTAACTGCAAATTTAATTTTTAAAATTTTCAGTTTAATCAAATAATTAATTTGTATTTATGTTACTTGTAATTGGTGATTACAATTTGTGAAGTTTGCGGAAAAATTTTAAAAAATCAATAAAAAATTTAAATTGTGTTAATTGTGTCGTATTTTTATTGCTAGATATTTTTACAGGAATACGAAATGTTTTTAAAATATTTGTTTAGTGCCCAATAAATATTTTATGCAAGGATTGGGAAAAAACTCAAAGGAATACTTATGAAAATAAACTTAATTGGTCAAATTGACTTTTACCAGATTAGGGTTTAAATTTTTGATGGGTCTTTACTAGGTTTAAGTCCTTTTATGCTCAGAAATAAACCAAAGTATCAATTTACCAAGAATCATCGAATTTTCATATTTTGTTTTATTTAGGGGAATCACAACTCTAAATCATTGAAATTTTATTTACAGTTTAGTGTAACTGGTTTATAGTTTAGTGTAACACGTTTAATTATTATCCTTTAGTTTATATACTGACTAATCTAAGATAGTTTATATTTTTAAAATGGATATTGAAACCTTAATTAGTGAGATTTATTCTAGGCCTGCTCTGTGGGACAAAAAAGATAAAAATCACCACAACAGATTTATTTTGGATAAATTGTGGAACGAAGTGGAACAAAACACAAAAACAAATTGTAAGTTAAACTTTTGATTTTAGTTACTCTCGAGAATGGCGGGATCAGTTCTTGTTAATTTGAAATTTTTATTATCTACGGGTATGAAAACCCCACGTACTTGTTATTGACATATGACTTAACTTAAGATGTCACATACTATTGGAAATAGCAGTGAGATATCACTAGCCAAGGTGATATCCTAGGGGTGCTAGCTTATAAACTGCGCTCAGTCAATGGTAGCATCCTCAATTTTAGTTATGGAATATTCCTTTTTATAACTGAGGAGTTGAGGTTGATTTTTCGCTTAGCGAAAAGCGCTGTTCATAAATTGTGGTTTGAGTTCGAATCGATTTTGCCGAAGTCTACAAACCTATTGCGTCACACTAGAGCTACTATAGCGCTCATCAGTTTGAAGTTTAAATACTTAGATATAGAACTGTAGATTTCTTGTAGAGTATCTCATCTTTGTAGTCGTGGCTCAAAATTGTCTCAAGAAAAATTAGTTCTCAATCGATCATAATCTCTAGTTGGCATGGTATCTTCGGCTACTCAGAGACGTTAATTTATGGTTTATTACATTAATACTAAACATGTTTTACTTTAACTAAATTTAAAAAAAAACTATTTGTGGACTTTAATCATTGAGGAAGACAGTGCGTCACATAATCAAGGAATATGCCACTAACTGGATTATTGGTATCCCAATTTTAATTTTGTATGCGCAAATTTTTCTGGAAATTTTGCTTTTATCCTTTACTCTTTTATGTATTTCCTTCATCTTATCATGAAATATCGTAACGATTTCTTCAACATCTAAAATAAAAATTAAATTATTAAACACACTCCTTATAAAACTGAACGAAAGAGAAGAACGAAAAATTAAGGTTGGTAGTTTTGTGTTTTTGACACTAAAAAAATTATACATGCCATCATGGCGATTTTATTATTATAAATTCCATGTGAAAACTCAAAACATTCGTCATTCGATGGTTTACACTAAAAACTATAAGATTAAAAGAAGTCCAAGCAGCACGTACATCCGCTAGAAATAGGTAGATTTCGGGACCAGACAGCTTTGTGTACAAATAGAATTGGATATGTCAGATTAGTTTAAATAAAAAATTTAACTAGAAACAGAATAATCCAAAAAATTTATCAAACAACCAAACTAAATACATAAACGGAAACTACTTTGTCAATGCAATTTCGAATTCTCCCTTTCTCTCTGGCGTTTACATCCCATGGAGGGCTTTTGCCGTCTGTGCCACCAGCTTCCAATCATCTCGTTCCATGACTAGTTGACCCCAGTTAAGACATCCTATATCACGAAGGCCTTGGATGATGTCATCACGCCAGTGTTGTCTAGGTTTTCCTCTTCGACGAACACCAGGTGGTTGTTGTTGGGACGCTTTTTTTATCATTCTATCTAATGGAGCCCTTTCTACATGACCAAACCATCTAATCCGGTTGGATTTAATGAATCCGATTACATCGCAGCCTCCAAGCAGCTGTCTGATTTCATGATTCATTCGGATTCTATATTGATTTTCAGCAACTTTACATGAACTATAAATTGTTCGTATGACCTTCCTCTCGAATGTTGATAAAATTCTACAATCGGAGGAAGTCAGTGTCCAGCTTTCACTTCCAAATGTAAGCACAGGTCGGATTAATGCTTTGTAAAGTGTGAGTTTACACGACCGCGAAAGATGTTTTGAGTATGCGTAGAAAACTCTGTATGCGGCAGAGACACGGGCTTTGATATCTGCCTGCATGTCATTTGACGATGTTATTACAGATTACAGAAATTTAGCAATTATCAAGAAGCTGCGGTTCCATTAAATAAATGTGTATCTGTCGGCACACAGTGTAATAATAAGGAAGATGAAACCGAATTCCTTAAATAAAATTAATATATACAATCAATTGCGCTCACTGCGAAATTGGCAGCAGATTTAAAGGCGATTGTAAAAGTTTCTTAAAAAAATCCAAACAACTTTGTTTCTATAAAGAAGAGATCGAACGATTAAAAAAAATGTCGATTATTAAAATCTTCAAATAGTAGGTCCAAACGAAATTTAAGAATTTCGAAATCAAAATATGCGGAAAATAAAAAAAAACGGTAGACAAGGTGATTGACAGCCTTACCGTCAACAAAAATACAAAAAATGTATGTAAGCTGTTGTTGAAACAAAGTTACTTTTACAACAGCCATGACAAAACATTCGCACAATGTTTATTTTATAAATCTGCTGCAACGTATAAATATTTAAGAAATGTCCTTAATTTGAGCTTACCATCTCCTTCTTCTATTTACAAGTAATCACCTATAAAATTTATAGCTCCAGGTTTAAATGAAATGTTAATGGACCAGCACAGGTCTTATTTTGTTAATATGACCGCAAAAGAGAAAATTTGTACTCTAAGTTTTGACGAGATAACGATCATATCTGATCTCACATACAATATTTTGACAGATAAATTAGAAGGGTTTTATGATGACGGCAATGAAAGAAAACAAGAAATAGCTACATCCGCCCTGTTTTTTATGGTGCGATCGGTATTGTCAAATTGGAAATACGTGGTTAGCTATGTCTTGATAAATAAAACTTTCACTGCGTCAAAACTATGTGAATTAATTAAGAAGAATATTCACGTATATGTAGACAAAATTGGATTGAACGTTGTTATGTTAATCTGTAACCAAGCTTCAATAAATCTTCAAGCAAACAAAGAACTTGGCATTACGTTAGATAAACCCTATTTTGAGTTTGAGGCTAAATAATTTTTTCTCAGTTTGATCCGACTCACCTTTACCTCACTAAGTCCGCTCGAAATGCTTTCACAGACATCCTGCTATCCCATAGCGAAGGGGGAATAGTTGATGTCATCGTAATTCGTAAAATTGTTCAGAATGATACGAACCATAGTTGTTAAATTTTGCCTAAAATTACATTACAACATCTAAATCTGAGCAGATTCGACGGGTGAATGTATCCTTAGCAGCTTAACTCCTGAGCAATACTGTATCGAGTGCTATAAAAACTGTGGTTCAAATCTGCCTGTTGATTCTAGAAGATGCTATTGATAATGCTACGTCAACATCAATTTTTATCGAACGATTGTTATGTCGACCGTTTCACATATATAAAACTTAAATAAAATCTTTAAATAACAACGAATATTTCACTCATGTATAAATTTTCCCATAAGAAACGTTAAAAATAAAAAAATACCAGCGGATATACAAACGTTGCCTAGACAACGTTGTATATCCAACACAAAACAATCGAACCTATTTGACGAGACAGTTTTATTCGAAATACTGTATCGTAGATACCTGTTTGTTTGTATTGTTATTATTAAAAAAGTCAAAATGAGCCGATTTGGTCATGCACTTAATGAACAAATAGACAAAGAAATTATAAAAACGACCCCAAAAAATACAATCAAATCAAATAAGAGTGTTTGGAAGCAGTTCATGGAATTTTGCACCGAAAAAAAATATACTTTTGGCCGTGATACTTCGGCATCCGAGCTCGCGTCAATTTTAAAATGTTGGGCTTTTAATATGAGTAAAAGAAACGGCGAAGAATATAAAGACCATACAGTAAAACTCCTTTGGAATGTTACAGCGAAATTACTAATGGAAAAGTACTTTAATGAGTACAATATTAAAATATATCCCTTCCATCAAATTGAATTTAAAGTGGCCCGAGACGCAAGAGATACAAAAAGAAAAGAATTACAGGGTATGGATGGTAAGCGTAAGGAATCAGCAAATTTCTTGGCCTATAATGAGTTTGAAAAACTTATCCAAACTTGCGATGAACAAACCCCAGAAGGTATCCAAAAAAAGATATTTTTTTTGTTGTCTTACGAACTTGCTTGGAGAGGTGGAGAGGGCGCAAGAGCCGATACAACATTTTTTAAAGAAGAAACCGACAATAGTGGATAGAAAACAGGTAGGATCGAATATAACCCTGTATTTTCAAAAACTACGCAAGGCGGTAGCCGAAAACTAGCCGATTCAAAGTGGCTGGTGAAAAATGACACAGATCCTAAAATTTGCCCCGTCAGAATGTTTTTAAAGCTCCAAGAAAAAAGAAAAAATGTCACCAACACCCGACTATTTTTAACTCCAAATCCATATTGGAAAACATCCGGAAATTGGTTTAAAAATAGCCCCGTAGGGGTTAATGAGATATCGGCTTGGACAAAGAGGCAAGCAAAAAAAACAGGGCTTGACATTACCAAAAAAATTACAAATCATTCACTTAGAGCTACTGCTGTATCAAAACTGGCCAAAAGCGGAGTTTCAGAACAAAACTTGATACAAATCACGGGTCATTCCAATGCAAAATCCATATCCAGCTATTTACAAATGGATGAAGACCACCACAGAACTATCATCGAGAAAATGAGGAAACGCGGAACGGAACTTCAGCAGACTCCTCAGACTCCAACTTCTTCTATGACGAGCAGCAGCAGTTCCATGTCATCACAAAATCAAAATGTAATTAACAATTACAATAATTGCAATTTTTATTATTCAATCAATAATTAGTTAATATTTTTCAATTGTTTGTTGCTATTTGTTAAGTTTTTTTATAAAATAAAAAAAAAATTGTTATTGGATTTCAGTTACAGTTTTAATTATGTTACATGAAATTGAAAATTGTATGACAAAAAAAAATTTTTATATATATTTCATTCTAGAAATATTCTCCCTAAATACCGCTCGTGCATAAAAATTAACCAGATAATTTTCATTCAAGCTTGTTATACTAATTCCACTCGTTCTTCGAGCTCGTGGAATTATAAATAACAAGCTTTCATGAAAATTATCGGTAATTTTTAAGCACTCATGGTATTACCCCCGAAAATCTGTCTCTGTCGTTTGGTAAACACTAAACTTGGTTTGAATGTTAAATTTCTTACTGGGGGCAATACACTAAAGACAACATTAAAACCATTTTTTTTTCTTTTTGGCTGGACATCGGAGCTGCGAAAACGGTTTTCATAACGAGTTTTTGAATAAAACGAATATGAAGAAATGGACGCTTGGGAGATTATATAAATGTGCATATAATTGTGATACGGTTTGTATAATAATTGTAATAATGTAAACCAGTTTTTTTTTAACCAGCTAAACGTTTTTTTCCTATACGAAAAGAAAATCCACATTAAAAAAAAAAAATAACATATGTGTTTGTGTTATCCTAAAATATAGAAAACCAAAGAAAATTAATTCAATTAATAAAAGAAATTTTTTTAACTCAGAAGAAAAAAAGTTACACATGAGGTTCTGTTTGTGGAAAGGAGTTAATTATGTGGTGTGTGTTAATAAAGTTAAGATGTTCTCTTGGGTATGTTGGATGCCAAGCGATTTGCTGTTCATGTTTAACGAGGCCAAATGGTCTAATGGACAAACAATTTTTTTTGTTGTTATTAATTGACCGTCAAAAAAATAAAATAACTTTTTTTTTCTTCCCTCTTCAATAGTGAGTGAAGTTATAAAGTATTGGTTTGGATACCTTTCGTTATAATTTAAACGGAGAACAACATAAAACAGGAGTGTTTCATAATCCCGATCAATTTTTAAGTTTAATTAACGTGTGTTTCGGATTATGGTGATACGAATTATTTGAGATAAATTTTGATTTACGGTACAAAATTGACATTGATTTGAAGACGTAATAATCATTTGAAAATTGAACAGTTTAATTGCAGAACTGAGTCCAATCGACGTCATGTGGGGAGTCAGCAATACCAGATATAACAAATACCTCAACCAATCGAACTGTTGAAGTCGGATACAGCACACATTATTGAACTCATTGCAGTTGATGCATTTTGTATTTCCCTGTTTGATTGTTGTCAATTTTCATTGATTAGTTTTTCTGAAATTGTTCAATTTTTTTTGTTAGCTGATATTGTTTTTTAATCATAGTAATTCGTAATTTCTTTCTGAGATAATTCATATTTTTGTTGTTTTTTTTTACTTTGATCCTGCATGACTAATAAGACGGTGTATTTAAAGTGTTGATAATCTTGATGCATTTCTTTTCTTTTCTTTTAGTGACACAGCAGACTCTGCTCATCAAGTGCTTGAGGAGGGGAGGTTTCCTGGTTGTTAAAGTACGTAAAGAAGGAATTCGTGGTAGGTCGTCAAATGTTTTAAAGAAGATGAGAAAAACGAAACTGAATATAATTTTTTTTTTTTACTTCGACAGACAGATGTTTTGAAAACAACAACAACAATTGCATTTAGAATTTTGTTGCAAGAAACTAAAGCAAAATGATTTTCATTATTTTTTTTTGTTATCTAATAAGAAAAAATATGCTAATATGTTATCTAATAAGAAAAAAATATGCTAATATGTTACATGAATGAAAAAAGCAATAAAAAACGTGTGTATTTTGAGTTTTTCGAAAAAAAGATACGAAATTGCATTATTATGGGAGTATCTCACATTGAAAGAAAAAAAGGAAAAAAGCAATGATGAAAATAATTTTTTCTTGTCCAGATGTGTTAATTTTGTTCTAGTTTTCTGGTTGTTATATAAGATTTGTGTATAAAGCGACCAGAAGAATTAGAACAAATTGTGTTGGAAAAAAAAATTATGATGTGTTGGAAAACAAAAACTTTTTATTTGGAATTTTAGACGGCTGCCTGAAATAAGTTGTCAATTGAAAAACTAAAAATTATAAATAGATGTTCGAAATGGTCCATATCATTTATTTCAAAAAATATGTTTAATGTGGAACAACCTTTTACCATGCAGATTTCTGGTCCTTCTTCTTCGGGGAAGACCACGTTTGTATTAAAGTTCTTGCCACATATTCATGGTATAAAGAAACTGGTTTGGTGCAATGGTGAAACTAATTCGGTCGATCTAAAAGATTTCGATTTTGAAGATATTGAAATGTTAGACAACGTCCCCGAAAATTTTGATAATCTAGAAAACACATTAATCATCTTGGATGATTTAACGACTGAGGCGTATAATAAAAACGTTTGTGAATTATTTGCCAAGGGTTCACATCATCGAAATATATCTGTTATATTAATTACCCAAAATGTGTTCCATCAAGGAAAATTTTGCAGACATTTCGTTAAACTGCAAATACTTAAGTTATGTTTAATAACCTCCGAGATAAATCTCAAATCTACCCGCTTGCTAGACAAATTTATCCAGAAAATATTAACGAGTTTGTAAGAGTATATAAGGAGGCAACTTCAAAGCCTTACGGTTATTTATTTATGGATTTGATGCAATCGTGCAACGACTTATTTCACTTCCGCTCGAGTATTTTTAATAAAGATTATCAAGAGTGTTATGCGCCATCTAAACTAGTATCACAGCTAAAAAGGAATGAAGCGGCTCATGGTACACAAACATACGTTACATATGTTAAGAAATTGTAAACCCCGTATACGTAAATTTACATTAGAAAAAATTAAAACAGATTTAATAAAAGCCTTATATGAAGTGTGTTTAAATGTTTTAAATGGTAATGTCAATATCGATAACTGTAGCAATATAATATGCATCCGCTTAGTACTTATTAGTTGCAATATTGTATTGCTATACTGTTAAGCAGTTTATACCATTTGAGTAATATTTTGTATAACACTAATACATACGAAGATTGTAAATGAGAATGATAAAATAAAAATTATTATAAAACTGTAACTCAACTGGTACACAACATGGCGCAATTGATTTGGTAATTATAAATTTAAAAGAAATTAAATTTTTTTTTCATAAATTTTACAAAAAGTGAACCAAATTTGTGCGTGGAAAGTTATTTAAACAAATCAAAAAAAAAAAAAGAATAAGAAATTTGAAGAAAATTCTAACAATAAATAGGGTTAGAAACAAATTAAAAGTGAAATACAGAAACAACTCGGAAAATAACTTATATGTTAAAAAAGAAAATGGAGTTTGTTAAAAAGGTTGATGATCTAAATCTTCAAGGCAACCTTGCTGAAAATTGGAAACGTTTTATAACAAATTATGACATATTTGAAATCGCATCGAGTAGTATTGATGGGAAGAAAGATAGCATTAAAATTGCTATATTTTTAAATGCCGTGGGACCAGACGCCATTGATCTTTACAACACGTTCGATCTTAATGAAGATGAAAAGAAGTCGTACGCTGCAGTTAAAAAATCTTTTGAAAGTTACTGTATTCCAAAAAAAATATAGTGTTTGAAAGATTTAATTTTTACAAAAGAGATCAAGGAGAAATTGAGCCATTTGATAATTTTCTACTAAATTCAAGAAAATTAATCAAATCTTGTGAGTTTGAAGGTCAAGAGTCGTCACTTCTACGTGATCGCATTGTGTTGGGCGTCTATGATAAAAAATTACGAGAAAAGCTTTTGCAGTCTGCTAATTTGGATTTGACATGGGAAATATCAAAGGACCACACACATCATATTCAAGCTTCAACATCGGTTGCTGTACACAGGATTACAGGTGATATGTATAATTACACCAAAATTAAAAATAAATTTAAATCAAAACAATATTCTAATAAAATTCAAAATCATAAATCGGATTATTCTAATAATACATTTGAAAATAATAATAGTTTATTTTATTGTAAAAAGTGCTTTTTTTTTTTTTTTTTTATTCAAAGTTAGGCATGTTTAGTGTTAATTATAATAAATTATAAATTAACGTCTCTGAATATCCGAAGATACCATGCCAACTAGGGATAAGAATGGAATGCAAATTAAGATTCTCTTAGAAATTTATGAACGTTAACTTTAAAGCCTTGAGGATTAAATTCATCAGGGAAAACCCAGGAAGGTAAGGCATTCCAAAGATGAGAGACTCTGTTGAAAAAGTCACGTTGGAAGGCTACAGTTCTACACCTAATTATTTGAACGGTAAAGGAATGCGCTGCTACGTTTGCTCTGGTGTGACGCGAAAGGTTTGATGATTTAGGTAAAATCGATTTGATCTCTTCAGAAGCTCGTTCATCCATAATATATTTATAAAATATAGTCAAATCAGCAACATTTCTTCTGTGCTGCAAGGAATCAAGACCGTTAGTAAGACTTGGGTTACCAATGAGTTTAATAGCTCTACGCTGTACAGAATCAAGGCAGTTGAGACTACTCAAGTAAGCTCCACCCCATATGTGAGAACAGTATTCCATGCAGGGACGTATAAAAGATTTATAAACTAAAAGAAGTTGTTCGCTATTGAAAAACTTACGACATTGCCCCAAAAATCCTAACTTTTGAACAGCATTCTTAGCCAGATTAAAAATATGAGAATTCCACTTCATATTATTTTCAATCTCAACCCCTAGAAGTCTGACAGACTCATTCTCTAAAAGATTTTTGGGGCCAAACGTTAATGGAAAAGGATTGGGTGTCGTTATCCTAGAAAAATGACAAACCTGAGTTTTGCTTGTATTGAATTCAACACTGTTAGCAATACCCCAATCCATAATTGTTTTAAGATCAGTGTTAAGGGAATCTATCAATTTTGACCTACACTCACTAAGCGCTAAGGGTGTATATAGTTTAGGTGCTTGATGAGACGCATGAAGCGTGCTATCATCAGCAAAACTATGTATAGGATGAACCGTTGAGTCCAACAAATCATTAATATAGATAAGAAAAAGAGTTGGTGACAAAGCGGAACCCTGAGGAACTCCTGCATTAGTTGAAAAAGTATTCGATGATACACCGTCAACATTGACCCGAAATTTTCGATCAGATATAAAGCTCTGTGTCCAAGATATAAGCTGCTCGTCTAAACCATAGGATCTCAATTTGCATATAAGGTTGTTATGCCAAACTTTGTCAAATGCCTTGGAAATATCAAGAGCAACACCGAATGTTTCTCCAAAGTTTTCAAGCGACTTGTTCCAGATATGAGTGACAAAAGACAGCAAATCTCCCGTCGCTCTTCCTTTTCGAAATCCATATTGTCTCTCATTAATTAATTTGGAAGATTCTAAGAAGCTCATTAAATTAAAATTGACATATTTCTCAAAAATTTTAGCAACTACCGATAAAATTGAAATGGGTCTGTAATTCGTAGGATCAGTCTTACTGCCCTTTTTTGAAACTGGCTGTACACTAGCCATTTTCCAAATTTCAGGAAAAATTCCTTTCTTATATGACAAATAGAAGATTTTTGTGAGGATTGGTGCTAGCTCCCTAGCAAATGTTTTAAGTATAATCGGAGGAATAAAATCAGGGCCTGTTGCCTTGTTAGTATTGATTTTTAAAAGCATTTTTCGAACAATGTTTTTCCGAAAAATTATCCGCCTCATTTTATAAGAAACTTTAGAAATAGGTTTAGGTTTAGGTTTTTATTTTATGTTTGCTTGAGCAAACATAAAATCAAAAGCTGCCCGCTTATGGGAAAAGATGCTTAAATTGTTCGAATTTTAATCACTTCGCATCTGCTTGTAAAATTCGAAAAATAAAAGCTTTAACTTTTAATAAAAGTTTAAATGATTTTGATTTAAGTAGTTCAAGTTCTGAATCATTAGAAAATTTAAATTATTTGTATATAGATTCAATTCATAAAAGTTCTAATTCTAATCAAAATAATAAATTTTTTAGGAAATCACAATTTTGGACTGAAAATATAAGGGTAATTGATACATTCGTACAATTTAAAATAGATACCGGTTCGGAAGTGAACATATTGCCTGAAATACTTTTAAGAAAAATTATTAACAATCCAGAAATTCAAAAAACAGATCTGGTCTTAGAAGCGTACGGTGGACATCAGATAAAACCAAAAGGTATTTGTCATTTAGTTTGCTTACATAAAAACGAGATTTCTGTTGAACCATTTATCATTATTTCTATCAACTGTAAAACTCGTTTGAAGAAACATAAGAGTGCTTTACGTAAAATTGTCGATTCCAAATCTAATTTATCGGTGAAACGTAAGGTGCTAGTACAAAAAGGTGGATTTTTGCCTATTATCTTATCAGCTGTTTTATCTGGGGTTATTGGAAAGTTATTGGAGGAAGTTACAAAATGAGTTTACAACGTATGATTGTTGTTCATCCTGATACATTTGAGCAGTGGAAAAAAATTATGTTAGAAGACAATAAACTATCGGCATTAGATCGTGAAATGAAAAAGATTTTGTACAATAATAAACTAAACGATATCGATAAATGGAACTATTACCGACAAAGTCTTTTAGAAATGTTAAATGTGAAAAGAAGACCAATTGGAATAAATCATTTTCCAGGCTTAAACACTAGCGTTGTATTGAATAAACAGACGCAAGCTGATAGCGATGTTTTAAATAACCAGCAAAAGGTGGATGGGAACAAGCAAACGAAGATTTTAAAAGGGCGTAACGCAAAAAATCAAACTGAAACGTCTGAAGGTCGAAATATTGCAACACAAACTAAGATGATGAAACAAATTCAAGAGCCTAAATCATTTGATGAACTGTTTGAAACATCGAATAGATTTTCTAGTTTTGAAAATGCTGATAATAATGATAATCAGAGTTTTCGTAGTTTTGATGAGATTCAAGAATTAGATATGGATGATAGCGTACGACGAAGAGCTTTAGAAGGTCATCCGCCCGATGTAAGAATATCGAAAGAAAGTCTTTCTCTAAATCCTCAAGAGTACAGAGTATTTGAATTGAATACGGGGGAGAATGTGAACGTTCCAGTTGAACGCCGTTTCACACGTTCTACAACAAATAGGTCAAGGGCTGATCCAACGCAAAGTGTTATAAATTTTCCTAAACGGAAAAAAACAAAAAGTGAAACGAGCACACAAAAAAAAACACAAAAAACAAAATCAAAACAACAAACGATTCCCTGGCAAAGCTATGTTCGCCTTAGTTTTTTCTGATTATGATTTGAGATTGATTTTATGCAATTATATTTATACCATTTTTCTTTTTTTCAAACTCGCTGTGTGGTTTAATTTTTTTTTGCGTAAAAATCATTCTAGATAATTTTCTTTAGATTATTTTGCATGTTTTTCTGTTCTTTATTTCTGCATTCACCTGCATGGGGTAATTGAACACATGGGAAAATTTTAATTTCAATAAATCGAAATGTTTTCAGTTATAGAATACATTCCGACGTATTTCTTTTTCTTTTTTTACACATTTGCTTGCATAGGGTTTTTTGTTTTAAAGTTTTTATTTGCATTATAAATTTAGTTAAAATTTGAACAAGCTAAGTGATAGACTCAAATAAAAATACGAAAAAAAAAATAAATAATTACTTATCATTAGATGTGTCTAATATTACTGTAAAAGAATTGGTGGGATGTTGTAAAATTACGTGTAATCCTTATTGCAATGTATAGCAAGAAAACTCTCATGCGACAACTTCACGTTAATCGATGAAGAAGTAGCAAATGACATACAGCAAATTTGTCATCAGCTTTATGATACTGATGTGATCAAGCTAACGGGTTGGCTGAACAATAGAGCTAAATCTAATAATAATAATAATGCTGATAAACAGATCGGAACGATTTTGTTGGATTTTTCAACACACGTTTTAAAAAGGTAAAATTATTTTAACATATTTAGTAAAATTTTTAGTTTTAATCAAAAATCTTTTCGACTATTTAGATCTAACAACACTGAAAAACAGACCGAAAGTGGAACCTCTCAACATGAACAAGTTGAAACAGAGATTTCACCGATGGATGTAAGCACAACACAACTAGATCAATCGATTTCGTTGGACTTTTCAACACAAGTTTCAAAAAGGTAAAATTATATTATCATATTAAGTCAAATGTATAGTTTTAATCAAAAATCTTTCCGGCTATTTAGATCAAACAACACTGTAAAACAGACCGGCAGAGGAATCTCTCAACGTAAACAAGTTGAAACGGAGATTTCACCGTTAGATTTAAGTACAACACAACAAGATCAATCGATTTCGGTGGACTTATTGTAATGGATAGCCTGGAAGAATGCTTGAACACGGTGTATTATAGTCTCTGATTCTTTATTGTCATTCGTGGTTACCATAAGTAGCTTGTATTAGTTCTTTTTCCATCCATCATTAACAAGCACCTTTTTCGTATAGTCTCAGATTCATTAGTTGTCATTTTTTTTTATTAACTGGTACCGCTCGTACTAGTTTCTCACCCATCCACCATCAATCGTCATATTTCTTATAATCTCCATAACCCATAGTTTTGTATTTATAAAAAAAAAAATTTTAACTAAATTTTCGTTAGCTGGACAGACATATTTAAAAAAAAATTGGACCAATTACACTAATTTTATATATTAATTAATATAATATAATATTAATTAATTTGAATTAATAAAAATTTTCCTTAAATATTATCTATTTAAACATTAAAATTTAATGTTACAACCCACTAAAATTGACTCACGCTACGTTTCCATCCGATTATTTTCACTATACTATTTGAATTTGGATTCTCCATATATTAACCGCTATTAAACGACAAAGTTTTCAAACCTCATAACAGCTGTGCGTGTTTGTCCAATCGTCAACATACAAAGAATTACTATCTTGCTTTGTTAAACATTCGATTTAACTTTGTATGAATGTTTTGCTTCAAACAATCTTTCCGTTATGTAACTGAACTTCACTGTGCTGATATAGTAGATTATAGTTTTGTAATACCTAAACACCATAACATCGATCGAACTTGCATTTAATTCATTTTAAATTCAATGATAAATGTTATTAATGTCTCGTAAATGATTTGTATCGCAAAATTGTGTTTGTGAAATAATATCAAATAACAAACAGTTTTGTGTAACTATAAAAAGTTCCTAACAATTAAATACAAGATGTGAATTAATTGCCTTACATCAAACACTGTATTCGAGTTTTTTCGATGTTTAAATTTTGGGTATATAATGAACGACTGTAATGTTTTCATTCTCTTAGTCTGAAATTATTAAATCAGTCTGTCAATTCTGTTGTAAAGATCGACCGATGAAGTTTTTTTTGACTTCATGGTTTTTTTTAATAAGATTTAATTAGTGAAATTATTAATTTATTTTTGTGAGTTTATCATTAACGAGTTATAATAGTTCAGTCTTCATTTTTAGTTTCGATCACTAGCTCAAATTGTTGTTAAAAATATTTATATGTTTGTGCCTGTTAGTTTAAAGTAAAAATAATAAAAAAAGTTTAGTTATATGTTTGTACCATAAACCAACAGGGCGCAGATTTTTGTGTCCGGTTGTAAAAAATTTTAAAATTATAAATAATAGGAAAAAAATTACTATTCGTTTGTGCTGTTATAAAAGAAATAAAGAATATGAAAGAAATTACATCTACGTAGATCAGTCAGGTGAGTTTGATAGTGCAAATTAACAATTGTAACGGGAATCCAATCAGAAAAATTACATTACCTGTTCGGTTCGGCAACCGAAACAAAAATTTGCGCGTTCATTTAAAACAAGATTGTTCATATCAAGGCTAGAACCGCTAGTCGAGATTACTGGTTGAGGTACTGTCAAATTAAACTGTATAAACTGGTGTTCGTGAATGTAAATAAAATAAAAAAATAAGAACTTATACATAGATATGCTACAAATGTATAATCTCTAAACATAATTCCTAATTAAGATACATACATAGTTTTTTTTGTTGTTCTCGACCTTAAGGAAATTATACTGTTAATACAAATATATGTCCTCGTATTTTTTTTTAAAACGTTTGATTGATATATTAAATTTCTGTCATCAATGCAATTCTGTATTTTATTGGAACTGTAAAATAAACTGATTCGACGATTAGTCATAAGCGTTACAGCAATTTAATTTTGGTGTACGAAAACTCCGCGAGTGGATATATTTCAACGAATGATTTAACTTGTATTGGTACAATTTATTACATTTTTTGGATTTCAACGCATACGGCAACAATTACCTTTCAACGTATTGCTCCACAATCATTGATACAAATTATTACCGTTCCATTTCAACGAATAATTTAACTAGTATTGGTACAATTTATTACATTTTTTGGATTTCAACGCATACGGCAACAACTTACCTTTCAACGTATTGCTCCACAATCATTGATACAAATTATTACCGTTCTATTTCAACGAATAATTTAACTAGTATTGGTACAATTTATAACATTTTTTGGATTTCAACGCATACGGCAACAATTACCTTTCAACGTATTGCTCCACAATCATTGATACAAATTGTTACCGTTCTATTTCAACGAATAATTTAACTAGTATTGGTACAATTTATTACATTTTTTTTGGATTTCAACGCATACGGCAACAATTACCTTTCAACGTATTGCTCCACAATCATTGATACAAATTATTACCGTTCTATTTCAACGAATTATTTAACTAGTATTGGTATACTTTATCACATTTTTTTCTTGGATTTCAACGCATACTTCGACAAGTACATTTCCACGTACTGCTCCACAATCATTGATACAAATTATTCCAGTTCTACTCCAACGAATAATTTGACTAGTATTGGTATAAATTATTACATTTTTGATTTCAACGCATCCTGCAACAATTACATCTCAACGCATTCGGCTGTAACTGCTGTAATTGTTACCATACTCACCTGTGATTATAAATTGATTCGGCGCTTATGTTTACAATCCGATCCAACGTTTCTACTTATCATTTTATTCAACGTTTATAAGTACAAAATTATTCCACGCTGAAGATTGCAAGTTTATTTAACGTTTCTACTTATCATTGTATTCTACGTTTATAAGTACAAAATTACTCAACGCTGATGATTGCAAGTTTATTTAACGTTTCTACTTACCATTGTGTTCAACGTTTATAAGTACAAAATTATCCAACGCTTTTGATTGCAAGTGTATTTAACGTTTCTACTTAACGTTATATTCAACCAAATTATCCAACGCTGCTGTTTGCAAGTTTATTTAACGTTTCTACCTAACAGTTTATTCAACGTTTATAAATACAAAATTATTCAACGCTGAGGATTGCAAGTTTATTTAACGTTGCTACTTACCCTTGTATTCAACGTTTATAAGTACAAAATTATTCAACGCTGATGACGGCAAGTTTATTTAACGTTTCTACCTAACATTTTATACAACGTTTATACGTACAACTTTATTCAACATTTTTGATATACAAATATCTTTGTCGAGTTTTTAACGTGACCAACGTGCGGATGGAAGGCTGATATAATCAGGATAGGAGGTCAGGATATAATCATGGGGTGAGTGAATTTGATTTGTTTCTTTAATCCTTATGATAAAGGGGTGTGAATGAGTGTGTGTGTGTGTGTGGGCGTATGTGAGCGAACAAGGGGGTTGAACGTGCCGACCGTGGTTCTTTCGTAGAAGGGGGTCGCCAGAGTCTCATTTTCGCACTTGTATTTGTTTCCATTTCTGATATATTTCGAAAATTGCGTACATTTCTGCATTTGTGCTGAAGCAGCAGGTTTATAATATCTCCTATCCACGATGATTGAGACTAAGTCGAACGGCAATACATCAAAACTAGGTACGCATCCTGCTAAGCCACTCCCATTATCATCTTGAGAGGCACTTCATTACATTATCAACACCACAACATCAAAAAAAAAAAACAACAGATACACCAACAACAAACTCAAACGAAAACCAACCATCACCAGCAACCGCATTACCATTGGATCAACAGTCGCATCTAGAAGAAATTTCTAAAAGGTACAATTATATTAATATATTGAGCCAAATTTCTAGTTTTAACCAGAAATTTAAAGTAATGAAAACTGATACAAAATTTCAATTTGAAAATGTGGTAAAATCCACAGTTGATCTTTTCGAAGAGAAAAAGGAGAAAGAGTTAACGTCATAGCTATTTTTATATTATACGAAAAAGGGGAAAGAGCAGAAACAAGTAACGAAATAGTACTTGAAAGTAACGATAATTGACTGTCAAAAGTTCTGAACATAACACAATAAAATATATTACAAGGAAAACGGATTAATTAGAAAAACAATATCGACAACAGCGAAGTGGAAAAGAGAAATTCAACATTCGGAGTGTGGATAACGAAAACGAACACAAACGAATTAAACATACGTACTAATATTTATTAAATATAATAATTTAAATTAAACATACTAGTGCTAACTAATTTTAGCATTTAGGATATTATACGTAATTTTAAATATATACGTAATATATTTTATATGTAAATCAAAATAATTAATTCATCTTCCATTTTAGAAACAATCTAATAAAATGACAGAAAACAACCTAACGAAACCTCAGTTTATTAAAAAACTGACCGGGCTAAAAAGTAAACTCACATCTATAAGTAATTTTTTAGACAAATCCAAAGAAGAAATTCCCTTGATCGAAGAAATTAAGAGTAGATCAGGAACACTGGAAAAGATTAGCCAACAGTACGATGCTGTTGTAGATTTAGCGTTATCGTCAAAATCAGTGAAGTAGAATTGCTTTCGTGTCAAGCAAATTTAGATCTTTTCGATGAACAATTTCATGCTCTTCGAGCTAGAATCCAAACAATTTTAAATGCAGATTTAAGTGGTTCTGGCGGTGAGGTGCCATCAAATAATGAAATAAAATGTAACGTCGGTCATTGTATAAATAAATAAACTCATAATTTTCTACTCAAAAGAATTCTGCTTCAGTCTAAATTGCAATTATCCCAATTTCAAATTCAAATCTAAAAACAACTGTCTAAATTTCCCTAAAGACTTTAAACCCAAATAACACAAAACAACACAACAAGTAAATATTTAAAGAAAAAGAAAAGAAGATTGAATGAGAAAATTGAACAATGGTAACATTTTCGTCAAAAATAAAAATGAAAATTAAAAATGATTGTCATATCTTTTAAAAGAAAGCATTCTGGATTTTGGTGGTTTTGCCATGGAACAGAACCTTGAGTTGATGAGAAATAGTTTGCAAAATAATCCCTGGTTGCAATTGTTCTTTGATTACTTCTTGTCCCAATATTTTGTATATTTTGCAACGGGCTTTCATAAAATGTGTCTTCAAAATTGTATCCGTCCCTAATTCTTACAAAATTATGTAAGACACAACATGCTTTCACAATGGAAATAACATTTTCTGGAATGACATCTAATGCTCTATTTAGAATTCTCCATTTATTGCTTAAAATTCCAAACGCACACTCAAGCATACGCCTCGCTCGTGAGAGGCGATAATTATATATCCGTTGTTTTGCATTTAGATTACGATTTGCATATGGTCTTAACACATAGTTTGACAGTGCAAATGCTTCATCCCCAAGTAAAACAAATGGCATTTGTTCATTGGCTACATCGTTTGGTAGTTTTCTGGGTTCCGGTAGGTTCGGTTGTCCTGACTCTAATTTTTTATTAAACACAGTATTTTTAAATACATTTGAGTCACTCGATACTCGATATGCTCCAATTTCAACAGAACTAAAACAATAATTTGCATCGGCTATAGCCATAAGAATAATGGAACAATAGCTTTTGTAATTATAGTATAGTGAACCACTGTTGCCAGGTTTACGCATTTCTGTGTGTTTTCCGTCCACTGCACCAATTACGTTCGGGAAATTCGCTCTTTTATAAAATTCTTCCGAAATGTTTAGCCAATCTTCCTTTTTCTTTTTCGGCATATATATTGGAATCAAACATTCCGAAATGGCATTGCATGTTTGTTTTTTAATTGTATGGATTGTTGACACTCCCAAACGAAAACTATAATGTAATTCATGGTAGGTACAACCCGTAGCTAAGTATCTGGAATAAATATAAACTGTATTTAAACTAAAATATTTTGTTTTAGGTAAATAAATTCAAGGAAAATGGAAAAATATCAGAGATGCCTTTCGTCGAGAACATTCAACTCATTTAAAGTCAGGACAAGGCTTCCAAAAAAAATATATAGGTACTATGAACAGATGACCTTTCCCATTCCTTTTATTCATGAAGTCACCACTTCTGTAAATTATTCTATTGCTTCTACTGTACTTGGCAAAGAGGAAGATGTAATTACAGTAGCATTGGATACATCTGTAGCTTTGGATACATCTGAAAATGAAATCACAAAAACAACGCAATCGACTCAATTGCAACGAAAATATAAAAAGGCTTTATTTGAAGACCAGTTGATTGCTTCGATAAAAAACAAAACTGAAGACGAGTCTGATGAAGACAGATTGTTTTGTAATTCATTAGTCTCTTCTTTAAAGAAGATGGACGAGGACACAAAATTAAAAGCGAAAATTGAAATATTAGGCGTAATTCGTGGCCTGTTATCATCAACCACCAATAGGCACGATCAGCCGTCAACATCTAGACAACACCCATATAATCCACGTCATACTTCAACATTGACAACGTAACCTTCTCATCGTTTTTTTAAAGCTGTAACGATACTTTCTTGATTCAATAATGAACATTTCAAAGTTTCAAACATTCATAATTCAATTTCTCAAAAATAAAATAAGATTTTCAAATTCAATTTAACGATCAATAATAGACTTCTCTAATGTGGTTTTCTTTTGACTTTTCTAAATCAATTTATAAATTCGGGTCTGAAAAGAACAAAAAACAAAAGTTGATGTGAAATATGTTTGTATTAGTGATATTTAAATGGCGGTTGTCTGCTTTTAAATTTGAAAAATTTCGTATCATAGCATATTCTGCAATTGCGTATTGAAATATTTATATTAGTTTCAATTAATTTGTAAAGAAAATAATTTTGTTTTATTCATTCATATTTGTTTTCAATTTAAATTACTTCATTTTCGAGAAAAGCGTCTTCGTTTTTTTTTATGAGACATCTTTTTTCATCCACCCAATGAAATATAATATTTTAATTCTAATAAATCCATTTTAGAGTTTTTTTTATTTATTAGGATTTATTTTATTAAATGTTAGTTACATTATATTGTATATATATAATACAAAACACAATAATTAATTCTTCAAAATTAAACAATTCATAGTTATATAAAAATTGTCGTTAACAAAACGTTTATTTTTTAAATTTTCTTTGTTGATATTAGTAATGTCAAAAAAATTTACGAAAAAATGCACATTTTTTTTTTTTGATGTAAATCGGAAAAAAAATTGATGTTTTTGGGTCAAAAGAACAAAATTTTTGATTTACATCAATTTTTTTGCTGGATTTGGGTGAAAAGAATTCGACATAAACAATCAAAAATAAAAAATGAATTATTAAACACACTCCTTAAAAAAATGAGAAAAACGAACGAGGAATTAATGTTGATAGTTTTTGTTCGTTTCCTTCTCGTTACCAAAACGAAAAGATAACGACGATTAATATAAAATGCTAGCATAGCGTTTGTTTGTACATGCATTCCATGTTTGAACACAAAACATGATAAAAGTAATTAATTCTGTGTTTTAACTTGAAAATAAATTCATGATCAGTTTTTTAAATTGAGTTTTACCATGTTGACTCATTTTGATTTCCGCTTTATTAAAATAACATGAACAGTTCAAAAGATTTTAAAATAAAAAACAAAAAACCAGATAAAATAGATATTCCATGCTTGAATGTTTAAGAAATTTAATTTCTTGTTTAGTTTTCAAAGTGGGAAAGGAAAGCATTCTGTTTTTCTTTGTGAATGGAATAAAAAAATGTAAAACTAAATTATTAAATCGGCAAAAATATTTTTATTATTTTTTGTATAAATGTACATATTGTTACATGTTATTATTTCTTGAAGTGAAAATGTTAGGCTAATTTGTTTTAGAGTAGGGATTCTCAAACTTTTTGGTTCGATAGTAGACAGATCGTATACCGGTATCTGACATACAATTTTTCTTTTATATTGTATTGTAGAAAAAGTCCAAAAAATTACATATTGTTCTTGTAGATACTATCGATACATCGGGAAGAAAACATTATGCCGATTATCTACAGATCTGACAGTACAAACCTATCACAAAATTGAGAGTGCTTACGAATGCAAAATTCGAAGCCTTGTTACAGATATTGCAAGCAACATGAAGAAAATGAGAAATCAAATCGAATATATTAAAGAAAACAATATTATTTGTTATGGATGCTTGGCTTATATTCTTAGTCTACTGGCACGTGGTCTAGGAAAAGATTTCGAACCTTTACTAAAGCACATTACCAATGTTGCCAAGTACTTTCGGAATCACCATTTGCCAAATCCTGGTACGATGAGGCAGGTGGTAGTGCTTTAGCCTTACCTACAGAAGTGCGGTGGAATTCTATTTGCAATACTATCAAATCATATTTAAAAAATTGGTCTGTATTGATAAAAGTATGTGATGAGCACCGAACTGAAATTAATTTCGATATAATGATTGGTACAAAACATAAGTTTAAAAAGAAACTGTGAAGATCTTATGGTTGTATTTCAACCTATTACTTTGGCATTGGATAAAATACAGACTAACTGTAATAAAATTTCGGACAGTGTGGTTATATGGAAGCAATTAGATATGGATTTGCAAGTAAATTTAATCGCCGAACAAAAAAAGAATTTCGCTCACAGATACAAAATGGCCCTGAAACCTTGTCATTATGCTGCGTTTCTAATTTCATCCACCAAAATGTATGATAAAGAAATGCTAACGGAAGAAGGGCGACAAATTGGTACAAATTATATTGAAGAAGAGTTTCCTATTACGTTCTTGCCAATCTCGAGTCGAGATTACTCACTGTCATAGTAATAGAATGCAAAGAGATTTCTTTGTGCGTACATCGTACACATGGAATGCTTTGCCCGAATCAATAGTCTCGAGTGCTTTCAATCCACAAGGATTTAAAAAAAGCGTCCATCTATACCTCAAGACGCATGTTGTTGTGGGACCTACGTCTTAAAAGGTATCTATGTGTTGTTGTGACACATTTTGTAATTCCTACTACACAACACTTCTTATTAAAAAAAAAAAAAAAAAAAAAAAATCTATTTTAAATTTCAAGGAAAAATTGAACCGTTTTCTGGTGCAATAATGAGAGAAGAAGTGATTACATCGATGACGGATTTTGATTGGTGGAAATCGTTTATAACATTGAATCCGACAACGGTTTCTAAACTCAGCGAAGAAAAAATATATCAACTCTTAACTGCAGTTTCATCATCGGCTGGTGTAGAAAGAACGTTTTCTACTTTTGGACAAGTACATAATAAGTTACGTAACATATTGGGCATTGAAAAACCTAAATTGACTTTTTTATAAAAACAACTAAATAATAGTTAAAAATTGTGAGCAAATCAAAAAATTGATTTTTTTTAATAAAAATCAAAAAATATATGAACCCTGTGTTTAAGTTTATATAAATTAAAATAATTAAATTGACAAAAAATTAAAATTTCTAATAGTTAGTTTAATATTATTCATAAAAGTAGTATTTATAGGTTTAAGTTTTCATTTAAAATTTTTCAGAATTTAATATTAAGTTTTTTAATATATGTAGTTACATTTAGTTTTTTTAAATAAAAAGTAGTTTAATATAGTAAATTAAGTTATACTTAATTTGTTATATTATAATTTTATAAAATGGAATTTATAGATTCAATATTTTAAGAAAACGAAGAAGGAGTTTTGTTCCGTAAATGTTTAACTACAGGTATTTATAAGTTAAATAACATTACTTTGTTGAAATAAATATTCTTAAAAAAAGCCAATCAAACGCAAAAACATTTGTTAAACAAACAATAGTTAAATAATTCTCATACGATAAATCAAATAACATTTGTTTTATATTATAGATGAAGTTGAGGTATTTGTCGAGATGCCAGCGGTAACTGCGTCCAATTTCACCGAAGCCGAATTATCAGTTCCGGTGGAAATTTCGTACAATATCATCCCAGCCGAATTATCACCTTCTTCACGACCGCAAATATGGATTCCGTAAAACACGGTGACATCATGTCAGTCCTCACGGAGAAATGGGGTAAAGCAATTCATGACTTTGGTGAGTCTCATATCATTTCCCTTGACATATCCAAGGCGTTTGACAGAGTTTGGCATCGGGTCCTTAACAACAAATTAATTTCATTCGGAGTCTGTAAGACCTTGATCTGTTGGATAGAAGATTTTTTATCCCACAGATCGATCAAAGTGGTGCTAGATGGTGCTTTGTCGACTAAATGTCCAATTCAAGCCGGTGTTTCACAGGGTTCTGTTCTATCACCAACCCTTTTTCTGATCTTTATCAACAATTTGTTATCTATCACCACAAACCCAATATATAGCTTTGCCGACGACAGTACTATCTTCCATTCCTATTCTTTCAAAAAACAGCCATCTACACTAACTACTAATTGTCATCGTAGAAAAATAGTCGAATCCTTGGATGTAGATCTTGAATTAATCCTGGATTGGAGTAGACGAAATCTTGTCACATTTAAGGCTATGAAGACGAAGTCGTGCCTTTTGTCCCATAAAACTTCGCTATATAGCTGCTATGCAACGTTTTCTAGACAACCAATAACAAACTTGCCTACGTTTAAGCTGTTGGTACTAATATCCACCACAAACTAAAATGGCATGATCATATTCTTTCCGTGGCAAAATTGGGATCTCAACGACTTGGCCTCCTACGTCGCTGCAAAAGCTTTTCCTCTCGATCTGAAATTGCTACAGTCTATAAGGCATATATACGACCGATCCTTAAATTCGACTCCCACAGAGTTCACAGATGTGCTTTGAACTGATTGATGATCCAATGATAACATCGGGGTTTGTATTTATTATCATTTTTTTCTATAACTATCATTGATATTTTGTTATGTTAATTTATATTCTTTCAATTGATTTCTTGATTTTTCAGTGGTATTATAACGAATAATTAAATTGCAGACTTTATAGAGATTTTTTTTGTGGCAGATGTTATGTAGACTGGTGAACAATGACGTAGTTCTATAAAGTTCCCTGATTCATAGATTCTCTGCTTTATCATATATCGCAAATTTGCATTTCACGCGACTTTCGTAGCAAATTTTTTTTATCATACTTAATTCATGGTCATCCGATAATATAATTTTCCGCTACACAAATTTATTCATCTCATATACATAATTTCACCATACTAACTTAATTTAAACTCTCCGTGGACTCAAACTCTAACTGCTATCTGCTCTAGTCGTAGTCAATCCTCAAATAGCTGTGCATATTTATCAATTCGTTTTACTACCTTAAAATTGTATCCAGCCATCAGCATAGAAATTGTCTTGTCGAAACGCTATATTTTTTTTATATTTATTATTATCGATTCTTCTTTCCGCTATATATACAGATATATAATTCTTATCCGTGAGATTCTACTGTAAAACAGTTGTAGTTTACTATTTTGAAATACGTAATCATCATAAAATCGGTTGTATATTCGTTTTAATCCATACTCATGCTAAGTACATGTATATTTCTTTCAAATGTTTTATAAATAGTATGTCTAGCTTTGAAATACTTTTCAATTTCTATTACAACCTAATAACCAGTATTTCTTAATAGGAGACATAAAATAACGATAATTTTCAAACTCTAAACTGCGATATCGATTCTCCTATTTACTATATATAGTAGAAAAAATCATGCAATCTTTCTCTTATGTCTTATCTCGTGAATATCAAAATTATAAGGTTGAATTTTGAATTCACGTATTTTTGCTTAAATTTAAGTTAAAATTAAGTAATAAAAATTTTAATTAGAGTCAAATTTGTTAGTTTAAATTAGTGCAATTTGTTTTTATTAGTTCAATTAAACTAGTTCAAATTTTAAAAAAATTTATATGTTTTGTGCTGTCGCAATTCATTTAGTAAAATTTAAAATAAAAAATTTATATGTTTGTGACGTGATAGTTAAATTAAAAAAACAAAATTACATATGTTGGTGACGAAAACATATTAATCATAGTAATTTCATTTGTAATAATTAAAATGACCTTGTCGGTCACTCTCTTAGTTCTATTGTTCCGATTGGAATTCGTTGTGTATTTTGACGTTTTGATTTTGATGGTCATGACAGGTTTGTTTTAAGACGCGCGATAAAAATCTGATTTTGTTTCGGTTTTTAAAAATGTAATTTAACTATAAGTAGTGTAATAATCGTGTTTGTGAAGAATTTATGTCCCTAATCGTGTTAGTTTTTGTATATTACGGGTCGTGTAGTGCGTATTAAATAAACCAATAACCAAATAAAATTAGCTTACGGGTTTTGTAGTGTTATTGCGGTAAACAACCGGTGGACCTTGAAAGGTGGTTCGGATGATATATTTCACCACGTTGAATCCAATTGTTATTAAATGTGGAATACGTATAATAATTAGCTTCACGATTGTTCTACAGAAACATACAAGATTGCAATCGCATATGTGATCATTTTGTGTGGTTAGGATACCGAAATAAACGCAGTAGAAGACTACTGTTGTCAAATCATTAAAAAAGGGATAATTTATTTCGGGATATACGTACAATCATCACCTTGTCAGTTATCAAGCCGTGTAAATTCCTGAATACAAACCAAGCCCATCTATGTATTCGTAGAAGGTGCAATAATCTCTTTGGATGTATTTAAGAAATATGATATTGGATCATAGTACATTAAGATATTGGAAACCATAGAGAAGGTTTTTGGTTATTACAAATTTATTAATACCATCTATATATTTCGAACTATACATCTAGTATCTTAATTATAATTATCATTTACATCTTTAAATTTTATGTACGAGAATTGATAGTAATTAACTACATAGATTATAAATATATGCCAAGCACATTATATAGTTCATCTAGTATCATAATTATAATTATTAGTTACATCTTTCAATTTTATGTACGAGAATTGATAGTAATTAAATCCCAAGATTATAGATCTGCTAGTAATTAAATACAAAGTTTATAAATGTACACCAAGCAATGTTTGTTGAATTATTGAATTGGATCCTTGTGGAAAGAAACCTAAAAATAGAGAAAACCCAAAATTTATTATTATGGAATCACGGACCATCAATTTCCCACCTTTTTGGTGGCGACTAATGGAGTGCTGAACCAAGGGGGATAAGAGGAATGGGATTGGACAATACCATGTGGTGCCAACTCAAATTATAACAATAAGAAGAAGATATAAAATAAAGCAATAAGAAGAAATTATAAAATAAAACAACAACAAGAACATATAAAATAACAACCAAAAAGGAATTATAAAATAATAACAAAAGGAATTAATTACAAACTAACATCCAGAAGCGACATCAGTAGGAAACCATACCAACATAACTAGCTTTAAGTATTAATTTAAATTATTAGATTTAATTCTTAGATTTTTTCTGCATGTTAGGTTAATCAATTTTCAAAAATTTAAAAATTCTCCTTGCCTGACCAGTGGCGTAAACTGACTTATTTTTTTTTTTTGGACCTTTACGGTAATACCACTTAATTGTGTTTCGAGTCCCGGGAACCCCAGTCTCGCCCGTAATTGAGTTGGAACTTGTTTCGAATTCCACCGTCCGCAATAGAATTAGTTTAACAGTTTTTTTTTCTCACTCCTCAATTTGCAGCGAGTCATCATTTCATTGTCTAGTCATTTAAGGAAAACTTTATTATTAAGAAAAGAATTTGTTTTTTTTTATTCCCCCGTCAGCAATAGTTTAGCATATCAATTTTATTTTCTCCACCCTTCACGTTTCTGTGTTCAATTGATCAAATATCGCACAGCTGTTTAGTGTTAATACGATTACAATGTCAGCTCCAGATACCTCATTTGAGATTGTTTCAATTAAATCTTCTTTGCATCATTCATTTTTTTTTGATTTTATAACCGACACAAAGACTTTGGCAACCACCAAGTACAGAAAATATAGACCACCTTCCACTGTCCAATCACAAAATGTTGGTTTAAACCCATATAACTTAGCCTTGATTGCCTGCTTAGGTAACGTACGAAAATTAATGGGTAGAATTTTTTTTAATTTGTCACTAGTTAAAGCGGTAACATCTCCAAAATCACCGTAACATATATGTATCACCGTTTGTTTGTAAATATTTTCAACAGTTGCTCGATACCGAATTGCCAACGGAATATAAAGCAGCATACCCTTCACCATCCACCAGTAGTTAATTCTGGCGTTTCCTTACCACGGCTGCTATGTTATGGCCAATCATTTTCTTGGCATTCTTTGGAGCAATATAAGGCTTTACGGCGCGAACCCATATATACACACTCTTTTCCACATCCACTTCAATATCCTTTTTTTTAAGGATCCTTTTTGGGAAAAGCTAAAAGAATTGGAAAATATTTTTTATCGGTGTTCTAGATAATAGAAATGAATCAATTTATGTATGGGATTCACTAAACGCTCAAATAATTGACCATTCTATCGCAGACAATATGCTCCGACATCTTCTACCCTTATATTCGCAGTTAACCTAATCTCAAGTCAAGTAAAATACTGGCTTGGTTTAGATATTGAGATTCTTCCATGGGGTGAGGTCTGGAGATTGTGGTTACCCGAGGAATACGCTGACGAGTGTATTGCAAGGGCCCACAGCCAACCGGCTTCATCTCATGGGGGTTTAGCAAAAACAAAAATATTATATTCTGTCGTAATATTATTCTGAGCGATGCAGATAAACGGCCAATAAATTGTCTGCAGCACCCTCACAATGATTTGGTAAGCCAAAGTTTAAAGGTTGGTAGGTGGTACCGCCTACGAGCTGGAAGACCTGGCTTCCAAACGAAGAGGTGTTTATCATTCGAAGGACATTCAAGCCTAAAAATTTGATTTTTGTCGGTATGGTCCCATATTTCGTTCGATCTATGTTTCACTCTCACTGCTACGCAGCGATATCAATAATTAAGTATGAGGGTGGTTCGGCTTCTATATAAGAGTTTAGTGAGTGTTACCCGGCTTTGGAGTGTATGGTTCGTTTATGGTCTGTTTCAGAATTTTTTTTTGTAATTTCAAATTTTTAGTTCAAAGGTTGAATGTATTTTGTGGTAGACCTTACGGTCTGGTATTCAATGCTATCGGACTGTACGTAACTCGGTGTTCACGTTCAATACTGGTTCACTTTAATGTTTCCCATCTCAAGTACCTGTTTTTGTTTCTATTGGTTATTCGGAAACAATTTGTGTAAGTCCCAAAATCTCCGATTTAACCCCGTATAATTCTATAATTCTAGCTCAGTCGGTAGAGCATGAGACTCTTAATCTCAGGGTCGTGGGTTCGAGTCCCACGTTGGGCGCCAATTTGAAATGAAGCCTGCTATGCCTATTCGTTGATTTCCAACGAATCAGCGCTTCATTACACAGAGGTCATGAATTGTTCTGCCCAGATAGCTATCTCTTGTTTATATATTAGTTGTTGAGAAAGCCTGTTGAAACTAAGTTGAGAACTTCAGCCTAAGTAGCTAGTTTGCTTTTGAAAATGTTTTGGAAAATAACTTGTTAGTAATAATTATAGAAACCAAAATTATAATCTGTTCAAAAACTAATTATCACTTGCTTCTATTTAATAGTTTAATAAAACTTTTTATTTAAACTTTTTAATTCCTTTTATTTATTGTTTCTCCAGTAAATCACAATTTGTAATGAATTTGATATAAAATTATCCGACTTGTATACTAAATATTTAACTACTACATAAAAAGATTAATTTTTATTATACCTTAACACAAGTGTAAGACTTATGCTCGGTTTCTTCACACCTCCGAATAACTATCTTCCAGATAAAGATATCCGCCAGATGAATAAAAATCGGTTTTCTTCACTTAAACCTCTGGTTACTTATCTTACCGATAACAATTCTGTATAGGATTGTACTTATCGATATTATCGACACTAAATATAGGTGTGAAGTGAGCCTTTTTTCTATGTTGTTAGACAGTTAGCATCTTTTGTTTTGAATTTTGTTTAATTTCTCTACCAGTTTTAATTTGAAAAAAAAAAAAAATAAAATTGAAAAAAAAAATGAAAATAAATAAAAGAAGTGCGAATTTCACGAACAGTGAATGTGATTTATTAATAGATACTTTTTTGAAATATAAAAATATAGTAGAAAATAAGGCAACAGATGCAACCACATGGAAAGATAAAAATGATGCTTGGGAGAAAATTTGTGAAGTTTAATTCGGCTTCAGGAAATTTTCCCCGTTTCCCAAAAATGCTTCGCTCAAAATATGACTGCGTAAAAAAAACTTACGCAAAAAATGTTCCTTGCTAAAGAGCGAACAAAAAAAAACTGGTGATGGTCAATGTCCAACGACTTTGACTGCCACCGAAGAAAAAATATTATCTATTTCACCAAACACAATCATCGGTCTTAAATCAAGATTTGACAATGACATTGTGTAGGTATAGTTCCAGCTCCCACAACACTCATAGTCTTTCTTAAGCTTAACCTCTGTGAAACTAGGTTTAACTTGAAAACTATACCAGTGAACAACGGTCCAACCTTCTTATAAATATTATTTTGGTCTGACAACATCAGATTCATATGAAAAAGTTATCAAAATCCCCTTTTTTTGGAGTTATTAACGTTTTGAATCATAATTCATAACTATCCTAAATATCCTAAAAAAATATGTCGACCTGCTGGTTTTGATTAAAAAATTTAATTAATTTTTAATTTTAAAATCGAAACCTGAGGGCTTGCAGACATTTTGTTTGGCATATAATTTAGATATGGCTTCTTTAAGTTAAACCCAATTTTAGAGAGGTTAAATGAGAGGACAAAGTTTCGTTGGACCTTGGAAAATAATAATTACTCTATTATGGAAATAAGAAATGTTTAATATCAAATTTTCTTTTAGACCTGGTGGAAGTGGTTTAAAACAAAAGAATGCAGAAGAAAATGGTTAATAATTTGATTTAATTACTAATAAATATATAATTATTGGTAGTCAGGATTTATTTATAATACATATTAATAGCTTTTTCAGGGCTACAGCCTTGCGAAGACATCGAATTTTTAGACGATGATAGTTTATTTAAAGTTGTAAACATTGCTTTGATAAATAGTATTAATCTTATTATCTTATTTTATTTTTTTATGCAGGTTTTTCCAAGTATTTGAGAGCAACAGAAAATGCCGGTAATAATGTGTAATATTTGCATTATCTCAGTTTAAGAAAAAACCGGGAAACCAGTGATAGAAAAAGAAGCCTGATCGCTGCATTGAATTTTGTTTATGTAAATCTGTTATGCTCGCAATTTGGTTCTGTGTAGGGTGGATTGAGTGGAATCTAAGGCTTGACAGATCAGACACTTAGACCGGGTGCATTATCCGCAAAGATTGGGTTCTAGTTAATTCATCCTGCACATTCCATCCTTGAACTACCAACCTATATGTTGTGCCACATCGTAATTTCAATTCGACAGATCACAATGTACATAAATTGAATCGGGCATTGCACACTGCAATAGAAAAATTTGTTATCAAACGTAAATAGAGAAATAATGGAACGACGACGCACATTGCAACAGAAAAATATCATATCACATGACTTTTTTTTGTAAATTTTTTTATCTGTTACATGTTTAAATGAGAAAAAGTGAAACTGGAATATTAGATCTTTTCTCTTGCAATTGTTTTTCTATAGAAATGTTTCAAAGCCTCAAAAAAAACTTGTTTGTCAATTTGTTGATAGAACGAGAGAACGAGACGGCCTTTGCAATGAATCATCTTTTTGTCTTGTTTACTGCTAAGACTAGAACATTATTAATACTAGCATATTGCTTAATTTCCGTTCAGTTGGATTTTGATATTAAATCAAAAAATTAAAATTTTTGATCAGTTGGTTTATGATTCTAAAAATCAAAACTTTAAAAATAAATTATGAACAGTTCATGTTTAATAATTTATTAAACTAGTTGGTGTTTGATTTCAAATCAAAATTGAATAATAATAAAAATTTAAAATCAGTTGATGTTCAACAATTGTTTAGATTCATTGCAATTTAAAATTAAAAAATTTTAAAAAAAATTAAATTTTAAATTTTAAAAAAAATTGTTTATAACTTTGATGTTAATGGAAAGAAAAAATAATTATAAAAGAAAAAAAAAATGAATTTATGTTTGTGCTTATCTTTTTTGATTAATATGATTAAGAGTTCGTATTTCATTTTAAAAATAAGATTATTAAAATTTTCTGAATAAGAGTGATAAGATTATAAAAATTTACGGAATAAAATAATATTTAATTTGATTTGCAAGTGTTTTTATTTGTAGAACAGTAGAAAATACGAACAAAATAAGCTGAATACGACTACGACTGTTACACAGGAAAATATATTTAAATTAATTCTTATTAGAAAGCAATAATGATTGATTACTATTATGATAATTAACAAGCAATAATGATGATAAACAAATTTCAATACCGCGGTTTCGGTTTTGATGTCACCGCCTCTCTGACTAAAAATTAATCACTATTTTTTTTCTTCGAAGAAAATCTAGTAACTCCTCAAAAACACGTAAAAATTACTCCTACAAAAAGGGATGATTCAGTGGATAAGGTAAATAAAAGTGGTAAGAAACATTGCAAAAAATGTGAAACAAAAATAATGTAAATCTATAATTATCGTTATAGAAAAAACTGATTTAAAATTTGTATTTAAAAACAAAAGATCCAAGTTATCAATTAATACTCAAAAACAAAATATTATATTAAAATTGTGTAATGTCGAACATACGCTTAATAAAATCGAATCTCCAAGTAGACTCAACGATAATAAATTTCCCTGAATAATAAATATAACAACGTAACGAAGCCAAAACAAAAAGAAAAATTATAAAACCTCAGCTCTGGTAATACTAAAATAATAACACATTTTGCTATTTTGATATATTTTTTTTGTCACGTAATTCATTCCATGTTTGGTTTTAAAACGAACAAGTTTTCCGATTATTAGATGTTATGTAACGTCGACTATATTCGCAATAATAATATTAGAACCAATTTCTATTCTCTTTTCCATTCAATCAAAAATATTTCAATATTCCATTTCATTTTTACAATCATAATAGTTTAACAGTTTTTTTCAAATCATACCGAACAGCCTCAAATTCGAATATCACAGAAAATAAATAAATGAACTCATTGCTTACTCAACGCTGTTTTATTTTGTTTTTTTTTCTAAAAAAATATGGACTGTCAAAAAATCATTTTTTCGGAAATTGTATTTTTGAAAAGAGATTGACTCAGTCATCCTTCAAGTTTGAGAAAGGATTAATTAAATTGGTAATATCCAAATTAGAAGGTATAAAAAAATACATTTTATATAGAGATATGTATATTCATGTAAGTAAGTTACGAGATATAAGAATAAAAGTTTTTATTTGTAAAACACACATGGTGATGTTTTTGTTTTAAAACTCCAAAGTTTCTGTTTGTTGGAGAATGTAAAAACTTACATGAGGGCATCCGCAGTATTAATTAACAATTATAATTGTAGGAAGGAAATTGCAAGTTTGTTTGGCAGATTGTTAATTATTGTATTGGATTGGAAGAAGGAAATTGCTAGTTTGTTTGGCAGATTAACAATTATTGTATTGGATTGGAAAAAGGAAATTGCAAGTTGGTTTGGCAGATTAGAAGTTGATGACCTATATTGTACCGGGAAGCTGGAAGTCATACATAAATTTATTTTGAAAATTGCTCAAGTATATAAAGGGATTTGGAAAGAAGACTGGATGGCCTCAATCAACCCAGGGATTCAACTTAGGTTCGTTTTTTTTGGTTAATACTATTACATTCTCATACTGTTGTGTTTTTTTTCTTTATTATTATAATGCATTCTGAATCTAGAGTGACTGTGTAGATAACAAAAAAGACTAGTAGGGTAGGGTGTGACCATAGCGGCCACGCCAAGAACTTCCCGTTAAGTTAAATAGGTAACATAAAGATATTTTCTTAAAACTTTAATAAATTGAAATTCTCTTTCTAAGACTTGCAATTAATCGTCATATTTTCATCTTTTGGTTACACTGGAAAGAAGATTTTCGTTGCACCATATATTTAAAAAAACTAACGGTGGAGTCTACTTAAAGTCTACTTTGTCAACGTTGCTAAAATTTTTTCGATTTTTATCATACAATAACACCATTTTTAGGGTTTCGTACTTTGAAAAAGTAAAAACGGTACCCTATTGGTGAGACTTCGGTGTCCGTCCGAATTTCTACATAATCGATTTTCTCAAAAACTATAAGTGCTATCAACTTGAAATTTTTTACAGTTATTCAATGTATTTGTCCACGCCTACTGACAACAAGAAAATTTTGAATATTATTTTTCATCAATATTTTATGGACATTGATAAGGAGATAGTAAAACAAAAGTTTGTTTTAAGGAATCGAGTTTGGTTTAAAAAGATCAAAAAAAATCCAATCCAAAAAAAATCCAAAAATCCAATCCTTGGTTGTTATAATTTCAAATGTTCGTTGGAGGGTGTTGAGAGTAAAAATTACGAAAACAAAATATTTTTGGTCATGTCAAGTGGGGGGTATCATATGAAAGGTTATTTTTGTTCTAGTCTAAAACAGTTTTTTTTCTAATTTTCGAAAGCACAGTAATGGACTTATTTTAGAAAAAGTGAAATTTTAGTTTTGTCCCCCCCACTTATCTTCGAACATTACAAAAGAAATTTTTTTTAAAAATTCACGGTTGTAGGAACTTGGCAATAAAAAAATGAAAAATTTTTTTTGGTCGTTATAATTTCAATTGTTCTTTGGAGGGGGTTGCGAGTAGAAATTTTGAAAAAAAAATATTTTTGACTTGGACAAGTGGGGTGTCATATGGAAGGTGATTTTTTTGTAGTTCAAAATAATTTTTTTGTATTTTTCGAAAACACGGTTTCTGACTTATTTATAAAAAGGTAAAAAGTTGTTTCTCTCCCACTCTTTATCTTCGAACATTACAGAAGCGAAAAATTGAAAAACTTCACGGTTATAGACAATGTTGTAAAGATTGAACGAAAACTGTAGCCAGATATCATTCGTTTGCATAAAGAAAATAACACGTAGTTTTTTCACATTTTGTTAAAAATCTCAAAAACTAAGATAGCAATTGTTTATACAAATATCATTATAAATGTCTGACATGCTGACAAGCAATATGGAAGCTTCATGACCTTGATAGCATTATTTATTAATCTCATGATATTTGCAAGAGATGATTTTCAGTTTTTTGGAAACCACTAAAAAACAAACGATATAATTTCGCTAGAAAAGGACTGGGCTCTAAGTTACGACAAGATACATCGATTGCGACCATTTTCGTTAAAATCGACCCATCCGTTGTTGAGAAATCGTTGGGCAAAAATTCTCCACACAGCGATATACACATACATACACACACACACACATACAGACTGCCAGCTAAAAATAGTCTAAACAGCTTCAGGAGGTCATGAAACGTAAAGATATCAAAAAAATTCCGATTTCGAAAATCGACCCAAAAACAATAACTTCCCATATCGGGAAGTTAATAAGTGATTCCCAGATTCGGATTCGTTTTAGGAAACCAATCCGCTATATTTTCTTTTTTTTTACCTCTCTTTAAGGTTTCGTTAATTTAGAATAGATCATTAGGTAATTCCTTTATACGAGTTTACCGGCATAAGTATATACATGATATTATCATGGTTGTGTAAAAAGTCCAAAAGTCCATCAAATTCCCACACTTAATACGTGGCAGCCGAAACTTAAGACCTGGGTAGTGTTAACTTATTTTTGGGCGCAATTTTGTGTAAAAACCAGTTTTGGCAAACCAGAGTTGTAGGGTGTTGTCAACTGGTTTTTTTTTTTTGTTGTTTTGGGTGTGGTTAACAGTTTGGTTTCGGATATTTGAAACTGGTCACTCAATTTTGTTGTAGTACACATTTTTTTTAGGAATAATTATAATAATTGTTTCTGGTTTAAACCAGTTATTGGGGTTTTTTTGATATTGTTGTGAAAATATTTATATTTGTTAGAAACGAATATAATTAAATTTTTTGAAATTTATTTGGATTGTACTCAATTATGCACACAATCAAACAGTACGGCTCGTTTAGGAGCAAGCGTCGGCCGGGACCAGGAGAGCTGGGCCAGGCAGCGGTTAAGCCGGGTGTGATTGAGGTGGATGACATAATGCATGAGGTTATGAGTCTAGTGATGAATGTGGTGAATGAGAGAATGAAGGAGGCGATGAATGTGGTGAATGGGGTAATGGATGTAATAATGGATGAAGTCATGGATGGAGTGTACAAGGAAGTGTTGGATGATATAGTGATTGAGTTGTATGATGACATGGTGGATGAAATGGTGGATGAAGTAGCAAGTGAAGTAATGAATGAGTGTGTGAACGAGGCGAATGAGGTGGTAGATGATGAAGTGGATGAGACGAATGAGGTGAATGAGGAAGTGGTAGGAATAGTGGATGTATTAGAGAGGCGTCGCTTGAGAAGGCTGGAGAGGGACAGGAGAAGGTGGAGAGAGAAGAAGTGTAGGAGGAAGAAACAGAATGCAGCGTGGTTGGTCGAGGAGGTGGAGTTCTCTTCAGTCATGCACGCTTATGCGGAGACATTGGCTGAAGAGAACGCTATCTTTGAGGCCAATCACAGGAAAGGGAACCCTCGACGGAAACCTTGTTGATTGTTGCATCTCTTTGGAAAATAATTTTTTGTATTTGGAAAAAAAACGTTTTGGGGCAGTAATTTTTTTCGGGGACCGTTTTTTTATACTGCCATTGTACATAGTTGTAAATAGGTCATTGTATATAACTGTAAATATTTTTGTACATACTTTCTTTACATAATAATTGTATATAGTTGAAAATAGATTGTGAGTACCTGTAAATAAAAAAAATTGAGTTAAAAATAAAAAAACGAAAAACAATCAAATAAGTTTACTTTTGGGTCATTCCATTTTAAAGTCAACCTTCAAGCTAAAGTTTTTTTTCTTCACAAAACTGTAACTGTGACCTATAATTTTTTTTTCATATATTTTACTATAAGATATGGCAACAACTGTGAAAATTCCAATATTGTTATTTTGTTTAGAATGCAATTAAGCGCATGGTTGTGAAAAAGGCTTAATATACGAATTAAAATATATCTTAAAAGATTATAGCATTGCACAAATATAATAAACTGAATTGTTTTAGATTTTTTATTTTCTGTAAGCTAAAGTTTGGAGTGTTTGAATTGGACTGCTTTGCTTTCCAAATAAATGCGGTAAGCATTCTAAATACATGAATTCTTTTGTGTTACGTTAGTCACGTTACGTTAGTCACACATCATATAAATCAAAAGCGTCAATTTATGAAAAACTAACAAATTTTTTAAAAAGTTATTGGCTTTTTTAAAAAATACATTAATTACATTGAAGAAACTTATCAATAAATTTTATGTACATTTTCAACATCTAGAGAATTTTGGTTCATAATTTAGGTGTTAATTTGATGGTATAAAAAATGTTACGTTAGTCACATTTACATTTTTATTTAAAAAAATATCTAAAAAATTTAATTTAAATAAAAAGCTTTCTGATTTAGATAAATAAACTCGATTTACATTTTAAAAAGTCAACAAGTACTTAAAATAATCTTTACAATTTTAGTTATAAGGAAACAAAGTTGTGAATTTCGGTATAAATGTTACGCTAGTCACTTTGGAATGACCCTTTTTGGAGTTTTTTTTTTGTTCATATTTTCAGAAAAGCGTTCAGAAAAGCGAAATCCTGGAGCTTCAAAAAACGTTAGTTTTACAAAAAGTAGAGGTCAAGGCATACATAAACATACATAAACTTACATAAACATACAATAGAAAATTTAGACATACATAAACTAAACATAACTTAGACATACATAAACTTACAATAGAAAATTTAAAATTGGATGCAGATATTAAAAGATGAACATTGCATAATCTTAAAATGAATGCTGCTGATGAAGATGATTTTTATCCTAATATGCACTTTTAAATTTTACCAATTTATAATCGGTTGGCGGTTAGCTCTGCAACCTAAAATATATGTATAAACAGTTATTTATGAAGGTGTAATTATAGTTTTTATATACTTAAGAAGTTTTAATACTACACTCACCTAGCAATGTACTCATTAATGAATGCCTGTCTGACATTATTGTCGCCTGGTTGAACTCCTATTCCATTTAGGTTATAGTTTTCAAATTCCTCGTCAAGTATATCCATAGTAGGAGGATCTTCTTCATTTTGATCTCGGGCAATATTGTGCAAAACGGCTGTTGCTACTATAATGTCTTGCACAGTTTCCATTTTGACACTCATACCTAAGCTTAAAACGGGAAATCGACGTTTCCAAACTCCAATTACCCGTTCAATAATGTGTTGTAGCACAGATTATCCCATCATCAACTATTTCGGTGTATTTACAAAGTAATGCAAAATTAAATTGTTTTGTTGTTAATTTTCAAGGTAAAATTTATAATATTAAATATTTTACCTTGCTGAGTCACAATAAAGATAGTTTAGTTTGAGTTTTATTTTTGTAAATAAATTTTAAATGTTTTTTCGTAAATAAATAGGAAATTGATGATGTTGGAAATCTTCGCTACAACTAATGTTATTGTTTACTGTTTTCGAATATTTAGTTTTAAGAAAAAGTATATCACTGTTTCCACGAAACGGGTAACATTTAGAAAAAAAAAGTAATACCATATATAGCCGTTCTCATTATTTGATTCACAACATACATTATATATATTTTGTCATCCAGCGCGAATTTTCGTGTTTGGACCTGTTAGTAAGATCACACGTCTGCATATTGTTCAATACTACAAATTCATCATAAATGTTATTGACTCCGGCCAAGTTAGACCGTTCATAATCGTGTGAAATAAGCAAGCAATTTATTATTTGTATTTAATTTTTAAAGTTTACATGATTATTGTTTAGTGTGATTATTAAATGTTAATTAAAAAATAATAGGTGCAGAGAAAATCAATCATTATTATATAGATTGACTGCTGTCTCAGGTACGTAACAAAATATGAATTTATTCATTTTGCTACTAGATGTATTAAAAAAATAATGTTAGAGTAAAATTGTTTATGCGGTTTTTAAAGTTATTAATAAAATTTGACAAAGTTTTAATCAAAAATTTTTAAAGTTTCAATTTTAAGCGTTACGTACATAAGACAATTTTTTAAGTTTATCAAAATGTACGTAACAAATTAGCTTAGTTGAAAAATTAACTAGTGAATACACTACATTTGATATTGTCAGAGTGGGTAATCTGATAAGAAATAATTTATTATTCTAAAATGACGTCTCATCCTCTACTTAAGGGAAATTCCAGTTTAAAAAAAAACCAGAAAACGTTTATCTTCTCCTATAATTGATGAAAAACGTGCTCTAGAAAGAGTTGTGAAAACTTAACCATTTTGATTTTCCTGAAACTTGGCATATAAGTAGTATGGACAAAATAAAAAATACGAAAAATGCAAAAATTTTTTAAAGTGCATAGTTTGAGCATAGCCTTCTTTTAAAATATATCAAATTTACAAAGAGGCATTAATTCGTGTTCTTGAGATATTTAATTTTAAAGATTTTTAGTCTTACTAAAATTCTAATTGTTCATTATTTTTTCGAACAATTTTTATCATCAAAAAATTTTAACCACTGAAGTTCGAGAAAATAATGAACAATTAGAATTTTAATCGGACTAAAAATCGTTAAAATTAAATATCTGAAGAACACGAATTAACGCCTCTTTGTAAATTTGATATATTTTAAAGGAAGGTTAGAACTATATTTAAAAAAAAAAAGTTAAAGTTTTATTGATTTTAAAATTTTTTGTTAATGGAAGTTGTTTGAAAAAATGAAGAAAAATTCGAATTTCAGCCGTACTAAAAATCTTTAAAACTAAATATCTCACGAACAAGAATTTTAGCCTCTTTGTAAATTTGATATATTTTAGAGTAAGGATAAAACTATTTTCAGAAAAAAAATTAATTAAATTCCAATTGATCTTTGACACTAGCGCCATCTTTAAAAAAGTTTTTTTAATATTTTTATTTAAAAATTAATTATAAAAACAATAAATTAATTTTTTTTCAAACGTCTATCATCTATCAAACAAAAAAAAGTTTGATGAAATCGGTATAGCCGTTCTTGAGCAATTTAATTTCAAAGTTACATCGGATTGGCAGATCATGCATGTTGGGGTGCCCCCTATGCTCAAACTATGCACTTTAAAAAAATTTTAAAATAAGCTATATTTTTTGTTTTGTCCATACTACTTATATGCCAAGTTTCAGGAAAACCAAAAACGGTAAAAGCTCGAAATGCAGAAGTTGACTCTGCTGAACAATTTGCAGAAGCGCCAACAGATACTGTTCAAACAATTAAAATATTTTATGTGGATAAGGATACTGTTCTCAACACTCGCAAGCTATTGTCTGAACGATGGGCTGATGTACGTAGTATTCCTCACATTCAATCAAAACATCACTTTGAAGTTACTTTGGATGTTGCAAATGGTGATTATTTTTTATTGGCTTCACAAACCGCTAAATCCCCCAAGTTAATTAAAATCAAGATTACAAATAATATTTAAGTGATTTAAACATTTCCTTTAAGATACTAATTAAATTTCGAGTATATTTTGTATCGGTGTCTTTGTACGTAACGCTTTGAGACATGTACGTAACGCTAGTTTTTTAATTTTTACGTTTGAAAATGTTGAATTAATGGTTAAATAAAAGCATTAAAAATAAGTGCGTTTCTTTTACTTTCAGATACTATTTCTGGTTTTTGTATAAACGTCATACATTCGATAATTTTTTATAAATAAACAAACTTCCAAAAAAGGCGGTCCTTTTTTTGTCTTATGTACGTAACGTCCTTTTTTTTAAGTTTAGTTAAACAAAAATTTTGTTTTAAAAAAACCTTTTTTACTAGTTGAAAGTAATGATAAAATGCCAAAAAAATGATATGTTAAAAAATTTTTATAAAAATAATGTCGCTCATCAAGCAATTTTTAGAGCGGTTGATTGTCTTTGTACGTAACATGGAAACTGTCATATATAAGTTAAAAAGTCAGATTTTAAGAGTAGTAAAATATCAGTCAGTCGGTTAGTAAATTAATATTATTAAGTCAGTTTAAAAAATATTTCGGAAAGTTGGAAATTTTTTTTAGTTAATATCAGTCATTTCAGTCAGTCAGTCTGTCAGTTAGTGATATAGTGAAAATCAGTTGTTTAAAATTTGAAAAGTACAAACAAAACGGTTCGATTCTGAAAATCATATATAGAGTAACTGATATAAAACCGTTGTAGAATCAGCAGAGTGTTAGCACAGAAGTCAGTATAAATCAGATATTGTTAAGTTATTAATAGTTAGAGATTAAAACAGTTACAGTTAAGTTAATTAAATCTGATTGTCTTAAAATAAGATATAAACATATAAAAATAGTAAACTAAGTTTCTAAATAAATTAAATAGAATAAAACTACCAGATTTGTGATATTTGTGTTTTAATTAAAATAGTTAAAGTTTTCCCTCTTGTGAAATTCTCGTGGTTACAACAAATGTTCCTTGTGCGTATGCGGGAATTGTTGTAACTATTTTCGGCTGCAATTGTTGGATGCAAAAGAGGAGTAAGAAGATATTTATTGTTTGGATATCCACTATCGCCTAGCAATATTCCTGAGTGAAATTCAACTGCCTCTAATCTTTGGTACAATATACTGTGTTGAAATATTGTTGCATCATGAACAGAACCTGTCCACCTCGCAACAATATCTCTAATTTTCATTCTTTGGTCACAAACCACTTGTGTATTCAAAGAAAAGAATCCTTTACGATTTCTGAACTCTGTGTGTTCCCCTCCTGAAAATATTTATTATAAATATCATCCAATTAATAGATTTCCATAAATATTTGAAACTTTCATAGTACATATATTATTGTTTCACCGTAAGATAAGTGTGATCATTTTGTCAATAGTTTGAACTTACCAGGAGATTGTATCCTGATGTGAGTTCCATCTATGCACCCAATTACTCTAGGAAATTTGTACATCTTATAAAATTCATGTTGTGTTATACGAATTTCTTCATTAGATTGAGGCACATTTATTACTGTCGCTGATAAAGAAGCAATAATCATGGATACTTTTACGATGACTCTAGAAGCAGTAGGGGAGAGCGTTCAACTGTGACACACCATACATCACAGTCGTCTAGGAAGAACTTAAGATAGACATGGTAAAACAATTCCCATTAGAATATTTACATTTAATTAGCTTGGGCGTTGTTAAAAAGCTATTAAAAATGTGGGTTAAGGGAGATACTGCATCACTATTACAATCTAATGATATAAAAAAATAAATACAAAATTGGTGTTGTGCTCACAATTCTGCCAGGTAACGTTTGTGGAGTTGAGGTGGGTTGTAGGGAAGTCGGAACTTGACAGGTCAGACAGTTAAACCGACTGCATTACCAGCAAAGGCCGGCAAACCAATAACTCCCCTCATATTTCTCATTCTCCAATCATAATATTACCTGCTTCGCGTTACATAAGTTTTGTTCAACATAAATCTAAAATAATCAGTTGCAAATCTCTTATCGACCAGCGTGTAATTGTCCTAAACTCATTTCATTGTGTTTATGTTTTTGTTTTCGTTTTAATGTATATAATATAATGGTATTCCAATTGCTTTTTTTTTTTTTTCAAACGAAAATGAAGAAGTAAGAAAACGATGACGCACCTCGTATTTTTATAAACAAAAAATATATATCATGTTAAATGTGGGTTAAATCAGGTTATCTTTCCTTGTAAACTTTTTATATCTGTTACACATTTAAATGAGAAAAATTTAAACGTGATCACATGATTTTCTCTTTGTAAATTTTTGTATCTATTGCACATTTGAAAGGAGGAAGAGATGAAACGGGCATATTGAATCTTTTCTCTTACAATTGTTTCTTTTATGCTTCAATACTTCAACAAAAACTTGTTATACGTTTCGAAGATGGAATGAAAAAGAGACATAACTACAATGAATCACCTTTTGTCTTTCTTTAGCATAAATTAAAAATAATATTTAACGCTAGCATATTTTTCACAATTTGGGCAGTTCGTGTTTAAAATTTGAACAATTAAAAAAGAAAAAAATATATCTGTCGATGGGATTTATAAAACCATTTTGATAAGTTGTGTCGACTTTTTGTAAGTTTCAATTAAATTAAATTAAAGCCATTTTTTTGATTGTTTTCAAAATGCTAATTCTTAAGTGCTAGTCAAGTTCGTGATATACTCAAAAGAACTGAAAATCAGTCACTCGAGTGCAATTTTGATTTCGAAGAAAATTAAATTCACTTCGAATTTGTCACGATATCTATATATATTCAATCGCCATGATTACATTTTTATTGGAACGTGAATCGGATTTTTCACGGAAATGAATCGATGTGTTTAAAAACCAAGACGGAACTCATATCTTGAAAATAAACTGTTTACAATTGTGATTTTTTTTTAATTGTTGAAAACTAAAGCAAATTAATTAACGTCCGCCAATGACAAATTTGAATTTCTGTTTTTTCAAGAAATAAGCCGAAGGTCATTTGGGATCTTCAATCCAATTATCGGCATTTTGTAATTATTAAACAAGTACAAAGAAATATAAATACATTGTGTATAATAACCAAACTATAAGTTATATAATTAATGTGAAACTATTATGAAATTGATTGTACAAAAAAATATTTAATAAAACAAAATAAAAAAATGTTATAAGATGAAAAAAAAAAAGATTAATACCAGTTACTGATAAATGATAGTTAAAGAATAATTTGCATAAAAGAAAATAAAAAAATTTAAGAAAATTTTTGTTGGTTTTTTTGGTCTGAAGATTCTTTGGTGATAGTGTACGATGGACAAGTGGTGAAATAGGCTGATGAGCGCTTTCGGTTGGGCGAAGATAAAACTGACCGTTCATGCAATCAAAGACGTTGGGGTGATATCGTGGAACCAAGAACAAAAGAAAAAGGAGAACACCGTGAAGTATTGTAAGTGCATTTTCTTTATATCGCACCTTAATATAAATATCTCACGAGCATACCCATTCTAACAAAGAAACGGAAGATTTTAGTACCAGTAAAGATATTACTTATTTCGATAAAATTTACACACTATTGATTACAACGGAATACGGAGGACTCTACTCATCAAGTTTTACTCAATTCGCTTTTATTACCAATTGTATTCTTATTTTTGATAACTATTAATTTGGACCATTTGTAATGAATAATTAATTTTTAGAGTTTATAGAGATTTTCCTGGGTAAAGGCCGTAGTGGTTTTTTTATATAACCATATATCCTTGGCATAATATTGTCACATAACACCGTTAATATTGGAAGAAGTGTGCTCAACACAGCCATTAGATTTTCAAAGAAAAATAAGGTTGTTGAAAGATTTATCATATTTTAAAGGTTCGGAGCTAAAAGTTTTTTTATTATATTCTGGACCATATGTTTTAAAAAATATTTTAGAAGATTACAAATACAACCATTTTCTTTTACTACATACTGCCGTTGTAATTCTATGTAGTGAAACATTATGTGTCACCAAAACTGATTTTGCAAATAAATTATTAAATGAATTTGTAACAGGATTTGGGATATAATATAATATGCATTGTTTAACGCACCTGGTGCTAGATGTCAAAGAATTTGGTCACTTAGATGCATTTTCTGCATTTCCGTTCGAAAGTTACATGTTTAAAATTAAAAACTTGGTAAGAAAACCAAATCAACCGTTATACTACGTTCATATTACAACGAAATTAAGTTCGAAATCACCTTAAATTCGAGATTTAAACTTAAAAACTGTTCACATTATCATTAACCGTGTTTAACATTTATTTGCAAATATTCCAAATATGGGCAAAAGTTTTAATTTCAGCTATGTAAAAAATATCTAAATAGATTTCTCTATTTTTTTAGTTGTTTTTTTTTAGTCAAAAGCTCCAAATACAAAAAAAATTTGGATGATTCATGATTTTATTGACAATTCAACTCATAAAATAAAGTTTCAATAAGGTTCAATCAAAACGCTTCATTTACTATTTTTTAGCAAATCAAAACGATTTGTTTCGATTATTTTTTTCTGGTAGGAAGGAACAGCAAATATTTTCGAATATTTTCCGCCTACTTAATATATTAATTTAAAACAAAAATGCACATACAAAATTATGTGAAAATGCAATTTGCAAATAGTAAAAATGTCCGTTTTCATTCATAAATGATTGCATGTTTGTTTATTTGTCAAAAATAAATTACAAATTTATAACATTTATGCGCCTACTAAGAAGAAATAATATTTAATTTTGTTTGACAACAAAGGATTATGTTGTATGAAATAATGTTAATATTTCTGTTCGTTAAATTGTCGGTTGTAATACCACGAGTCATTGAAATTTTTTCGAAAATTTTTTGATTTTACGAATTAAATTATTTAGCAACACTGCGAATCAAAGCGCACAATAAACCACGAGTCCGAAGGACGAGTGGTTTAAGTAGTGGTTTGATTGAGCAGTGTTGCTTAAAAATAATTTAAAGAGTAAAATTGAAAAATTTTAGACAAAAATTTCAATGAAGAGTGGTATTTGATGAGATAATTTTTTTTAAATTATAATTTTGTTTAAAAGATAATAATTATTAGTTTCTAAATAAAGTTTTTTCTACAAATTATTCAGCTTATAAAAAATTATGTAAACTTGCAAATAATAAAAATGTCCGTTTTCATTCATAAATGATTGCATGTTTATGTTTATTTGTCAAAAATAAATTACAAATTTATAGCATTTATGCGCCTACTAAGATGAAATTATATTTCAGTTTGTTAAAAAAAAAAATGACAACAAAGAATTTTCATAACGACAAAGCAAAATTATCGACGACAAGAAGAATTGCCGACAGTTAAAACAAAGCCTACTGTTTAAATATCATAGTTTGTATGAATGAAAAATAAAATTTCTGACAGCAAAAAAAAATTATCTGCTAAATACAACTCGTCATCAAATTATTAGTCGATTATTTTTCAACATTATCACTCATGCCATTTGAGGTCAAAAATTTCCCTCGTGCGCTATGCGCACACGGGACCTCAAATGACATTCGTAATAATGATTATGAAAAATAATCGACTATTATTTGACGACTCGTGATATTATATATGAAACTTTACAATAGCCATCTTTTTATTTGAATTCAAAACAAAATATTTGAATTATTAAATGTCACTTTTTAAGTAGGTAGTAATTTTTATTCGAGCTGAAATCATAATTTAACTAAAATCATGGTAATGTGAACGTATTAGCTTAACTTTGTTATCGTTTGTATGAAATGCGTAACTTATCATCAAAAACGAATGAACCTCAACACTATCCTATTTAAAAAAAACGAGCGCAACCTTCAAAATTTTTTTGAACTACCAGTAAGTTCTAGCAAACTGGATATTTACAGATCTCATACAATGGACATAACAAACAATTTGTGGCCATTGGTATCAGTTGATGAAAAAATGTTTGCAATGAAAAATAGCGGTGCAATTCGTCAGAATTTTGTATTTTTTCCGATCCTTCATTCGTCAAGTTAAGAAATTTTCTCTCGGCTTCTTAGACTAAAAAAAAACTTCAATAAAAAAAAATACAACAATACCAAATTAGAACTAAAAATCTAATTTTATCATCTGTAACAACCACCCAACATAACAAACACAAAAATCTAGCACAAACATGTCGTGTTCTTTAAATATAAACTTTCTTATAAACACTAATAAGCTATATGAAATATTGTAAAATGCAAGTAAAAGGTAGTATTGTAATGGTAAAATATAATATAAAAATCCTTTATCCAGGACTGCAATAGAATATATGCATGTGTATGTTTCTATTGTAATGTCATGTATGTATTCTCTCACTTGTTGTAGAATGTAACGCGATCGTTACATTCTTTAATAGTTCCATAGTTAATTAAATATTCCCCTAAAAAATCATTAATTCAAATCATCAATTAAATTTAACTGAAACAATTTTGAATAAGAACAGTGAACAATTAGTGTAAAAACGTTAGTGCAGTGATTTTGTAAAGTTATTATTAAATGAACTAGAAGTTATCAACATCATCATCTACGTCAATAGAAACGGCGTAATCTGGCAGCAGCATTCACATCGTCTCCTAGATCAAGATTAAATGCAGCAACTACTCTAGTCAACACACCATTTGTTCACAACGCCAAGTGAGTCACAGCGAAAAGAGTAAGTCATTTTAACATTTTTATCTTCGTTAAAATAAAAAAAATTTCAAACAAAAATGGACGATATTGCTGACATTTACTATGAAATTATAAATCAATAGCCAACCGGTAAATATATACACCGCGAAGAGGCAAAATTCCTCATTAAGGAAGTAGCAGTTCGTATTGACAATCATGTACAAGACACACTAAAAGAAGCTTTACATTTAAAATTACAGAACGAATTATTTAGGCTAGATAAACAAAAACTCGAAAACGAAATCAACAGGTTAAGACCAAATATGTCAAAATTGATTCAGGAAACTGTAAATTTAAGCGCAGCATCTAAATCAAAAGAGATAGAGATGAACGAGCTAAAAGTTATACAGAAACGTCAGTTAGAAAGTTTAGAGGACCAAGTCTTAGGTTTACAAGAAAAGGACGAAATAAATAGAAAAGAAATAGATTTACTTACTCAAGATCTTAGCAAACATAAAAATGAAATGAGTATTTTTGCTTATTCTACCGAAAAATTAAAACTCTCTACCAAGGAGCTAGCAGATAATCTATCGGCGGCAAATTTAGAATTAAAAAATAACAAAAACACAAATAGAGAGCTTCGACACAAATTCGAAAAACTAATAATGAAAAAATTAATTTTGGAAATAGACTTAGGAAGAGCGAACACAAATTTACAGGAAAAAGACACATTAAACAATAATTTAGTAGCAGAACTGGAAAAATTAAACGCAAAAATAATACTTTAAGGATAGAATTGGAAGCAATACAGACTAAACACGAAGAAGAAGAATCGAATTTTTCCAACCTCTATCAAGAATTCAGTTTACTAAATCTACAGCTATTATCTCAACACAACGCATTGAAACATATAAAACAAGATTCCGAAGCAACAATCAGTTCTCTCGAAGATGATCTAAAAGTTAAAAACGATGTTATAGAAACTTTAAATCAGACAATATTTCACTTAAAAGATAAAATGCACAATTTCCAACAGCCTAGCTAATACGATAATATTACAACGACAGTACCTGACAACTCTCTCATTTATATATATATAATGCAATTGATAAAATATTGATAAAAAGGACATAATAAATAATATGATTATTGCAAATAAATTAAAATCTCACGATAAGCAGAAAATAAAGTTATCAACAAAAAAAGATTTCCAACCAAACAAATTTTCTTATACTGATATTAAACATAAAGATTTAGCAATAACTGAACCAAGCATGAAATTGAATAAAAAGATTGTCTCAATAAAAAACTTACCAATAACCACACAAATCAAAAAATTAAATATCTTTTATGTCCAGTTTTCAAGCAATATCAGATAAATTCCAACACCAATTCCAAAACACCTTTAAAATCTGAAATTCAGTTTAAAAATAAAAATTCTCTACAAATTCAAAATGTTCTAAAAGGCAACCAAAACCATCGAAAAATAAGAAAAAACTGGTGATTTCAAAAAATAAAATTGTTATGACACAATCCATCGTGTTATCTAACCAGTAGTATTTATAGAGAGTCTACACCCCGCTCCAGAACGAGTTCAGGTTCTGTATTGGTAGATTGAAGGAAATGTATGCCTTGGTAGTGAGATTTTAACGATCAACGAACAGTCAAGGATGCATTCTCTTCAGTCGCCACACTGTTCTATCTTTTCTCTCCTTTATAAACTGACTACTTGGTAATCCTAAAATTCCGTTTTATGTAGTCCGTAACTACATAAAACAACAACTTAGTACAACGAAAATACATTACCTGGTTCATTATCAATACCATTAATTAATCGCGTTGCTACAACAACACGTTGTGTTGATTCATTATCAATTTCTTTTATATTATCTCGGTTAAAAAAAAACTATCAATCTCACAATTAGTATCGCTTAAATTCGTAAACATTCTTCTACTTTGTTTTAATCAAACAAAAGTAAAACTCATATAGTTGTAATTGCATTTTTCTATTTTTTTGTTGATACTATCAGATACAATCTCAAGTTGAAATGTTTGGGATTGTAATAGTGGTAGTTATCATCTGTTCTATCAAACTGTTAACGAAAAGTTGCATTTCGTAGGTTATTGTCATTTCATTCTCTTTATAATTTTTAATAACTGCAACGTAAACAAACACAAATTAATTATGGTTGTCTGTTTCTATTCATGATCGACGATAATCAAATGAAACAGAGTTTAAATGATATCTGAGTTTTGTAATGCGATTCTTGAGACAGTATGATAATGATCGCGATTTATTTTTTTTCTTTTGAAAAGGGATAATACCACAACAACGGAAAGAAGTATACAAAATTTTTGAATGTCATCTCCTTCACTCCCATTCGTTTAGAATATTTAAACAATGATTTTGCATAATTTTGGCAGTTCTAGTTGAATGTTCAATTGAAAAAAATTAAAATTTTTTAAGCACCACGCTCGTTGAATAATAAAATTTTTTTAAATGCCGCGGTATTAAATTGCAACATAATCATTTTTAATTTGAAGTTAGTGATTTATTATGTTTTTTGAAAGAATCTAAAATCAGAGTTCGGTCCGTGAGCACTTACAAAATGTTAAAGAATTTTTTTTCTTGAACTCGAAAACGCGGCCTGAAGGTCAAATGTATCGAGTTGCATTAAATGCAACTGAATTCGTGGAAAATTTCCTTTTTTTGTGATACGAGTATATTTGATAGTGCTTGAACTGTGCAATTTCCGTGTTAGATGTATATATATATACATATATGTAGATAGTTCACAAAAACTGTGGTAGTGTTATAATATAAAATATCTGTAGCTACTTTTAGAAAATTGAGCATATTCTTTTTGTTTTAAAAAAAAGGTGTACTGTAGCCAATATTGGCAGTTTTGTTAATGTAAATCATATTGAGAGTAATGATGTCATTAAAAGAAAAGAAAATTTAATAAAAAACCAAAAAAATAGTAGAATAAATTAAAACAAAAAAGCTTGTTCAGATTTAATGTGTATGTAGAGAAAAGAAATGATAAGAAAAGTTAAAACCGGTAAACAAGAAAAAATTATATCGGATGGCTATTGATTTAATAATGTCATGATGAATAATTGAGAGAGAGAGGGATAGTGGTTCAGAATCAAGAAACTAAATATCAGAGGAGGCAAGTATTTTGGTTCTGGAACTGGATTTTGGTTCTGGAACTTCGAGAAGCAAGAACATACAGCACTTAAGGGAAGTCATTTATTTACTTTTATTTTTATTATATTTTCTTATTCACCTAATGTTAAGGTGTTTTTCTTTATATATCTGAAATTTAAATTGTGATTAATAATAATGTTCTAAATAACTCTACTGGTTAGAGATAAGAGATTTTTCGCGGGTTTAAGACCATACGGGATGTTACTTTTGAATTTCCGTGCATTACATATCCCGGATAATAACGGTGTCACTTGACAACGTTATAAAATCAAAAACCGAGTCAAACACCATTCCGTCTCTCCTTCTAATTTCATAGAATTATTAATTAGATTATTTTCTTGCCTCTTAATTTTTATTTCAAAAACTAGCAGTATTCATTTTAGCAATAGTTGGAATAAAATGAATTATACACTTCAGCATCCAGATAATAAAAAGAAATCCGAATTTTTATCAGTTAAGTTTTTCAAAACTCAATTTTATAATTTATCAATTATAATCTCTTCAAGCTTCAAATTGGAGTGGAGTTATGGGTTAAGTTGGTTTCAAAGGAAAAGGCGTACACGCAAATTTTAAATTTACAGAAAACCGTTCAACTGAAAACAAACTATTGGTTAAGTAGCCCGAAAGACTTTGATTGTAATTATAAGAGCGCACCAGAAGATCAAGACAGGAAGAAAAGAACCATTCGTGATCAAACTTATATTTTAAGAAATTTAACATTTTTATTCATACTAGGAGGGCCCGGCGTGCTCCGCTACGCTTATAAATAAAGTTTTTGCGTAGACATTTTGTTGACGTAGAAGCAATGATTTCAAAAAGTGGTAATGAGAAATGCTAGCATATAATTTTTAATTTTTCTTTTTAAATATATGTATGAAAAATAATCAGAACTCTAGCTGATCAGTTCGGATATATGAAAAATTAGCGATCAATAAGTTTTCAAGTAAGCTTATTTGATCTCTAATTTGTCATATATCCGAACTGATCAGCTAGAGTTGATTATTTTTCATTCATATATTTAAAAAGAAAAATTAAAAATTATATGCTAGCATTTCTCATTACCACTTTTTGAAATCATTGCTTCTACGTCAACAAAATGTTTACGCAAAAACTTTATTTATAAGCGTAGCGAAGCACGCCGGGCCCTCCTAGTAATAAAAATTCTAACAATCTCTCAAACTATCATACCAAACACACACATTACAAAATTGTCGAAAAAAACAAAGAAAAATAACGTCTATACTCTACCAAATCATTGGATAAACTGAAAAAAAAAATATAAAATACTATAAACAAAGAAAGACTTTTCACAACATTACCATTCATTTCATCTATCATAAAAAAAAAACAAACAACTCTAACTCTTTGAATACGATAAACTTTAAGAAATGAAATTTAAAAACACTGAAAAGAAAATATAAAATACTATAATAAAAATTCTAACAATCTCTCAAACTATCATACCAAACACACACATTACAAAATTGTCGAAAAAAACAAAGAAAATAACGTCTATACTCTACAAATCATTGCATAAACTGAAAAAAAAATATAAAATACTATAAACAAAGAAAGACTTTTCACAACATTACCATTCATTTCATCTATCATAAAAAAACAAACAACTCTAACTCTTTGAATACGATAAACTTTAGGAAATGAAATTTAAAAATACTGAAAAGAAAATATAAAATAGCTATAATAAAAATTCTAACAATCTCTCAAACTATCATACCAAACACACACATTACAAAATTGTCGAAAAAAACAAAGAAAAATAACGTCTATACTCTACCAAATCATTGCATAAACTGAAAAAAAATATAAAATACTATAAACAAAGAAAGACTTGGACGATCCCATTTGATTTGATTTGAGGGGAGGCAGTTGAATTCAAAAATACATTTAAATTCATCTATAACTTTTTTATTTATGATCGGAAAAATCCCAAAAATCTCTCAGATCTAGGTTACACTAATATCAGTTAGCAGTGCAAATTTGGAATGAGTGAAAATTCGAATAAAAAAGCCTTAGGCTGTACAAAGTACAAAGTTAGCGTATTAATATATAAGATAAGTAATATAATTAATATCAAAACAAATCTCGTAGTCTTAAGTTTTTAAAACATTTTAAAACATATAAACGAACTATATTATTATTATTGAAATTTAAATTTTATATATTTTTCAAGGTTATGTACGCAATATCATAAGTAAATAAAAAAATTATATATACAAAACAAATAAAAGAAGAAAAGAAAACTTATTTAAACAATATATTTTAAAGCGACTAACCAAATAAATATTAGAATTGTCTTTTAACTAAGCTAACAGTGAATGTTGCGGAACCGACCCCGAATAAAGGTCAATCATCAGAGACGATGGTTAAAAGTTCCTACACCGCTAGTTAAACTAAACTGGTTGAGTGTACCAATTGTCGAGCCATTCGCAATGGGGACATAAAGGTAACAGAAACTGGATAATCTTATTCAGAATCTTTTTAATTAAAAAAAAAAAAAAGAAATATATATATTTTATTTTGGATTTTTGAGATCAATTAAACTCAAGTAAGTAAAGAAGTAATTGGAATATTTTCAATTCAAAGGTATGGTTTGAAGTTTCTCAGAAAAAACTACAATTCACATTTTTTACGTGTTTCGGATCGGATCGGATATATATATATGCGTATACAGGGTGAGTTTTTTAAAAAATGCCAGGCTTTTATCTCGAGAACGATGCTAGATGGGACAAAATAACCCAAGGTGATATTTGTTAAGGGTCGAGGGGGACATATTGAATGACCTTGAAACTCATAAGTATTGGAGATATATGCTAAAGTAGGGTTTTTTTAAAATTAGAACCCATATATTTAAGGCCCTTTTTAAATTAAGTAAATAAAACTACACACTTTTTGCTTACAAAATTTTTTTGTAAAGTGTACGATTTTGTAGATATGATGAAAATTGATTTGCACTAAAGCAAACGTGTCTTCGCTAAGTTCTTCAGTAAAAAAATAAAATTTCAATAAATTAAAATAACAACGAAAATCAATTTCACGCAGTAGACCACGATGCAATAATATTTAAATTGATGAATGATTTTCATTGTTTTTTTTTTAATTTATCGAAATTTTTTTTTTTCTGAAAACCTTAGCGAAGACACGTTTGCTTTAGTGCAAATCAATTTTCATCATATCTACAAAATCGTACACTTTACAAAAAAATTTTGTAAGCAAAAAGTGTGTAGTTTTATTTACTTAATTTAAAAAGGGCCTTAAATATATGGGTTCTAATTTTAAAAAAACCCTACTTTAGCATATATCTCCAATACTTATGAGTTTCAAGGTCATTCAATATTACCACTAGACGTCCCCCTAGACCCTTAACAAATATTACCTTGGGTTATTTTGTTCCATCTAGCATGGTTCTCGAGATAAAAGCCTGGCATTTTTTTTAAAAAACTCACCTGTAATAAGGCTGTTGAAGTCAGATTTACTTGAAAAGGGAAAAATCAAAATAAAAAAGTGTTGATTATAAAAACGACAACACTGCTGTTCTAAAAAAAGAAATGAAGATATAAAAAAGAAATGAAGCATAAAGAACAAGAAAATTTTTTTTTTTTACCATTGTTGTGTGATTAAAGCTTGAGATAAGTTTAGCTCTTGTTTTCTCTTAAGAAATTATATTATGTTATTTTCCAATGTATTTTTAAATAAAAAATTTTAGTTTGTTGTATTTTTTTTTCATTTTCGATGTAAATTTAATTAGTTTAAAAAACTGTGTGTGACAACAAAAATAAAAAATAAAAGATATATACAAAGAAAACTATTAACTACAATTTGTGTTTTTATATGGTGAAAAGTTTTAATATACAGTTTACAGATACTATACAGTCCACTACAACAACCATTTTCGAAGAACTATAATAATATATACCATATTTTACATTAAATTTTGATCAAAGGCAATAAATATTTCTATACAACGAAAATAAATAAAATAAAATTTGTATTCTAAACGAAGCATATAACACATAAACAAAATATATAAAATATATACATAAACAATATTATAAAGGTTAAATCATAACCCATTTTTCTATATTTTTTTAAACTATTCTATTTTATTTTATTTATTGTAAGTATATTATTATGTGTGAATAATAATATACTTACAATAAAACATACATATATCTATAGCACAACAATTACAATAAACTAAGCATTATTATTTCATTTTAACTGAAAAATATTACGATACTTCATGATGATAGTAAAAAATAATTTGTAAATAAAAATGCGAGCCAAGCATTTTATAACTATTAAGTAAAAAGTACATAATTACTATATTAGGTTTCAATTAAGTAATTTTTTTCTGCAAGTTCACTAACATAGTTTTCAATATATAAATCACGATGCGGAAGGTCGTTAGGAAATAAAGTACAGTTAACAACCAGATACATAATTTATTTTTAAATTCAATGTATTGGGTTATTTAATATTTTATCTATTTCTTTTCTTTAAATGAAATGTTTCTTAAAATCATAATTATTAATACAATTTAAAAGTTAATACACTTAGCATAATTTTTATCTTTTCCCATTTTAAAATATTATATAATGTTGATTTTGATAGTAGGAAATAATTTTAAAATAA
>OY856186.1:315587972-315683262 GCA_963693315.1 Diogma glabrata
TAACAACCAGCCTTAAACTTATTAATCGTGCAACTCAGGCAATTGTTTTATTTGCAAGTTTGGCATTTTTTTGTATAGGCTTTACCCTTTTGCTTTCTCTTCTGTTTTTGGCAGCCAAACAATCAACACCTGTTTTTTTATAATTTATTTATTTTAGAGATTGTTTTTTTTGGCAAAGTTGGTGAGATATAAAACAAATTATTATACTTCTAAATTTTTGTATACAAAATTCTAAGTAACTAAATTTTGTTGATTATAACAAATTTATAAATAATTAATTAATCGTTTTATTAATAAACTTTTGTTGAAAATTAATTAAAAGAAATAAAATTGTGATTATTATTTTTCTTGAATGACAATAAAGAAAGGATAATAAACTATTAAAAAGAAATAAAAATTTATATTTGTGTGTACATTTGCGTTTTTTATAATATATACATATATTTTTTCTTGTGCTTGAATTTTGAACAGAAGTTTTTTTTTTGAATAGTACTCTTTAGTGATTTAGTGTTTTTCTCCACTCTGTACATAAAAATTAGTGTTCCATTTATAAAAAAAAACTTAATTTTTTTTGTTTTAATTATTTTTTATTCTTGTTTTCGAAAGTGAATGCTATCGTTATAATTGCTTCAGACATTATGAGTTGGGCTGAAGCCAAAAAGTTGGAAAAATTTTACGAATTAAATTCCAATTCAGAGGCAGAAAAAGAGTCTCCTCGAAAACGAACAAAATTCGAAACTCCCAATTTAAATACAGAGTTTGCAACAAATCTTCCAACTTTTTCGTTTACTCATCCACCCCCATTGACTGTTGTAAGAAATTTGCCCGCAACCACTACTACCAACGAAATCGTTAACTCTGAGCCTGAGTCACCATCAACATGTATTTCGTACCGTTCTAGTGAGTTGAGTGATGTTAATATAAATATTCCGTCAACACCCGTCGATGCGCTCAGTTTATCGATGGAAGAGAAGTATGAAAGAGAATCTAGAACCAAGGAAACTATCGATAATTCATCAATTTCTTCAAGATTGGAAGAAATGAACAAAAAACTAGAGGATATCGAAAAAATCAAAATACAATAAAAATATTGCTACATGAACTTGTTCATTCTAACAAGTTATCTAGGCAAAATAGTAAAAGAAAATTTGACAATCACTTCAGATACCCATTCGTTCCAATTGAGATGGTAGAGCGTTTAAATAACTTCAATAGCCAGCTAAAAAACAAAATTTCATGGATCAAATGGTATGGAACATTTATTTTATTTAGTTCTTTAATTTTATTTACTAATTAATTATAATTTTAGGTTTTAAGACTTCTAAAGTTTAAATCAGCGCATATAAACTGTCAACGCCAGGACCATTGTTCTACCAAGAACACTGATCTAACGTTGATCTCAACGAATGGCTAAAAAATAAAACAATAAGATAATAACGATTTAAGTCTAATTGTTGAAATACTTATCGTTTTCAAAATACCAGAAATTAAAGAAAATAATTTTAGCATTAATTGTTGTCAAAGTAATTTATAAGTTGTCTAAATCCAATTTATTGATTATGTTTATTTGTTTTGATCGAACTGTCAAAATGAACAGGTTGTAATTGTAATACATTGTGTGCCCATTCATTGTTGAACAGGTTGTAATTGTGATACATTGTATGCCCACTCATTTTTGATTATATTTACTTTTGATGGATGGCGCATAAATCGTGGAAGAGATAAAAAACAAAACGCATTTTGGCTGTAATAATAACTAATATGTAATATAAATTAATTCATTCCTTCCAGAAGAGTCGAACCGAAGTCTTCAATTTCGTTCACAATTATGGAAAAAGTTAAAATTTTTAGTTTGTATAATTGTAATTCCTAAGTGGTTATAATGTTTGTTAATTGTTCTAAAGTTCAGTTTTTTTTTATAATAAATTGTGTTATATCCTGGTGTTAATCGTTTTCTTTTATTGAGTTCTACTACGATGTGTAGCATTTGGTCATCGCTCGGTCTGAATTGGTTTGTGATAGCAATAATACTACGTTGTTAATTTTGCAGTGATAACCAGCGTTCTAACAGTATTCATTTATATTTGCTACGATCACCAGATAATGAGGATTCTTCGCAACTGTAATTATTTGCATTGCTGATATCATCGATTTTGTAATTTTGGTTCAAGGCTGATTTCATCGAATTTTATATACACTACAGTTAAATATTCTTCGTAGCATTATTCATTTCATATTTACTATGGTCATTAAGTGGCAACTGTACATCGCTTTATACTGGGCTGATTTCATCGAATTTTATATACACTACAGTTAAGTATTCTTCGTAAATCATTTCACACTTGCTGTGGTCATTGAGTTCAATCATACGTCGCTTCAATTGTTTATGCTCATACTGTGCTGAGTTCATCTAATTGTATATGCACTACATTTAAGTATTCTTCGTAACATTCTTCAGTTATAATTGCTGATTCATCGAGTTTAATCATACGTCGCTTCAATTGCTTATGTTCATACTGTGCTGATGTCATCGAATTGTATATGCGCTACATTTACTTATTCTTCGTAACATTCTTCAGTTATAATTGCTGATTCATCGAGTTGCAATCATACGTCGCTTCAATTGCTTATGTTCATACTGTGCTGATGTCATCGAATTGTATATGCACTACATTTAACCTTTACACATACATTTAACCTTTAACCAAATATAAACCATTAAATGAACAGGAAAAATTAATTTTTAAAAAACAATTAACTTTAATTACTTAGTTTATAACTTTAAATACTTAATTTTATATTTTTAATTTTAACGTTTTTTGGTAAATATATTTCAGTATTATGAACAAACAACAAAATTTTTCGGTACATCCAAACCAACACCAACTAATTAATTTTAATACACCAGATAGTTTACCACTTATCATTAATACAAGTGAATTGACCATAGAATTTGCAGAAGAAATAGAGCTGATTCCAAATCGAAATAGCACACCACCAATATGTTGCAACCTCAAAATGAAAGTGGAGAATAAAAGGGATGCCAAAGTTGGATGGATTCGGAGATGCAAATGCAAAAGAGCAATTAATCCAAATTTGGGTACCTTTTTCGAAAAAACAAAAATCGAAATTAATGAAATACGAAATTAATGAAATTTTATATATAATTATAAATTTTGTACTTGATGCCAATGTGACAGACGTGTTGAAAACATTAATAAATCGCAGAGCTTTCAGAAAACAAAAAACTATTAGCAATAACACTGTAATAGACTTTTACAGTTACTGTAGGGAAATAGCTGCGATTATAATGTCGAACCAAAATATTATTTTAGGCGGAGAGGAAAAAGCGGTTCAAATCGACGAAACATTTTTAACAAAACGAAAATACAATCGAGGTAAATTTCGAAAACAAATTGCCTACATAATATTAGGCATGTACTGCAAAGAAGATAAAATAGGATTATTTTATCATGTTAATGCTAAATCTAAAAAAATACTTTGGCCTTATTTATCAAAATATATTGATCAAAATACAAGTATAATTTGCACAGATAGCGCAAAACAATATGTAGGTGTTGCAAAATTATTTAATTCCGACACTAAACATTGGACTACAAATCACTCTCGAGGAGAGTATGTAGAAAAATCTAATCCAATACCATTTTTTTTTTTTTAAATTTTTTTTCATTTATTTCCAAAAAAAAGCAAGCTTTTAAAATACATGGAAAAAATGAGAGCATTATTGTATATGAATTGATCTCATTTATATTTAAGAAAAACTTAAGTAATTAATTAGGATATTGCATTATTATATTATATTATTAAGCTAGTTTATAAAATATTATATTTTTGTTAAGTTATGTAATTAATTAATTATGTTATGTTAATAAATTATTTTATTTAAAAAATTATATAGTTTGTTATATTAAATTCATTCCTAAAAAAAAAACTTTATTTAGAGTATAAACCTTTTGTTTAGAAAGTAAAAGTAATGATTAGGCCTTCCATCGCAATAATATATGGAATTTAAGAAAAACTTTCCTCTTAATTTAAAAAATTTGAACTTGAATTAACTAATTGATATATTTTTCTACAATTATTCCCATTACATAACTATAAACCATAAAAAATGTTAAATAATACTGTATTTATATGATTTCTACACAATTTAGTACATGGGATGGTTATGACACTTTTTCTCTAATTTACAAATTTAATCCTTATTATTTTCAAAATAAATCTAGATGTTTCACAAACCTATATAAATAAAAAAAGATACTGTCTACGCCGCATCAAAAATCTTATAAAAGTAAGTCGAAAATCAGAAGTTGAAACATTAGTCAACAAATATTAGAAAACTTATTTTATATCCATTCATAGAATTTGAGATATTTCAAATACCATTTTGATAGTCCTAGGAAGAAATAAATAAAAAAACAAAGGTATATATTATTCAAAGAATTACTATTAAGATTGTTGCAACCGATATGACGCCAATAAAAAATGTGAACGAACTTAGTTTCAGGCTTGTGAATTTTTATATTGGGAAATCCTCTAAATTAGGTCAATTATGTTTAATTGTTTTATTAATTTTTAATTGGTTGTTTTATTTTGATAACGGAAAATAACGGTTTACAACATTTCCCCTACAATTAATAATTATGAAAGAAATTTAAAAGTTAGCGAGAGTAGTTTTTTAGACACAGATTGAAGTGGTCGGTCAGTAAACAAAAAGTTAAGATTTAAGTGTCAGTTTGTAAAACAGTTAAGATTAAAGTGTCAGTCAATTCAAGATTTAAGTGTCAGTTTGGAAAAAGAGTTAAGATTAAAGTGTCAGTCAATTTAAGATTTAAGTGTCAATAGGACTAGAGGGTTGCTTAAATTTGGGAGAATTGCTTAAATAGCTTAAATACCAAACAAGAAAGTGTTGAAAATAAATAAATATTACTTAAATAAATAAAAAGTGGTTTTTAATTAATGATAACAATTGGCAAAAATTAAAAATGTTAATTCAGTTAAAGTTAAATAATTAACGTAAGTTAATTTAAATAACAGTGTTGGTGTTATATAATTATATCTTTAACAAAGAAGGATATAACAACGCATCATTTACCAATAGATAAAAAACAAATTATTACTTGAATATATTTTAAATTTCAACTAACTTTTACGTCTTACGTTTATGTGAGATCAGCCTGAAGGTTGTAACGTTTGATTGTCTTCAATTAAATAATAACACACAGTTCAAGCTTTTCAATAATTTATCAAAACCATTTCGAAACATTTACCGTGAATTCATTTTTCTTCCTCTCAATAAAATCCAAATTCAAAGTAACGATTAATTTCTTAAACATCTAAATGTAAATAAAACTGAAAAATATTAAACGCACTCATCCGAAAAAAACGAAAATCGAGTTTGTTGATAGTTTTATGATTTCGGACACCAACGAAACAAACACGAAACAACAAAAAATTAATATAAATGCCATGATGGCTGTGATATGGTGTTCAATTGACATGTTGAGTTTTCTAAAAAAAGCAAATAACTTGAGTTGTGAGTTTTTTTCTTAAAACAAATTAAATATTATTCAATTTTAAAGTAAACATAAAGTTAATTTGTAAATTATTAAATATATCGCAGAAAAAATATTAAAGTAATTTTCGATTTTGTTATGGAAATAAATAGTACATTATGATGCTAGGACGTAAAGCTAAAGATTTTGGACGGATGTGGAGTTTGCAAATCGAGGCGCTAGCCGAGATTTGCACCCACATTAAGTCCAAAATAGCTTACGTCCGTGCATCATATACTATTTTTTATTCGCCGCAAGCAAAATATTTTAAGAAAAGTTGTTTATTCTAAATTAAAGTTATAAATTTTCATAAATTTTAAAATAAAAATATGTGGAACAAGTAACCTTTGAAAAAATATTTAATATTTTTTCCAAATTCTATGACAACAAATGATAACAACTATTTTAATTGGATAATGAAATTTTGAATTTGCGGGTTGCTTTGATAAAAAAATTTATTTTTCATAGAATTTAAACAAATACAAATGCTTTTTACTTTTTTGGACGTAGCTATGACGACAAAATAAATAGTTGAAAAGTGATACTTTAAAGCCGCAAATCACAGTAATAAAGTAACACTTTAATATATAGGCGAATAAAAAATATATTAATGTGTCTGACCAAAATAAATAATACATGGTTTTCTTTTCTGTTAAACAAATAAAAGTTTTTGGCGTCGAAAGTAATATGATATTTGCCAGACTTTCACATACAAGAAATCTGAACAGTGCTAAATGAAAAGAATAAATAATATAAAAATAGAAAGGAATATAGTTATTAATGCCAGAATAGAGGAATAATAAAACAAAGTTTTTTTTTTGGTTTGTTTAAATTCCATGGTGAATTACAAAAATGGAACATCAATAGTTTTATTGAAATAACAATTGTAATCGATTGGTGTAAATTGTAAACTAGTGATTGAATAAAAGAAATTACATTTCATGCAGTGGCAAAGATTTGGGTTAATCCCTCTTATATGTTGTATAAGATGAGCTCTCGTACCAGATGAGCTGTAAATTAAAATTAAACAGAACAAGTTAAGCTGAAGGCGTTTGATAAGAGGATGTTACAGTGGAGATTAATATTAAATTGAGCTGTGAATACGTAGAAATTATATTGCTATTGAGGAATTTATATTGCTATTGAGGAAATCATATAGCTATTGAGGAATAATATTGAGGAATTCAGTGGACATTAAATTAATCTTACTTTTACTGGGTTGAGGAGTGGATATCAACATCCTACAGGCTAGGTTTAGTTTACTATTATTTTAATTTTATTTTGTTTTTACTTCAAATATGAATTGATAGGATTGTAATTATAAGAGATTTCCAAATCTGGATTCGTGAAAGAGACGATTCGCGATTATTTGTTTTATTTAGACAGTTTGATTAAATATTTTCGCATAAAAGTCCAAAATAAATTCAGACAAGTGAATTTATTACAAGGTTATTTTTTAAAACAAATTTGATGGCTTATGTAATCGTTTAAAGTTCTCCATGCGCCTGAAGATTATTTTTTAAAACAAATTTGATGGCTTATGTAATTTATTTTAAAGCTCTTAATCAGCCTAAATGTCGCCAACGTTAACTGATTTGTCTGACTGTTGGAATAGTTTATTTTGAAAAGAACATAAATAGATAAATTACTATTAAAATAAACATTTACAAATCAGGGTAGAATCTGGCATTGATCTTTTAATGATTGTAGTGATTGCTAGTTTTACTCTGATTTGCTTAAGGATGTTAAGCAAATAGAAAGATTTTTCTTAAGAAAAAAAATCGTTGCTTTTTTTTAAAACAAATCTGTCAAGAATGTTATAGACTAAGAGCCCGCGACGGCCAGACCTTCGTTATTTAATAAAAGCTGAAAGTTTCTCTGTGCATACCCCCTACTCAGGTAGGAACGATTAGCGACATATGAAGTTTGGATCATAGTGGCTTTGGCAGGGAGCAGGTTCCAAAGGGGCCTCTAAAGTTTCGTGAAAGTATAAAAGCTAATTTTTTTATATATTCTTCGGGATAGTATTAGAAGTCACGTCACCCATTGCCAGACACTTACTATCGTGGAAACCCCCTGCCAGACACCCTTTAACTTTAAAGTTTGCCCTGTGTTTTTGTTAAGAACGGCTCCAAAATTTTAATTCTAATATGACCTTAATATTAAGTTCTGATTAAGGTCCTGAAGTGAGATTTATTATTTAATGACTTTGTTACGATCCAAATGTAAGTTCTAGTTTTATTATGTCTAGGCGTAATAAAACTAGTTTTCGTAACATTCTTTCCCACAGATTTTCCTTAGAATAATAAATAAAATAAATACAAAATATATGACCCATATTCTAATTAAAGCTTTCGATTTCTTTCTCACAATAATTTTTATCTTAAGTCATAAAAAGAAAATAAATAAAAATAATATGCATATATGTATGACCCATATTCTGATTTTTCACAAAACTATTTGCATTATTATTAAATTTATAATATATCAAACATGGTCAAAAGATAAGAAATAAAAAACATAATAATAAGTCTGACCGATATTTCTATTAAAAAATTCATTACTTATTATTATTATTATAACAACGTATCTAATTCCAAAACAACATGGTCATAAATATTTTTAAATAACAAACATACAGGTAAATCTGACCCATATTTTCTTATCGAGAAGAACGTAAAAAGAAATGAAAAATATAACAATTTTAATTGATTACAATTTATTATATAAAGTTTGGGCAAATAAAGAAAATCAATCAGTTATGAAATAGAAACTAGAAAGGTTGTTTTATTTTATTGATTCACCGGGCTAAAACTGGAGGAAATTATAATTTTTGTTGGTAAGGTTCTGGAATTTGAAAAAAAGGTATAACAATTTGGTGAAAGCGGTGGGATCCCCCAGTGCCCAGCCCGGTTTAAAAGTGACAGTAATAACAACAAAGTGTTTAAAAGTGACAGTGATAACAACAAAGTGCTTAAAAAGTTAAAATAATCAAAGTTTGGTTGGAAGGTTCCAACTTCCAACCATCTTTTGTAATAAAAATAATTTTGTAACCAGCAAAATACAAAAAAATAGACTAAAAGTGAAGTTAATTAAAGTTTGGTTGGAAGGTTCTAATAAAGCAAATAGAATCCAACCACATTTGAAAGAAAAATAATTTTGTGTGATAAGCAAAAGAACAAAAAGTGAAAATAAAAAAAAAGTTTAGTTGGAAGGTTCTGAGAGAAAAATAATTAGAATCCAACAAACTTTGATAGAAAAACTAATTTTTCTGATTAAACCAGTGAGAAAATTGGTAGTGCAATAAAAAGTTTATAGCCAAGCAGTGAGCAGTTTAACGGTGGTGAAGTGAAGTGAGCGAAATAAAAGGACAACGTGGGACCAGATCTACGAAAATAAAAGTAAGAAATTATATTTTATTTAACTATAATTTTTGAAAACGAAGAAAAAATTTTTTTAAGTTGTTTTTACGATTATTTTAAGAATTGTGATATATAAATTCTCTCGTAACAATATACATTTAATTATAACAGTACAAATTTATAGTGAATAAAAAGTGCCCTATCTCTATTCCAATTTAATGATTTAATGATTTATATATGAATCCAAATATAGATTCTTATTTATTTAGATACCTCCTCTGAGACAGATTATTTCGATGACAATTGTAACAATGTTTTTCTAAGTACGGATCAAATCAAGCAAACAAGTACCTCTCCTGTTGAAGTGGATATTGCTAATAAAGAGCTGGATAGTGATAATGACACAGCTATTCCAGAGACAATTATAAATGACCCTGTTATAAAATATCGTCCTGGTGATACGGGCCCTTATTCACTGATCGTGGAAGGTTAACATATCGACGATCTATCCATAGATATTTATCTGAAAAAAATTAATTTGGGTGCTATCTTAGAAGCTTACCAAATCAATAGAAATAGAATTAGAATCACCGCCTGTAACTGATCCTCAGCAAATGCCATTATTGATTTTTTTCAACAAATAAAGAGTTGAAGGCTTTTATCCCCATTTCATTCGTTCAATCCAAGGGAATCATCAGATACATATCATTGGATTTCACTATTGATAACCTCTGGAAACTCTTGAACCCTTTGGACCAAATAACTAATATCAATAGATTGACTAAATGGAACTCAGATAGCAAAGTCGCCGAAAATATTTCCTGTTTAGTTCTAACTTTCCACAAACCCTCTGTTCCTGACCACATCTTTGTTTCTAATGTAAAACGATTTGTTTCTTCATACGTTTCCAAGCCTTTGCTTTGCTATAACTGTTTAATATACGGAACGGACACGCTGCTTCTAATTGCAGAGGTCGAAATAGATGTTTGAATTGTTCAGACCTAGATCATTTATCTAAAAATTGTCCAAATAAATCCTACTGTCTTGTCTGGATAGTCAAAGAGGCTGAATAATGAATATTTCAAATTTAGTGTGCTAAACATGTCTAACTAATTCGAACGAGCTGAAAAACATTTCAACGATATTTTTGAAGAAATTAAAACCCAACATCGTCGAAAAATTGACAAGCTCTTAACACCAACAGTAATAGGCATCTGAAAATAAGAATGCAGCGCCAATGTGGGCAGCCGTAGAACTATAAATATTGACATTGGAATATTTATGTTGTATTTGTTGTGTGTTTGTGTTTTTGAAATATAATTTTACCATAAATATAAAGACTTTTCAGGCTTCTTTAGTGAACAAGTGTGTTACTGTGTATGTATTCTCATTGTTATGCCGCAATCTGACGTGAGTTAAGACCAATGGTATTTATAAGAGAGTCTACACCCCACTCCAGAACGAGTTCAGGTTCTGTACTGGTGAATTGAAGAAAAGGTATGCCTTGGTAGTGAGATTTAAATATCAACGAACAGTCAGAGATACGTTTTCTTCGATCGCCACACTGTTCTATTTTTTCTCCTTTATAATATAACTACTTGATATTTCTTGGTATCAACATCCGCAAATACACATGACGTCAATATAAATTAGCACGACCCTCACAATTCGTATTGCTTAAATTCATAAACAAATTCTTCGACTTTAACTCTGTTATAAACAAACAAAAGTAAAACTCATATAGTTGTAATTGCATTTTTTATTTTTTGTTCATACTATCGGATATGTTTGAAATTGTAATAGTGGTGGTTATCATCTGTTCATCTAAAATGTTAACGATATCGTATTTCATAAGTTATTGTCATTTCATTTTCTTTATATAATTTTGATAACTGAAAGAAAACAAACACAAATTATGTGGTTGATCCTTCTTTTTTATAATTGAATGACGATCTTAGACTGGTTTTCATACTAAAAACGATAAAATTCCTTTGTTTTGGAAGATGAGACGGCAACATTAAGGAATATACAAATTTTTGGATAATCATCTCTTTCACACCTCGTTTATTTTAATATTAAAATAATATATAACATTGGGATTGATAAAATAATCTTCAGTTGGTGTTTAATAATTTATCAAAAATTAAGTTCGCGCTCGGAAATTGAAAAATAAAATAATAATATTAATGGCGTTGAGAAATGTGTTCTTGAAGCTAAATTAAATTAATTTCGCGAGTCATTTTTCTTGATTTTAAAAAGGAACCAAGCTTGAGTTCACGATCGATTTACTTTTTTGTTTTTCTCTAATCAGTGGAGATTTGTTTTTTTATAAAATAATCCTATAGTGAGATTGCAAAAATTGTTGAATATCGAGATAGTTTCGTGTTGTTCTCTATCTCCGCCCGGGCGGTATAGATAGTTTTGTTTATGTTTATGATACAAACAAAATTATTAAACAAAAACAGAATACAAAATTAGTGTTGTATCCATACAGAAAAATAATAATTATGTTGTTAAAATAATATGGACAATCTGTCTTATAGCAATAGTGTTAAATCAAAATAATTAAAAAAATAAGGAAATTTATAAAAAGTCAAAGATTGTAATATTGATGTTAATGTTCGGAGGAAAGAAAGAAGAAAATAAATTTGGTGAATATATCGAAGTTTTAATGTTACTAAAGAAGTTCATGGTCGAATGTGTCAAGGTTGTTTTGCGTGTTGAGTAGATCGACAACAGCTAACGTTTTCTTTTGAGTGTGGTTAACGCTAAAACCTCTACAATACCAATTTCTGGAAGACCTAGACTAAAAGCTGATGAAAGTGTCTGTATAGTTCACCTGAATTACAGCATAGATGAAAATTTGGAATTAAGGATAAAGGTGGAATTCTAGTTATATGCGAGTTGGAAGGGAATGAAAGTTTGAAACCGTTACGGCAGTAGTAATGGTGATTGCAGTATTACAAGGATTTTGATTGCAAACCAGAGGAGGGATTGAAATCTCAGTCAACACTTAAGCTAAGTTTTTTTTCATAAATATTCTTTATTACATTTCCATTCAATTTTGAAATTTAATTTTTGAGTAAATTTAATGAATTACACAACTATTACACAACTATTTAGAGATTTTTCTGGGTTGAGGCCACATTGGTCTTTGGTTCTTTATATTTTCTCGTATACATTGTAATATCTCCTGGCATAACGGCGCATAGCCCCGTTATATCATTGCTATTGAGGCGGTAGGTGATAATCATCATTTGTTTTGCAGCCAAATTGAGAGAAATCTTAGGTTAGAAGATCATGAGTTAATCCTTGTACCCTTTTTCAGATTCAAATGGCAAGATTAAGTTTGGTAGAATACTTGGGGTATCTTGAAGGCACAAATACTTCTAGAAGTGTATATGAAGGTGAAGAAGTTTTGAATGCTGGACATGTAATATTATGTGGACGGTTGAATTCTTCTACTCCAGACAAAGTCATGATTTGTGCTTTGTGCCTTCAGAGTAGTGCACTCAATTCTGACCCACATCAAATTCGAGGAGAACTTCATTGTGACTTGGGGAAAGGGACCATTAAAATCAAGACCATGTTGTGTTCATGTAAAGCTGGGAATAGTGGTAGATGTAAACACATTCCTGCTGTTCTAATGAAGTGTACAAGGTGTATCATTTAACTATGCGAAAAGGCGTTATCGTGCCAAATTAATTTTTAATAAGAATGAATTATGTGCTTATTGTCCTTTTCGTTTTCTACTGTTTTTTGTTTTGTTTTAGGGAAAATCTTGAAGATTTCGAGATTATTTCTCAAACAGATCTGAAATGTGTTTGGTCAGCCCAAAAGCACATGACCAGGGACAAATATAAAGCTGTTCCTATCAAAGATATGCCATGTTTTGAACACAAAATAGAGCACTGTCAATTGGAAGTGGATGACAATAAAATTTATGATTTTTTCATAAGCCAATTACCTGAATCTGCAGTTTCTAAACATAAGTAAGTTGCAATATGATAAAGCCTGTATCAAATAAGATAATGGCTGGTAAAATTAAAACATTGCTTTTAGTGTTGGAAGAAGAAGTTTCAGTGGCGAAGATTTCAAAGAAGTAGTACCTGCCAATAATCACCTTTAATTGATTTTGGACAATGCATGCCAGTCTATTGTCATGTTAGACGCTTCCATCATACCAGTTCATAATGAGAATGAATGTTGTAAGATTTTGTATTCACAACTTTTCAATGAGGGTTCTGACATGATAATAGACATTAGGCAACAATCTAAAGAGTGGCATGAACAGAGGAAATATAGAGTCAATTATTTTATAGCCTAAACACCTTGAAAGTAATCTTATATATTCATTTAAAGGTTCACGAATATATGAGTTGTATACCTACTCCAAATGGGAGTGGGATAATAAAGCCTCAAAATATTTTTATGCCAAAGGCTTCAGCAATAAGTTCACCAAACATGGAGTCAAGTTTGAAGGTGATGCCAAAGATGCTTTTATTGCAAGAACATCCCTTCAAGTTGTGGATTGTGGTATGGTTGCCTCACACTCAAATCCTTGGCTTGGGTTTTCTCCAGATGGTGTCATTTTTGAAGACAACAGACCTGTTGCTCTACTAGAAGTGAAATGTTTGTATGAAGGTGAGGATCCTTAAAATTTTCACTTACAAGTAAGCTATGTAATATATTTCTGTTGAATGAGTGGCCTGATCAACTTTATTTTAAACTGTTGACAAATATCATCTATCAAGAAGCCTTTGTCCACCATAATAGCATCCTGTGAGCTTTCTAACTTTAAAACTAAGTCACTTTGCTGGAAAATCGTTTTATCAGATGCTCTTCCCCCATATGGTTCACTAATATAAGTAATTAAACCTTCAGGAGAAACACCTGTCATGAATTTCACTGTGTTATTAGATTTATATTGAGAGTAAAACCTGATCCTGCAGCAAAGACACCTTGGTTTCTGTTTAAAAATTTCTGTACAGTCTAAGATGATTTGAGTATTTTGAAAACTTTCAAAACACTTTGGCATGTTTTTCTTTATTTCTGAATATTCTGGGAATCTTATGACGCAACTCAGAACTCTACTCATAATGGGTAGCATTTCATATATATATTTTTGGCATAATTCTTGTGAAATGCCAAATAAAAGAGATAATGTCACTTATATAAGGTCACATTTCAATTTTGTCAATACTAAAACAATACGCTGTTTGATTGTTAATCTATGTGACCTTTGATCACTGTAAACAGATTGTTCTGCTTTTACTATTGTATCTAATAGTTTTATATTATTGAGACTAGTGGAACTCTTTAGAGCACTATCTGTAGTTATCAGATCACACAAAGTAGAGACTTTAGGAGTATTCACTTGCACTTCAAAATCCTTGAAATTTGGGCCCATTATAATCTGGCTGCCCCTGAAGAAGCTGCAATAGTCCTTGAGCAGCTTCAATTTCATCTTGACAAGCAGTTTATCGTGTAGCAGGTTCGATTTCTTCACAATAAGAACATTCCTCATCAGCAACAAGTACTTCTTTGTTGAGACTTCTTTGTCTCTATCTTTCAGTTCTACTACTAGAACATTCAGGTTGTTACTTTGAAGTACTAGATCCAACAGGAAGATTTATGGAAAGCACAGTAGTCTTTTTCAAAAACCTTCTTTGTTTGGAATTGGAATCTGTAAACAATTATCCCCATTAACATTAACATAACCTAAAATCGCATAATGTAGTTCGTGCTTACCTCGATAAAAATAATCATCATCTATAAAATGCAGGGAGCATTCTTTTATATTTCTTGTAACTGGTTTACCAATTTTCAGTTTCAGTTGCCAAGTTTTTTGTCGATCCATCAGCACTTTACTCCCCGATTTCCCTTCTACCCAAACACGATATTTATCACCAGTTGGAGGAAAAGCATGGAAATTCACATTTGAACATTTCTTTTCCCATGAAGAACACTGAGGAACTGAACAATAACGATTCGAACGACTCATAGCTTTCAAAATGATTTCAAATAATAAATATTTGTAAAAAATCACACAAAAACAAACACAAAACAAAGCAGAACGTGAAAATTATGTCAAGATTTTTAGTTATTCTGATTGTCACCAGGCGACGTAGCGCTTATTTTGATTCGTCTATAAACTTGGTTAATGAAAAAGAAAACATTGCACACCAAACAAACCTTGAAAGTTCGACTGTAGAGGGCAATCAAGTTACAAGTTTCTCAGACGGTAAGTGGTTAGTTAACCTATCACCAAAAATTATACCTGAAAATGTAGAAAATATTTTAAAACTTGGTGAAAAATTTGCCCCGCCTGTTTATTCTAAAGCAATACCTTTTGATAAAATAGTGTGCAGTGTTGAAAGTGTTTTGCTAAATTGTGAAGATCATGTTGATGATTTGACGAAATCAGATCTGCCCAATCGATTTGTTAATATTTTGATTAATTTTAAAACGAGAAACACACATAAAAAATTACTTTCGAATGAAAAACTTAAACTACTGCATGATTTGAAAGATACCAAAAATTTTGTGAATAATAATCTAGACATAATTGTAGTAAAAGCCGATAAAGGGTAAAATAACAGTACAAAATAAATAACAACAGTTGTAGGCAAGACAATAGTGCTTAGTAGGTTGTTATTTAAACAGTTTAAGATTAATAGGGAATAAGATTTTGTTGGCTGATAGTTATTTGAAAAAAATATATATAACAGGTCGTTCAATAAGTCCGTAGGATAAGTAAGAAAAAAACAACATTTTGACAAAACTCGATTTTTTTATTCAACATAGTTGCCTTCGAGGGCGATACAACGAGTATAGCGATTTTCCAACTTTTCTATACCACTTTTATAGTACGATTTCTCTTTCTCGTCAAAATAGGCCTCAGTTTCAGCGATTACTTCATCATTGGACTTAAATTTCTTTCCAGCAAGCATTCTCTTGAGATCTGAAAACAGGAAAAAGTCGCTGGGGGCTAAATCTGGAGAATATGGTGGGTGGGTAAGCAACTCAAAGCCCAATTTATTCAATTTTGCCATCGTTTTCATCGATCTGTGACACGGTGCATTATCTTGGTGAAACAACACTTTTTTCTTTTGCAAATGTGGCCGTTTCTTTGCGATTTCAGCCTTCAATCGATCCAAAAGTTCACAGTAATACTCGCTGTAGATGTTGGTTCCTTTTTGGAGATAGTCGATGAATATTATTCCGTTCGTATCCCAAAATACAGACGCCATCACCTTACCGGCCGACTGTTGCATCTTTGCTCGCTTTGGATTCGGTTCGTCGACTGCTGTCCACTCAGCTGACTGTCTTTTGGATTCTGGTGTGTAATTGTGAAGCCATGTCTCATCCATTGTCACATATCTACGATAGAATTCCCTTTTATTGCGGTTTAACAGTGCCAAAGACTCCTCCGAAACATCGATTCGTTGTTGTTTTTGGTCGACTGTGAGCTCACGCGGCACCCAATTTGCACAGAGCTTTCGCATACCCAAATGTTAATGTAAAATGGTAAAAACACTACCATCTGCTACCTTTACAATGTCAGCTATTTCGTGCACCTTCAATTTGCGATCGTTCATAACCAATTTGTGGATTTTTTTTATGTTTTCTGAAATAACAGCCTCATTTTGGCGTCCACTGCGCTCTGCATCTTTTGTGCGGGTACGACCACATTTAAATTCAGCCATCCACTTCTCTACCATTTGTCTCGATGGAGCAGAGTTTGGATAATGTTTATTAAGCCATTGTTTGGTTTCCACTGTATTTTTTTTCATCAAAAAGCAATGCTTTACTAAATTTCGAAATTCAGTTTTTTTTATTTTTTTTCAAAAACAAAAATTGCTTCACACAAAATGCTATAACTCACGAATAAATAGTCAGATTGCTGTCAATTTATACACGTATCGTTTGAAGGTTAGTACTAAATAAAAATCATATGGAAAAAATTCTAGTAACGCCATCTATGCGTCATCCTACGGACTTATTGAATGACCTAGTATACTCAGAGATTTTTTTTTATAATAATATTTTTGTTTTTCTTTTCTTTTAGTTTAATTTGGTTAACATTGTTTGTATGAAAAACAATTAAGTTGATAATCGACATGAATATAAAATAGCTTAGTTTACGAAAAAAACAACTACAATTCGATGCATTCGTAATGGATAGTATAAACTAGATTTAAGTGTTTAATATTGGATGTTTGTCAACATAGTTAAAATATGGTGCGTTCTGTTTCTTAATTTTACTATTCGATACAGTTTTGTATTTTTGTTGTTTTAATTAAACAATTTTCAAACTAATTTTTAATTCAAAAATATAATTCACACAAAACATTCATTTAAATGATAATTGTTTAACGTAAAAAATAATTTTGGGCAATTTGAAAACAAAATTATTTAACTTAATATTTAATCCTTTCAAATATTTTTATATAAAAAAACTAAAATATTTTATTTCAATTAAAGTTTTTTAAAAAATACGAATTACCACCTCTGATAGACGATCAATATCAAATCACTGTTTTTGTCAGTAGAATCTTTTATTTAATTTCCGAAAATGATTTCGACACATACACCGAGTAAAAACATGCATACAGGTCGTGATCATAGCATCGTTGACATCGATGAATTTTCAATCAGTCCTACACATAACATGGATCAAAATCACAATAACTCATTTGTACATAATTTTATTGATAATAGAGAATCACAAATGCATAAAGATATGACAGATCTCAGGGAGAGATGCGAACAATTAGAGTTACAACTAAATCAAAGTGGTAACGAATGTAATAGGAAAGAATCGCTCAAGTTTTTAAAATCGCAACAAAAGTCCCACCATTTTACCCAGACAAACCAGATTTATGGTTTATTCAAATCGAAGCGCAATTAACACGCGAAATAACAAAATCACTCGCGACCAAACCAAATACGACCACATTCTATCAAATATAGATCCAAAATACTTAGACGTTATTGCACCAATAATTCGTAACCCTCCCACACAAGGGAAATATGAAAAAATTAAAACAACCTTGATTACAGAATTCCAACGTTCTTTTGATAATACAGTTACTTTAGACATATCGAACACGACTTATGTTTTTTACTGTTTTAATAAAAAAGAAAACGTGGATTTGCTCTTATCAGTCGGAATAGGTAGAAATAAAATTTATTTAAAATTAATAAAAATAAAAATCGAAAAAAATTAATTAATTTATATTTATTTATTTATTTTAATTCTAAATTCGTTTAATAAATCATTTTAAATAAATAACAATAAATAATTTTATTTATTTCATAATTTAATTCATAACAAATTAAAAATTATTCATTATTAAATTATTTTAAAAAAATTATTTACCAAAATGGAGATCATTATCTAAAATTACGATTGATATAAATTTTTTAAATCTTTCTTATCAAACAATTCAATGGACGAAAACTAACCAGAATAAAACAAACAAAAATATGTATGTATGTACATTGTACAATATACATATAACGTTAAACGGATAGTTAAAAAAAATAGATTTTATTTTATTCCTTTTTACATTGAAAACGAAAAAAAAAATAAAAGTAAAAAATATAAAATCTACTACGTACGAACGTGGTAGAAACTAGAAATGAAAAATAACAACTGTTATTTCTAACCTGTTATTTACAACAGTTGTTTTTAAATAACAACAACAGTTGTTTATGTTATTTAAAAATAACAGTTTTGCCCATCACTACGCACTATCAAGTCACAAAAAAAGGCTGTCATGCTAATCTACCTCTTCAAAATTTTAAAATTTTGGATAAAGAATCAAATTTAAACAGACGTAGGATTTTAGAAATGAAACAAAATAAAAATTGTATGAACATACAAACGGATACAGATTTTTTGAGTAATATTTATGATTTTGTTCTATAAAGCTAAAGATTTTAGAAAAATGAAGTTTAGAAATAAAGTTCACACTGTAACTGCCGCATATTTTTTATTATTTTTTCTAGTTTTCAATTTTTTGAATTGGATAATTGTTTGTTTTTCATTTACTATTTTGCATTATAGTTAGTGTTTTTTTTTATTTTTAGTTTTTCAAAACTTTTCTTTATTTATTTATGTCAATTTTTTGTTGAAGAAAAACTTGTTTTTATTTTTGTATAATTGTATCCTTGAAGATGGTTTAAATAAACCGAAACAATCGTTGGATAAAAAATAACATAAAATATATTAATTATTTATTGGCTTTAACCAAAAATCTTTTTTTTTTAAATATAATACGCAAGTCAAATATCAAATTCTATATAAATGTAAAGTTAACTATTGTTATAAAGTGAAAAATTAATTAGATTTGAAATTTTTTTTTAGTTTTCGAACAAAATTGGAAAACTAAGACCCACATATTAAACCATGTGGTAGCGCATAAATGTAGCAAGCCTGAAAGAAAAGGGGGTAACTTTATTTGTATCCATGATGTCAATGTTCCAGATCTTTAGGAACATTATACTTCTTTGGGTATCTAAAGACCAAACCTTTAACCAAACAACCATAACTAAATAATGTAATGTGCTAACTGATAACCATCCATAGCCATACTACTTCTGCTCGATTTTAGCAAGGCATTTAACAGATTGAACGTTTACGAAATCATTATCCTTAAAGTACCCACTAACCTTTATTGACTGAGTCATCAGTCAATCTTTATCCATAATAAAAATTGAACTTCACTTTAAATTTATTATTAACTTAGAAACTAATACTACTAACTTAGAAACTAAGAAGTTAATTTAAAGTCTAGCGTTTCACTTTGTTTACACTTTCATTAATTTTATCATATTAGAAACACATACTATTTTAAAAACACTTATATTTATAATATAATTAACACTATTTTAAAAACACTAATTATAAAAACACTTAGATAAACACTGATAAACTGTTTTTTCATTTATAAAAAAAACTAACACTAAAACTAACACTTGTAATGGATCGCTTCAAATTTGTTCATCTTTATCCATTCCTAAAACTATAAACATGTTGTGTATTGCTTTGCTTAATTTGACGTTTTTATCCAAAATCTATTTGGTTGTTTCCACTTTTTGATTTATAATTTGGCAACTGCTTATTCCGGAATGATGAAAAACAGTTTCATTCAAGATAATTGTTTTATTGACATAGAGTGCGGCACCAAAGTTGGTACGAAGTTCGGTACCGATTTATTATTGTTTCCTATTACGTTCAATAAAATAAAATACTACCCGTTGCTGAATATTCCATCCAAGATATCGTTTCATGTAAGCTAAAAAATATAGAGCAAAAATTGGGGAGTTATAATTTAATTGATAACAGTTAGAGATGGCAAACCGGTTTTAGGTTAATTTTACTATTAAAATTTAACTATTCGAATAACCGGGTAATCAACTCGAATAGGATTAGTTTTAATTATCATTCTGTTATAGATTAATTTCAAAAAGAAATTATGTATTTTACTATTAGACCCCTCTCTTAGAGTATATATAATAGAGAAAACATAACTTTAAAATTGTATGAAGAGAGAGATAACAAATGATGATCACTGATATGTAATATTCAACTCTTTTCGCAATTTTCCTTTGTGTTTGTTTACCACCACAAAATTTTATTAAATTAAAAATTAAAAACAATTAAATAATTTAAAACGAAAAAAAAAGTTAAATGTGTTCTTTATATAGTTGTGCTGATTTTATAAAATGAATGAAAATAATTCCTAGAGTAATTTAAATTTATTGTGTTATTTTAAAATAGCAAATATTTTATAATGGACAAGTAATATTTTCTAACGACACCAACAAATATTTAAGTTATGTAAATATTTGCTCCATAATGCTATCGCCTCCGGGTCTACGTGCTCTTTCCTTGCACGTGTGTTAATGATCCAGGTGTGGAGCGAGTCACGCTAAATGATTAGCAAATGGGCTGGATCAAGGTGTAATGCGATTCTTGTCGTGCCAATGATCGTCTAGGTTGGGGGTCCATCCAAATAGCCCAGTCACGAACGGAGCCGCCTGGATACCGGGCAACCTCCTGGGGGTCAATTCTAACTTGATGAGGTGACTCAGTCATATGACTGTTAAAAAAATCCAACTCATTTATTCGAACTCAAAATTCTATGTTTTGCGATTCTAAGTCAAAAAGTGAGTGACTTCAAATCAATTTTCATAGAATGACTGTTTGACATTTACTGAATTCAATTACTGTGAGTTTTATGTAAATTTGTGTTTCTTTATGATACATAATTTTAAGTTTTATACAAAATGGATATTCTAAAAAGTCGATTTCGATGTCTCTCTCGTCAAATAATTTTAAAGTATACACTTCAACGATCCGGCAGTATAATTAATGCATGCGCTATCATCCATAATATTATGTTGACAGAAAATTATACTTTGCCGTCGGATAACGAAATTTCAATGGAAGTGGATGACGAAGAGGATGGTATTAATCCACAATGTAATATAAATACAAGAAATGCAGTAAATTTTCTAATAGTAGGCAGGAGATTGCGGGACGAAATTGGTCCTCAATTTTAATTCTTATTTTGTACATTTCGAAATATTTCAAAAGGATATTATAAAATTAATAATTTCTTTAATTCATTAATTAAATCTATAATTAATTCATTAAAATAGTAACACAGTTAAAAGGTGAAACATTATTTCCAAAAGCAAGCCAAATTGTCCTTTTGAATTTGGAGCATTTCTTGCATTATTTCCAATTTTCGTCTTTTTAGTCGCAAATTCTCCCAATATTTTTTCCAAGTTGATCCAGTCTTATGAACCCCCCCATTGCATTTATAAGGCATGCTACATCCTGCAAGTTTGCATTTTCCATCCTCTGCAGATGAAAATTGGTTTCGAGCCAACTCTAAATGTTCGTCTAAATAATGAACTAGAGCAACCTTTTGGCTGTTTGTGGGGGCTTTAGCAGTTTTTTTTTAAATTTATAATTCGACATTTTTAATACATAACGGTAGTCATAGCTTTTTTTCAATGACTTTTTTAACATTTCAAATGAGTTTGGAAAAAGTCATATGACCCAGACTGTAATGGATAGCCTGGAAGAATGCTTGAACACGGTGTATTGTGGTCTCTGATTCTTTGGTGTCATTTGTGATTACCATAAGTAGCTTGTAATAGTTTTTTTTTCCATCATTATCAGACACATTTTTCGTATAGTCTCAGATTCATTAGTTGGCAATTTTTTTTATTAACATGTACGGCTCGTAATGGTTTCTCATCCATTCACCATCAATAGTCATATTTATTATAGTCCCTGTAACCCATAGTTTTCTTATTTTCCCTAAAACTTACTCAAGTTTTCGGTGGCTGGACAGACATAGTTGAAGAAAAATTGAACCAATTACACTATTTATTAATTAATATAATATAATATTAATTAATTTGAATTAATTATTAATTTTCCTTAAATATCATCTATGTAAACATTAAAATTTAATCTTACAACCCCCTAAAATTGACGCGCGCTATGTTTCCATTCGATTATTTTCAATATACTGCCTGAGTTTGAATTTTCTAAACACCAACCGTAATTAAACAATGAAGTTTTTCAAACCTCATAACAGCTGTGCGTATTTTTCCAATCGTCAACATACCCAGAATTACTATCTTGTTTTGTTAAAATATTCGATTTATCTTTGTATGAATGTAATATTTTGCTTCAAACAATCTTTCCGTTATGGAACTGAACTTCACTGTACTGATATAGTAGATTGTATTTTCGTAATACCTAAACCTCATAACATCGATCGAACTTGCCTTTAATTCATTTTAAATTCATTGATAAATGTTATTGATGTATCGGAAATATTTTGTATCACAAACTTATTTTTGTGCAATAATAGCAAATAACAAACGGTTTTGTATAACTATAAAATGTTCCCAACAATTGAAAACTTGATGGAAATTAATTATCTTACATCTAAAACACTGTATTCGAGTTATTGCGAGACTAAAAATTTTGGCTATATAATAAGCCACTGTAAATTGTTCCGCCCTGTTAGCTTAAAATTGCGATGCACACAATACTCGTTCATTCTATTACATTTTTGTTTTGGAGATTGTGTGTCGTGGTTTGACGTCTGTGATAGTTTTGTGGAATGTTAATTTTGCTGTGATTTAAATTAATTTTAATTTTGCTGTGATTTAAATGAATTTTGCTGTGATATATATAAACGAAACAAAAGGAAGAGAATCTCGAGAGGCCGATCCAAATTGTGGAGGTGATTCAAATTTTTTTCAAGTACGATAGTCAAAGGTAATATTAATTTAATTAGGTTGTTCCGTTACCCGGAAACAAAATTCTAACGGTGTTTATAAAACGTTAGTTGATAAATTTACCTATTGTTCTGTGATATGCTGTTTAACAGTAACAAAAACCCGAATGATATTTATAGTTAAGATAGATAGTCAAGATTCTGGGATATTTAACGTTCCAATTTGGTACTTGTGGATTAAGATCCGTGTTATAAACAAATTAAAACAATTAAAACCGTATGAACTCTCATATAAGATTCTGTAATATTAAAAGATAAGTGTCGTTGCCCCCTAAGAGTCCAATAGAAAAAAAATTGTACAAAATCAACAACAAAACTGTGGCATTAATATGTTAGATGTTACTAATTTTAATTACGATAAACAATTGAATTACTAGGTTAAATTGAGTTAACATAACAGTGTACTAAATACCAAAAATTTAGAAAATAAATAAATGTATGTGTAATTTATATGTGGAGGTTTACAACTTAATGATATCGTTTCATGCGTAGTGGCCTGAGTGGTTGTGTGGCACAACGTTTACATAATATGAGTATCCAACTACAATAATCGCTGATCTATTGCAGCACAACATCTTTGCATTTACTTCAACGTTTACAACGACAAAATTATTCAAGCTATTGATTACCAACGTATTCAACGTATATAAGTACAAATTTGTTCAACATTTTTAATTACGCAATTATTCAACATTTTTTATGTACAGTTATTTCCGTCAATTACAAACTTATTCAACGTTTATAAGTACAAATTTATTCCACGTTTATGAATACTATTTTATTTCAACGTTTACAACGACAAAATTATTCAAGCTGATGATCACCAACGTATTCAACGTATATAAGTACAAATTTGTTCAACATTTTTAATTACCGTTTTATTCAACCAATTTATCCAACGATTGCGAGTTTAATTAACGTTTCTACTTGTCATTGTATTCAACGTTTGTAAATACCGAATTGTTCACCGCTGTTGATGCGTTTCTACTTAACGTTTTATTCATCAAAATTATCCAGCGATTGCAAGTTTGTTGAACGTTTCTACGTATCATTTTATTCAACATTTTTGCTACCAAATTTATTTCCGATTTTGATAACAAATTTATTCCACGATTATGATAACAAATTTATTCACCGATTTTGATAATAAATATACTCAACGATTCTGTGTACAACTTTATTCAACGTTTTGATAACCAATTTATTCAACGATTTTGTTTACAAATTTATGCAACGATTTCAATAACCGATTTATTCAACGATTTTGTTTACAAATTTACTCCACGATTTTGTTAACACATTTATTCAACGATTTTGATAATAAATATACTCAACGATTTTGTTTACAAATTTATACAACGATTTTGATGATTGCGACAACGTATTCTTTTTGATCAACGTACATGCAGCCGTACTGATGGAAGGCTGATACAAACCGGATAGGAGGTCAGGATTTAATCATGGGGTGAGTACACTTATTCGGTTTATGGTTAACGTAGGAGTGTGAATGTGTGTAAAAAGGCGTGTCAGTGATTGAATGGGGGCGTGTTAGTCGTCGAATGTGTGGGTGAATGTGTGACGCGTGAGTGTGTGGGCGTCTGAGAGTGAATGTAGGGGTTGGGCGTGTTGATCGTGGGTCTTTCGCAAAAGGGGTCGCCAGAGTCTCCATTTTTTCCACTTGTATTTCTTTCCATTGCCGCAAATTTTCGTAAATAGCGTACGTTTCTGTATTTGTGCTGAAGTAGCAGGGTTTCTTTATCGTTCCCATGGGCTGAAGCTAGCTTGGGGCAAGAAAATAAATCTCGCTAGGTACGCTGCCTGCTATGCCATTCTCATTGGTTCGCCATTGAGAAAGCGCTTCATTACAAGACAGAATCGATATTTATGACTTCAATATCGAAATTTCGGAATTCAAGTCATATGACTTGAAGTCATCAAGTTAGAATTGACCCCCAGGTGTATTTTGCCTTGCCTTGTTAACAGAGCTCTGACTTGGTCGACCTACTTTCTCGTGGGAACAAAATGAAAACAAATAATTACAAAAAAAACACAAACTACCACAAAAGGCGGGTTATCACCGCGCTGACGAGAGTAGAGGGTACAAGTGGCTGACGCAGGAGCGAGTCTCCTCGCCGTGCTGACGATGGGAGTGTACCGGCGGCAAGTGGTACTTCTTTGGCCGGGAGCAGTATAGCTTCCGTGTCAGCAGAAAGTGCCACTTTGCCAATTAGAGTTGGTAAGGGTAGACGACATAGAGGTCCACCTCTACCACCTTTAGGCCAGCCTGGAGGGCTAGACGACCCACTGAGGAGGGGGCTCAGTGGAGCCGGTACCAGGTGGTACCTAGGGTTCCTCGCGGAGGGGATCTCTCCGGAGGACTCAAAGAGAAGGGTTCTGGAACGGAAAGGAAAGGCCGCCCAACCGTCGGAGCAGAAAACACGAAACGGGCTAGAGTCCACGATACCACAGGACAATGCACCAAAGTAAACCCAGGATAGCCACCCGTCAGGACAGAGAGCAATACCATCTCAATCCAAGCACCAGCTTTGCTGGAGTTATTAAGGACAGCAAGGTGGGTATTATGAATGTGAATTATCCCCAGACAATGCTTAGTGCAAAGGAGCTGGGGTTAATCGAAGCAGGGCGATTGCGATTCCTCACAAGATTACCGTCTTTCGGAGTGCTGGGCAGACCAGGGAGAAATCTCTGGCTTTGCTAGAAGGGCCTTATTTGTTAGGGAGTGGAAGCTGTCAGGAAGTTGGGATGAGGGCTCAGGAAAACTCCTGATGGCCCTAATTGACGACAGGGCAATGTTATTGTCTAGAAGGGCAACAGCAGAAGGTACGGGGAAAAGGGGGCCGGTGGCATCTCGAGCGAAGTACCTCAGTTATCACCACAGCCCAGGGAGGCAGCCGCAACCTTAATAACACCCAGTGAGGTGGCAAATATGGTTGTGGAAGAGGAGGAGGATGCTGCTGCAGAGGATTGCAGTAGTATCGAAGACGTAGGGACCGAAGAGGAGAGGTTGTTGATGGATGAAGGGGCAGGTACGCCTCTCTCCGACAACATCTAATGGTTGTGGCAGGAAGATTGCACGTGGCCCAAGTGTTCACCAGGCCATAGCAGCGTCAGCTGTTGTGGCCAGAACATTCACTCAGAAACAGCTAGGGCTCACGTTGATACAGGAACCTTGGATCCACAAAAACAGGGTGAGGGGCCTTGCAAACAGGGTGAGGGGCCTTGCAAACAGCGAGGCAAAGGCAGTATGGGATACTAATGCAAACTCACCTAGAGCGTGCATTATGATTAGGAAAAACATTAATTATATTTGTCTTTCAGATTACCTTACCAGGGACTTGGTGGCCATATCAACTACCATCACACTCGGAGCCATTCGCCGCCAGGTAGTGGTAACATCGGCATACTTTGCAGAAGACAGGACACAGATACCGCCTACAGAGGTACAGGGGCTGGTGGAATGGTGCAACAAGAAGAAGCGGCCTCTCATAATCGGGTGTGATTCAAATGCCCACAGCGAAACATGGGAAAGTACAGATACAAACCAAAGAGGTGAGTCTCTGTTAGAATTTTTAATTAAAGAAAACCTAAGCGAGTTTAACGTCGGAAACACACCCACTTTTGTCACAAGGGCAAGAAAGGAAGTGTAGGACAGTTCCAATGCAGGACAGTTCATAAAGAACTGGAGTCTCAAATGAACCCTCCTTCCTTGTCGGATCATAGAATAATTCTGTTTGAATTGGATAGTACGAAAGAGGAATCACCCCCGGTTCGGAACCCCAGGAACACAAGGTGGGATGAATTTGAGGAGAATCTAAAAGGTCTACAGCTAGTAACGGTTAGAGGGACAGTAAACACTATGCCGCGCTGGAACAAGCTGTAGCGGAGGTAAACCTGGCAATCGCCAAGGCGTTCGAAGCCAGCTGCCCAATTACTAAGGTAAAAGAGCATAGGGATGCGTTTTGGTGGAGCACGGAGTTATCAAAATTAAGAACAGAAGTACGGAGGCTCTTTAATAGAGCAAAACAATCCGAAAACTGGGAAGAGTATACTAGGGTGCTTACCACCTACAATAAGGAAATCAGGAGGGCAAAAAGGGGCAGCTTCAGAACCTTTTGTGAAAATATCTCTGCAACGCCTGTAGCGGCTAGGCTGCACAAAGCTTTGGCCAAGGACGGTGTCGAGATTAAAATTTCGTTGAGAAGGCCGGACATACGGAGGATGAGCAACAGAGGTTATTGTATATTTGAAAATTAAATTGAAGTTATATAATATTAAAGTGTTGACTTGTATTGATTGATGGCTAGAAAGGAAACATTATAGCTAACATTTTGGAATACAAATTATAGTTAGAAGAAAATTTAGTTTTAAATAAAAATAATATTCTTTTGTCTTAAAAATATCATTTGAGAATAATTATTCAACAATTTATGAAATACAAAATATACTAAAATTAAAGAAAGAAGAATCGCACCTAATAACAGTTAAATAGTTATTACGCATAACTTTTAATAAGGGAAAATAGAATACACTGAGATTATACTAAAATGTTCTAGTTTTAGATTTATTACGTACCTTTTCACAGGAAGACAAGCAATAATTATTTCAGTTAAATACGGGTTATTACGGAAAGCAAAGGAGTGCCCACCATTTGTATTACGGTATAGCAACACACTTAGATTGCTTGGTTGTTGTAGTATAACATATAAACATAAAATAACGTGTATCCGGTATCTTCCATCGTATCACGGTTTCACAACGATAGTTTAACAAAGGTTATAAATAGGAATAATTTTGTGGATAATATAGTATATAAATAATAAAATGATCCACGACACGGAGAAGGATAAATAAAACTATAAAAAAGGACTAAAAAATCACCTTCAGAGCAAGCAAATTACCCGATGACATTACCATAAACAATGTAAAACAAAGCGTACGCTATTATATACCCAACCCTACAATCTGTAGGAGATGTCTCAGATATGGGCACATGGCCAAGAACTGTATAGGAAAAGAGACCTACAACATATGCTGAGGCACAGATCACCTGGGGAAAAACTGTGTATCGAAACCACACTGTTTTCACTGCAACGGAAGTCACAAAGTTAATTACGCAATGTGAGAAGAACTAATAAAACAAAAGAAAGACTTTTAAGAAAAAACAACCCAAAAGAAAACAAAGAAATCACAACCTTGAAAAGAGAGGTGTTGAAACTGAAAAATGAATTCGCCAAGGAGAAGGAGAAAAATCTAAACAGAAACCAAATGACGTTAGAAAAGCTAATAAATTCGAATAGCAAGGTGCAGGAATTATCCAGAAAAATGTCCATAACTTCAGTTCAAGAAAACGAGTATGACATCGCTCTAATAGAAATTGGGAAACTAACAAAAGAAATAGACGAACAGTGTAGGGAAGGTTTAAAAGAAATAGAAGATAGAAAAGGTTAAATAGACATAAATTAACTTCAGGTACGATGAATAAGAAACACTACCATAAATTTCTTTTATTAAACGTTAAAAATTTGAATTGCAAAACTTACCCTAATTTTATTACAATGATTTCACTCATAATTCTGATAAGCCTAATGAAATTGGCATTTTATTTTTCGCTACATAACAATAGAATATTAATTCCCGAAAAAGAATTTAGTTTATTTAACAAGGGAAACAGTGACCATATCGGGTTTATCAAAACAGTATATGAAAAAAAGAACGACCACGAAACTGCTAAAAACTTGATTGATAAACGAAACATGATTGATAAACGCAACTCCATTAATTACAAAAGAAATATAATTCAGCATTTGAAAATTTGAAGGCGACTTTTCTACTCTAATCTTCCAAACATCGCAAAGAAAGGCATATACACAATACAAAGCAGTAGATATTAGAAATACATAACATACCACATTAATTTTTTATAGTCTCAATGAAATCGACTAACTATTATTTATTACTAAACTTAAGGAAGTTAAACACGGGCAACAACTCATGCTATAAGGATAACGAGGTAAACAAACCAATTAAAGAAGATTGTATTTTCAACAAGAAAGAGTATGAGAAAAAGCATAGTCTTATAAGTTATTTATATCTTGAGGACGAGCAAACCAAATTTAAAACATACAATTCAAATAAAAACACACCAAATATGACAGGATAATACAAAATAGTTCCAGAAATCCTGCTCATACTGATAATGACAACAAAAAAATCTCACGAGCAAACAAATGTTAGAATTATAAAACAAAGCATAATGGAAAATTACGGTAAACATTTTGGGTACAACAAGACTTATAGAGTCTGTAATAGTATATTGGAAGAAGAAAAGAAAGCCAAGAAAACACGGATTCTTTCGGAACCAAAAATAAGATGAGTAAGAAAGGATGGGGGATATCAAAATACGGCTCTAATTGTAATAAAGAAAAAGAAAGAAAACAAAAGTTTGGGAAAAGGAATTCAAAAGGAGGCAAACGGAAATAGGAAGGAAAGTGGGGAAAAAAATTATGAAAATACTGCAGATAAATATAAGAAGCCTTAGAGCAAACAAGGACGAATTGGAGATGTATATGTACAAAAACAACATAAATATTTGCGGGATAAGTGAAACGTGGACAAAGGGAAAAGACAAAATAAAAATAAATAAGTATAACTTATACCTATAAAGCAGAAAAATACAAAGAGATGACAGGAATCTCCCTATAGAACACATTGAAATTAACGTGAGCGATCAAGCTAATAACAAATTGAAATTGGTAGAAATTTATATCCCTCCGACCATAGACTTAACCACATTAAAAAATAAACTAGAGAGCCTGTTAGAAAATTCGAACAATAGAAAGACCATAATAATGAGTGACTTTAACGCGTGAGACAAATGGGAAACCAATGGTTGTAATAACCATAAGGGTAATCTAGTTGCTAAACTCATAACCATCTCCAACTTTTCAGTACTAAACAACGGAGACTACACCAGAAAGGGAGCCAACCATCAGTTTTCGGCCATCGATCACTCTGGCATCGACAAACTTAACCTCCAGTCTAGTATGGGAAAGAGATATATGTCTAATTGGAAACTCGGACCATTTTCCGATCTTAATGAAAGCTAACGATCACCGAGATGGCAATGTGGGGAAATTGTTATATTCAATTTCAAGAACTGCATAAAACAGATTAACGAATTTAACCCTATGCACACTTTCGACATAATGGATTAGAAAAATTTATAGAGAGAAATACAGAAACTGTAAGTCATAGAAATAGATATGTGCCAAAAGAATGGTGGACACAAAAAATAAAAAACTTATGGGACATAAAGAGAGGGAAATTAAAATTGCATAATCAAAACAAACTCATCAAGATAGAGCTTAACAGAGCCATCGCCAATCTCAAAAGAGAAATAAAATGGCAGAAAAAGATAGCCTTTAAATTATTTTTAGACAGCATTAATCCTGCACTTAACACAAAGGAATTATGGAGAAAGATAAACGCATTCAAAAACTGCAACACTAGGAATCATAATATTTTCGACATGGAAGAAAAGAACAAAGACATAAGTTGCGACCAGTTACAAGTAGGGGATAACTTACACGAAATTAACATCAACCATCTGATAGACGAGTTCCAACTATCGGAAGTAGGGAACATAATAAGAACAAGTAAAAAGACGGACCCAGGATTAAATAAAATTTCCTTCAAATTACTAAAAGAGCTAAACGAGAAGCACATCATTAGAATTACAGATCATTATAACAAGCTGTGGGCAAAAGAGATTGTGCTAGACGAATGGAAAAGCACCAAGATGATACCAATTTTAAAAGCAGGAAAAGACCCAGAACAAATCAGCAGCTACAGACCGATACAGCTTGCAAACGTGTTCCACAAAATATTCAATAAAATGCTGATATCCAGAGTAAATGAATTCTTACACCAAAAAGAAATCTTACAGAATAATTCACATGGTTTCAGAAACCATAAATCGACGAAAGACATAATATTTAAACTAGTAACTCTAGGGAAGATAACTTAAAAAAAAAACAAGGTAACTATAATTATATCAGCTGACATAAAACAGGCTTTCGACAACGTTGATACAAAAATTCTGATACAACTACTACAGAAAATTAATCTGCAAAAAGAAATCATCAACTGGTTACAACAATCATTAACTAACAGATTAGTAATAATGGAAGGAAAAGACTTCAGGCTCGTAAAGTTCACAAACACTAGTATACCACAAGGGAATCCGATAAGCCCTCTGCTCTTTAATATATATACATACGAAATCCACACACTAAATAAAGTAGGGTGTAACATTCTACAATATGCAGATGACTTTATATTGATGATCACAGATAACAACCGCCAAGAAGCAGAACAAAAGGCAAACAACCTATTTCAAAATTTTATAGTCAAACTACAGGAAATAAACATGGAGCTAAATTGGAACAAAACGGCATTCCTAAAAATGCACAAAGGACTTAGAAATCAGAATAAACCTATTATAATCAAACATAATACAAACGTGCTGAACGAGGTTAAGGAAATAAAAATTTTAGATTTTATTGTGGATAGAAAACTAAACTTCGAAACACATAATAAAGCTCTACTAGAACTAGGAAATGCGAGCATAAAAATCATAAAAATATTGCCAAAAAAAAGAAGGGGCTCACCCCACAACAATGCTTAATGTCCATAATGCATTAATACACAGTAGAATAAATTACAGTGATTTGCTCATAAAGACTAAGAAACAAATAAATGCAGTGCAAAAGTTGGTAAACAGAAGCTACAGATGGATTTTGGGTCTAACGAACAGCATTAACAGCAATAACAGCAGAAGCGGGAGATATACCTATTGATCACAGAATAGAACTATATACCTTCAGATATATAGTAAACAAACATACTTAGGTTCGGATATCATAGATATGATCACGAATGGAAACTGCTGCAAATCATTGGATTCAGTGCCGGAAAATAAAATCGAGGATCTCGACAACCTAGAAAACTAAATGCACATCAACATAAACTTATCAAGACAGATAATAAAAAACAATACCACAACAATTACAGCCAAAGCTCTGGCATTATAATTAATAAACAAACTCGAAGCGAACAAATCAATATATACAGACGGATCGATATCCGCAGAAGGTAGAGGAATAGGTATTTACGTTAATGAAGAAAATAAAACCCTAATGTATAAAATTCAGAAGGAACTATCAATAAAATCCCTGGAAATGATAGGTATATTAAAGGCCTTAGAATACAACAGCAATAACAGCAAGAGTAACCTAGATATATTAACAGACTCGCCCAGCTCATGTAAAGCATAAATAAACTTTAGATCTCTCAATCACTCTAACTACTTCGAAAACATTATAATAAACAAAATTATAAACGACAAAATCAAGATATCCATAAACTGGATACACAGTCACACAAATGTACAAGGAAACGATAGGGCAGATAAAGCAGCTAGGACAGCCTCGAAAATAGGACTACGTTTACTAACAAAAACTTAACTTAAAAGGTGTGACAAAAAACAAACCCTGGTTCCATAAGAGTGGTTGGAAAGCAAGTGATATAAAAATCATTAATAGAATCAGAACGTTTCATACATATGATAAAAGGTACCTAAAACTAATAAAGATAATTGAGAAAGACGAATGCAACAACTGCAAGGTTAGACGACGCTAAACAACTATACCACATACAATAATGTCAGACATAAATACAAAAGCATAAAGAATAATACATTGGAAAACATACTAGGAGACGAAATCCTAGAAGAATATCAGGATCTAATAGACTTCTTACACGATGCGAAGATAATATTATAACGAAAATCTAGGCTTTGGCAAAAGATATATAAACAAACTATAGATAATACAAGGAGAGGCACTAGGTGTTGGGAACCGTGATACGATGGGATTAAGTTATACGATGGGAATTAGGTTAAGTAAGAATAAATCGCCATACATTGCTATAACGTAAATACAGCTAATAGGGTAGTATAGTCGGTAAGCTTAAGTCGATAGGATAAAATATTGAAAATTGTATAATCATACAGAAATTCGATCCAATAAACTGGAATACTCATTCCTAGGTAACAAAATAAAGGTAATGAAAAAGTAAAATTAATCAACAATAAAAAATTCTCTATATCCGGTTTTGTCACAAATAATTATAAACAAATAAATCAGAACTTAATTCATAAAAAATCTTATAAATAATTCAGATTAAATTACATAGAAGAAATTGAATTATATAGAAACAAATGTGAACTTGAATTGTATAAATACATCATAAAAACTAATTACATAACACATGTAGATTGTAGAACCATTATGTAAACTTTGGCAATATGGGTTGAAAAAAATGTACCAAAGCCAAATAAATAATTAAATTGAAAAAAAGTGGCTCATAAATAAGTTAATAGGACATGGATCTTAACAAAACTAACAAATTTAATTCGAACCGTATTTCTTATATAATATATTCCTTCGTTTTATTAGTATTAAAATATTATTACATACCCGAATTTCTTTCGATGAAATCACTCCTTTCTCAGCACCAATCTTGTATTCAAATTTCAAAGCAACAATTATAATTTTGGTATATTTCTTGATTTAGAAAAAAAAATCGGTGCATTATGCGAACCGGTGTTTTCGGGTGATATATATCGTTTACATACATTTAGTTTGAGTTATGCATTTTGACCACATTTAGCCTTTCACAGTTAACATATTCTTCGGCAAACTAATGCAACGAAATAAAATTCACAGATATTTAATTATAAAAATTTAAAATAGCGTTTCAGAGTTAATTTACTCTATATAAACGAATGATTTAATAACTCGTGTTTATGAACTGTTTGTATACAAACTTATGACATTTGCTGAATAGTTTTTAACAAATCTACCGCCGCTACTGCCATCTAGTAGAAATTACAAAATAAAATTTTGTAGTGCATAGAGCAAAATAAATTGCTTTATACTTTTTATAGCTGCAAGTAAGTATTGATATTATAGTAACTTCGATAAATGTAGCAGGGTACAATAGTTCATCCATTAATTTAAATAATATATCTGAGATAATACTTTATTTTCTGAATATGCAGATATTTACAATCGATTGTATGAACACCGATGGATAAAAAAGCCGTTATAACTTCAACCGAGAATATTTATATTATTTACTATATGGGTAATTCTATTACAAACCGAACACCTTTCTGACCGACACATTTTTGATTTGGCTGAAATTCGAGGATGTTAATATATTGATTATTTGTATTTGAAATCTTGGAAATAAAGAATTATTATTATTATTATGTTTTTTGTTTTGGAAAATATATAGCTAGTTGTGCTATAATGTAGAACGGAGTAAAGTTCAGTAGCATGTATTCAAGCAGTTGATCCTTGTTTAATTCCATTATTAATTTGATCCATTTTGATTTCAGATAATATTTTTATCCTCTTTAATGTTTCCTTATGATCTTTTATGGCCAGAATATTAGTTTTGATTTTTAAGTACATATTAGTAGTTTTAACATAGCCAAAGTTTTCAGAAGTTTAATAATTATTTTATTAATGAAATGCGTCACTTTACATAAACATTTTTTATTGTGAACTTTGTTTTATTGAAGAATGTTTAGCGAATTGAACAATTTAAGAATTTATTATTTATAATGTAATTTTCATTTATGTTTAAGTTTTGGAATAATAACTTTTTTAATTAATGGAAAACAAAACACATTTTGGAAACTTTTTTAATTACCCATAAAACACATTTACGTCATTGTGATATCAAAATGACATCACACTAAGTCACATCTTATGTAAGATCTGGGTCATATATAAGTCATATGTATATCATTATTTCCCACTTGTTTACGTAAGAACATGACATAACAATAATGATATAACTATGACATAAATGTGATGTCTGTGGAGATATTCGTGACGTTGTTATGATATAAGGTTGATATCATAGTAATATAAATTTTTTTGTGATGTATTCTTTTTTTTTTTACTTAAAAAACAAATTTAATAACAATTAAACATAAACACTTACCCGTCAGTCATTCATTGGTCACTACTTACCTACTGTTCTATAACCTGCTAGGAAGCAATAACTAACTATATGCAAAATTTTTCAAACTATATACAATTAAAATATACCTCTAGTGAAGTTTAACAAAATCATAATAAGGTCATATTTAAGTCCAAATTATGACATCACATCAAAAAGTCAAATTTAAGATCAGTGTGATGTCATGAAAGCATCATATAAATGATACCAGGATATAGTCATGACGGGTCCCAACTAGCATTTTAACTTCTTTTAAAACACTAAACAGTCTTACCGAAACTAACTTCCCCACCTTCATAGTTTCTTTAAAATTTCTAAACAGTTTCGATAAAGGGTAATTAGAAGAATGAAAAAATAATCTGTTAACATTTTTTAATAAATTTGAATGCTAAAACATCGCTTTCTAAATTTAAAATTTAAACATTTTTATTTAGATGTTCGCCACAACACTCCCCCCCTAGTACTATCGAAGATGGGACGATATAAAGACAAAATTATTGTGCTAGAGCACGAAGGAAACGAGTAGGGGTACGAGTGGTTCGACCTGCTCGCGTAATTGTAGATGCAGGATGGAATGACTGAGTCTGAGGAATGGGATTAAATCTAACCCCTTCAGGTGATACAGTTGCCTTAGCGTCGCGTTGCCTTGTTTCTGCGGGGGTAGAAGGAGAAGACAGGAATGTGTCCGAAGAAGTAGAATGGACATTATCTGTAGAAGACGAAGTTTCGTCTGCGCGACTGAGATTAGTACTCGAAGTAGGTGAGTTTTGAGATGAGTCATCTTCAGATTGTTCCCTAAAGCAAGGTTTTAATCTGTCGATGGAAACTCGAATATGTTGACCTTTACGGTCAATAACGAAATTTTTATCATCGCGGCTGATGACTTTAAATGGACCTTCGTATGGAGGCTGTAATGCTTTACAGCCTAAAAACCGAGATTTTTGGAGACGAAAACATTAGGAGAAGTGTGTCTTAACGCAGTAGATGGACGAAGGTATGTAAAATGTTGTTTCAACTGTGAAACGAAATTAGATTGTGGAGTTGAGCTAGAGTTTTGGCTAAAGAATTCTCCGGGAAGACGTATGTTAGTACCGTAGACGAGCTCAGCCGATAAAGATTGGAAATCTTCACGGAAAGTGGTTCGTAAACCAAGTAATATTGACGGTGAAATTCGTGTCCAATCCGTTCTGTCGTATGCCATTATCGCGGATTTAAGGGTTCGGTGCCAACGTTCAATTAGTCCGTTACATTTAGGATTGTAACTAGTAGTACGTTTACGTTCGAAACCGATAAGTTTTGACAACTCGTTAAAGAGATTGGATTCGAATTGGGAGCCCTGATCAGTGACGATTACTGAAGGTACTCCGAAACGAGCAATCCAATTGGAGTAGAGAGCTGATGCTACCGTTTCAGCTGTAATATCCGAGATAGGAATGGCTTCAGGCCATCGAGTATAACGGTCAATAATAGTGAAACAATAACGTTTGTCCCCAGAGGTAGGAAGTGGACCAATAATGTCCATATGAATCTCGGAAAATCGTTGAGAAGTTTGAGGATAATTACCTAAAGGAGATTGAGTATGGCGAGAAACTTTTGCCTTTTGGCAAGCCAGGTAGTTCTGTGCCATTTGTCGTACATCCTTTTTAATCGATGGCCAAATGACTTTTTCAGAAAGAAGTTTGACAGAACTGTGGACTCCTGGGTGAGATAAATTATGGAGACTTTCGAAAACAGATTGACGAAATTGCTTGGGAATAAAAGGCCGTGGATTACCAGAAGAGGTATCACACAAAATAGTTTTGGCACTAGAATTGCCAAACGATAATGGAAAGGAATGGAATTGAAGTGTGGGACTAGTGTCCACTAATTCCTTTAGTTCGTTATCGTTGAACTGAGCATCAGCAATTTCGTCGTAATTAATATTTTCTGGAATTGATATTTGCTCAACACGAGAAAGTGTATCGGCAACTACATTATCGATTCCAGAAATGTGGCGAATATCAGTCGTAAATTGACTGATAAAATCAAGATGACGGAATTGGCGAGGACTAGCTTTGGCAGGATTCTGTGACAAAGCGTAAATTAGTGGCTTATGATCGGTGAAAAGAGTGAAGGAAATAGTTAATAGTTAAGTTAACTTTTTTTATTAAATTTGAATGCTAAAACATCGCCTACTAAATTTAAAATTTAAACATTTTTATTTAGATGTTCGCCACAAATATAGCGGCTTAATTTTGAGAATTTCGTGATTGTTTGACGAATGACGAGGTATTTTCAAATGTTCATAACTTCGGTTTTATTAAAGATAATATCCTCTAGTTTGTTTTTTGTTTTTAAATTAAAAGATGGTAGTTTACAAAAAAAAAATTAAAATTAGTAAAAGTTATTATGGCCACGTTTTTCAGTTTAGCACAAACAATAAACAAAATATAAATGTAAACTAAAACTAAAAAAACAAATAAATTATACAAACCTGAAATACACAAAAGAAGGAAGCCGAACTTTTTAACATTTCCTTCGTATTCGATTCATTCAAGTCCGACCTTTTGTCGACAATAGTTCATTTTTAATTTTGTGTTTTTCATGTAGTTTTTTGTTAATTAAAAATGTCTAACACTAAACAAACAAAAATAAAATTGAATATACTTGTTTAAACTAATTTTGTGTTTTTGTATAGTTAGAACTGTGAAACAAGTGATATAAAAATAAGCGAATAATTAATTAATTTTCACGCTTATAAGCTATCGTAAAAATGTAATTGTTAGCGTGGATGTAATAAGCCATAGACGCAATGTTAAATCAACAGAAACCTGTAATAATTTACTTGGCAATATTACATATACCTACAGTGGTGACCAACGACGCAGAACAACAGAAAATCATAAAAATTAATAAAAGAAAAATTGAAAAACTAAACTAATAAAATGCGTAAGCATTAAATGGCCGACATATAATAAAAACAATTGTTTAAAACAAATAAAATTATCATAAACAATTGTTCATCTATCATTATTCATCAAGAAAATTTGAAAAGTAAATTTTCAAATAGATTAAGTTTCGAGAATATATAAATGATTGCTGATGTTATTTGAACAAAATTTTATAAGTGAACGGGACACCAGAATTTTTGGAAAAAATATACTGTGGAACATTCAAGAAATAATCAAGAACATTCAACAAATAATCAAGAACATTTAAGAAATAATCAAGGTCAGCCGTTTCGTTTACTTTAATTTAAATAGTATTAAATACCATTATCAAATTAATTAAATAAAACTATTAACGTAAAATTTAATCTCTTTGGTATTTTTTGTATTAAATTTCTAGATATTACGATGTATGAATTCATAGGATGAGAGAATATTTCGTCAACATCTAAGTCAACATTCTAATCGACATCCTAAGTCACGAGTGCAAAGTCATTATTGATTGTTGCCAATCAATGCGAAACTTAATATCTGACGTAAAGTCAATATGTTGTTATATTTTTGGTTAGGAAATATAGACAACTTTAGGGGAATTTTTAATTTCGGATTGGTTTTTTGTGAACAATTAAGCTTAAGTACATATTGGAAATCACTTGAATTTTGCAATTCGAAATAACTTTTCATTTTCTCTAAAATTCCTTTAGAAAAATTTATTGACTTTACGTCAGATATTAAGTTTCGCATTGATTGCCAACAATCAATAATGACTTTGCACTCGTGACTTAGGATGTTGATTAGAATGTTGACTTAGATGTTGACGAAATATTCTCTCATCCTATGAATTCATACATCGTAAAATCTAGAAATTTAATACAAAAAATACCAAAGAAATACAATTTTCAATATGTAACCATAGATGAAAAATACAACTTAAGTAAATATGAAAAATGATGAAGTTTCAATTTAGAAATTATCTGAACATCAAAATTAAAATTTGTTTCGTCATCGCCGCTTTGGCTAAGTTGTGTAAGACACACGGGATTTGAACAATGTGTCTCTGATGAATGTAGCTCGAATCCTGACACGAAACACAACAAATTTTTTCTAAAGGAATTTTAGAGAAAATGAAAAGTTATTTCGAATTGCAAAATTCAAGTAATTTCCAATATGTACTTAAGCTTAATGGTTCACAAAAAACCAATCCAAAAGTAAAATTTAATTTTCAATTAAAATAAATATTTTGTTTATATTTTTAAGGAAAAATTTTTTTCCGTAATAAAATTAAAATTATTTTATGTGCATAGTTAATACCAGGGTTGTGCCGTAGACAAAATAGATTACTTTACATGTATAGATTACGCATAGATTACGTGTAAATTACGCGAGATATTTCCGTGTAATCTATAATGTAAACTATAATGAATCTATTTAATTGACATGTGAATTCTAAAATTTTTTAGCAATAAATTAACTTTTTTCAAGATCGCAAGATCTTGTTTTTGACAATATTATTGATCATGTCTTTTAGGAAAAAATTTTCAGTAGGGATAATACAATATTTCCACATATTTCTTCATAAATCAAAATTAATAGATTACGCCAAATTTACATAGATGACATAGATTACATTACATAGATTACATGTAATGTAATCTATTTTAGATTACGCGTAAAGGAACAACCCTGGTTAATACATTAAAAAATTGAAATAAAAACTAAATTTTCACACAATAAATTCCTTAATATGGAAATGAAACAATTTCAATAGAAATTCGTAATGGATAGTATAAACTAGATTTAGGTGTTTAATATTGGATGTTTGTCAACATAGTTAAAATATGGTGCGTTCTGTTTCTTAATTTTACTATTCGATACAGTTTTGTATTTTTGTTGTTTTAATTAAACAATTTTCAAACTAATTTTTAATTCAAAAATATAATTCACACAAAACATTCATTTAAATGATAATTGTTTAACGTAAAAAATAATTTTGGGCAATTTGAAAACAAAATTATTTAACTTAATATTTAATCCTTTCAAATATTTTTATATAAAAAAACTAAAATATTTTATTTCAATTAAAGTTTTTTAAAAAATACGAACAACTTAAACGCTTCATGATTAAGTTCTTTTTTTAAAGTAAAATAAATTCTAAGTTTATTTTTCAAAAGTTATAAATGGTTAGAAAAACTTTTAACAAGATAAAAACAAAATAATAATCGTGTTTTTGAAATTAAGAACCTCTGTACCAGTGTTGCCAGATCGCGGGATGTTTTCCCGTTTGCGGGATATTTCATATAAAACGGGAAAGCGGGAAAAAACTTGGAAAGTGTGGGATTTTTCACATTTAATATTAGAATCGTTTTAAATTAAAACTTATTTTGAAATGGCTGCACCAACCAATTTTTTACCAGGCTTCAGAAAGGTGTCGTTCACCCGATAATTTTACTTAAATGCAAATGCCATCTATCGGCTTTAGTATTGTCAAATCCGCGATGGAATTTAAGCCTTCTGCTGTTTGAATATTTCTTACGGAGATAGGTACGTTTTGAAAACCCAACGAACCACCTTGTTATGCCTTGTTCAAATTAAGGTTATTTTAAGACCTTAAGTCCTTAACTTACATTGAATGCATCCATGTGTCGGCAAAGTAGAGCGAAAGACATTAAATTTCTAATGACATTAAAAAAAGACCATAAGACCTTAATTGTCATTTTAATGTTTTTACTTCTATAGCAAATTCATGTTTTTTATAGTTTAAATTTATTTTTGGAGTTTTATTATATTGTTAGACATTCTTCATCAAAAAATTCATTTCATTAGAAAAATTGCAGTTGGCTGGGAGGAAATATTTTGTATTTTTTTAATAATTTGGTTTAATATTTTAGCCATTTTTCTTTTTATTAGAGTTTAACCTCCAATTAGGGTTAAACAATTTGAATAATTAATTAAAGTAAAACCAAATTTGTATATTTTTCTAACAATCATTTAATTATATTATCTTATGAAGGAACATCATGAATCTTATGAAGGAAAATGAAATGTCAAAATGATATTAATTAGAACGGTGGTGTTAAAAGACAATAGCAATAAGCTTAAAAGACTACTTTATCGATAAATTTAAATACCGTAAATTGTCCGAAGCCTTATCTGAATTTCAGAAATATTTTGATGGTGCGAAACGAGAAATGAAATCACCTGGAACTACAAGTTGACTCTCTATGCATTGATGCATTTTAAACATATTAAAAAAATTGGGATGTTTCGCATCACTATTTTATTTCTGAGCAGTTGTTTACGTATCGAAAAAGAGCTATTACAATTTTAAAATTTTTTGAAAATCATGAAATCAAGACATATTTACTTTTTTTAAAAAATGTCCTTCTCAATTTTTATAGATTTAATGCTCCATTTTATAACAGTTCTTTCTTATTCTACAAGTTGTATGGAGACAAACAATAGTTATATATTGTGTAAGTGTTTAACGCAATATTTTATTTTTCAAGGAAAAGTTTACGATGTGAGCGAGGCACAAGCGAGCATTACAAATTTTCAAGAGAATAAAATTCATTAAAAACGAACCCAATACAACGTTTTATCCTTCCGATAGAGTAACATTTATTAATTTAAATTGAATTATTTTAAAATTTGTTGATAAAACAAGTAAAACGAATAAAGAAAAACAATGAATTTTATTGTATTCTTTTTGAATAATTAATTCCAAACAATTAAATAAATTTGATTCAATTTCGATATCTATTTAATTATTTGGTATTTTGAAAATGAAAAGTCTATAAAAAGCCTAATGAAATGAAAGCCCTACCTGATGAAAGACATCAAATTTTATACTAATGAGAAACCAAAAAACAATCTTTTGGAAATTTAATTCAATTTAATCATTCTTTGATTTTTGTTTCTGGAGGTGTTCAGCTTGTGAACAATCCTATCCTTAATCCCAAGTTGTGATTCGAATTACCAGTTGAAAATATTACAATAATCTTTCCAAATTAAAAAAAAAGCACCAAGTCCAAATCACAATTTGCTTTTATTATTTTTATTATTATAATTTATAGCTCAAAAATCTCTAATTTTTATAGTTCGATCGTTGAATAAGAAGTGTTCGATGACAGAAAATTTTTGTGACATACTGATTAGTTTTCCCACAAAAAATAAAAATTGTCTGTCATCTGGCACAAATAGGAATTTACGATCTTAAGACAATTTTATTTACATTTTATTTAAATATTTAAATCCTAATTTCTATGTGTGAGATTCTATGTACAGATGTAAATTGGACGGTAAAATATTTTTATGGTAATTTTACCGTAAAATTACCGGTAAGATTGGTAAAATTGGTAAAATAGGTAAAATATAAAACTGGATAAAAAATTAAGTTATGGTTGCATTTTTAATTAATTCAAAATGTACGACCATATCACAATTATTTCTATAGTTTATAAAAACATTAGATGCAAATCAAATATATTTTTATGGAGTTAAATATACGAAAATCGGCTGTTGTTTATACTTAGCAGTACATCTGGAAAACGGACAACACGTTGTTTGCATATCTGCAAAAATGGAACAAATTCTGGACCAACTGGCTACAACAATGACTGCTTTTTTCACTGTTATGTCGAAGTTATGCGTTTGTAAGGACAATATTATATTCAAAAATGTTTACGTATTGGAATGAAAAATATAAAAACATTTGAACGGCACAAATTCAAAAAGAGAGTCTACATGAAAACCAAGCATATCAATTGAAACTTAATATGTATGTTCAAACTACATGCGATGCATCCCAATCTAGATAGATGCAACTTTTATCGCATGTGGTTGGAAAATGAGCCCGGTTCAACGTTTTTTCAGCATTGATAATTGTCAACGGCAGTAAACGTGTGACGTGTCACTCCACATATGCCACAACCGACGATGGGATATATACATTAATTACGCGGGCAACAATCAAAATCTAATTCGTGGATTGTTTCATTGTTTCATTCATGGGAAAAATATAAAAGGCAAATGGCAAAAAAAAATTTTTTTCTCAAACTCGAAACAAAAATTTACAATGAAGGGTTGATAATGTTTCGTTGCGTTGTGTGTTCTTAACCGTTTTAGAATTCTATCGATCTGCTGCTGTTGCGGCTTCGTTTAAAGTAACATTGCAACGCGAAACAAATTACTTTCAAATTATTTCCAAATATTCTAGCTTACTATATAAGAATCACGATTTGTGAGAAAATGAACTATACTTGCGGCCAACAATAAAGACATCTACGAACTTCACAAAATTATTCAATCTAACATTCAAAACGAAGTAATAATATAGAAATCCGTCTATACCGCAATAACGTACACAAATATAGTCGTAAAAAACAGAGATAAACCTATATTTAAAATTTGCGGAAGGATAAATATTGTTATAATAGTGGTGGTTTTTGAAGTTTTTTCAATAAATAATTGAATTTATATGTATATTTTTATTGAAAACTTGATGGGAATTTCTGAGGGATTTTTTCCTTAAAAAAACGGGAAAAATCGGGAATTTTCGATACGTCAACGGGAAATTCATTTTTGAAAATCTGGCATCACTGCTCTGTACTCCATTTTTATTGCGTTTTTATTTTCGTGGACGCTGTGGGAGTTGAGAAAGGAAAACCAAATAGTTGAAGGGCTACTTGTTAGCAGTATGGAACATATATGTATACTTATTACATTGGAATTAATCTTAATGCTGAGGGAGTATTCAGTATCCGAAGTTTTTTTGTGCATTCACGATAAGTGTATATATTGTGTGCATATACCTGAACTGATATCTAATAAAATATGAACCATCAAACACCTGCATAATATTTTCCAAGAAGAAACCAAATAGTTAGTAGTGACAATTAGGAAGTGTCAAGTACAAGATAAAGAAAAGCTAAATTGGAAGGCGTCAAGAAGGATCCAGTTCGGGAGAATTATTCAACAATCAAGTCAATCCCGCAAGTCTATTTCATATTTTTTGTATATTTTACTTTTTGTAATGTTAGGTTAACAACTTAATAGGAGATTCCCACATTCTAGAGTCGTCTTCAAAGACTAAGCGCATCCCGTGCATTTTGGTAGAAATTTTATTTTTGTGTCATAATTAGTTTAGTATAAAAGTCCAACCCCAAAGTTAATTTAAAACAATAAGTGGGCCGAAACAAAGACCTGGGGGTCAATTCTAACTTGATGACTTCAAGTCATATGACTTGAATTTCGAAATTGAAGTCATAAATATCGATTCTGTCTGGGTCATATGAGTTTTTCCAAACTCATTTGAAATGTCAAAAAGTCATTAAAAAAAAAGCTGTGACTACCGTTATGTATTAAAAACTTCGAATGATAAATTTAAAAAAAACTAGCTAAACTAGCTAAGTCTTAGTCCTAGGACTGGACCAACTTGGAAAAAATATTGGGAGAAATTGCGGTAAGCTAAGTTAGTTGATTAGAACATTTAAGCACTAATACCATCCTCTTCGTCATCCACTTCATTGAAATTTCGTTATCCGACGGCAAAGTATAATTTTCTGTCAACATAATATTATGGATGATAGCGCATCCATTAATTATAGTGCCGGATCGTTGAACAGTATACTTTAAAATTCTTTGACGAGAGAGATATCGAAAACGACTTTTTAAAATATTTATTTTGTATAAAACTTAAAATTATGTATCATAAAGGAACACAAATTTACATAAAACTGACAGTAATTGAATTCTTTAAATGTCAAACAGTCATTCTATGAAAATTGATTTGAAGTCACTCACTTTTTGACTTAGTATCGCAAAACATAGAATTTTGAGTTCGAATAAATGAGTGACTCTCTTTGAGTTGGATTTTTTTAACAGTCATATGACTGAGTCACCTCATCAAGTTAGAATTGACCCCCTGGTGAATTATTTTTGTGTGATTTTGGTTTGGTACCGTAAGTACGGTGACAAACCAGGTTTTTGGTTTTTGTGATAATTTTTTTTTATATGATTTTATAGATTTTTGGCGCAAAAATTTCTGGCGCAATTTAGATACATAATAAACCAGTTTGGGTTTTTAGTAAATATTAAAATATTTAAAATTATTCACTCCAAGAAAACTCAAGTGGTTGAGCTGGTCGCTAGATCTCACCGATCTAGCGGCAGGAAGAGGGAACTCCGGTGGAGTGGTCCACAAGTGGCTCCTGTTCCTGGCTGTTGGATAAGTTAAGGAAAAACTTATCTTTTAATTTTTTTTTGTCAATTTGAAAAAAAAAACGGTTTTGGGGCAGTAGTTTTTTTTTGATTGTTTTTTATGCTGCCGATGTACATATTGTATTTATTGTACATATTTTTTGTACATTTTGTACATATTATTGTAATTATATAATGTAAATATTTTTGTACATATTTTTTTGTTATAAATATAAATTTTTTTTTCTGTATATAAAACTTTGTTAAAAGCTAGGTCTAAAAAACCATCCATGGGCTTCTCCCCTTAACAAAAGGCGCTAAAATATGTAAAATGCGCCAAAATAAAATTAGTCAATTAAGCAAAAAACAAATGACATCTATATTTTAAATAATTCTTGTGGTCAGCGACATTTATTGCTTTGTAGAAAAAAAATCACGAAAATATTCTGCAGTTTCCACTGTAAAATACAATTGTCATTTGTCAAAACTAAGAAAATGAAAACAAGATAAGTATAACTAATTCTAATATAAATTCCTAATTATATAATTATTTAATTATAAAAACATTTTTATATAGATTAACAATGCTCAGCTTGAAGACAGATAAAATATCCACTGATCTCAGGATCTGCCGTCAACACCACCAAATTTAGTAATAATAAATCAAAACTTTTAGATTAAAGAAATAGTTAAGTAACTGCATAAGAAACTGCAGCATAAATAAGGTACATATATAAAAATAATTGCACAGTTGAAAAAGTAACTGCAATATTTAAAGCAAGTCATGCAATAGGAGCTATGCGTTGCAGGTTATTATTGAATTGTAAAGTAAATGTTGCATTAAACCTAATTTTAATGCATATCTATAAAATTTAAAACAACTCTTGCAATCTTGCATCATAATTTATTTTGTAATGAAATCGAGTTCTATCACCTATATATGCGGTATAACAAGATTTATTTCTAAAAATGTGTAATTTGATTTTCTTTTCTTATTTTCTATTTTTCCGTATTTTATTGGACTGCGGTATTAGTTTCATATCTTTCGAGGGGAATTGACCCTACTAAATGGTAAAAATTAAAATACGTAAAGTTAATGATATATCCCATCTGCATTAAAGTTTATTGGAATTAATGAAGCTTGGATAAATTCGCCTGGATGACTACTAAAAATATACAATAAAGTTTTTTCTCATTACTTGCCCTTCAACGGAACAACAGCCATCCGATGTTTTTTACTTTTATTATTACTCTTACTATCGAAGAGAATTACTGATCGATTCTTTCCTATGAGAAGAGGGTTGTTGTTCCTGCTTGGGGTAATTAAGGGGGAATGAGAATTAAGCCTCAAATAGCCTTATGATTGATTGAAGGAGTGAATGACTAATCTGTTGCATTGAGTAATTCATTTCGCTGCCATCTAGTGGAATTATGTTAAAGAAATAAAGGATTAACCTAACTCATTAAATATCGCAACTTTATTTATATTGTTGGTAGAATTGTTTTTTGTTCCAAAAACAAAATAATAACAAAAGTAGGACAAAAGATGGGAAAATGAAGGAAATAAAAAGCGATGCAACAGGTGATTCGGCTCTTTCAATTATTTTTGTTCAGTATAATATCGTTGCTTTAATAATGAAACAACGTATGCTATTTATACGTTGTTTTTATATAATAGGTGCGCTGCATTCCCCATAAGGGTATCTTTGAATTGGCATTTTTACATTTTCGAATTATTTTATGACTGGGGGTAAGAATTAATAAATTATAAATTAACGTCCATGCAAATGCATGCGCACATCAAACTTTAAACTCAAATATCTCGAAACTATAATTTTGCGTATACGTCATTTCATTATTAAAGCGACGAATGTAGTTAATAAGAAGATGGTGAGAGTTTTGTTTTAAAAAAAACTTTTATTTTTTTGATTATTATAATTAATGTTAATTAATGCTAGTGTGTAACATAGTTAAAGTAACGCATAGAACGTCGAATTTTGATAAAACTTGTGGAATTGATAATTTAAATTTTATGTTAGTTAGGGAATTAGTGGTTAACAATTCGCTTTTATTTAGAATTGTTAGGAATATTAGGACGTCGTTATTTGATATAAATGAAGGTTGTAGGTTTGACTACAAGCTTTCGAAATCCACTATAAAAATTAACAGTTTAGTCCATAAATGAATAAAAACCGAGTTTATATGATTTAGTAACGTACAAGAAAATCATGTAATTTTAACCTATCAATTTGTTGTAACTAAAGAAAACAAAACAAAAAAAAAATACAAAGTTTTAAGATTCAACCGTGATGTATACCATTTGTTTATAAAAACTGATATTCAAATATATGTAATTCAAATATTGTGATTCAACGTGTTATACTCTGTTTTATTAATGCGTGTTGATGCTGTTTAAAGTGAATCAGTTAATTGGCCTCAAGGTCCATCGAGTAACCGTTGTGTTAGGCAGTGACCTGACCTTCTAGAACATTGTACAGGTTTGCCGAATGATTTGGATATAGTGACATGCCGCTGATGACGGTTAAGATTACTAAAAAGGTATGTAATGTTAGATTTTGTTAAACTCTTAAGTAAATTTTATAGACACGTGTTATCACTTGTTTTAACGATTTTTTATCAAATGATTTTATGTGATACAGTCAGTGGGAATGTCCAGGAGTTGTTAATATGTGTTTCCTTTTAATTTAATATTTTAAAGAAACAAAATGAAACTTTTATAAAAGGAATTACGTCATCTAATAACTAATAACTAATTTTTTTTCGTTACATGGCTTACCTACATATACATTATATGAAAAGTTACGAAAATAACCAGTCTCCGTGAATTCATCTAATTTCGTTGATATGCTGTTGTTTTAATAAAGTATTTAACCAAACCGGTTTTTTGTTTGAACAGTAAAGTGTATGCTAATTTAATGTATCGTAACCTAGCACCGTTTAGAAATTTTTTTTTTGATTCCAATTCATTTTTATGGTATGTTTGAGCAAATAATATATTTTTAGGTTATTAGATTTTATTTCAAAGACTCTATGGATAATCAAAGAAATACAAACTAATCCAACTTTAGTTCGGAATGAAAACATTATGGTTTGTAACTTGGTAAGAACGAAACATATGTAACGTCTACTATATTCGCAATAGTAGCATTAAAATCAATTTTTATTCTCTTTTCCATCCATCAAAAATATTTCCATATTCCATTTCATTTTTCACAATCATAATAGTTTAACGGTTTTTTTTAAATAACACGAACAGGCCTAAATTCAAAAATCATCACAAAATTAAAAAAACAGGACGCTTACTCAGCGCTGCTTAATTTTTGATTTTTTTGTTAAGAGAAACGTCAAAAAAATCACATTCTGGATTTTGATGAAAATTTTATATCATTCATTCTGTTTTTGGTAGTAAAATGAAAAAGTTAACAATACAATAAATCAATTGATGTTAAAACATTTTTATAGAAATTATTGAGTTATTAAAGTAAATTTCAATTTGGTTATAAAAAAAAATAAAAGGAATTAATAATGTGGCTAAAACATAATAAATGTTAACTTTTGTCAAACAAATAAGAATTTTGTCTTTCCAAAATTAATATGATATTTTCCAGATTTTCACATCCCAAAAGAAATCTGAACAATGCTAAACAAACCAATATTAAAATTTAAATGAAGTTTTCATGAATAGTATGGTGGTTAACCTTGAGCAAAGAACAACAGAAAATAAGTGGGGAGAAATTGTGATCTGGAAAGATATATGTATATAGTGGGGAATACGTAATTACAATTGGGAACTAGAAAAGGATATTTGGGATAACAAATCTGGAGCTGAAAAAAATAAAAAAAATTAATATATTTGGGGATAAGAGTTTTTGTTGGAAATTGAAGCGGTCAGATTGGCAAAGGCTGAATTACAATTCATCAAGGACAGTACTCAACATTATAGAGATTAAGGTTAGACTTTACTTTTACTTTTTATTATTATTATTATAATATATTATTGTTATTTTCATTAGAATGTTAGGCTAAAGTGGGTTGCGTAAGAGATTCCTAAATCCACGTTCGTTTGGGAACAACTTCATTTTCCGTGCATTTTCTTCTTTTTGTAAAATAATTAATGATATTTGTTAACAAAGGTCCAAAAAAAGTTAACACATATTTCAGAAACGGTTTCTAAAATTCTGTTGCTCAGACCAATAAATTTTGGTATTCTAATTTGTTTTTGATACAGTCCTACAGTATTTTCCTTCACTTAATTCTTCGGTCTTGGAACTCCCGAGTTTCCTTTAATGGGTTCCTGGATATATTTGCTTTTGATTAGGTTTTGGTGATTAGGTTTGAAAATGATTAGGTTTTTTTGCGTCTTTCTCTATTTCCAATGGCCTGTGAAATCTCATTTTGTTTTATTTCCTCTCCTCCCGCTGTGTTGTCGATTGTACGTTATGTTGAGATCTCTTTGACCGTATGGCTGGAGAAGCGTCAGGTGGTCTGTTATTGGACTTCTAGATGTAAATGAGTGTTTAAGGTTCTGATAACCCAGGATTTCGAGATACCCTTTATTTTATTTCGATTCATTTTAAGTAAGTGCCTTAGTTACTTGGGCCCAATGGGTCCAAGTCAGGTCCAATCCAGAATTTCGATGGTCAATCCCTAGTTTTGGGAACTTGCTCTGGTGAAGGTGATTGCTCTAGTCGTTTCATCTCTCAACGTTTTTTTTTTGAGAATAATTATTTTTTTTTGAGAATACATTTTCGATGCTCTGCTCCAATACATTTTTTTTTGTAGTATACTTACAAGCACCTCAGTTAGTGTTTGCAATCTTGGTATCCGGGTACCCGGATACCCGGGTATTTAGGAAGATTTTTCGGGTATTTAATATCCGGATATTTTGGTCGGGTACCCGAACAACAAAACGTCCAGTTTTTTCTCAATAAAATTTACAAAATAAAATTCAGCTCATTCTCTTTTTGCAAATTTGAATTATTCTTTATGCTAGTTGTTGACATACGATTCAATTCTAACCATACAAATTGCAATATGTCCATAAACATTAAACCATAAACATTAAACCAACCACATCCGTAAACATTAAACTGCCCTCTAGTTAATTGTTATTATTTGGATTACGAAAACAACAGAAAAACGACGAAGAACACATAACAAAATTTATGGAATTTTAGTTCTTATTAAAATTAAGTCCTAAAAAATTAGGGATCTTCATTGGTTATTTGTTTATATTTAGTTTAAAATAGAAACGATAAATATATTAAGATCAGTTTTTATTTAAGATTTAAACTAATAATTAAAATAAGTGTCATCGAAAGTTTGGGACCAGTTCAAGAAAATGTCATCAGATAAATCTCGGTGCCACGTAGTTGGATGCGCACGAATAATTTCAACAAAATGGGGAAATACGTCAGCAATGAAAAATCAAATCGGATAATGATGCGGCTAATTATAATACTGAAAATTTACAACTACAACAACGTATTGCTGTCTACACAAGATCTACTATAGATAACAGGGGTACTCCAGTTGATAAAGAGCTGAAAATATTGTATGTAAATAAAGGAAACCGAAAAAATGATAGAAAATTTAAATCACCCGTTATTGATCGTGAAGCCACCATCCACTTTATCGGAGCGGGTTTTTTCTACTGCAGGAATTTAAAAAAGAAAATACGAAATCGGATGAGTACAGCTACCGTAAATGCTTTAATATTTTGGAAATATTATTTTACAATTAAAAAATGATTAATTTTTAGTTTACTACTGTGAGGTTTTTTTTATTGTTTTTCATCTTTTAATTTTTTTATAACTACCCGGGTTATCCGGGTAATCCGGGTAATTTGGAAAATACTAATCGAGTAACCGGGTAATTTGAAATCGGGTAATTTGCAATCACTAACCTCAGTAGAACTCCCAAGAGTTGGTCCTGGGGAACCAAAACCTGTTTTTATAATTACCATGAAAGGCTTATATAGTAGACTAGGTTAATATTTGACCTAGTTTTAGTTTCCTGTATTGGAATTAGAATGTAGGTTATTGGTTTATTGTGGTTTGTTGTTGTTGTGCGTGTCCCAAGCCGGTTGCTAAAGGCCTTGGAAGGTCGTCAGGTAAACTAGGTTAGTATTTGACCTAGTTCTGGTTATCTGTATTGGTAATTTCTCGATTTAAAGTGTAGGTTAGTGGTTTATTGTTGTTTGTTGTTATTGTGGGTTTATTGTTGTTGCTAAAGGCCTAGGAAGCATGTCAGATAGACTAGGTTAGTTCAAATGTGAGTTCAAATTTAAAATTAAAACAATAAAATAATGGTACAAATGACAGATAAAACAATTTGTCACGTGTTTTTATTCATTTTTTCTTTTTACATTTTTTGCTCTAAAACTAAAATTTAATTTCTTGTTTTATTTTTTGTCTTAAAATTAAAACTTAAATAAAATTTAATTAATGTTTTTATTTTCACCTTCTAAGAGTGTTAAACCGTTTTGAGGGGTTTTTATGAGGTAGAAATTTTCCTCCATAACTAATGCTGTATAATCTTCCTCGTTAAATAATTCATTGAATTTATTTGGTGCGAATAATAATACATCTTCGGTTTCGAAAATCCACTTTTTCCCAAATTTAGTGTCGATTTTTCGAATTGTGCATAATTTGTATGCGTGGTTTTCCTGCAATTCTGCTATCTTCATAAATGGTTTTGATTTCTCCTTTGCTGCGCTTGAACATTTTGCCAGAAAAATTTGTTTTCTAGCCAGTTGATGTTGTTGTTGTTGTAGTATTTGTTGCTGTTGTTGCTGCTGTTGTTGTTGTTGTATTTGATGGTGTAAGCGCTTTCTTTTGAGAGGTGGAGCCCCTTGACAATCGGAAGTTACCAGGTATTCGTTTAAAAAACTGTCTGTTGAACTTTCCATGTTTAGCAAATTACTATGTTAGACTACAATTGTTGATTACAACTGCTTGATATTTATACCAATTTACGATGCTTAAAGGGAAGAGGAGTAGGGAACAAGAAGGGAACAAGAGTTTGAAACATTTAATACGAATTATTTCTTTATTATTCTTTATCTAAAACGCGACAGAAAAAATAAATCAAAGAACACTTGAAATTTATGGCTTTATATATATTATTACTTTATTCTTCTTTTATTTATCTTCAAAACATATTGAAAATTCATTTAGAAAATTCAGATAAATTAAAAGATAATTGTTGCTAGTTTCTCCATTTATTGTTCACTTAATTTTTCAAATGATAAAATTTATCTTATAAATTAATCAAGACGCAAAAAAGGAAAAATAAACAAAAGAAAATTATTCACAAGAAACATTGAAACATTTAATAAGAACTATTTCTTTATTTTTCTTTATCTAAAACGCGACAGAAAAAATAAAAAAAGAAAACTTGAAATTTATTGCTTTATGTATATTATTTTCTTATTCTTATTCTTCAAAACATATTGAAAATTCATTTTGAAAATTCATATAAATTAAAAGATAATTGTTGAGAGTTTCTCCATTTACTGTTTACTTAATTTTCAAATGATAAAATTTATCTTATAAATTAATCAATACGTAAAAAGGAAAAAATAAACAAAAGAAACATTGAAACATTTAATATGAATTATTTCTTTATTTTTCTTTATCTATCAAAACAAATTGAAAATTATTCTTAATTTTGTTTTTTCATGATAATTTATTTGAAAGTTTAAAATTACCTTGATGGAAATTTGCTTTACCTCTGATTTAGAGTATTGAAACAACGATGTCAAACTAAGTATAAAAGCCTACCCTGTTAGAAAATTTATATTGTATTAGTTTTGTGATTCAACATTAAAACATGGCAAAAAAACTTCTAATGAAAAGGTTTATAACTTCTGGGGAAGAAGTGGAAGAAGAGCGATTTTTAATCGATTCCGAAACGGGGAAAAATATGCAGAAGTTTAACTTGCGCAGACGCGAAATTAAATTTTCGATAAAACCTGTACCAAGCTATATTGATCCAATTACTTGGATTAAAGGGGCACTCCACGATATTGTCAAATATATTACAAAAGAAGTTAGCCCAAGCGACAAAATTGGAATGACATTTTGTGGTGAAAGCTTCGAGCATCGTGGCCCTGCATGGATAAACTTTCAAACAGCAGGTGGACTGACGTTTCAGCATATTTGGGATGTGATTTCAAAGGTTTTTCAAAGCAATTCCGAGGGTGAGTACTTTTACTTTACAGGGTTAAGTACAGACAAATTTTGTTTGACCGCAACATATATCAATTTACCTTATGGTAAAGGTAGGAAAAAACAATTTTACAATTTTGCTGAAGAATGCAAACAACGCCGTGGTATAATAACAATAAAAAATAAAGATAACTTATGTTTACCCCGTGTCCTAGTTGTGTGCATTGCAAAAATTGATAAAGAGGTCAATTATAGACATATTTTAAAAGATGTCGGCAAAATTCAAGCGATTAAAGCTAAAGAGTTAATCCAAAAAGCAGGTGTAATTATTCCACATCAGGGGTGTGGAATACATGAATTTCAAAATTATTTGACAAATTACAAAATTGTTGTCTACCAATATAACACTAGGGGTCGAATTGTGATATTTGAGGGAAATACCACAAAAGATGTAAAAAACCTAAATTTGTTATACCATGAAAATCATTTTAATGTGATTGGATCACTCACTGCTGCTTTTTGTACAGAATATTATTGCGGAAGTTGTCACGTTCCATTTTGGCACAAACATGAACACAAATGTTTAAAAACTTGCCCATGTTGCTGTAATTCAACACCATGTCCAAAGAATAGTATAAATGTTAAATGTAATATCTGTAATAGAACATTTAGAGGGGAAAAATGTTTTGATTTTCACCGAGCCTCATCATCTAACTCAAAAAGTATTTGTGATATAATAAAAAAATGTTTAAATTGTTTGCACGTTTACAAAACAGAAAGACAGCATTTTTGTAATGAATATTTTTGTAAAATTTGTCATCAACATGTACCTTCGGATCATCTTTGCTTCATTCAGCAAGATAAAAAACAGAAAAATTTTGAAAACTGCATTTATGTATTCTACGATTTAGAGACAAGACAGGAAAAAAATATTGATACACAACTAAGACAGCATATCCCTAATTTGTGTGTTTTACAGCAAAGATGTGACATCTGTATTGACGATGAATCTCTAGTTTTTTGTCAAAAGTGTAAATTTAGACAAATAATTTTTGAAGAAAATTATATAATCGAAAAAATGATAAATCACATTTTGAAATTAAGCGCAGAATTCCGAGAAATAATTGTCGTTGCTCATAACGGACAAGCGTTTGATCATCAGTTTATTTTAAACTATGTTTTAAATAAAACGAATGTGGAACCCAAACTAATAATGAGAGGAACGAAAATTATTTTGATGATGATCAACAATGTCAAATTTATCGATTCACTTAATTTTTTCCCGATGGCCCTAGCAAAATTGCCAAAAGCCTTTAACTTATCTACAAAATTAAAAAAGGGGTTTTTTCCGCATTTATTTAATAAACTGGAAAATGAAAATTATATAGGTTCTTTACCGCCTATGAAATATTTCTCCCCCGATTCAATGAAAGAAGATGAGAGAAATGAGTTTCATCAATGGTACACCGAAAATAAAATTGCGAATTCAACATGCGAAAAGAAATAGTTGAATACTGTAGCAACGATGTAAAGATTTTGACTGAAGCTTGTTTAAGCTTCAGAAGAATATTTTTACAAGAATGCAACATTGAACCGTTTTTAGAAGCAGCAACAATAGCCTCAGCCTGTAACCTCGTGTTCAGACGAAACTTTCTGTGTTTGAACACGATAGGTATAATTCCACGACATGGTTACAGACTAGTCGACAATCAATCCGAAATTGCTCTACAGTGGCTTGTATGGGAGCAGGACACCCGAAAAATTAAATTTCAATATGCTGCTAGCGGGAGAGAAAAAGTGATTGGCGGTGTCAAAGTTGATGCATTTTGTGACAGCACTAAGGAAGTTTTTGAGTTTCAAGGTAATAAAACAAAATTAAAATTAAAAACTCGCTATAACACATTATTAATTTTTATTAACTTTCTAGGTTGTTTTTACCATGGTCATCCGAAGTGCCTAATCCATAAAAGAGATGTATCCTTGTATAATGATTCTAACGATACTTTAAATCAAAGGTATGAAAGAACGCTGGCCAAAAATGAGTACTTAAAATCCCTTGGATATAAAGTAATCGAAATGTGGGAATGCGCATTTCGCGAACAAATGAAAACAAACAAAAATATGTTTTACTTAAAAAACCACCCAATAATTTTTACTGCACCACTAAACCCTCGGGATGCATTCTATGGTGGAAGAACAGGCAATGTCTACACTCATTATAAGTGTAAAAACGGGGAGAAAATTAAATACATAGACGTCTGCTCGATGTACCCGGGGGTCTGTAAATATGGCAAATTTCCTCTTAAACACCCTAAAGTACATGTTGGAAATTCTGTGTGTTCTGGAATTGATTTACAAAAAACGAATGGGTTGATTAAATGTAAAATATTACCACCAGAAAACCTATTTCATCCAGTTTTACCGCAAAAACAAAATAACAAATTGATGTTCTCACTCTGCCAAAGCTGCGGAGATCAAAAAAATCAAAGTGCATTTTGTTTACATTCTAACGATGAAAGGGCATTAACTGGAACATGGGTGATTGACGAAGTTTTACAGGCTCTCAAAAAAAACTACAAAATTTTACACATTTACGAAATCTGGGAATACGAGATTACGCAATATAACAAGGAAAGGAAAGAACAAGGACTCTTCACGGAAATGATGAATAAGTTTATAAAAATTAAACAGGAATCTTCAGGTTTTCCGTCTAAATATCAAACAGAATTGGAAAAACAAAAGTATATTGATTCCTTTTTAAGTTCAGAAGAAGTTCAATTGGAATTTAAAAATATCAATAATAATCCTGGATTAAGGTCTTTTGCAAAATTAATTTTAAATTCTTTTTGGGGAAAATTTGGTCAGCGAGAAAACCAACAACAAACAACTATTGTTAACCAACCGTTTGTTTTGAATGACTTACTAACAAATCCTTCAATAGAAGTTTGTCAAATACTACCTATTAACGAGGAAGTTATAATTGTGAGCTGGCAGTATAAAGAAGAAGCGGTAAATTCTCTATCAACAATCAATGTGTGTATAGCTGCTTACACAACAGCACAGGCTCGACTTCATCTTTACAGCTATCTAGAAAAGATCGGTCACAGAGTTTTGTATTACGATACGGACTCAATCATTTATATAAGTCAAGAAGGAGAATATGACCCACCTCTAGGAGAACGTATTGGTGATATGACCGATGAACTAGAATGTTACGGCCTCGGCAGCTATATATCTGAATTTGTTAGTGGTGGACCAAAAAATTACGCGTTTAAAGTTTTTTCGACTAAAGATAACTCAGAAAAGCTTGTTTGTAAAGTTAAAGGCATAAATTTAAACCATACAACATCCAAACTAATAAATTTTGAAACGTTTAAACATGCTGTTCTTCATCCGCAAGATTGGGAAAATATCGCTGTGGTTTCACAAAATATTAAAAGAACTAAAGATCATGAGGTTCATACAGTAACTGAAACAAAAAGATACCAACCGAAATCAGAAAAACGTCGATTTCTGAAAGACCATAGTTCCGTACCGTTTGGATACAAAAGGTCTAAATTTGTGTAAACTACGATTATTACACAACATAAAGGTAAAACAGAAGTCAATTTTAGTCGGAGTAACAAATATTCAGTTTTTTAGTTTTAAGCAATTTTGTAGCTTATGTAAACATAAAATAAAGGTCGGGTTTTTTTCATATTTTTCCCGACGTAAAACAAAAGTTTTAGTGAGTTTTTCTTTAATAATTTCAAGTAAACGAAAACTTATTTATTTCCAGCAAAAAACGAGGAATTATTTTATACAAATTTATTAATACTTAATTTAGCAAAATGTTTTCAGAAGTTCTAAATTATATTGTTTTTATCTACCCAGGAATTGTGCGATTTATCAAATCCTAACCATTTGACATAAACTTTATTCCCCTTTCTTTTTAAAACCTGCTCGACAAGATAGGTATCAGAAAATTTTACAGGTGTTAGTTCTGTTTCATAAAATCCACCGGAAATTGGAGTGCTGGTATAATCGACTAAGTTATACGTAATCGGATATGTATTTTTAACTTTAACCACTTTAAAAATTTCTGTTGACCAGTTTGGTTGATAGCCTTTTTCAAAGTTTCCTTTATTTTTACTGACTCTTACATTATCTCCTATCTTAAATTTAGCTTTTTGAAAAATTTTTGGATGCATGTATACACTTCTAAGTATTGATTTTTCATTTTTCTTTGAAACATTTTCTGGGGGTAATTTGATTGTTCTATGCGGTGTTGAATTATAGTTTTTTAACAATGATTGTAAAATTGAGATCCATTTGTAATTCCCCTGTAAACTGAAATTTTTCCACATCATGCTTTTCAAAGTTCGATTAAAACGTTCCACGATAGATGCCTTAAGCTCTGAGAATGTATGATAATGATTAATTTTATTTTTCAGCATATATTGTTTAAACTGTCTGTTGAAAAACTCTTTGCCTTGGTCTGAATGAATATTTTTTGGGGTATCCTTTGCTTGCTTGATAATATTTTCAAGTGCTCGTAAAACATCTTCAGCAGTTTTACGTTTGACAGGTTCAGCATAAGCGTATTTGGAAAAAGTATCAATCACCGTCAATAAATATTTAAAACCTTTATTAAATTTGGCATAAGGAATCATTTCGACTAAATCAATTTGCCAAGTATCATTCAAACCCTTTTGAATGAACTTTCTCCTACGAAAATTTTTTCTAAGTGGCCTGTGTAGCTCTGAAACAATTTGTGCTCGTGACATCCTATACACAATATACACAATATTTAGTTTCTCTTTCTATATATAGAGGCAACTGATTCTGAAAAGTTGTACATAATAGCTAAATTTTTGTAGAAATCCTCAGTCTCCCTACAGAAATCAACTTTTAATATGGAAGCTGATTCGACTTTGTTTCCGTTTACCAACGAAAGTAATGAAAATTATTTTTTAAATAAAATTACACAAGAAAACCAAATTAGTTCAACCACGAATGATTATGATGTTGATGTTGACGAGGTGACCTCATCTTTTCAAGAATTTATACCACCACCATCACCACCGCAATTACTTGAAGAGGAGGAAGAAGAGGAATGGCAGGACGGGCAAAACTGGTTTGACTCTCAAACAGATGATCTGCAGGTTAACGAAGAACAAAATATCGAAGTCGAGCAAGAAGGATATTTCGAATGGTTTTTTAGTAACATTATAGATAGATAAAAATAAAAATAAAAATAAAATAAATAAAAGGCAATTGTTTTTATTTTCGTACAATTTTGCGTAGTTTATTGTTTAATATTACAGGTATCTCGAAAAATAATCTAGAAAAATTACACTGCACATTCGTTGCTTTGGGATGTTAATTTCTTCATGCAACTTTTCCACTTGTTTTTCTTCACAGGTTTTTATGTATTTTTCAACATACGCTCTTACATTTTGTTCGGAATTTTTATAGTGAATCATTACAGCTTGAAGAAAATCAACAAGGTTGTTAAATATATCGGCCTCTTCTCTGTTGACACTAAGAGTTTGACTACGAATAGCTTGAATTCCTGCTTGTAAACATAATTTGGTATTTTTTATTGTTCGACTGCACAGCAGCTTTTTGTATAGATGGTAAAATTCACACCAATCACGATATTTCAGAACAATTACTTCTTTTCCATTACGATGGAATATGGTTGTGGCTTCAAATGATTCCCCCGTAAAACCAACAGAAATTCTAAAGGTCTGGTTTTTATTAAGAAAGTATGTATAGTTTAATAATAAAGACATCGTGTTTTCATGTCGAATTTCCATTTCTTTTTAACTTTCCTCTAACTCTCGGGTTACAAGACTGTAAAAAGTTGAATTTTCCAAATATTTTATGAAATAGTTTTAAAATCAACCTGTCATTTTCAATATGATTTACTTTACTGAATTGGTTCAAAAAACTTTTCATACTTAAACCAAAACATCTAAACCAAACGTAAACACAACAATATTGCCCGCATACATCTGTAAAATTACTTTGCAACTGTTTATCATTAAAAATGCCCCATCTAATGGACTTGGCACTTTGACGCAGTGATGGGGCTCAGTAGACTCAGTGATCTTAGGAGCTACAACGGTAGGGTCACCCATGCCGTTAGGTCCTCGGTGAGATCGAAGCCAAGATCAAGTCCAAAACCCAAAGCTAAGGTGAGACACGTACGCCGAAAGCTTAGCATGGTCAAGGGGGTGCTTGATTATTAGTACGGAACTCTGGATACCGGGCGCCCTCCAGTTTCAATAGCCTTACCACAGCACAGGGCTCTGTTGTGGCTGACCAATGTACCTCCCTACTTTCTCCATAAATATTGTATGGAAAACTATAAAGTTTTAGATGAGAGCGATGCTTCTCCAAACGCATCACATAAACCAACAACAAAACTGTGCACCATGTCCTACTCTAGGATCATGCCTGATTTATCAGCTTATTCTAAACCAGACAGCACACATGCCATGTCTGACTCTAGGATCATGCCTGATTTATCAGCTTATCCTAATTCGGATAATACACACACCATGTCTGACTCTATGGTAATGTCTGATTCACCAGCTTACTCTAAGTCAGACAGCAGACCTGTACGATATAGACAAAAATCTCTAGTACCTAAATTAAGTTGCGTTCAGATTAATCTGCACAGATCAGAAATGGCCTCAGTTAATTTGAACCGGTTAATTGAACAGGATGCTCACGATCTTGCATTTATACAGGAGCCGTGGGCAGACAGCAAAAGAATAAAAGGTCTTTCGTCAAACAAAAATACAAAACTGATCTATTTCTCAGATGTGGAAAGACCGCGAACCGCGATTCTCTTCAAGAAACATCTGAAAATATTTCCGTTGAATGAATTTATCTGTAGAGATCTTACAACGGTCCAGATAGAAATTCATCTTCCTCAAGGTGGATTTCGTAAATTCATTTTAGCTTCTGCATACTTCCCGGGGGATGAGGACGAGACACCACCAGAAGTGGTAGAGAAACTCATCAAGTATTGCAACAATAACCACTATAACCTCATAATAGCGTGTGATGCTAACGCTCATCACACCGTGTGGGGAAGTAGCAACATTAACACAAAAGGCGAGCGTCTGCTTCAATTTTTGTATACAAACAATATGTTTATTGCAAACAAAGGTAGTGAGCCTACCTTTAGAAACGCAATCAGAGGCGAGGTCCTTGACCTTACTTTAACAAACATAAACGCTACTAACCATATTAAGAACTGGCATGTTTCGAAGGAAGCTTCTATGTCTGATCATGCTTATATATGTTTCAACATAGAACACTACCCGAAGAGCATCCAGTACTTTAGAAACCCAAGAAAAACCAACTGGGAACTTTACACAACATATCTTCATGATAATGTAAATAGTTGCAGCAGTATCAACTCTACATTTGAGCTTGACTCTGCAGCAAATAATTTACAAGAAATTATCACTGAAGCATACAACCTTAATACTCCAATAACTCAATCCAAAAGATGCAGAGATGTACCTTGGTGGAATGGTAACTTGGAGAGGAAAAGGAATAAAGTTCGCAAGCTCTTTAACAGAGCAAAAACAACAAATAATTGGACAGAGTACCGAGTAGCTCTAACCAATTATAATAAAGAACTCAGACAATCAAAAAGAAATAGCTGGAAAGAGCTCTGCAATACGATAGATAATCTGCCTGCTGCAGCTCGACTCCAAAAATTGATGTCGTCTGATCACACAAACCCTCTAGGCTCAATCTGCAAACCAAATGGTACGTATACCACCAGCTGTATTGAGACACTAGATACTTTACTTCAAACCCACTTTCCGGGCTCAATAAAATGGAGCACGGAAGATAATGCCAACGAAGACGTACGTCTTCTAGATCCTGCAACTAAAAGTAATGCAGATCATTTAACCAACACAATTTTCACTCCCAACAAAGCGAGATGGGCTATAGAATCCTTCGGTCCGTATAAATCTTCAGGAGGTGATGGAATTTTTCCGGTATTTCTGCAAAAGGGTCTCACAATCATTCTTCCATACCTCATGCGTTTGTTCAAAGCAAGCTTTCGCCTTGCTTACATTCCTCAGATATGGCGAGAAACCAGAGTTGTTTTTATACCTAAGCCAGGAAAAAAACCAAATGAGGCCAAATCATACAGACCCATAAGTCTTACATCTTTTCTATTAAAAACAATGGAAAAGATGTTGGATTATCACATCCGTCATGTATGTCTGAAACAAAACCCTCTCAACTCTAGCCAGCACGCCTATCAGACTGGGAAATCTACTGAAACGGCGTTGCACAAAATGGTGAAAGAAATTGAGAGCACCCTAAACTATAAGGAGGCACTTGTTTGTACATTTATGGACATACAAGGAGCCTTTGACAATGTCCACTTCAATGCTATCATTGAAATGGCCACAAAGAAAAATATAAACCCGCTTATCATTGCGTGGATTATCAAGATGCTACAGAGTCGGAAGATAACGGCTACACTAGGTGATTATTCAGTGACTGTTACTGCATCTAGAGGCTGCCTGCAAGGGGGTGTGCTCTCTCCGCTGCTTTGGCTAATGGTGGCTGATGATCTCCTCACTAAGCTAAATGATTCCGGCTTCAACACTGTAGGCTATGCCGACGACTTGGCAGTCATGGTTAGAGGGAAACATGACTCCATTGTCGCTGGTCGAACCCAGACAGCTCTTAATATTGTATCAAAGTGGTGCAACAGATTAGGACTGTCAATCAACCCACAAAAAACAAGCATTGTCGTTTTCACAAACAGGAGAAACTTCAATTTCGTTTCTCCTGTTCTAAACGGCGATCCAATACAAACATCAAAAGAGGTTAGATATTTAGGTGTGATCCTGGATAGCAAACTAACTTGGAACCCACACCTGAAATATATCTCTGATAAGGCAAACAAAGTTTTCTTCACATGCAGAAACCTGTTTGGGAAAACATGGGGTCTTAGCCCAAAAATGATACTTTGGTTGCACCAAAGTATTATAAAACCAATTCTAACATATGCAGCTTTAGTTTGGTGGCCTAAAACGCGCCAAATAACTGCTCAAAATATGTTTACAAAAATACAAAGGCTTGTGTGTCTTAGTGCCACAGGTGCTTTCAAAACCACGCCAACGTCAGCAATGGAGATTCTTCTAAAGCTTTCTCCATTGCACCTACATGTTAAATCTGTAGCGGTGTTGAGCGTTCATAGACTGCAGCTCACAGAAGGGTTTAAGCCGGGTAATCTAACTGGACACCTTAAACTCCTTTCTGAATTACAAGCTGAACTGCATACATACCATATTTCGGATTGTATGCCAAAAACAATAGATTTAGATAGGCACTTTGATGTCAAGATATTGGCCAGAGATCTTATTAAAAACTACATACGGTCACTGCCACATAACGCCAGCATCTGGTACACAGATGGTTCTCGAACCAACATGGGCACGGGAGCAGGAGTGTTTGGTCCTAGAACAAAACAAACGGTTGCTTTAGGCACCACAACAACCATATTTCAAGCCGAAATTTTTGCCATTAGCAGTTGCGCTTTGCTATGCGCTGAAAGAAAATACCAAAATATTGAAATATATATTATCTCTGACAGCCAAGCAGCACTCTTGGCACTAAAATCTTCGCGCTTTGATTCAAAACTGGTATGGGAATGCTACCAAAATCTATTAAAAATCTCGTGCAATAACACAGTAACACTTGTGTGGGCACCTAGCCACACAGGAATACATGGAAATGCTATCGCTGACGCTTTAGCAAAGCAAGGTGCCAATAAAAAATTTGTTGGACCGAAACCATGCTTTGGAATGGCCAAGAGTTCGCTCAAAAGCACAATCCAAACAATGGAACAAGAACAAAATGCTAAATTATGGAAAAGCAGAGAGGGACTAGTACACTCCAAGAAGTTTCTAGGTAACCTCCCTGTTTCACCCTTAAAAACAATCGACTTAAACAGAGAGTCTCTAAGAATTTTAACGTGGTGCGTTACTGGACATGGTCCTTTAAACCACCATCTTAACAAAATAGGCCTTGTTGTTTCCGACAGGTGCAGATTCTGCTACTCGGATGCGGAAACGATGGAACACGTAATCTGCAGCTGTCCTGAACTCTCTGGGCACAGATACAACCAACTTGGTCATAGAAGACTAACACTTCCATTACCACAAAACGTCACTCCAATTGAGCTAATTAATTTTATTAAAAGTCTCAACTTGGATGACAGAATACAACCAGTAACGGCACAGACGACGACTGACTAATAACAAAATCAGGGTAAGCACAATAGACCTTCAGGTCGCAGTGCTACTTGAACTGTAAGTCTCAAGGCCCTCCAATAAAAAAAAAAAAAAAAAAAAAAAAAAAATCATTAAAAATTAAACAATGATTCTTCAAATATCTTAAAATTTCAGGTTTAGTTGGTTTCTGCCCAAAAGAATCAAAGTATTCTATACACCCCTTTTTAGGAATATAAATAGCTAACCAGTGTGTTCCAGGGTCCTTAGCCTTATCCGTGTTGACGATTAAAAGAGATGGTTTTTCTTTTACTTTTGGAATTCTATCCAGAGCGAACACCCCCTTAAATTTTTTGTTTGTACGCTGGTTACATTTTAAAATGTTAGTTATTTCTAAAGTGTTCATAAAATAAATTGACTCAGATCATAAACTTTGCTCGCTTCCTTTACATAAATTACTAAAAACTCTTTTTTAATTAGTTTGTTGGTAATAATTATATCAAAACTTTCTAATATTTGTTTAAACTCTTTAGTTATATTTTCGTTAGTCACAGTTCCAAAAGAATAATTTTCAATATTTTGATTTGTTAGCTCTTTTGTTGGAAACTTGTAAGTATACTCTTTTACGAACTTCTTACAAGGCTCTTTAAATCCTACTATACTAATTTCTTTCACAAACAAACTGTTTTTGTCGTTACAACAAAATGTAACATCGACAAGTGCACAGGATGAAGACATGATGTAAAATATTTAGACTCACGCTTTTTCATCCTATTTATAGGTTTGTGAATATATTTCGATTTTTATCGATTTGAATGTTTGCATCAAATTCCCCATAAACAATTGCAGTTAATGTGGACGGCAATGGTTTTGATAACTTTGCTTCAATTCTAACAGTTCCTTGATTAAGTAGACCTTGGCACATTTCATTCCCTGATGCATCGGGGGTTAAATCAAAAGCAAGTAAAAAAAATCCATTACTAAACATTGTTTTTGTTATCTGATGACCTTTATCATTATGGAATATCCCTGTTCCTTGAAAAAGTGTGTTGTAGGCTCTGGTATAACAATTATATTCATCAGAGAAACTAGTTTCAATTGCTGTATTAGGTATCTGTACCCCATTCACATTCAACGAAAATTGAGAAATATCAAAATGTTTAAAATTGTACGGGTTTTTTGATCTTTTTCCTGAATAACCAATATTTTCGGTCATACAAAAGATGATTGTAGTCGGCAATTGACCAATGAAAACGTTGTCGAGCGATATGGATGATGTATTCATAGGAAGAGTATAGGTTTTTACTTCCACACGTTTATAACTATATATAGCATTCTTTTTTTGCAAAACAGCGTTATGTGCTAATAGAACACTCGGATTAACAGTTACATGTCTCATAAACAATGTTGCTTCTAAAATTTTCAATTGAGATTCATCGGTATCGTCAGAAAAAAAATAGAATTCTGGTTTTTCTAGTGTTAGTGTAATTCGAACATCCACGTTGTTTATAAGTAAGGTAGGCTGGTTAAACATATCTACATGTAGTTTACCCATTAGCTCAACAACATTGCTATTATTATACAATTTTTGACGGTCTTTCGATCCAGAATTATTAGATTTTTCTATGTTCGCCTTATCTAATGTCCACCCTGAGCACTCTAAATGTGTGGTAGCAGCATCATTACCATAATTTAATAGCGATTCAATATATGCTCTATAGTGATAATTTCCGTCTGATGGTGTTATATTTTTCCCGTTTAATTGAATATTACATTGTTTTATTAGAGAATGTAAAAGATTGTTAACTACACTTGGCTGTGATAGTTCTTTTCCGTCTGCCCCTTTATCATTATTCCATAACCCTCCATCTTTTTTCAAAATCCGTATTTTCAATCTTAAATATGTAGAAGATAAGTCCCTATATGTATCTCCATGACCTAATGAAACAAATTCTATTACCGATGGTTTATCTAATGAGGCTATAGGGTTGTAAGCAACCTCTTCGGATCGTAGAATACTTGATTGAATAGGTTGTGCTTTAAATATATCCAATTCAGATTTCATACATTCCACCATAATTAATCAAAAATATCTTTTTCTTTCTTACGCCTACTAACTTTACGTCGTTTCGAGGTAAAATAATTTAAATTTTTGATCGACGGCTTATTTATAACTTTTCTTTTCCTTTTTCCCGACCCATACATTTCATTGAGTTTTTGAACTGCCCCGCGTCTTACACTTTTGACAATCTCTTTACCGCGATCTTGCAGAACTTCCTTAATATTTGCACCGGATACAATATCTGATAAAGCACTTATACCAGAGTTTACAACCTGCTTTTTTAGTAAATCAGCCCCCGAAGAAAATATTGGTTTCAAATACTTGAAAAGTCCCCCAAAAAAACTACCTAGGCCACGTCCTCGTTGATATGGTACAGTCGAATGTACCAACGGACCAATATCCTCAATGCCTTTCCCCGTTTGACTCAAATAGTATCTGTAATATACTCCTTCCATAATGCTTTTCATAAAACACTAAATTGTTTAATAGAATCCCCCTTTTATTTATATACTTTTTTAAAATGTAATACAATTTTTGTAGGAATACTACTTGTTGCAAAATTAATTTTGCTACTATATTTATCACAGATTAGAATAGAAATATTATCAAAAAAATTTTTCTCAACAGCAAAATATTGTATATTTATAATTTCTTTTTCCATTCCTTCAAATGCATTTTTTGTGTTTATCGTTCTTAAACATCTCACAGTGCTATCACCCACCATATTTGGTTCAATAATATCGATATAGACAAAAAGCATTTCTGGTTTAATTACGGGTGTCATAGGTAAATATTGCAGAAATGTTTTAAATAAATCTAAGAGTCTTGACTTATGCTTTTTAAAATCTTTAATTTTTACAGTTATCTGATCAAAACATGATTTCAGTAACTCTTCGAGTGAGTAGCTATGATCTGCCTTTAATTTTAGCTCAAGTGGTGGTTGATTTATACATATTTTAATAAATTCATTTGCTTCAGGTAGTTGTTTTTCAAATGATGTTGGTGAAGGTGCAGCCACGTAATTGGAATCCAAAGATATAAAATCATATATCCCCCAAATTAGTTCACGCTCAACCTCTTTTCTTGAGTAGCCATCAAATGGGTGTATATTCTGAATAAGAGTTGGTAACAAAAAAGATTTCCAATCACACAAATATTCTTCCGTGTTATGTGGAATGTACGGCGTCCCAATTCCAACCAAGTGTTCGGAATTACCTCCTATAAAAACTTTTGTACCAATGTGCCAGTTTTTTCCGTATTTATTTGGTTGAAAATCGTTTAAGTAAATCTCCGACAGACCAACTTTCCAGTTTGTACCGCTGATTGGTTTATGTAAATTATTTGTAAAAGCTGATAAAGTATTATCAGGATAGTAATTCATTGAGTTATCACTGAGTAAAGTAACATAAAATTCATCTTTTAGGTGTATATCGCCCATGTTTTCTTACGTTTTGGAAAATTAATTTTTGATTGACTGTCACCCGCTTTAGCTGGTCGTAAAATTCGTTTTTTAGGTGTTGTAAATTTCTCGCTATTTATATGCTTTTCTTTCTTTTCTGGTGGACTGTCAAGAGGAACCGTTATAACGTCTCCAGACTCGGTTTCAAATGTTTGATAATTTTGATTTGGAGTTAATTTTCGTTTTCTTAAACGCTCACCAATTGATGTGGCAGATAGTGCTTTTGCGAAAATTTTGTCTTGAACGTCTTCATCAAGTTCACTGTGTTGTTTCTTTAAAAATATTTTCCTGGACACGTTTATCAAATACTTCATCATCTTCATTCTCATATATTTCTTCTTCAGGAAACTGCATTTCAAAATTTCTTTTACCGACAACATCTGTTTGAGTGTCTGTCGCTCTAAATATGGGTTTTGTACGGAAACGTGTTTGGGTACTTTTAGGTTCCATGATTTTAATTTTTTTCTCTTCAATTTTAGATAACAATCTTTTTTTGTTTCTAATTTTAAATAGGTTCTGACGATACAAATACCACTTCTGAATATCGGACAAATTTTTGTTTAATAAAATGTTTTTCATCTTTTTATCCAACTCGTTGAGTTCAACGTCTGAATTTTGCTTTAGTTTTTCATATATTTCAGGTTTTAATATTATCATTTTGTTAAATGTTGTATTATTCATTTTATAAAATGACCAATCACCCCTGATAAAACTGCACCGAGAAGAGCAGGTAAAAATCCACCACGTTGAATTATAATTTTTCTTTTACTAGTGAGCGACTTCTTACGGCAAATGAGTGATCTCAAGTCCTTTTTATACTTTTTTAGTTGATTGGTTGCTCTTTTATTCAAATGACAGTTACCTTTTAAAATATTTAACGCAATTTCACAGATCGTTTTAATTACATTCGGCTCACATTGTTTTATTATAACTTTTTGAAATTTTCTCTTAGAATTTTTTAACAGGTGCAATATATGACGGTTGGTTTGTAATCGTTTCATATTCCTCACCAAATTGCTCCAATTGCTCTTTTGTACAAAAACAAAAATTTTTTCCAAATATGTCACTTCTTAATCTAAATATATCATTAATATCTTGAGTAAGGTCTATTAAAATGTAACCATATGGTAAGGTAGTTACTTCATTATATACTTTCTCAAATTCGTTGACCTGTTTTGGGTATATTTGACGAGCTAAAGGCAGTATTTGGGATTTATCTCTAGGGTTTTTGAAAAGCACTAAAAATTTACAATTTAATGAAATATCTCTTGAAAATTTTCCCTGGTGAAAAACGTTTTGAGTTACAAATATTACAGATAAATTTCTATGGTGCGAACCTCTAGTAAATAATTCGCACACAATCTTGTCGTGAGAATTTAACATCATATCATCTACTATAATTAACAGTGGATCTTGATTATCACAAAAATCTGGAATAGTATTATAATGTTCAAGTCCTTTGATATTTTTCGGGACGGCTTCTTTATCGGGGTTACACCAAATAATCTTCTCAATTGGAGGTTGAATATATTTGTTTTTTTGTTTTATTAAATTAAAAATAAAAGTCGATTTCCCACAACAAGACGGCCCAGCAACCATCATAGTAAACGGATGAAAAAACATGGTTTGCCGAAGAGTATCTATCTAACTATACAAATCTATATGTATACAAAACAGAGGTCAAGTATAAAATTAATCTTGGAAAATTGGACAGACAGTCTCTTATATAGTCTCACAATGGCCAAACGTGTTTTCATAGTTGATCTCCAATTTCTAAGAGGAAACGATAAACAATATTTTGTCAAAGAACTCGCTCTACTTGAAAAAGGAAGTTTGATTCCTATCGTTTATCATTTCAAACCACCTTACCACGAAGAAGAACTAGGTCAAGAAGCACAATATAGCAATCGATATTGCGGCAATAAAATAAATGGACTTAATTGGAATGGCGGATGCATTGACTATGTGGATATAAAATCAATTATTAAATACTATTTAGAACAAGCTGAAAAAATTTATGTAAAAGGCGAACAAAAAAAATTTTTCCTTGAAAAGTATATTGAGAGTTTTAAAATAGAAAATCTTGCCATACCGTCGTTATTAAAGATTGAAAATTTTAAATCAATGTGTCCGATACATCTTTCAAATAATCATTTTAGATGTGCTGTAAAAAACTGTCTTAACATTTATATGCATCTTCGGAAGGAAAAAGTACTATAATGTTAAAAACAAAATAAAGTTACCTTTAACAATAAATTAGATCTTTACGTTATGTATGTGTGGGATTATGCATATAGAGTAGCTCGACAGGGAAAATATGAAGAATATGCACGTGATCGAAATAGATTTCATAGACGAATAAAAAATCAGTTTTTTAAACGAATACCTGGTAACTTCCGATTGTCAAGCGGCTCCACCTCTCAAAAGAAAGCGCTTACACCATCAAATACAACAACAACAACAGCAGCAACAACAGCAACAAATACTACAACAACAACAACATCAACTGGCTAGAAAACAAATTTTTCTGGCAAAATGTTCAAGCGCAGCAAAGGAGAAATCAAAACCATTTATGAAGACAGCAGAATTGCAGGAAAACCACGCATACAAATTATGCACAATTCGAAAAATCGACACTAAATTTGGGAAAAAGTGGATTTTCGAAACCGAAGATGTATTATTATTCGCACCAAATAAATTCAATGAATTATTTAACGAGGAAGATTATACAGCATTAGTTATGGAGGAAAATTTCTACCTCATAAAAACCCCTCAAAACGGTTTAACACTCTTAGAAGGTGAAAATAAAAACATTAATTAAATTTTATTTAAGTTTTAATTTTAAGACAAAAAATAAAACAAGAAATTAAATTTTAGTTTTAGAGCAAAAAATGTAAAAAGAAAAAATGAATAAAAACACGTGACAAATTGTTTTATCTGTCATTTGTACCATTATTTTATTGTTTTAATTTTAAATTTGAACTCACATTTGAACTAACCTAGTCTATCTGACATGCTTCCTAGGCCTTTAGCAACAACAATAAACCCACAATAACAACAAACAACAATAAACCACTAACCTACACTTTAAATCGAGAAATTACAAATACAGATAACCAGAACTAGGTCAAATACTAACCTAGTTTACCTGACGACCTTCCAAGGCCTTTAGCAACCGGCTTGGGACACGCACAACAACAACAAACCACAATAAACCTATAACCTACATTCTAATTCCAATACAGGAAACTAAAACTAGGTCAAATATTAACCTAGTCTACTATATAAGGTTGTTGCCCTTTCATGGCAATTATAAAAACAGGTTTTGGTTCCCCAGGACCAACTCTCGGGAGTTCTACTCACCTCCAGATATAGATCCACACGACCATTTCCTCAGGCTAGAGCTAGGCCTTGAAATAAAAAAGCCAGCAGCAGAGTGGTGCAAACCAAAAATTTTTTTTTGTTTTTGGCACTAAATCTCAGCCATCTTTGGGTGTCGAAAGACACCCAAAACGAATCAAAATGCTCTATAGAACAGCTAGACTTCTATAGAACAGCTAGAACAGCAATTTCTATAGAACAGCAATTTCTATAGAACAGCTAGAAGTTTTAATACACCTTGCTACAATTAAATACATTAAAAATTTAATGAAATTTCAAAATTCACTAGAGTATTATCCATTTTAGAAATATATAGTTAAAATCGTTTTATGTATGTTTTAGTTATCGCTTCTCAGCTGAATTTCTATAATAATAGTGATAAAGGTGGTATGTATGTTTTAATTTTTTCCGTTGTAATTTTTTTATTTTAATTTGATTAATTTAGACAGGTGCGTAATAATCAAAGTAACTCGAAATTATGATGTAATTTGCATTAAAATGTCTTACTAAAAAAAATGTTGAGCGTAATATTATTTAATGCAAATAACAGACATTTTTAAACAACAAGCTTTATATTTTACTCCCAGCACTCTGTTAAATATTGATGCAAAGAGCATTAGTTTAACTTTATATAGCAAGCATTGTATTGTTTTGTAATGGACACTTCCGTAGGACCTATATGTGTAGCAATTTGCATTACATATTCAATTTTTTTTAACTGTGTGTACTTCAATTATTATTCATTGTATGTAGTTCTATTAATTAATGATTACGTTACAATCATATGGCAATTTAGTTTTAATTTTTTTGTGTTTTGATGAAATTCAATCTTAGTTTAAATAGAAATTTAAATTATAGTTCTATTTTGTTTTATTTTTTTTATGATAATAATTAAATAATAATAAGTTCAAGGTTAGGTTTTGTTATATATTATATAAAAATAATTTTATAAATTGTTCGTTTGAATTAAATTTTATAGCAATATGTTTCGTATGTAGGTATAATTAAAATTTTTTAATTAGCTGTTAAGGTAATTTTGTTATGTAATTGGATGTTCCTTACATAATTGATATAAAAATATATTGTTTTACGAAAATATATTATCTTTTTAGGCAAGTCATAAATTTGTCATACATAAATTTGTCATACATAAAAACAGTTAGAACATTATAGAGATATTTAGTGTAAGTCGTGTTACCATTTAGTATTTGTTTGTTGTTGCTAGTAATTACATAAAGTCACTCAGTAATTTTGTAATTTAATCCTATTTTTTTACGATTGTTATTTGTTTTGCTTTATTTTAGGTTTTTTATAGGAAATATTCGTTAGGTCAAGTATTGTTTGTTTTGTTAAATTGAAATTTTTGTTGTTTGAATTTTGTTTTGTTCTTGGTTAATTGTTTTGGTAATTTTAACTAATTATTTAATAGCATTTAAAATTTAAAACTAATTTTCACGTACTTTTTGTAATCCTTTTAATTTTACCTAAACCACACTCACACGCTAACTGACAACAAGATTAGAAAAGCGAAAATGACTATGAGAGTAATCCCCGAGCACTTGATGGCGGATGAATTGCGGGTTGAGGGTGAGGTCCGATGTATTGCTCTTCACACAATTATCGAAGAAATTAAAAACCTTACCGATAGTCTTTCCAAAGAAGCAGATGGTAGTATAGCTCCTCCAAATGGGATACATTTAAAAGCTTTAGAGTGCCCAGAAGAAGAGTTTAGTCTTTGTGCTTCTAAGCTTGCTACTCTTACACGTGCGCTGAAAAATACTGTCACGTTGAGTCATGAGATCAAAATCAATAAGTTAGATATTGCAATTTCTCGTGTTTGGCATATTCGAGGACGATTAATTCGTACGAAAAGGTTCACTGGATCTAAAACTTGCTCATTGCTAGAATGGTGTGACATGTTGTTAAATGGTTTACAAGGAGCTCTTCTTCAAACAGGCTTCCTTGGAAACCAAAATGTCATGGTATCAACCCAAAACAACAAAGTATTGGAGAAATATCAATCAATAGATGAGACCATTGAACCTGGCCAGAATACGCTAGTTGAAGATGACCCGTATGATAACCATGCCCCAAAAGGATCTGCCACAGATAAAAAGACCCGTCTTTCTTTATGTTGTACCTCAGAGGTAGTTATTACTACAATACCAAGTGTTTTTCCGACGAGCGAGGATACCTGCTTGCAAGATTCTAACTGGATTTCCTTCTGCCAACCAGTGAAAAGTTGTTCAAGCCCTACGAACATTAGTAATGTTAGTTCTCCAAATCAAGTAACTCTGCAGGATCCAAATGAAATTTCTTGTAATTTTTGTAACGATCGCAATAATCGCAAAACAATAATAAAACCAAATTCCTCTTTGTTTTCAATTCAATAGAAATGTATTTCATTAGTTTCCGTTCATTTTTACATTAATAATAATTTTAAAATTTTCTAAAACTTAACTGCTAGTTAAATTTTGAATATACTATAAAAAGCAAACGAACGTACTCAATTTTATTTCCAATTCTAGCGAACAGATGTCGTTGTCGTTATTAATCTTTGCTGAATTTTCAATATTACCCGATTTGTTTTGACATCATGAGATGTAAAAAAGCGAAAATCACATTTTTCCAATTTTTGAGAGGTCATTCCATATTTGTGCTTCAAACAAATATTTTCAGAGTTGATTTTTAGAAAAATTCAGTAGATTCATTAAGGTGTTAATATATGTGTTGGCTCTTTTAAATTAATTGCTAATTAATGTGATGTGTAATAATAAAAACATCAAATACTAAAAATATAAGTCAAATTTATAATTTGAAATGAAATTATTATTGTTATTATGGTTGTAAACATTAATAAGAATACAATAAAAAGATTTATTATGGCCAGTTGTGACTTGTAATTGTCCACTTTATAAGAAGTTAACATTGATGAAAATGTTTCATCATGCGACACCAGATGTTTTTTCCAATATATAATACAAATTTGGATTATCAAAAAGATGTCAATGTTTTGAATAATAATAACAACAATAGTAGTGGTGCCGTAGTTTCAAATGGATATTCTAATATTTCAAATCAGGAATTAAGCAAATATTGGCTTAAAGAAGTTCACTTGGTATCCGAAATAATATCTCTGCTTATCCAGATCAAAATTCAACAACTTTGGAGCGTGGTATTGCAACTGGTGGAAACAGAATCAACAGTTTAAAATAAGGTATTTTTCTAATTTTATATTAGTATTGAAATTTAGTTTTTTTGTGTGGTTCAACTTAGTTTTTAGAATGATAGGCTAATTGAAGAATAATAAGAGATTTCCAAAATTTAAGATCCGTGTAGGGACAATCCGGATGGCGGGAGTGATCTCCTTTGCTTTAACTTTTATTTTTTTCCTACTATAGAAACGATGGAATATCAGATGTGCTTGTGATTTGTATAGATTTATGAGTCAGTTATGAGTCATATTTTTGGCGCAATTTTAATTATATATTCTTAGCGCGATTTCTGAAAACCAGTTTTGGTTTGTGTGGTCAAAATTTTCTGGAAAAACCAGTTTAGTTTTGTTTTGGTTGAAAAGAATATTTTTTTTTGTTGATAATATTTTTTGTTGGGAGAACCAGCGTGGTTTTTTTATATGTATACCTTTTTTGTGTATATATAGATTATATATATACAGGGGAAATATTTTATTATTAAAATCTTTAATTGAATTTTATAATATGTACATGAGAGGTCAGGGGTTGAGAGGGAGGTGTCGGCCAGGGGGGTTTGAGCCATGGATGAATGAGGTGGAAGAGAGAGAGCATGTGGAGAGAAAGGAGAGAATGGTTGAGGCGAGGAATGTAGTGGATGAAATAATAAATGTGGTTTTGAATGAGGTGAAAAATGGGATATATTTGGAAATTATGGATGATATTTATGGAGAACGGTATGATAAGTTATTGGGGGATCTGATTCGTGAAATAGTGAATGAGGAGTTGAATGGGGTGAATGAGGAAGCGGATGAGATGGATGAAGTGACTGAGGAAGTGAATATGGGCTGGCGTGAGAGGAGACGGGTCAAGAAAAACAGGAGCTCACACCTGAAGAGAAAGGAGAGGAGGAAGAAGGAGAAGGAGAGTCGCTTGGTCGTGGAGCTGGGAGCTTCCTCGACCAAGAGTACTCAAATAGAGGAGCTGGTTGAGGTGGTTCCCATCTCACCGACCATGCGACAGGTAGAGGAGTGGTCTGGTCCACAGGAGGCCCCTGTTCCTCATTGTATAATTAATTAAAATTAATTATTTTTGCTTGTTTGAAAAAAAACCGTTTTGGGACAGCAATTTTTTTTTGGAGATTGTTTTTTTGTGCTGTCATTTGAATTTGTTTTTGTACATATTGTACATATTTGTAAATATTTTTGTAAATAATTTTTTTTTGTATATAGTTCATATATCTTTTTTGGAATAATATTGTACATATTTTCATTGTACATATTTTTGTATATAATCGTGTACATATTTTGGAATGACATTGTACATATATTGTAAATATTCTTGTACATAGTTGTAAATAGGTTATTGTATACAAATACAAGTACAATGGTTCGTTGAATTCGCTCATTGAACATGATATGGGTGTGTGCAGGATATATTTTTTGTATTTTCAATTTTTTATTGGTGATTAATTTTTTTTTGAATTTCTTTTGGAAAACCAATTATTGGTGTTTTTATATATATATATGGTATTGTATAAGGTTATAATTAATCTCTTTCTCAGCGGTAGGCCTAAAAAGCCATCCATAGAGCTTCACTCTTTAACATTGATGTCGTTCTTAGATCGCCTATGGCCATCGGGGTTATGCGATCGAAGAACATTGGTTTCTCCTCTTCATTCGGCGAGGGAGTTCTCAGGGACGAGGAGTGGTGTTGCTGTGTTTGTACTTAGGTGCAAACCAGCAGTACCATTCTTTGCTCAGAGGCTTCTTCGGTGTAATGAAGAGAAGAACCAATTGTACTTTGCTTTCAGGATCAGAGGCTTCACCTCAAACAAATTCAAAAACTTTTCCACTTTTCCACTTAGCTTTTACAATAAAACAATTTTTCATAGAGTTTAGGATTTGAAGTCTGGTGCTCGGGAGCGTTCTTCAACTTTCGCATTAGGTTTAGTTGTAATTTATTTGTAGGTTAAACAAGCACAACTGGGTCAGTAGAAATGGACCTAGTGTCTAATCGTGACAGTTGTGATTGTTTTTATTAGGTTGGGGAGAATCTGTTCTGTAGAATCTGGTCGTTAGGGGCTTTTCTAGTCAGTTCTCACATGCATTGTTGGAGTGGGCTCGCGAACGCGATATTTTAAATTTAAACAAAATGGATATTGTAACCATACTTACTTTTTAAATTGTCTCCAGACGAATCTTGATTTTGGGAATCTCTTACTACATTAAATAAAAATAAAATAAATCAAACAAATTTTTCAAAAATTAAATAAATAAAATTTTTATTAAATAAATTAAATTTTCGTTAATTAAAATAATTTTAGGTAAATAAATAATTTTTTCGTAATTTAAATAGTTTTAGGTAACTAAATAAATAATTTTTTTTAATTACACAATACATCAAGATATAAATAAATATTTTTTATTTTTTAAAAAAAAAAATAAATCAATATTTCAAAGTTAGGACGGTGCATCCAATAAATAAACATTCTTCTAAATATTTTTATTTTTCAATTTTCTTTTAAAAATAAATAAATATATTTTAGGGGTGCTATCGTCAATAACTAATTTTAGGTATATATATATATTTCAGTATATCTGAAATTAAATAAATAAATTATATTTTTACACATACAATATTTTAGGAACTTTTGTAAAAGATTCAGCAAAGATTGGGTACGACGGTGGTCTTTCCTTTTTGTTCCTTTACAAAGGGTGTTTTTACAAAAAGGTTTTTTGTGTTTTTTTGAATTGGGGCGTTCGTTGTTTTTTTTCATTTCTTTGCGTTTTACAACTTCCATCGGACGAATTTTTCCGGGCGAATTAACTCCACATTTTTTCTAGTTGGAATTGGTTTTATTATTGTTGTTGACGTTTTTTTTGTGAATTCTGGATTTTATAAATTTTACCATCGCAATGTCAAGTCACATTGGCGTGGACCATCCGTTCTATGGTTTGGAATCCAGTGAACTGCAGATCGAATGTCTGGTTCGGGGTGTGGATTTTAGAGGGGTCAATTGGGCAGAGGAACTGCGAAACCACGTAGATCATGGTGCAGTTCCAGTAATGGTATCTCATGCGAGAGACTTGGTAGCTGAGTCTCAAACGGTGGTGCAGGCAGCACAAGTTGTTTTAGATCAGGTACGTCGACTTCAACCACCGGTTAATCAGATCTTCTTAGATGGTTTGGCGAATCGAGTTGTGCATTATACAGGTAGGATGAATAGGTTGGGTCCTCGCAATGACTTGCAAGAAGCCCGCACCTACGCTATCTCGCAATTGTCACGCGCTTGGGATATAATAGGATCACTGTCAACACGTCCAATTATACAGAATAAACCAGGAGTATCATCTGCTCCATCTGCTTCACCTGCTTTTCGACCAGGTGAGAGATCCACACCGATCCCAGTACAGCCAATAACTGAGACAATAAATAGTCTGAATCGTACAGACCATCAACAACAGAGACGGTCGGATCAATTACCACCGGCTTATTTTCAGCAATCAGGTTTGAGAGCAGAGGACCTTGCAATACCACTATTGGGTCCATCTTTCCAAGCTGAACACATACACAACAATCCAGCATTGGTACAACAACAATCATTAAATTATCCACAAGCTCCACTAGCAGCACCACCACCATACAACCAACCTCCTCAGGTATGGCGTGACGCGGCTCCAGCGTTAGCACCAGTGGAGTACCGAGGGGTTCGTGGGAACAATTTGAGTCGTTATGACTCAAATTGGGTTCCAACCTTCACAGGAGATGGTCACTCTCCTGATGTTCATGAGTTCGTTCACAGAGTTGAGGCGGCTGCCAGGAGGGACCGTGTGAATTGGGACGACCTTAGGTCTATCGTTCCACGGTATCTCAAGGGGGCTGCCGACAGATACTATTTGAACTTAACTCATGAATATGAGGTGGTGACCTATCCAGTGCTAAGGGAGGGACTCCTACAAACCTTCGGTACGCTCACTGATGATAAGGCGATCTTGCGCGTTCTTCTGAACCGCAAACAAAAGTCAAAGGAGAGCGTATACGAATATCTAGTGGAGATTGGTTCGTTAAACCGTCGCTTAGCACGTCCATTTGCTGACCGTGAAATGCTAGAGATTGCTCGGGAGGGATTGAGTGTGGAGCTCAAAAATGCTACACTTGCAGCAACAATACATTCTATTGATGAACTTCGGACTCTATGTCAGAAGTTTGAACGTTTGTGGTCCACACCAGTTCCAACCAGAACATCAAATTTAAGAATTAGCGAGGTACAACAAATGGATGATTATGAGGTGGATGCTGAACCAGAACAACATGGATATATTGATGCGGTGGATTCAACACAGAGACGGATATTGCAGCGACCTAGCATAACATTTGACAACAGTCAACCTGGTCCATCAATATCCAGACAACCAATAGTATGTTTCAGATGTGGAGTAAACGGTCATCGAGCTCCTGATTGCTCTAAGAATCGGATAAAATTGCACTGCTGGAAATGTAACAAGCCGGACGTTATATATGCAAATTGTTCATATTGTCACCCGTCGGTAAACTACCGTCCGAGAGTACATGCTTCGGGGATGGTACCCTCGGTTCAACATCCAATGAGCCCGAAGAAAACGACGAGAGATGTAGCAACGCAGGACGATCGATCACCACTCAGGAAACCAGAATAAAATCACCTAGTACATTTAATTTCCCATCATTACATCACACATATTTTAGACGTCTTGAACGTAACATTAGATATTGGAGGATGAGGAAATTATTTCGTAAAGCTTGTATTTCATCTATCCTTTCAGAAACAAAGGATCCTCGGCCGCGATTGACAATTAGGATTTTGGACAAAAATATTTCAGGATTATTGGATAGTGGAGCGTCAATCACAATACTTGGAAGAAATTCCTTGGATTTATTGGAATCATCAGGTACAACTTACCGTAAGTACACTTCGTGTATTCGTACGGCAGATGGTACTGCAAATAAAATTTTGGGTTACGTAGAAATCCCAATAACCGTGAATGGCTCCACTAAACCAATGCGGTTTCATATTGTCCCTGGTTTACGAGAAGAGCTCTACCTGGGCATAGATTTCTGGGAGAAATTCGGTATTGTTCCTTCTTTTGTTAGTGAACTGACTCGTACAGAGCCAATAACTTTGAATACACACAACCTCACCACTGATCAGCAACATGAACTGGATATGATCAAGGATTCTTTCCCGTCATTTGAAGTGTCTGGGCTCGGAAAGACTTCTTTGGTTGAACATGTCATCGATGTTGGTGATAGTGCACCTGTTAAACAGAGGCACTATCCCACATCGCCGGCTGTTCAACTAAAGGTTTTGTAACGATTAGCAGTCAGTGCAACCTGTGCCCCCAAAAAGGAGTAAAGATTGCCCTGGCCAACGTTAAAGAATTGTCACTCTGACTGAACTCCGAAATCGCTCAAACGACTTCGCTCAGTCATTTGGGGCCGTGGGGTTGTTCGGCAGTCAGAGTGTCCTAGATGGTGAGCGATATAGACAAAAACGTAATGAGGAGATAGTCCACCAGCCCTACTTACCCGCCTGATAAATCATGTTTTAAGCCGGACATTCCATGGTGGAATGCATTGCGCTCACGACGAATTTACATTTAAAATAACTTCAAACTAATAAAAGTCACTCAAACACGGGTGTCACTACCAAGAAAAGAAAGAAGGACTTGCAATGGGTTCACCATTAAGTGGATTGTTAGCCAATATATACCTTAACCATTTTGAAAATAAATTTGTTTTTTTCCAATTTAAATAGATATCAAAATTTGATTATTTCATATTCAAGATACGTTGATAACATATTTTTATTATTTAATGGAACTTCACAACAAATTGAAATTTTCAAAAATTATTTGAATAAAATTAACAAAAAGATACAATTTACTCTTGAAATTGAAAAAGACAACATGTTAAACTTTTTGGATTTAACCATATCACAGAATAATAATAGTTTTGAGTTTAAAATTTATAGAAAACCTACGCGAAAAAACATTCAAAATATAAAATCTATTTTTGCTCAACATCTAGTCGATGACAATCATTCATATACAAGTTTTGAAAATAATTTTGAAGTTTTACATTTTTGTAACAAAGGTCCTCTCATGGATTCAATGGAAGAGTTTGAAAAATATAAAGCTACTAAGAAGTCACCATTTTTAATTTTGAATGAACAACTATCATTTGGTTTTAATATTTTGTACAATTTAATTATAAATTAATATTTTCCTTTATTGTTTTTGTTCTTATCATATTTTACAATTTTAATCTTTTCAATTTCTGTTTTAAAATTTTTATGTACCTCCTCATGTGAGTGTAATATCTTTTATCCAACATCAGTGAAATTAAACAACTCATCACCGAAGTGCCGAATGCCAGCTGACATCACTTTGAACATTCTTTCTTTCTCCATACAAAACACCAGCACTTCTGTATGGATTTTGTCACATAATGTAAAACACATAAAAAATAGTGCGGTTTTTTTTCTAAATTTTGTATTAAAACCATTATAAAGAAAATAATATTATAATTTTTATCGGATAGCTTAAAAAAAAACCTTAACTTTCGCAAATACTATTTTTTTTTTCACAATTGAATTTTTCTCTTTTAATTTTTTTTATTGTTAATTCACACGTTAAATATTTAATGAAAAAAAAATAAAAACAACATATGTATTTTCTTCCAATAACATTTTTTACATTTATATATATCTCATAATTAAAAATCAATTCACATTTGTTTTTTTTTTGAATTAAAATTTCATTAAAACCTTTCGAATTACAACTTTTCCGAATTAAAAATCAATTCACTTCGAATTCACTTACAACTTTTCCGAATCAAAAATTCACATTTGTTTTTTTTTATTAAAACTTCAAAAAAAAAACACAATAAATTCCAATAAATTCAAATTCACAATAAATTCCATTTTTTTTATTTTGCAGTAATTAAAAAAAAACCACACGAGACGCGAGTCTTTAAAAAAAAAACCTCCTGACCATACTGGTCAGGAGTTCTAATCCGAGTGTCCAGATCTTCGTTTGTTTTTTTCAAACGTTGATCTCAAATAAGAAAAGAAAAACAAAATCCCACGGTTTAAAAGCCATTCGTCTACAAAAACGTTGAATTCCAAGATTTACATAAAAAATATATCTAATTTCAGATGACTGAATCTTAGACAGAGAAAAGTTAATGGAAACACAAAAGAAAACCGTAATTTGATTAAAATTTATTTTAATCCAGAATGTTATGTTATGTTTTTGCAATATTTACAAAAACATAACATGGGAACCGTTTAAATTTAAATTTAGGTAAATTTGCAATACTTGCACAATTAAACATGGAAAAGATTCTGAGAGTGGATATAATGTCACAATGCATCAAAATAAATGTTTCAGTAAATCTGGAGTTCGGAACCTTGGGACGAAGGAAAGTAAAAATAAATGTTTGACACAAAAGTGGTGTGTCCCAAAATATCCTTCGTCACAAATCGTGGGGACGTCCCACACCCTGAGAACGTCTCAAGCCAGGATCACCATTAAAACGAGGGGACAGAAAGGTTGCACTGACTTTAGATAATACGCCAAGATGTAGTTTTTAAGGGATAATCACTATAGTAGCCATAAAGATAAGAACCTATGGACATGAACTTACGAGAAAAAAAAAGTAAAACAAAAAAAATAAAATGAAATTTATTAATGATGACTACTACAGTTATAATGGATGGTGAAACAATTAAAAAAAACAAAAGAAAACCAGTATAAATTTCTAGGGGTAATGATAGACAACCGTTTAGAATTTAAAGACTATATAGACTATATAACAAAAAAAACTGAATACGAAACCAGATCATGTCAAACGAATAAATAAAACCCTAAACACTGATAATAAACTAACATTATACAAATCTTTGATTTCACGTGGTATAGATTATTGCTCTTCGATCTTATTTATCTTAAATGAAATCCAAATTTTAAAATCCCTCCACAAAGATACAGAGCAAATTCATGTTATCTATATTATAGGAAATATGTTCTGAAAACATTAAAGTATAGAAAACTTTCGAAACTAAGATTTTATAAAAGACGATACAACAAAAAAAAAATAATAACTCAAATCAAATCAAATTATGTTTGGTTTTTACCGTGCAAACCTAATGGAGATGGTAACGTATCGTTGCTGGACATAATTTTTAGTGCGACAGCTTAAAGATGGTAACGCAGATGCGTAGAATGATACCGGTAAAGATCAAGGCATGTTGCTGTGAAAACGGATGAACTCGAACCTAAGAACGAGTTGTCAAGTGAAAAGACTACAACGAATTTGAAGGCTAAGGTTTCACTTTCCTTGCATTACTGCAAGGTGTAATGGATCGTAAGAGACAACCCTATCAAAAGTCATAGTGATCAAATAGCAACGATAGATAAAAGATACATAACTCAACCTTGTCTTAAAAGATATGAACAACACTTTGAAATTAATATATGGGATAAACCAAGTGACATTGAACATTTCTAACCAGATTATCATTACAAAAAAACATTGGATAAAATTTATTATGGACATATTAACCTATATTCAAAGTAACAACATAAACAATCATTGTGACATAATTATACAGAAGATCAATGGCCGAAAAGTATAAACAAACAGAAAATTTTAATTGTAATATAATTCCTCTTTTATAGATAAGAGAAGATTTTTATCAAAAGAAAGACGGAGTACGAACAATATAAATTAAATCATAACATTAAAAAAACCTGGAAAATAAAATTGAACTTGAGATTTCATAATCATAGTTTTGCGATATAAAAAAAAATGTACCATATGACTTTAACGTGGAATTGATTCTTATCGGTAAATAATTTAAAAAAAAAAATTATCGTTTAACATTAGTTCTCTCAATATTTAAGATACTATCGCGTAACATTCCCAGAATATTATTGAATTATTTTTTTCTCCGATTTAAAACTGGTTAAGTCAAATCATTCAAATTTATTGCAGTTTGTGTAATTGATTTTGGTTTCGTAAATAAATCATCTTTAATCAGCAATCTTAAAAAGATCAATATAACAGATCAATATAAAAGTGAATCTTAAGAATTCTCTAATTTTTTTAATTTTTGGGAAAGATCATAATAAATTTACTTATAATATAAATTCTTATTAACTTTAACAAACAACTAATTTACTAAAATTATTTAACTTTATCATACAGTAACTAGTAAAGTAATTAAAGGCCAAATATTGTAATAATTATAAACAGAATCCAAATTCAACAACAGCCAAAAAGAAGTTGAGCAAAGACACCACTTAAAACTTAATTCAAGTAAAAATTGGATAACATTAAATGCAACACAATAAGCAATACAATGAAAATTCAATATACATTGATAAAATATCTGTTTTAATATTATACGGAATTTATCGATATTTGACATTATGAATTCTGTTTGGCCATAGTCTAAGTATATTATGCTTTAGACTTTTAATTTAATTAAACTTATAACTAAGAAAATTTTTCTTTTAATTTGGTTTTTTTTATGATCAATTACGAAATAAATGTTTAGATAAAAAAACTTAACTATTATTAAAAAAAATACTAATTATGAGAAAATTCAAAAGAATGCAAATCTAAATACAATTTTATTTTTAATACATTTTAGTATGCCATGCTCATTCAATTATCACCAAAATAAATTTGAATTTTATGAATATACAAAACGTCATTATGATTAAGTAATAATAAGAAAAATTTCATAATTTCAAACGGTAGATTCTGAAAATGTGTAATTTTGCAAAGCATTTCTTTTTACAACACAAAAACAATTTTCAATAATATAAAATATAACATAAAATTAATAAGTTGTAACAAACTCAGTAATATAATATAAAAGTAAAAAAAAAATTCAAAAAAATGTGTATAATAGAATTTAACTGTATTTTCCATTATTTTTGCATCATCATATTTTGGTATCACCTATGTTCTTGAAATATTTTTTCCAGATTTTATATTTTTGAGTCATAAAATATTAATTGATAAACATTATTAACATAATAACAAAAAAACTCGGTTCTCTAAAAAAAAACTAAATGTTATTATTATTATCATCATAAAAAAAATTAAACAATAATCTAACAAAAAACATTAAACAATAACTAAATAAAACATCAAAATAAAAACTGAAAAATCACCTAACGTAAATTATCATTAAAAAACTAATTAAAATATGTATGAGAGAACATGACCACAGGTTAAGCAGGCAAGCAGGGACAGGTGTCAAAGACGATAGATTTTCTGGACCAACAGGATAAATATAGGTCTTAAGCTAGTCCAGAACTGTGAATTTAAATTTGAAAGTGAGGGTATTTGAATTCAAACATCAATATAAAAAATGAAATTAAAACGATACTAAAAGCAACAACTAACAATATGGCAAATAAATCCTCGGTGCCGATAATTCCAACCACAGCTTTTGTCCCAAAATGTTTAACAACCTTACAGGCAATTCTACAGCAACAAACCTAAAACTAAACTATAACACAACAAAACTGGATATCCCTGCGCTAAAACATTTTGTACTTCTAAAGAAGTTTTACAAAATGATTTAGATAACTAACAGGCACGATAATCAACAGCAAATAAAACTTAGTACTAAACAATAAACACAAAAAAAACTGGATATCAACCGCGCTAAAACATTCTTTCAACTTATTAAAAAGTTGGATAGAATGATTCAGAAAACCAACAGTTTAGATAATTCAACAGCATACTTAAAACTAAACCAAAAAAACAAAAACAAACACTGGATCTACCCGCGATAAAACACTTTGGAACTTATCCAGCACTGGAACACAAACACCGAAAACATATGAAAAAAGGGCTCCTAGGTGTGATCCGGCCAAACCATTGATCAGCTGATTTATCTAGACCACAACCAGGAACACTACCAATAATTTACATGCAGAACATACATGTTTCTAAATAAAACGGTTAATAGACCTAGGGGTTTACACATGAACCTAACTATTGTTCGGCTCATGAACTAATAAGCTTTATTTGGGCGCCACTGAAACGATTAGCAGTCAGTGCAACCTGTGCCCCCAAAAAGGAGTAAAGATTGTCCTGGCCAACGTTAAAGAATTGTCACTCTGACTGAACTCCGAAATCGCTCAATCGACTTCGCTCAGTCATTTGGGGCCGTGGGGTTGTTCGGCAGTCAGAGTGTCCTAGATGGTGAGCGATATAGACAAAAACGTAATGAGAAGATAGTCCACCAGCCCTACTTACCCGCCTGATAAATCATGTTTTAAGCCGGACATTCCATGGTGGAATGCATTGCGCTCACGACGAATTTACATTTAAAATAACTTCAAACTAATAAAAGTCACTCAAACACGGGTGTCACTACCAAGAAAAGAAAGAAGGACTTGCAATGGGTTCACCATTAAGTGGATTGTTAGCCAATATATACCTTAACCATTTTGAAAATAAATTTGTTTTTTTCCAATTTAAATAGATATCAAAATTTGATTATTTCATATTCAAGATACGTTGATAACATATTTTTATTATTTAATGGAACTTCACAACAAATTGAAATTTTCAAAAATTATTTGAATAAAATTAACAAAAAGATACAATTTACTCTTGAAATTGAAAAAGACAACATGTTAAACTTTTTGGATTTAACCATATCACAGAATAATAATAGTTTTGAGTTTAAAATTTATAGAAAACCTACGCGAAAAAACATTCAAAATATAAAATCTATTTTTGCTCAACATCTAGTCGATGACAATCATTCATATACAAGTTTTGAAAATAATTTTGAAGTTTTACATTTTTGTAACAAAGGTCCTCTCATGGATTCAATGGAAGAGTTTGAAAAATATAAAGCTACTAAGAAGTCACCATTTTTAATTTTGAATGAACAACTATCATTTGGTTTTAATATTTTGTACAATTTAATTATAAATTAATATTTTCCTTTATTGTTTTTGTTCTTATCATATTTTACAATTTTAATCTTTTCAATTTCTGTTTTAAAATTTTTATGTACCTCCTCATGTGAGTGTAATATCTTTTATCCAACATCAGTGAAATTAAACAACTCATCACCGAAGTGCCGAATGCCAGCTGACATCACTTTGAACATTCTTTCTTTCTCCATACAAAACACCAGCACTTCTGTATGGATTTTGTCACATAATGTAAAACACATAAAAAATAGTGCGGTTTTTTTCTAAATTTTGTATTAAAACCATTATAAAGAAAATAATATTATAATTTTTATCGGATAGCTTAAAAAAAAACCTTAACTTTCGCAAATACTATTTTTTTTTTCACAATTGAATTTTTCTCTTTTAATTTTTTTTATTGTTAATTCACACGTTAAATATTTAATGAAAAAAAAATAAAAACAACATATGTATTTTCTTCCAATAACATTTTTTACATTTATATATATCTCATAATTAAAAATCAATTCACATTTGTTTTTTTTTCGAATTAAAATTTCATTAAAACCTTTCGAATTACAACTTTTCCGAATTAAAAATCAATTCACTTCGAATTCACTTACAACTTTTCCGAATCAAAAATTCACATTTTTTTTTTTTTTTATTAAAACTTCAAAAAAAAAAAACACAATAAATTCCAATAAATTCAAATTCACAATAAATTCCATTTTTTTTATTTTGCAGTAATTAAAAAAAAAACCACACGAGACGCGAGTCTTTAAAAAAAAAACCTCCTGACCATACTGGTCAGGAGTTCTAATCCGAGTGTCCAGATCTTCGTTTGTTTTTTTCAAACGTTGATCTCAAATAAGAAAAGAAAAACAAAATCCCACGGTTTAAAAGCCATTCGTCTACAAAAACGTTGAATTCCAAGATTTACATAAAAAATATATCTAATTTCAGATGACTGAATCTTAGACAGAGAAAAGTTAATGGAAACACAAAAGAAAACCGTAATTTGATTAAAATTTATTTTAATCCAGAATGTTATGTTATGTTTTTGCAATATTTACAAAAACGTAACATGGGAACCGTTTAAATTTAAATTTAGGTAAATTTGCAATACTTGCACAATTAAACATGGAAAAGATTCTGAGAGTGGATATAATGTCACAATGCATCAAAATAAATGTTTCAGTAAATCTGGAGTTCGGAACCTTGGGACGAAGGAAAGTAAAAATAAATGTTTGACACAAAAGTGGTGTGTCCCAAAATATCCTTCGTCACAGTTTATGCCGAACTCGACCGAATGCTTCAAATGGGCGTGATCGAAGGAGTAACAGTTCTTGGTGCTCGCCAGTGGTTTTGGTACAAAAAGAATCTGGTAAAAACAGATTATGTATTGATAGCCGTCGTGTCAATTCACTAACGAAAAAGGACGCTTACCCACTTCCCTTGATTGATGGCTTACTAGGTCGTCTAAATAGCACAAAGTACATTTCAAGTATTGATCTCAAAGATGCTTTCTGGCAGATTCCTCTGGCAGAAGCATCTAGAGACAAGACAGCCTTCACAGTGCCTGGTCGTCCATTGTATCAATTCCGGGTTATGCCCTTTGGATTGTGCAATGCTCCCCAGACAATGTGTCGGCTAATGCACAAAGTGATACCACATCAATATCACGAAAATGTCTTTGTTTATTTAGATGATCTATTGGTAGTCTCTTCCACGTTCCAGGAACATATGGAATTGCTGTCCAAAGTCTCTTCATTGTTAAGAGCGGCTGGGTTAACCATAAACCTCAAGAAAAGCAAATTTGTTCTGAGAGAGGTGAAATACTTGGGATTTTTGGTCGGTGAAGATGGTCTTCGAACAGACCCTGACAAGGTAAGAGCTGTAGCAGAGTACCCAGCTCCATCTACAGTAAAACAAATACGACGACTTTTAGGAATGGCTGGTTGGTACCAACGTTTCATACCAAACTATGCAAGCGTGGTATCACCAATTACAGATTTATTAAAAAAGAGTTCGGGAAAATTGAAATGGACATTGGAAGCGCAAGCTGCTTTCGAAAATTTAAAACGATTGCTGACTACAGCACCGGTATTAATTAACCCTCACTATAATAAAGAGTTCTTTATTAGATGCGATGCAAGTCTGACAGGGATAGGTAGTGTGTTGTATCAGGTTGATACTGACGGACAAGAGTGTCCGATAGCCTTCATGTCGAAGAAATTAAATAGAGCTCAAAGGAATTATTCTGTTTCTGAGCTTGAATGTCTTGCGGCAATTCTTAGTGTGAAGAAATTCAGGGGCTATGTTGAAGGTCACCGATTCACAATTGTGACTGATCACTCAAGTCTGAAGTGGCTTATGTCACAGAAGGACTTGAGTGGCCGTCTGGCTAGGTGGAGCCTAAAAATCCAACATATGGATTTTACCATTGTCCACCAAAAAGGTACCCAAAATATAGTCCCTGATGCTCTATCTCGTCTTTATGACGATACACACGAAGAATTGACGGAAGCATTAGTACATCACATTAATGAAATTAAAATCGACAATGAAGGTTATCGGCACCACGAATATACGGATATGATAGCTAAAGTTCAATCATCACCCAAGGACTTTCCATCTGTTAAAGTCGTGGATGATAAGCTATACATACGTATTGAGCCAAGACCTGATGCAATACCCAACGATGTTCCTGTGTGGAAACTCTGGGTACCAAAACCGATGACTTCAAACATGATTCAGAAGCATCATGATGATAGTACTGCTGCTCATGGGGGTGTTAAAAAGACTTTAGAATTACTTCGACGTCTTTATTATTGGCCGGGCATGGCGTCACAGGTACACAACTATGTTGTGTCCTGCGACACATGTAAACAAACAAAGGCCACGAATCAGATATTGCGTCCTCCGATGCAATATCAATTCGAAACAGCACGTCCATGGCAGAGAGTCTATATAGATTTTTTGGGACCGTATCCTCGTTCTACACTTGGGAATACGGTGTTATTGATAGTTCTGGATCATGCTACGAAGTTTGTACTACTGAAACCACTTAGAAACGCAACTTCACCGAAGGTGAATGCTTTTCTAAGGAATGAAGTGTTTCTTACATATGGGGTACCAGAGTTTCTGCACAGTGACAATGGCAAACAGTTCACTAGTAGGACCTTTCAAAATCTTTTGTCAGATTTCGGCATTAAACACATTAGGACCGGTGTTTATAGTCCTCAAAGTAACGCGTCAGAGCGGGTCAATAGGTCAGTTTTAGCAGCAATTCGAGCGTTCATTAAAGGTCAACACACCAAGTGGGATTCACAAATTGGTGAAATCGCGTATGCACTGCGGGCAGCAGTACATTCAGCTACCAAGTACTCACCGTACTATCTATTATTTGGTCAACATCCAATCTCGGATGGACATACTTACCAATTGTTGAGATCACTACACCAGCTTGGTGAAGATGCTGGTGAGGAATTAAAACGCTCTGATCATTTGACTATGCTCAGGAACCGGGTTCAGGAAAACTTAAAAGCAGCCTTCAAAAAGTCGCAACATCAGTATAACCTGCGAACTAAACTACGGACTTTTCAACCACAACAACGTGTGTTTGTACGGCAACATCATTTGAGTGACGCTACAAAAAAAATTCTCGGCAAAATTGGCTCCAAAGTTCTTACCTGCAATGATTAAGACTAAGATTGGAAATGTACTCTACGAGTGCACAGATATGAGCGGTAAGAATCTTGGAGTCCATCACGCGAAAGACATCAGGGAATGATGTCTTTTCGTTAGGTAGGGTTGTTCCTCTGGCTGATTGTCGTCTCTGGGGTTCACATCTTCAGGTCATACTTACTGGTTGTATCGGGGTGTCCATGGTGCTGACGTTCGGATGGATGGTCGGTCTCAATACTCAGTGAAGTTCTTAAGGACTTCATGAGTGTTGGAACCGGTCATCGGTCTTGACGCCAGTGACTGTGGGTATCTCGATCCCAGATACAGTTTAATAAGTGGAAGTAGTTCGGTGGTTTTCTGTCATGGAGGGGATGGCGACGTTTTTGTGATTTCAAGAGTAGAAATCTTGATTTTTACCTTGAATTCATGGTGTAACGATCGCAATAATCGCAAAACAATAATAAAACCAAATTCCTCTTTGTTTTCAATTCAATAGAAATGTATTTCATTAGTTTCCGTTCATTTTTACATTAATAATAATTTTAAAATTTTCTAAAACTTAACTGCTAGTTAAATTTTGAATATACTATAAAAAGCAAACGAATGTACTCAATTTTATTTCCAATTCTAGCGAACAGATGTCGTTGTCGTTATTAATCTTTGCTGAATTTTCAATATTACCCGATTTGTTTTGACATCATGAGATGTAAAAAAGCGAAAATCACATTTTTCCAATTTTTGAGAGGTCATTCCATATTTGTGCTTCAAACAAATATTTTCAGAGTTGATTTTTAGAAAAATTCAGTAGATTCATTAAGGTGTTAATATATGTGTTGGCTCTTTTAAATTAATTGCTAATTAATGTGATGTGTAATAATAAAAACATCAAATACTAAAAATATAAGTCAAATTTATAATTTGAAATGAAATTATTATTGTTATTATGGTTGTAAACATTAATAAGAATACAATAAAAAGATTTATTATGGCCAGTTGTGACTTGTAATTGTCCACTTTATAAGAAGTTAACATTGATGAAAATGTTTCATCATGCGACACCAGATGTTTTTTCCAATATATAATACAAATTTGGATTATCAAAAAGATGTCAATGTTTTGAATAATAATAACAACAAAAGTAGTGGTGCCGTAGTTTCAAATGGATATTCTAATATTTCAAATCAGGAATTAAGCAAATATTGGCTTAAAGAAGTTCACTTGGTATCCGAAATAATATCTCTGCTTATCCAGATCAAAATTCAACAACTTTGGAGCGTGGTATTGCAACTGGTGGAAACAGAATCAACAGTTTAAAATAAGGTATTTTTCTAATTTTATATTAGTATTGAAATTTAGTTTTTTTGTGTGGTTCAACTTAGTTTTTAGAATGATAGGCTAATTGAAGAATAATAAGAGATTTCCAAAATTTAAGATCCGTGTAGGGACAATCCGGATGGCGGGAGTGATCTCCTTTGCTTTAACTTTTATTTTTTTCCTACTATAGAAACGATGGAATATCAGATGTGCTTGTGATTTGTATAGATTTAACAGTATATTGAACAGAAACAAAGTGATAAAAGTCCAATCCGATTCACGAAGTGAATCAATTACATTTTACTAATGAATTTGATATTTTATTCCCCAAAACTGAGAATATCACTATGGAAAAACGCCATCAATTCGAATTACATGTTGAGCTCGATCATGCGCATGTTACAAATGTTTTCAAATGTCCACATTTCTTTCATGGCATTCGAAAAAAATAAACGCAACTAACTTTCGAAAGAAACTTATACTAAATAACAAAATCCGTTTCTATTGCTGTAGAATATTGAACCATCGGATTCGATTAAAGAAAATTGCAGGGATAAATTCCAATAAAATTGAGCGAGCTCAGTTTTGTTTATTACGGCTCATGTTTTTAAAACAACACTTCTTATCGGACAGCTTCGCACACAAGCAGTCGAGAATACTCTTTTCATGGAGAAAAAACCGGATGGCAAACTCTGTAGTCGTGAAAACGTACAAGGAGTGGCGACCGGGGTGGTCGTGTTAATGAAATTCTCTTTCCTATTTTTCTTCTCTTGTTTTTTTTATTATATTTCAAAACTTTATTATTTTTCCGTTTTCCTTTTCAACAATTTCACAATCATTTTATTATTTAAATTCAATTTTCTCGGCACTTAATTTGGCCTAAGTCGGTCACATTCGTATTAATTTTTTTTGCGTTTCAATTGTTTCCAAATTTTTAAGTGCCAAATTTTATAATGTTTACTACTCACACGCCGCACATTAGCTTTACGATATCGTTCAAATTGAAATTTTATCTAGGGAAGACTTCACCTTCTGTTGGTGTTATTGTAATGGCCTGGCTGTATGAGAGCTCTTATCTTTCAGGCCGTGTGGTACGTCCCCACGATTGTGCCAGATGGAAAATCTATTCTATCCATCTTCTTTCCATTCGTCACATTTCCTCATTCTTTAAATTGAATTACTTTTCAAAATTTTAAAAATCGTTTTCAAAATTTAGCTAAAATCTGTTTGTTTAATAAAAATTGGTTAACATTCTATGATCTATAAATCTATTGATGGAAGTAAAAATTTGTATTGTATTACATTGCAACTAAGGTAAATGAACTAATTGACGACACATGAATTATTGTAAACTAATTAAGGTGTAGATATTAAGTTTCATTAACCTTGGTGTGTAAGTAAATTGAATTTTATTTGATTGTAATTTGAAAACCAATCAAATTATAAATTTTATTATATTTTTTAGATAATTGGCAAAAATTTCCTAACTTATTTTTTTTCTTACTAATTGAATGAAAAATTTATTGGTTTAATCGGGAAGTCGAGGCTAGAATTCTGCAATGGACAGATGTTCCATTGGAATTTCTAGAAGTTAAAGTATTTCTGTGTTGGAACATATGTGTGTTGGTACAGTCAGTTAGTGTTTAATTGTTGTTAATAGTTGTGAAATTTAAATAGTGATACCTTTTTGTTTAAATAAAAAGAAGTGTTATCCATAGATATTAACAATAAAGTTTAAGTTAAAGTTATTCTGCCAAATCGATATAATTTAAGGAAAACAAAAATTGTTAAAGCAATTATAAATTAAAAGAATAAGTGGTCTTAAAACACTGACAAAGCTATCGTAAATGATATGATTTAACTATAACGTGAATATACTATGATGATTTATGAATACAAATACGATATGAAAATATGATTTAAAAACTGATTGTTAATAAGTTTACTAGTTTTAAAGACTAAATCAAAGTAATAAGTATATTGTAACGGTTGTCCGATTCTCCTCATTAAAATAATTAAAACACATATTGTAGCGGCAGCCTAGTAATCAGATACAATCCTCTCCGCAAAATTTTCTTATTCAAATTAACATTATCAATTTCAATTAATCAGCCAATCATTAGATATTAACACAATACAATCTTTGTGTCCAAGGTTGTACTAATTTAAATAATGAAAAATTTCTCTAATTCGCAAATGATAATTAGTTTCTAGATATTAACAAAATACAATCTTGGTGTCCAGGGTTGTACTAATTTAAATAATAAAAAATTTCTTTAATTCGCAAATGATAATTAGTTTCTAGATATTAACAAAATACAATCTTTGTGTCCAAGGTTGTACGAATTTAAATAATGTAAAATTTTTTTAATTCGCAAATGATAAATAGTTTCTAGATATTAACAAAATACAATCTTTGTGTCCAAGGTTGTACTAGTTTTAAGAATGTAAAATTTTTGCTATTTTAGATCAACATTACCAATTTCAAATTTATTTCGTGTTCTTTGGCAAAAAAAAATTGATCTGAGATCAAAAAAAATTGATCTGAGATCAAAAAAATTAGCTTTCAGATCAAATTAACTGTCAGTTTGTGTTCTTTGGCAAAAAAAGATTGATTTATTTTTTGATCTAGATCAAGTTTTAAAAATCTAGATTTTTTGGTAGATTTTACAAATACATTGAAATATTATTTTTAACTGTCAAATTTATGTAAACAAAAAACCCGCCATTTTAATTATTATTATTATTTTGTTTAAAAATAATTTACTATTATTTAAATTACTAATTAATAATAAAGTTATTACAAATAAAATGATAAAACGTAAAATCTATCATTTTCAAATGAAAACATATCAACTGATAGAACAAAAAGTCAAAACAATTTACTACTACATATTAGGGTTTCTCAAACGGGATCCCGGGATCCCGTTTTCCCGGGATCCCGGGGGTAAAATGTCATCCCGTTTTCCCGGGATTTTACCCCGGGATCCCGGGTATCCCGCTAATTTTTATTAACATTTTTTCGTACTTTTTTCAAAGATATTAAAAGTTTTCTCACTCGAAAATTGAGTAGTTTTTAATTCTTTTCCCTCTGTAGTAATTAATTTCGTTCAAAATTAGGAAGATGTTTTTATGACACATATGGTATCATGGTTTTTTTGTATGGTTTTTTTGACACATATAAACACAACAAATTAAAACCAATCAAACTTAAAATAGGTAGATTTCTCTGAGAAATCTACCTAAAACTTGCGCTTCATATCTCTTAATTTATGTTTAATGGTTCTCTTGGACGGATGGTTCAATGGACGTTTCTTCACGAAAATTCGGACAAAATTGAGTGATGGCGCCATTGACAACCTAGTTTTTCGAAAAATTGTTTAAATATTAGTATTATGAATTTATTTTTGTTTTGTTTTTATGTTTTCTTTTTTATTTAATTTTGAAGTTTTTTTAATTAAAAATAATGGAAATTTAAAAATCAATAGCGCATTTTTTGTGCTGTTTTAATTTTACACATTTTTCTACCACCCAATTAGAAAAATCTAGCTTTTGAGTGTTTCCCGGGATTTCCCGGGATCCCGGGAATTTAATATTTTTTGTCCCGGCTTCCCGGGATTTGAATTTCTACGGGAAATGAGAAACCCTACTACATATACAAAAGTAGATTGATTTACTTTATGCTGTTCGTTGGCAAACAAATAAATCAATTTTTTTTCGATCAAGCCAAAGAACACGACATTAGATTAATCAATTGATGCTAATAACATGAAAACATGGTATAAACACTTTCACATTTTTTGTTTAAAGACGAGAATTCCGCTCTGCCGGTTTTCGTTTTTTTTGCATTGTTGTTTTTTTTAGAGGGAAAAAACTGACAGAAGATGTGAAGGTGGAACAAAAAACATGTTAAGTTTAGAATAGTCTGGACATTGAAACGAGTTGGTTGGTTCTACCTTTGGTAGTAAATAAATAAGAATAAATTGTTGCTGTGCTTAAGGGTAATGGTTAATAAAAAATGTTGTTGATTTAACCCGTGTAGTTACTTGTGTTATCGTGTGGTTTGTTGGTGCAGAATTGGGTTATACGAATTTACATTAACCATGTTGGGCACAATTAAATTATTGTCATAAATCATAGCCTGGATATACCCAACAAGTTTTAATGAATCATACGAGTTTTTTTTGCTCATTACAACAGCAGCCTTGTTAGGCACCGGTAAACT